>CM051234.1:647236608-647866108 GCA_027917425.1 Gastrophryne carolinensis | reverse complement strand
ATTTATAGATACTGTCTTATATCCGGATTAATGTGAGCAATCTGTATGTACAGGGGGGGAAACATATAAGATAGGCTTTTATTCAGGATGAAGGTCCGGATTAATCTGTATGTACAGGGGAGGAAACATACAAGATAAGCTCTTATTCAGGGTGAAGGTCCGGGATAAATGTGGGCAATCTGTTTGTACAGGGTTTGGGAAACATATAAGATAGGCTCTTATTCAGGGTGAAGGTCCGGATTAATGTGGGCAATCTGTATGTACAGGGTTTGGGAAACATACAAGATAAGCTCTTATTCAGGGTGAAGGTCTGGATTAATGTGAGCAATCTGTATGTACAGGGTGTGGGAAACATATAAGATAGGCTCTTATTCAGGGTGAAGGTCCGGATTAATGTGGGCAATCTGTATGTACAGGGTTTGGGAAACATACAAGATAAGCTCTTATTCAGGGTGAAGGTCTGGATTAATGTGAGCAATCTGTATGTACAGGGTTTGGGAAACATATAAGATAGGCTCTTGTTCAGGGTGAAGGTCTGGATTAATGTGAGCAATCTGTATGTACAGGGTGTGGGAAACATGTAAGATAGGCTCTTATTCAGGGTGAAGGTCCAGATTAATGTGGGCAATCTGTATGTACAGGGTTTGGGAAACATACAAGATAAGCTCTTATTCAGGGTGAAGGTCTGGATTAATGTGAGCAATCTGTATGTACAGGGTGTGGGAAACATATAAGATAGGCTCTTATTCAGAGTGAAGGTCCAGATTAATGTGGGCAATCTGTATGTACAGGGTTTGGGAAACATACAAGATAAGCTCTTATTCAGGGTGAAGGTCTGGATTAATGTGAGCAATCTGTATGTACAGGGTTTGGGAAACATATAAGATAGGCTCTTGTTCAGGGTGAAGGTCTGGATTAATGTGGGCAATCTGTCTGTACAGGGTGTGGGAAACATATAAGATAGGCTCTTATTCAGGGTGAAGGTCTGGATTAATGTGAGCAATCTGTATGTACAGGGTGTGGGAAACATGTAAGATAGGCTCTTATTCAGGGTGAAGGTCCAGATTAATGTGGGCAATCTGTATGTACAGGGTGTTGGAAATGTAAGATAGGCTCTTATTCAGGGTGAAGGTCTGGATTAATGTGAGCAATCTGTCTGTACAGGGAGTGGGAAACATATAAGATAGGCTCTTATTCAGGGTGAAGTTCCGGATTAATGCGAGCAATCTGTATGTACAGGGTGTGGGAAAAATACAAGATAGGCTCTTATTCAGGGTGAAGGTCCGGATTAATGTGAGCAATCTGTATGTACAGGGTGTGGGAAACATATAAGATAGGCTCTTATTCAGGGTAAAGGTCCATATTCAGGATAAAGGTCCAGATTAATGTGGGCAATCTGTATGTACAGGGTGTTGGAAATGTAAGATAGGCTCTTATTCAGGGTGAAGGTCTGGATTAATGTGAGCAATCTGTCTGTACAGGGTGTGGGAAACATATAAGATAGGCTCTTATGCAGGGTGAAGGTCTGGATTAATGCAAGCAATCTGTATGTACAGGGTGTGGGAAACATACAAGATAAGCTCTTATTCAGGGTGAAGGTCTGGATTAATGTGAGCAATCTGTATGTACAGGGTGTGGGAAACATATAAGATAGGCTCTTATTCAGGGTGAAGGTCCGGATTAATGTGGGCAATCTGTATGTACAGGGTTTGGGAAACATACAAGATAAGCTCTTATTCAGGGTGAAGGTCTGGATTAATGTGAGCAATCTGTATGTACAGGGTTTGGGAAACATATAAGATAGGCTCTTGTTCAGGGTGAAGGTCTGGATTAATGTGGGCAATCTGTCTGTACAGGGTGTGGGAAACATATAAGATAGGCTCTTATTCAGGGTGAAGGTCTGGATTAATGTGAGCAATCTGTATGTACAGGGTGTGGGAAACATGTAAGATAGGCTCTTATTCAGGGTGAAGGTCCAGATTAATGTGGGCAATCTGTATGTACAGGGTTTGGGAAACATACAAGATAAGCTCTTATTCAGGGTGAAGGTCTGGATTAATGTGAGCAATCTGTATGTACAGGGTGTGGGAAACATATAAGATAGGCTCTTATTCAGAGTGAAGGTCCAGATTAATGTGGGCAATCTGTATGTACAGGGTTTGGGAAACATACAAGATAAGCTCTTATTCAGGGTGAAGGTCTGGATTAATGTGAGCAATCTGTATGTACAGGGTTTGGGAAACATATAAGATAGGCTCTTGTTCAGGGTGAAGGTCTGGATTAATGTGGGCAATCTGTCTGTACAGGGTGTGGGAAACATATAAGATAGGCTCTTATTCAGGGTGAAGGTCTGGATTAATGTGAGCAATCTGTCTGTACAGGGTGTGGGAAACATATAAGATAGGCTCTTATGCAGGGTGAAGGTCCAGATTAATGCGAGCAATCTGTATGTACAGGGTGTGGGAAACATATAAGATAGGCTCTTATTCAGGGTGAAGGTCCGGATTAATGTGGGCAATCTGTATGTACAGGGTGGGGGAAACATATAAGATAAGATAGACTCTTATTCAGGGTGAAGGTCCGCTTGAACAGTAGATCCAACCTCTGAATGCTGGGTGTTGTGTGCAGACTTGCTCATGGTCGGCCTCAGCAACAATGCAGAAGGTGCATGGAATGGAGGGCAATTGCTGGACGTGCAGGAGGCAGTGAGAACCAAGCGACAGCTGACAAGGACTGGAGCGCGATCAGCAGCAGGAAATGACCCATTAGTAGCAGCAGAGCTGAAAGGTGACATCATGTGACTACTTTGGGGCCCACTAGGACTCTATTGCCCAAGGGCCCCCCACAAACCTGGGGCCGGCCCTGCCCAAGATAGTCAAAATCCTGGGTTTTGGTCCACTTTAAGAACTATGAGGCACACAAAGCAGTTCCAAAAAGTGATCTAAACCTTTTTTTAGGCATCTCAGTATTATATATATATATATATATATATATATCATGCAACACAGAACAAAGAACTACAACCTCCCCCCATAGTGAAAGTGAAACTAGGTGGTCTCGCCATGTCGCGTATATCACATGTCACATTCTTTCCTAGAAATAGACGCTTATCTCTCAGCAAACACTTTGTGTGCTCAGATCATGTCACCAGATGGTGGTGAGGGGGGGGGCAGGCTGTGTTGCAGGCCATTGGGTGGGTAACATATTCATTTGAATACACATGTGTTTATGTTTTGAATTGTTTTTTGCTGCTTCTGGCGCTCCTCACTGAGAGGCCATTTGGCCTTACATTATTAGCAATGTAGCGATAACCCTTATCGCCGGAGGGCTTCGCCGCCCGAGACGTCCTTTTCCCAATGGTAAGAGGTGCTGCAGGAATCCCAGAGTCATCCGTGAGGAAAGCAGGAACAGCCCTTACAAGGGCTAGTGAATTGCTATATAGCGTTTCCCCCAATAAGAGACAGAACTCAGTATTGAGGGTGAAGGTGAAGTGAACTTTATTAGTGCCACACTGGGCCTTATATGCAAGCCTCCATGCAAGGGGACCTCCCCTGTGGACCTGATGGAGAAATGCATGACAAACACACAGACCAATGGGAGCAGGACACACAATCCCTCAACTCTGCCGGTGACACAATCAACAACACAATGACAGTCTGTAACGTAATCAACAGCATAATGACATCGTCTGTAACAGTATCAACAACACAATGACATTGTCTGTAACGTAATCAACAGCACAATGACATCGTCTGTGACATGCTCAAGAAAATGAAAGTAATGAGTCCATGCAAAAGGAACAGTGGGCATCCAATGGATGACCCGGTGGGCAATTGAATAGTGGTGAAATCCAACAGGCAGAGAGTCTGTCACAAGCGCTATTAGCACTTTTTAGGTATTTTCGTTGGCACTGATAAATGTGTTTAACCCTTCTAGTGCCAGCTACGTGAGTTTGACTTTAGAGCCCCATAAAAAAAAAGTAAAAAACATACAGACTTACCTTACCCCTCATTTGAAAGGGCCAGAGATTCTGTACAAGAAGTTCGATTTCCGCCCCCGGGCCTCTGATCTTCAGGAGGGGGCCCGTAATAGTCGTGCAACCCCCCCCCCCCCCACCGGCGCTGACATCTGCAAGAACAAGAAAAAAAAAAAAGTTATGTAATTTACTCACCTCGTAGCGCGATGGCTCTCCCCGGGTCTTCTCTTCACCAGGGGGGGCTCCGATCCCCCCCCCCTGGGCTTTCCACGCTTCGGGTGAGGACCCAGAAACAGGCCCTCGCCATCCTCTTCGGCCAGCGCTGGCCCCACCCCCAACCCTACCCCTAGCCCCACCCCTAACCCTACCCCTAGCCCCACCCCTAACCCTACCCCTACCCCCGCCCACTTGATAGTGTCATCCCGCTCCTCGGGTTACCGGCACCCGGGGCTCCGATTTGTCAGTTGTCGGTAGCGATCGGAGCAGAGAGTGTGGCAGGCAGGGTGGCTCTGTTCTCCTGCCTGCCACCCTCCCTGCTCTGATCGCTACCGACAACTGTCATCTGCAGCAGCGCGGGACACTGGATGGGAGGTAAGTATAAGTAAAAAAAAGAATATTAAAATATTTTGTGTCTGTCTTTTTTACTTTTAACTATTTGTGAACTGGTAAGGGGTCCATGAGACCCCTTATACCAGTTCACAAGGCTCTGGGGCTGGTAATCACCTGCGGCTAGCGGGTGACTTGCCATAACCCCCAGCCCCCCATTACCTGCCTCCCCAACGGCCAGGGGGGGGCAGAAGGGCCCGGGCCACATGGCTATGTGGGCTAGTAGCCTGCAGGGCCAGGGGCCACCAACGCTGGCCCCTGCGCCCTGTTCTACAAGCCCCCATAGCTTGTCCGGGTCGGTAATGCTGGGTAAGGGGGACCCTATGTCATTTTTGGGGGGGGGTTTAAGGGTTTTTAACCCTTCAAATTCCCCCAAAAAATGACCCCCCCATGTCATTTTTTTTTTTTTTAAATTAACCCCTTACAACTATGCAATCATATTGCACAGTTGTATCCTATCTGAAATCTCCTAAACTGCTGTTTCAGTTTGGGGGAGTTTCCTGGGCAGGAAAGGGTGTATAGCAACACATATGTGGTATCGCTGTAACCGGGAGAAATAGAGCTTTCACACGCAATCATATCTTATTAACAAACTTACATTTTTTATTACAAAAAAACACTACAAATTGTAAAAAATCGTTTTTTACAATTTGTAGTGACCGATCAGACCCCTGACTGCGGGGCACCCCGATCGGGGGTGCCCCGCTGTGTGAAACCCCCCCCAGAAACCCCTAAATCCCTACCTGATCCTCGATCCAGCGGCGCCCGCCGACGCCTCCCGCGCGTCCCTCTAGCAGGACGCGCACCCGCACCGGCCGTTTGTGAACGGCCAGCGCAGGCGTACGTCCTGTAAGAGTGGCGCGCGGGAGGCGGCGGCAGGGTGCGCACTCTCTTGTCCGTCGGCGGGGATTGGCTGCGGCGGTCACGTGGGAGCGAGGAGAGGTGAGTTTTTGGGGCTTTCTGGGGGGTTTCACACAGTGGGGCACCCCCATTTGGGGTGCCCAGCCGAAGTGGACCAAAACCCAGGATAGTCAAAATCCTGGGTGTTGGTCCACTTTAATTATGTTTTAAATGTCTGTAATTATGTGGTCTTTGTGCAATAATAAATAGGAAACCTTGATCATTATTGGGTGGTGCTGGTTTGTCCTGGTCTTGTTTGGAGAGACTGTGGGGTCTCTTTCTGGTGGAACCTTTGTATATATGGCCAGGGGAGCACGCCACATTTACAAGTTGGTGCGGCCAGGTTTTTCTTTTTTTTTTTTTCTCTGTGTATTAATTATCAGATGGTGAGTATTTATAGATACTGTCTTATATCCGGATTAATGTGAGCAATCTGTATGTACAGGGGAGGAAACATACAAGATAAGCTCTTATTCAGGGTGAAGGTCCGGGATAAATGTGGGCAATCTGTTTGTACAGGGTTTGGGAAACATATAAGATAGGCTCTTATTCAGGGTGAAGGTCCGGATTAATGTGGGCAATCTGTATGTACAGGGTTTGGGAAACATACAAGATAAGCTCTTATTCAGGGTGAAGGTCTGGATTAATGCAAGCAATCTGTATGTACAGGGTGTGGGAAACATATAAGATAGGCTCTTATTCAGGGTGAAGGTCCGGATTAATGTGGGCAATCTGTATGTACAGGGTTTGGGAAACATACAAGATAAGCTCTTATTCAGGGTGAAGGTCTGGATTAATGTGAGCAATCTGTATGTACAGGGTTTGGGAAACATATAAGATAGGCTCTTGTTCAGGGTGAAGGTCTGGATTAATGTGGGCAATCTGTCTGTACAGGGTGTGGGAAACATATAAGATAGGCTCTTATTCAGGGTGAAGGTCAGGATTAATGTGAGCAATCTGTATGTACAGGGTGTGGGAAACATGTAAGATAGGCTCTTATTCAGGGTGTAGGTCCAGATTAATGTGGGCAATCTGTATGTACAGGGTGTTGGAAATGTAAGATAGGCTCTTATTCAGGGTGAAGGTCTGGATTAATGTGAGCAATCTGTCTGTACAGGGAGTGGGAAACATATAAGATAGGCTCTTATTCAGGGTGAAGGTCCGGATTAATGCGAGCAATCTGTATGTACAGGGTGTGGGAAAAATACAAGATAGGCTCTTATTCAGGGTGAAGGTCCGGATTAATGTGAGCAATCTGTATGTACAGGGTGTGGGAAACATATAAGATAGGCTCTTATTCAGGGTAAAGGTCCATATTCAGGATAAAGGTCCAGATTAATGTGGGCAATCTGTATGTACAGGGTGTTAGAAATGTAAGATAGGCTCTTATTCAGGGTGAAGGTCTGGATTAATGTGAGCAATCTGTCTGTACAGGGTGTGGGAAACATATAAGATAGGCTCTTATGCAGGGTGAAGGTCTGGATTAATGCAAGCAATCTGTATGTACAGGGTGTGGGAAAAATACAAGATAGGCTCTTATTCAGGATGAAGGTCCGGATTAATGTGGGCAATCTGTATGTACAGGGTGGGGGAAACATATAAGATAAGATAGCCTCTTATTCAGAGTTAAGGTCCGCTTGAACAGTAGATCCAACCTCTGAATGCTGGGTTGTGTGTGCAGACTTGCTCATGGTCGGCCTCAGCAACAATGCAGAAGGTGCATGGAATGGAGGGCAATTGCTGGACGTGCAGGAGGCAGTGAGAACCAAGCGACAGCTGACAAGGACTGGAGCGCGATCAGCAGCAGGAAATGACCCATTAGTAGCAGCAGAGCCGAAAGGTGACATCATGTGACTACTTTGGGGCCCACTAGGACTCTATTACCCCACAAACCTGGGGCCGGCCCTGCCCGGGATAGTCAAAATCCTGGGTTTTGGTCCACTTTAAGAACTATGAGGCACACAAAGCAGTTCCAAAAAGTGATCTAAACCTTTTTTTTAGGCATCTCAGTATTATACACATCATGCAACACATAACAAAGAACTACAACCTCCCCCCATAGTGAAAGTGAAACTAGGTGGTCTCGCCATGTCGCGTATATCACATGTCACATTCTTTCCTAGAAATAGACGCTTATCTCTCAGCAAACACTTTGTGTGCTCAGATCATGTCACCAGATGGTGAGGGGGGGGGGGGAGGGGCGGTGTTGCAGGCCATTGGGTGGGTAACACATTCATTTGAATACACGTGTTTATGTTTTGAATTGTTTCTTTTTTGCTGCTTTCGGTGGTCCTCACTGACTTACATTATTAGCACTATTAGCACTTTTTAGGTATTTTCGTTGGCACTGATAAATGTGTTTAATGCACTTTATTAGATTATGGTAATTGTGAAGAAATTATGTGAAAAATATGAATGATGAATAGAGTGTGAGTAATTAAGTTATAAGGGAATTAGCTTGCTTACAGTGCCCCTCGGTGGTCATATTGCCGTAATTTTAAAGTGGACCAACACCCTCCCATGATCGGCCCTGGAATCTATAAGATTCCCGGACCGATCAGACCCCCGACTGCGGGGCATCCCGATCTGCTGTGTGAAACCCCCCAGAAACCCCTAAATCCCTACCTGCCTCCCGCGCGTCCCTCTAGCAGAAAAGGAAGGGGAATCCCACAAGTCACCCAATGAAAACAGATAATACTGAAAATACTGATAATACTAAGGACCAGACGGGATGGAAAAACAGACACACAGCATATAAGAGTGAACTCACATAACCTTGTGCAGACCCGCAGTCACCCCCACCGCAGCCTCAACGCCGACGCGTTGCGTGACGTAATGCCGTCACTTCCTCGGGGCAAGTTTCCCGGACCGATCAGTCCTCTGACAGCGGGGTACCCTGACTGGTGTGGAAAATCCCCCAGAAACCCCTAAATCCCTACCTGCTCCTCGATCCAGCGGCGCCCACCGCCGCCTCCCGCGTGTCCCTCTAGCAGGATGCACACCCACGCCGGCCGTTTTCGAATGGCCAGCGCGGGCGCGCGCCCTGTAAGAGTGACGCACGGGATGCGGCGGCGGGCGCACTCTCTTGTCCGTCGGCGGGGATTGGCTGCGGCGGTCACGTGGGAGCAAGGAGAGGTGAGTTTTTGGGGCTTTCTGGGGGGTTTCACACAGCGGGGCACCCCCGATCGAGGTGCCCCGCCGAAGTGGACCAAAACCCAGGATAGTCAAAATCCTGGGTGTTGGTCCACTTTAATTATGTTTTAATTGTCTGTAATTATGTGGTCTTTGTGCAATAATAAATAGGATACCTTGATCATAATTGGGTGGTGCTGTTTTGTCCTGGTCTTGTTTGGAGAGACTGTGGGGTCTCTTCCTGGTGGAACCTTTGTATATATGGCCAGGGGAGCACGCCACATTTACAAGTTGGTGCGGCCAGGTTTTTCTTTTTTTCTGTTTTTCTGTGTATTAATTATCAGATGGTGAGTATTTATAGATACTGTCTTATACAGCCATTTGGGCAAACAAGAACAAAGGGCGGCACAGACTATGGTTATGGGGTACTGCCCAACCCAATAAAAATTCTTTATCTGGGGTGACCTCTAAGCACCCCTACTAATTGACCCCACAGAGACTGACCATTGCACTCACAGCATCAAATACATATACATTTTATTGTAAGTAAAATAAAACCAGATTTAAAAACAATAGTTCTGTGCCATTGACATGATTCACCAGCAGGGGGTGCACTTCCTCAAATTGTATACAAGACTCCTCCAACCCAGTCTATTACTTATCATACATCTCTATACAAAACCTACTAATAATAAAGTGTCAGTGCTTATCAAATGTAACATGTGCGAGACCATTTAGTAATAGATTGAGTATATGGCTTAGAGGAGGAAGTACGCCCCCTGCTGGTGAATCATGTCAGTGGCACAGAACTATTGTTTTTAAATCTGGTTTTATTAGACGTAAAGAGATGATTTGCATAGCTCCGCCTACTGAAAGGGTAGATGGGTAATGCTATCTGTCCTTGGACTGGGTACTGTGAAAATACTTTCCGTTCTAGGAAAGCTACTCTTTTCCTTTACCTAAGTAGATAGTTTTTTGGTCTCTTTAGCCCCCCCCCCTTTATTAAGCCTAACATGGGTCTCTCCACATACTGGCTTGCGACTATGTTTTTTTACTTACAATAAAATATATATGTATTTGATGCTGTGAGTGCGATGGTCAGTCTCTGAGGGGTCAGTTAGTAGGGGGCTTACAGGTCACCCCAGATAAAGAATTTGTATTTATAGATACTGTTCACACAAAGCAAAATCCATTTAACCCTTCACTGGGAATGTCCCAGGTGTGAGTGCTGACTTCTGGTCCGCTTTAACATGTCAAAATATCCAAGATAAGTTCCTCTCCGTTTGGGAGCCCTGGACACAATATGTGTGGCCTAATATGCCACCAGGAATGCTTACCTAGAAGACTGGTTTGGGCTAGGTTGTGAGGACCACCTCCCCCCCTTCCCCCTCCTATACTGTCCCCCCCTCTTCATTTTCTCTTATTGACTTTGTTTTCTGTCTTTTTGTTTTGTTGTTGTTTCCTTTTCTTTTTTGTCTCCTGCTTTTTTGAGCCGCGACTCGCCCCTTGCCGGTCTCCTGAGCCACGGGCCTCGGTTGTGGGTCCGGTCTGTGGCGGCTAGTGTGCTCCGGCCTGATATTGTTCGGGTTGAGTGGCAGGGGGGCGGGAAGCGACAGAGAAACCATGCCTCCCAACTGTCCCGATTTTCCCGGGATTGTCCCGATTGTCGCAAAGAATCCCGCGGTCCCGGAACATTAACAAATGTCCCGGGACGCCCTGCGCCGTGGCAGTGTGCCCAGGGCCGCAACGACGCTGGCGCGAAGATACTTCCTGGCGTGTGGGGTGAGAGAGTGGGGCAGGTGCACGGGGGGGGGGGGGAGTGCAAGGGGCTGGGTGGGCGGTATGCTGGGTTGTGGGATAAAAAAACGTACGCATGCAGGGGTGAAGGCAGCCGACATTGCTGGAGCTGGAGAGCGTGACGGGGGTGTGGTCGGGGCGTGACGGGGGTGTGGTCGGGGTGTGATGGGGGTGTGGTCGGGGTGGGACGGGGGTGTGGCCGGGGCAATGGCTTGTCCTGCTTTCACATTTTCAGAAGTTGGGAGGTATGGAGAAACGTTAATCAGGTCTACTTGAAGTTACCATTTCCCGGCGCATGCAGGGGTGAAGGCAGCCGACATTGCTGGAGCTGGAGAGCGTGACGGGGGTGTGGTCGGGGCGTGACGGGGGTGTGGTCGGGGCGTGACGGGGGTGTGGTCGGGGGTGTGGCCGGGGCAATGGCTTGTCCTGCTTTCACATTTTCAGAAGTTGGGAGGTATGGAGAAACGTTAATCAGGTCTACTTGAAGTTACCATTTCCCGGCGTGGGAGGCGATACAATTGATGGCGCAACACAGACTGATCTTTATACCAAGTGTTTATTCAAGTTTCAAGTGTGTGATATTTGCATTACCATTTGCTTCTTGGTTTATCTGCCTTGCTAGGTCTTGTTCTTGGTTGTTGAACTATGGTAAATTGTTTTAGTCACTGTAATGTCTGCCTCCCCTGCGCGGGATGGTTTTCTGAATGGTTGATCAATATACCTGTACCGTCTTCTTTTCATCTAAAATGAATAAAAACATTGAAATATAACATGTCAAAATATGGAAGATAATGTTACTATAATGTGATAAGATAGGGCTGCTGTGTATTTATTTCTTGGACCTCCAGTCTCTTTAAGGTAAGCGCATCCCTCTTCCAGCTAAGCCAAATAGGCTAAAGGTAATGAAAGAAAAATACGTGGAAGGCTGATTCATGACTAGCGCCAGGTATCGGCACATGAGCGTCTGTATAGCGGCACTTAAAGCGGACCTTCACTCTGAATAAGAGTCTATCTTATATGTTTCCCACACCCTGTACATACAGATTGTCCACATTAAAAATCATCCTACCTGCATCTACTGCATGTTATGAGCCTTTAAACATCCAAGATGGCGGCTTATGGAAGCCGCCATCTTATCAGGCAGCCTGCAAACAGGAAGTGCCTCCTGACGGTGCTGCTCTGCATTCTGGGACTGCTGACCGTTACCTGACCCCAGCTCTGCTCTGTCTGAGCAAAGAACAGCTATAACCCGCCCCCTGTACCTTATCCCACTCTCCTCTCCTCAGTAAGTGTGATGCTTCTGAGTCAAGATGGCGGCGCCCGTATCCTAAATTCCTGAACAGAGTTGCAGCCCAGTGGGGGAAAGAATAATAAGTTAGTGACTAAAAACTTTAAATAGATTAATTTTAGATGCTGGGGAACCGTTTTTTAAGAGTTTGGGTTTTACATTAAATCACGCTGAAGGTCCGCTTTAAAGCGACTGCCAGTAGACGCTCATGTGCGGGTATCAGGCGATGTAACAGAGCGCCTCAGTCGCTGTAGTAACTTGGCCGGCATTGATGAATGTGATGTATGTTGGCCGCTGTAGCACCAGTACAGCGCTGCAGGGAGATTGATATCAAGTAACCAGCTCACCCCGCCATGAAAGACATCCCTCTAGCACGGATTCAGGGAAAAACTCTTGAAGATTTCCAATGCCACAAACAAAAGGATGAATCCAGCTCCAGGAATAAAACTTAACTTTTACTATTGAAGTATAAAATAAAGTCCAGAGGAAAATACAAAGCAGCCAGTTTGACCAGCAGGACAGTGTCACCCCCGTCCCTAATTGACACCGTGACGCGTTTCAGGCCTCAAGAGCCCTTAGTCATACGCGCTGCAGGGAGCTAGAGGTAGAAACAGCTCAGTGTGGCCGGCTCTCAGTGACACACACCATATGCGCTGTGTGATTAACGTCTGTTTTTGATCACATATCCACCAGTAACAAAGCGAAAACACACGGAATGACATTGTTGTGACATTAACACTTTAGTGCCAGACCTGTAATGACAATTCTGCATCAAAATACAAAAATGACTTTTTCTAGGACAGGAGACGTCACACAATGATTGGAGAGAAACGAAATATTTAAAAATTAAAAAAAATGTTTAAACAGAAGAAAAGGAACGTCCATTGAAATGTATGGGAGAGCTACAGGTAATACCTGGCTCTGGAAGCTAGAGTGCTGGCGCTATACGCCGAACCGTCTGTGATGATGAATCGGACGCTACATGGCGCTGTTAGAGGCGCTCACCAGAATCACCTTCATAAATGTGGTTTTGCGTACAGCGCCCGGCGTTCACCAGACGCTACCTGCCACTACGAGGCGCTACCTTGCGCTATCTCTTCATGAATAACCCCATTACCTGACTAGCACTTCCATTAAAGTGGACCAAAACCCAGGATTCTGACTATCCTGGGTTTTGGTTCTTGCCCCCGGAGCACCCCCAATCTATAGGTGAAACCCCCCAGGTTGCCGAAACCAACTCACCTCTTCCCGGTATGGTGCATGCGTGGCCGCTCATCCAATCAGTGCGCTCATCTAATGCGAGCAGCTCCGAGCGCGCTGATGGCCACATCCTCTAACAGGGAGCGTGCCCGCGCCGGCCAATCACAATGCCTGGCACGTGCACTGCTAGAGGGATAGCGGGGATGTGGCCGCAGCTTGTGCATGCACCGTTGGGCTGGAAAAGAAGGGTAAGTGTATGGGTGACCTGGGGGGTTTCACACAGGGGGGTATCCTGATTTTGAATGCCCCAGGGGAGGGAATCGATCGGCCCGGGAATCTTATAGATTCCCAGGCCCATCGACCATGGGTTTTGGTCCACTTTAACTATTCCAAAGCAGAAGCAGAGCACTGATTGGTCCATTCACACCAGCTGCCATAGTGACAGCTCTTGCAAGTGGAGATGACGATGCTCCTCTCCTGATGAAGATCCCACAAAGCAGCCCAAACCTGATTTTAGAGTCTAATAGACTCCAGGGCCGGCTTACAGCTTGTCCCTAAGTCAAGCCACCAGTATCTTGCATTCCTTTCGTAATGGCTGGAGGTGGCTGCTTGCAGCAGAGGAGAGCGGCCAGTGGGAGGCGCCCAGCAATCCATTCCATGTACCAAGTATGAATATGGAATATGAATAGCCGTAACATCTGATTGAACAAGAGTCCAAGCATGCGCTATGGAAGCATGGATCGAGGTGAGTAAACAGGCAATCTCGGGGGTTTCTCATACAGGGGCATTCCATATTGGGATTCCCCTTAAAGTGGACCAACACCCAGGGGGGATCGGCCCGGGAATCTATAAGATTCCCGGGCCGATCAGATCCCTCCCCGCAGGGCATCTGAAATCGGGATGTCCCGCGGGGTGAAACCCCCCAGAAAGCCCACAATCCTACCTTCTCCCCGTTCCAGTGGCGCATGCGCGTCCGCCCACTCCCGCGTGTCCCTCTAGCAGGGCGCGCTCCCGCGCTGGCCGTTTGTGAATGGCCGGCGCGGGTGCGCTCCCTGTAAGAGGGACGCGCGGGAGGTGCCGGCGGACATGCTCTGCTTGTCCGTCGCTGCCTGTCGCTTGGCCGCCGGCGGGGATTGGATGCAGCGGTCACGTGGGAGCGGGGTGAGGTAAGTTTTCGGGGCTTTCTGGGGGACACAGCAGTGGACCAAAACCCAAGATAGTCAAAATCCTGGGTGTTGGTCCACTTTAAGTGCTGACCAAAGACCAGAAAAGCTAAATCAACTGCGCAACTTAGCAGGGGCAGTATAATTGTGTGGGAGGACCATGGAGCGTTGGTCCTCTAGGAAGATAACCAGATTTTGGCAATATCAGTCCTAATGTTCTCCCGTACAGTGGCATGAATAAATATGACCAGGCCCCTGGCTCATATAGTGACCTTATATTTGTCATTTTACCTCAATCAGACACAACAAAGAAAAGGATGAAAACAAATTAATGAAACAGCAGACATTGGTGCTTCTGTCTCCTGTAATAGTCCCACCAATGCTGGGACTTCTATGGATGGCGGTCCCTGTGCCAGCGTGTCCAGGGTCTCCTGATACCACCATGTCTCCTGCTGCCACCATGTCTAGGTTATTCTGTCGAAAACTATGGGTATGCACCGTCCCCTCTATCTCAAAGATATCAAAGGGTGCTAAAGCCTGTGTGGTCAAAAAGATACAATAGCTATAAATAATGAGCAGGAGCCTGGATAACTCCTCTCAAATAACCACCATATAACAAGCCGCACTCACAATATTAAAAATAAATCCATTATTTTTAATATTGTGAGTGCGGCTTGTTATATGGTGGTTATTTGAGAGGAGTTATCCAGGCTCCTGCTCATTATTTATAGCTATTGTATCTTTTTAGCACCCTTTGATATCTTTGAGATAGAGGGGACGGTGCATACCCATAGTTTTCGATTGTTGATCAGGTTCCTGGATTGGTGTCCTATTGGGTAATTGCACGTCTAATATAATGGCCATCAATTTTGAGTTGGTGGAAAATGATTGGTCCAATAAGCTGGCCACGTTTAGAAACACCACTGCGGTAGGACCACAGGTACCATTAGAGGATAAAATTGCACAAGAATCACTCTTTAGATCTATCAAAAGGGCACGGCGGGATTATTTGCGTACCTGGTGGAATATCCACAGCCTACAATTGTATAAAGAGCTAGGCCTTATCCCGCGCGGTCTTAGAGTACAAATTTTCCCGGCCTGGGAGGTTTCTCCTGAATTTAAAACACAATGGGAATCAATCCTACACACCTGCTCTATGTCTCTCATTGATTTGTTAATCAATGAGGACAAGACCTTATTAGACACTATTAAACTTCGATTACAGGAACTATATGTACAACTCAATCTGTTGAAAATTCAGGAACAAATAACTACTTTTACGGAAAACCTTACTAAAGAGTTGGAAAGGTATGAAGTGGATGTCATGAATAATAAGAGACAGAAACTAGATAGGGACAAAAAAGATGCCAGCACTGGCAAAGTATACAAATGGAGACACCATGGAAATGCACGTGGTGCCCCTAATTACAGTAGATCCAAGGGGCAACCCTCCTCTCATTCTGACAGGGATGACTTCTCCCACAACAGACAATATGGTACCTCTCCTTATACATCATCGGTCTCTAGTAGATCCTCTGACCGGTCCTCTGCTGATTTGAGTTTTTTAGAGGAAGGCCCTATAGGAGAACAAGGAGGGGGGGCAAAAGAGGAGATACAGACAGCAGAGACAGAGACACGGGTTTCAGGGAGCACCATCGGTTACGACCCAGAGAGAACAAACGGAGACGGGTACAATCACCACGCCGGTCCAATCGAGGGCGTCCAACTCGGAATTAGAGATTATTAATCTAACGGATACCCCATTAACAAAGCCACAATTAACACTTTTGGCCAAAGGTCTCAATTTCTCGCCCACGGCTAAGATTAACAAATTTGACGTAATCAAGGATTTATTTCTATATTGTAGACGTCTATCATTGAAGCATTATTTTTCTAATCCAAATCAGACAGGATCAGTACCTACTCTGGAAATTCGAGAGGAACAAGCACTACAAGACTTGGTAACACTATTGGATGAACAGGAGTCCATACAACAAGGGCCCAATCTGAGGAAACCGTCAACCTTCACACCCGCATGGACGAATGTACCAGCTATAAGGGTGTTCTTTGAGATGGTAAGCAAAGACATTAGGGAGTTGGCACCTAACAGATCCCCAAAAAATCTTACACGGGAGGAATGGGATGCCTTATGCTCCTTACAGAAACGGGAGGACATAGTGGTCAAGGAAGCTGACAAGGGGGGGAACATAGTGGTTCTCCCCCGACAATACTATCTTGAGGAAGCCAATAGACAACTGTCAGATGCTAAGACCTATCATAGATTAGAGAATAATCCTTTGAAGGATTACAAGCGAGAATTTGACATCATGTTGGATGATGCTTTTAATAATAACATTATCAATCGTACTATGCTTGATTTTTTGAAGGTTGAATATCCTAGGGTGGCAACTTTCTATATGTTGCCAAAGGTTCATAAGAACATCAAGAAACCTCCGGGACGCCCCATAATATCAGGCATTGGCAGTCTTACTGAACATGCATGTACCTTTATTGATAGCCTGTTACAGCCTCATGTTCTAACCCTGGACTCATACATCAGGGACACAACTGATGTACTAAATCGGGTAAATTCGTTACATGTACCCCCAAACACTCTGCTGGTAACGTGTGACGTGGAGGCGTTATATACTAACATCTCGCACCATATGGCTATACATGTGACCAAATATTTTTGGGATATGACCCATCTTGACCCATAACTTTTTCATTTTCAACGGCAGATACTACAGACAGGTCAGGGGGGTAGCCATGGGAGCGAAATGTGCACCCTCCATCGCTAACCTCTTCTTGGGGTGGTGGGAGCGGGAGGTTGTTTGGGGAGAGTCGATGGGCCTGTACCAGCCCCATATTTTGGGCTGGTACAGGTTCATCGACGACATCCTCTTTCTGTGGCAGGGACCAGCTCCTTTATGTGAGGAGTTTATCGCATCTCTAAACACCAATTCCCTGAACATCTATTTGACTTATACACATTCACCTCTGAAGGCTGTGTTTTTGGATCTAACCCTAGAAGTTGGAATTGATGGACTTATTTCCACCCACCTATACAGAAAACCCACCTCCACCAATGCCTTACTGCACTTCAACAGTTTCCATCAGAAAAGACTTAAAGAGGGCATCCCGTTGGACAAATGCTGAGACTAAGAAGAAACTGCTCCAATGAAGAGAATTTGAAGGAAGAAATCAGGGATATATGCGAACCCGCTTTTTGAGAAGGGGATATCCAGGCAGGATTGTGGACCGAGCTGCCAAACGGGCCTTGCGAACCCCGAGAGAACAATTGCTAACATATAGGAGAAGGACAGCTGATAATCAGGTGAGATTTATCACAAGATACAACAGTGATTGGAACAATATGAGAAACATCCTGAAAACACATTGGGCAGTTCTAAGATCGGACCCCCAACTGGCACCCTGGATAGGAAGGGGTCCCTTATTGACAGCTAAGAGGGCCTCCAGTCTGAGAGATCGGCTTTGCACTAGTCATCTTCCCACTTCCACCACGTGGCTACAAACCCCACATGGAGCAATGAGTAGGCCATGCGGGTGCTGCACTGTCTGTCCCTTTGTGGAAAAGACGACTGTGATCAAAGATCTACATTCACAAAGGGACATCAAGTTGACTAAACACCTACATTGTAAATCCCAGCGGGTAATCTATGTCATCCAATGTCCCTGTCCTAAATATTATGTAGGCGAGACCATTAATGCTGTTAAGAATAGGATTCAAAAGCACCTATCGACTATCAGATTGGCTGCACGTGATGCAGAACGCGGGATGACACTCACCCCGGTGGCAGCCCATTTTTTAGATGCCCACAAGGGGAGGACAGTGGGCATGAAAGTTTTCTTCATAGATCAAGTACAATTGGGGATCAGGGGCGGAAACATAAAAAGGAGGCTTGAACAAAAAGAAACCGAATGGATATACAATCTGCGGACACGGGCCCCACTAGGCATGAACGAGGATTTTGGTTTTACCTCACTCCTGGGTCGAGATTGTGACTAAATTTACACACTCGCCCGGAAGTTTTGGGCCCTACTATTGTTTTACCTGCAGGGTTGTGGGTTTTTGTATACATTACGACATAGCGGTCTGCGGTTGCCGCTGTGGTACATGAATTTGTGTTAATATCATATATTATAACCATAATAATCATATTAATAATATTTTAGATACATACTGATCATTGTCTCTTTTTTTCTCTTTTTTTGTTGTTCGTTTTATTTTGATCTATAGGGGACAATTAATTATCCATGCGAATATGATGCTCATATATCGACAGCACATGGTTCATTGTGTGTCCCTTGGTGAATACACAGAAATCTGACCTACATCTCCAGTAAAGAACAGTTTGCAAGTGGGACTACTACTCATGTGGATATGATGCCCATGGCAGCACATATATTGGATTGTTGCCTATCGAGTATTTAATACTGTACATCAATAGTATATACAGTAAATTCGATTTACACTGTTTACAAAGTGCGAGTCGCAAGTGGGACATATATTGGCTTTTTCCATGCAATCGGTAGCCCAGTGCCAACTATTTTTGCAGTGTCCCCCATGTCTCCTTATTTACTGGTTTCCCACACTATATGCCACATATTGGGGGATTACCCTGCTTATTTGATACCATGATATTTGGCACTGTTGGTGATCAATTATATGTATTCAAGTTTACCCCCCTTTTTTTCTTGGGACATTAGGATCCCTGCATGGCACTATGTGTCCATATTTAGTCCACTAGGGTGGGCCTATAGGAGTGGTGAAACTCTTATACTGTACAGATACTTTCCCATTCAAACGTGCAGTGGTGGGCACATATGGTGTGTAGGCCGTTTTTCCATATAGTGCCATGCTTTATATAGGACCTGGATTAATTAATGTATTATGTATTACTTAATATTAAACAGATAGTTGATTCAATGTATTTATGTATATAGATTTATTTATTTAGATCATCTCAGCAATATATGCACTCTTCAACACTGTAACATAATTGTGTATTGACTTATGGTTGCTGCCTAGACATGTATATATATATATAGTAATGCAGCCCATATTGCCATTGTCTTACATGTTTTTGTTTTCTTTAATGTGTATTAGGTATTTGGTATGTTTTCCCATTCCCCTAGATACTCACCTTCCATGTTCCTGCATCTGACATCGTTGCAGCTGCTGGGTGGACGGTGTGCGGCTGCGCGTTGTGCGCGCGGCCGGGCGGGTGGCCGGCGGGCGCCTCCTACTGCAGGGGAGTGCGTCTCGCCGGCCGCGCGCCTGGCGGTGTGTCCCGCGCAGCCGCACACTGACATGACGGCCGGTGGTGATGCGGCGGCGTGCCGCCTGACGTGCTGCCCTTACGGTCTGACGTCATGACCGGGCGGGGCGCACATGCGGGCGGCGACGACCGCCTCTCACCATTGGATCACGTTCCTTCCATACTGAGTATTTAGGGAGTGGGGCCCCCAGCAGCCACCTCACCCTGGCGAAGTGTCTATAGGACACGCAACGCGTCGGTGGCGGCTGCTGCGGGGGACCCCTTCAGGAGACTGGTGATGTAGAACTTGTTTATTTTTTTGTACTGGTTACTTTGATTGTAGCCTCTGCTCGGTGGCGCTTTTGGAGTTTTTTGATCTGTATATTAATTGTTTCATTCATTCTGTTATTTTCATGTGCGCTACATTGCACGGCACTCCAGCACCTTAATTGCTTGTTGATATAGATTGTTTGTGTAACACTTGTGTTTCTTTGGCGTTTGTTTTGTTATTTTATTCACGTGTATATATATTTTTATAGGGTGCACTTTGTTGTATTGTTTGTTTTTTGCTCATCCCTTTTGATATATGCGTGTTTGCACATTATGCACTGTACACTTTACTATGTGACGATATAGCTCATGGTCTTTTTTCTGTTAACGCACATGCAGATTTCCTTATTTTAGTATATATTAATTTATGATACGCCACCCAGCATTATTATCCACATAGATAGTCTCCATTTGTCTGCTGGTCCCCCTGTGTTTG
The DNA here is from genome assembly GCA_027917425.1 of Gastrophryne carolinensis. Classification (NCBI taxonomy): domain Eukaryota; kingdom Metazoa; phylum Chordata; class Amphibia; order Anura; family Microhylidae; genus Gastrophryne; species Gastrophryne carolinensis. Next base: position 647,845,998 of record CM051234.1, on the reverse strand, counting down.
TTTATATGTTTTTTTTAAATTGTGCAATAGTGTTGTTGTTTGTGCTGTTTTCAATACTTAAATTATTATGTTTGTGATTTATTAATTAATAAATAATGGATTTATTTTTAATATTGTGAGTGCGGCTTGTTATATGGTGGTTATTTGAGAGGAGTTATCCAGGCTCCTGCTCATTATTTATAGCTAGGTTATTCTGTCAACGTGTCTGGGGTTTCCTGCTGCTATTACGTCTATGGTCTCCTGATCCTACGTGTCTCCCGCTGCTACCATATCCAAGGTCTCTTAATGGCACCGTATCCAGAGTCTCCCACTGCTGCCACGTCCAGGGTCTTCTGCTTCTGCCGTGTCCAGAGTCTTTTGTTGCCACCTTTTCCAAGGTTCCCCACTGCCACTGTGTCCAAGGTCTCCTGATGGCACCATATCCGAGGACTTTTGCTGCAACCGTGTCTCCTGCTACTGCCATGTCCAGGGTCTCCCACTGCTGCCGTGGCCAGGGACTTATGCTTCTGTCGTGTCCTGGGTCTTCTGTTGCCACCGTTTCCAAGGTCCCTTGCTGTCACTTTGTCTCCTGCTGCCACTGTGTTCAACGTCTCCTGCTGCCACCTACTCTTCTTATGCCACTGTGTGCGAGGCGAGGTCCCCTGCTGCCACTGCATCCTGGGACTCCTGCTGCCACCGTCTTCTGCTGCTGCCATGTCCAGGGTCTCCTCATCCTGATCACACCATCACTCCTGATCACATCATGTCGCCTGCTGCCACCTTTTTTTCCGGGGACTCCTGATGGCACTGTATCCGGGGACTCCGGCTGCAACCATGTCTCCTGCTGCTGCCATGTCCAGGGTCTCCCGCTGCCGCCATGTCCAGAGTACCCTGCTGCAACCTTGTCTCCTGCTGCCACCATGTCCAGGGACTTCTGATCCCACCATTGCTCCTGCTGCCACCATGTCCAAGGACTTCTGATCCCACCATTGCTCCTGCTGCCACCATGTCCAGGGACTTCTGATCCCACCATTGCTCCTGCTGCCACCATGTCCAGGGACTTCTGATCCCACCATTGCTCCTGCTGCCACCATGTCCAGGGACTTCTGATCCCACCATTGCTCCTGCTGCCACCATGTCCAGGGACTTCTGATCCCACCATTGCTCCTGCTGCCACCATGTCCAGGGACTTCTGATCCCACCATTGCTCCTGCTGCCACCATGTCCAGGGACTTCTGATCCCACCATTGCTCCTGCTGCCACCATGTTCAAGGTCTCCCACTGCTGCTGTGTCCAGGGTCTTCTGTTGCCATCGTTTCCAAGGTCTCCTTCTGCCAGTGTGTCCAGGGTCTCCTGCTGCCACTTTGTCTCATGCTGCCACCTTCTCTCCTAATGCCACCATGTCCAAGGTCCCCTGCTGCCACTGTGTCCGGGGACTCCTGCTACCACTGTGTCTCCTGCTACCACCGTGTCTCCTTCTGCCGCTGTGTCCAGGGTCTACTTCATCCGTCATGTCTAGGGTCTCCTGCTGCCACCTTGTCTTCTGCTGCTGCCATGTCCAAGGTCTCCTGCTGCCACCATGTCCAAGGTCTCCTGCTGCCACCATGTCCAGGCACTCCTGCTACCACTGTGTCTCCTGCTACCACCGTGTCTCCTTCTGCCGCTGTGTCCAGGGTCTACTTCATCCGTCATGTCTAGGGTCTCCTGCTGCCACCTTGTCTTCTGCTGCCACTGTGGCCAGGGTCCCCTGCTGCCACTTTGTCCAAGGTCCCCTGCTGCCACTGTGTCCAAGGTCTCCTGTTGCTGTCGTGCCCTGTGTCTCCTGCTGCCACTGTGTCCATCCACACCTTCATGCGCTCCCATACAGCGCGGAACCTGTCAAATAGCGACTCGTCACCTTGTATTCAACATTACTGCACACCGTCTGAGTCGCTATCAACAACCGAACAACGGCCAAGCACAGCGACTACTAGCGGGCGCTGTGAAAATACCGCTACAGTCGCTCAACTGTCGCTACCTGGCACTATTACTGAATCGGCCTCCCAGACACAAACACACACAGACAGACACACATACACACAGACACACATACAGACACACTCACCATTGCAGGTGATTTCGCAGCCTGTGCGAGGCTCCTTCCTGGAGTCCCACCCCCGCCCACTGAACCACCAATGAGATTAATAAAGAGAAAGAAAAAACAGACTCCCGGCTGCCGTGGCCTCTCACACGCCCCCTACCACCGGACCAGAGTGTGCAACTGAGCGCTTACACTCCGGGCTGGCGGCAGCGGGCGTCTGAGAGGCCGCAGCCACCACCCAGGCAACGGCATGCGTCACGGGACGCGGGACCAATGGTTAAAAATCGGGACTGACCCGGGAAAATCGGGGCGGTTGGGGGGTATGCTGTAGGCCTGTGCATGTGCCGCGGGATCAGATCCCAAGGAGACCAGTGGGGTTTCACCCAACGAGCTGTAACCTGTCCTGGAGTCTTCCGGACTCTAGAGCCGGTGTATCAGGGTTTTGGTTTCTTCTTCTTTCTTTAAAGCAAAAAAAAAAAAAAACAGGGATTTTCACTATTCCGGGTTCTTGGGGGCTTCCAGATCTATGATATCCCACTAAGTGAAAACTACATTGCACATAAAAATGTACCTTTCCCTTGTCCAGTCAGTAGCACTGTATGCCGTGCCTATTAATGCATGGACAATGGCTGCCTAGAGCTCAGCAATGGGATGCCCCGATGTATCCAGGACTGACACTAGGAATTTTGGGGCCCTTTATGCACAAATGTATAAATACAGAAACAAGAAATGGGGGAACCCACCCTCCCCCAAAAGAATGCCGGAGATGCACAGAGTTGCACCACTCACAAGTATAAAAAAGTTATATAAATTTTATTGTTATTTCTAATTACTAGAGATGAGCGAGTAGTGAAATATTCGAAATTTCGATTCGAATAGACCGCGTTACTCGACTACTCGACCGATTATCGAATCCCATTATAGTCTATGGGAAAAAAATGCTCGCCACTTGGAAATCTCAATTCGACCACTTGGAGGTCACCAAGTCCACCCTGAAACATCAGAAAATGATGCCAACACTGCTGGAATGCAACTGGGACAGCAGGGGAAGCATGTCTGGGTGCATATAATGCGCCCAAGTCGCACTATTACGCCACTATCACAGCCACTCAACAATACACTCCAAACACAATATAACTTCTACGTAAAGTGAGACAAGACAAGGAAACCTTCTTTCCTCTACATTGCCATGGACCCCAAGCCAAACTGTACAAAAAAGAAGAACAAAATTCTGCACCCCTTAAAATCACGTTGCCTAATGACAACCACAGATGACATAGGCAAGGGGGAAAATAAATAGACCCCACCCCTAATTGTCATTGTGTGTGTGTGTGTGTGTGTGTGTGTGAGATGTGGTCAGACATGTCCTCTTGTGTCATTGTGTCACCCCAGCAGTAAGGGAAGCTTAAAGGAGGAGGTATGTTACAGTGTGTTACCCCAGCAGTAAGGGAAGCTTACAGGAGGAGGTTTGTTACAGTGTGTCACCCCAGCAGTAAGGGAAGCTTACAGGAGGAGGTTTGTTACAGTGTGTCACCCCAGCAGTAAGGGAAGCTTACAGGAGGAGGTTTGTTACATTGTGTCACCCCAGCAGTCAGGGAAGCTTACAGGAGAAGGTTTGTTACAGTGTGTCACCCCAGCAGTAAGGGAAGCTTACAGGAGGAGGTTTGTTACATTGTGTCACCCCAGCAGTAAGGGAAGCTTACAGGAGGAGGTTTGTTACAGTGTGTCACCCCAGCAGTAAGGGAAGCTTAGAGCTGAGACCTCTTAAAAATTGTGTGGAGGCCCAAGAGCTGAGACCGTTTAAAAATTGTGTCGAGTCCCAAGAGCTGAGACCGTTTAAAAATTGTGTGGAGGCCCAAGAGCTGAGACCTCTCAAACATTGTGTGGAGTCCCAAGAGCTGAGACCTCTTAAAAATTGTGTGGAGTCCCAAGAGCTGAGACCTCTTAAAAATTGTGTGGAGGCCCAAGAGCTGAGACCTCTCAAACATTGTGTGGAGTCCCAAGAGCTGAGACCTCTTAAAAATTGTGTGGAGGCCCAAGAGCTGAGACCTCTTAAAAATTGTGTGGAGTCCCAAGAGCTGAGACCTCTTAAAAATTGATTGTATTAAGCTCAAGAGGTGAGCCATAATTTTTTTTATTAATACAGCAATTCTACGGCGGTTAAGGAGGAGGGGGAGGAGGAGGAGGAAATGGCACTTCATACAGATGGCACTTCACTCTTGGCTGCTTTCCACTGTTGTACAAGCAAAGTCCGGGTCAATCCACTTGCTGTTCATTTTGATTAGCGTCAGCCTGTCGGCACTGTCGGTTGACAGGCGGCTGCGCTTATCGGTTATAATGCCCCCGGCTGCGCTGAACACCCTTTCTGATAGCACGCTGGCGGCAGGGCAGGCAAGCACCTCCAAGGCGTACAGGGACAGTTCCAGCCACGTGTCCAACTTGGAGACCCAGTAAGTGTAGGGCGCCGAGGGATCGGGGAGGACAGGGGTGTGGTCTGCCAGGTAGTCCCGCAACATCCGCCGATACTTGTCCCTCCTGCTGATAGCGGGCCCCGCAGTGATGGAAGTTGCACGAGGGGGTGACATGAACGTGTCCCACACCTTGGAGAGTGTTCCCCTGGTGGCTGTGGGCCTGATCGATGTTGTCAGACTCTGGGAGACACTCTCCTCTCTGCCGCCAGCGATGCTTCTGAGCTTCTGGGGCCCTGCCTGCCTACATATGGGCTATATACTGTTCAGCATAGTAGCCCTAATAATAAGGACTCTCAATGACTCTCTTGTCTTCTGGTAGCTGGTATATATGGTGGTAAATGCGATATTCTGAGCTTCTGGGGCCCTGCCTGCCTACATATGAGCTATATACTGTTCAGCATAGTAGCACTAATAAGGGATTAAGGACTCTCTTGTCTTCTGGTAGCTGGTATATATGGTGGTAAATGCGATATTCCGAGCTTCTGGGGCCCTGCCAGCGACAGCCTGTCTTTCCCTGCTGTGAGCGTCTATCCCTCACTAAGTTCAAGCTGCTAATGCTGACGAAGAGGAAGTGCTGAGTTTTGTAGATTCGAGGTCACATGGTTTTTCCAGCCAATGCGTCTAGACGCCGTTCTCGCGATGCCAGCGTCCTCCCAGGACCTGTCCCACCCCCCCTGCATGGTGATTGGTGTAAAAAACGCGCCAGGGAAGGTGTGAGGGGAAACGAATTGTGAGTGCGCCATCGCCGCTGTACTCGATCGAAATCGAGTATGACGAATAGCGTAGTATTCGATCGAATACCGACTCGGTCGAATACTACTCGCTCATCTCTACTAATTACATATAAAAACATACTAACATATATACAAATAGACAACAGGAATACATTAACACATAAAAACACCAGGGGGCGCCGGAGGTCTAGTGAGAATCATCATACTAACCTAAAATTCAATTCTAATCTCAACTCATAAAACCTTTCTACCCATATCTATATGTGCAAAAATTCAATCAAATACACAACTGTGCTATACAATTACTATATCACAATCTTATAAGAGTAACCAAAATCGCTTCTAGTTATCATCAAACAGGAGGACAGACCAAGGTGTGCAGTAAAGCTAATAGTGCAAAAGAAATTATATATGTGAATATACAGACTAACCGGGGTACCCCTGTAAGGATGAAACGCCAATGCGTGTCGTAGTGACCGCTACACTACTTCATTTTTTTTTTTGGTATTGTTAAATAAAAAAATAAAAATTGGCCCAAAAGATTTTACGCCTGCTGCTGAAAGTGGAACAAAACCCTAGTGACACTGCCCTGGAAACAAAAAGATTCCAGGGCCAGCTGCTGGCCTTCGCTCCCAGGGTGTACCCCACTGTGTGAAACCCCCCAGGGCACCGCAACACTCACCTGCTCTGGGCTCCCTCGTTGATATAAACAATGGCGACTCTATCCCAGCATCTTTGGGCTGTGTCTGCACTCCTACGCCCAGCGCACTCCTACGCCCTACGCACTCCTACGCCCTACGCACTCCTACGCCCTACGCACTCCTACGCCCTACGCACTCCTACGCCCAGCGCACTCCTACGCCCTACGCACTCCTACGCCCTACGCACTCCTACGCCCTACGCACTCCTACGCCCAGCGCACTCCTACGCCCTACGCACTCCTACGCCCTACGCACTCCTACGCCCAGCGCACTCCTACGCCCTACGCACTCCTACGCCCAGCCATTTAGATCATTTGATGCAGGTGATGTGGCCGCTCTCACTCCTTAAGCTGAAGCCCTGCATGGAAACAAAGCCGTTTGCCGAGCGTTACATATGCGTGACAAATGGCTCTGATTGGATGAGGGCCCGCGAATGGGTCACAGGCCAAGGAAAGGTATTTTTGTATGAGCATTCTAGGGGTTTCACACAGGGGGGCATCCCAATTTGCCTCGCAATAGAAGATCTGTAACTTTAAAGTGGACCAACACCCAGGATTTTGACTATCCAGGGTTTCGGTCCACTTCCCTGGGGCACACCGATCGGGGATGCCCCACTATGTAAAACCTCACCCCGCTCCTACAGCGCATGCGCGGCGCTCATCCAATGAGCACGCTTGGAGCCACAGAGGTATGCCCGTCAATGCGACGTCTTACCTCAGCGGCTCCGCGTACGCTGGCGGCGCATCTCGCGCTTCCCTCTAACAGGGAGCGCACGCGCCCTGCTAGAAAGAAGCGCGAGATGCGGCCCGCACATGAGCCGTTGGACCGGCGATCAGGTAAGTGCAGCAAGCGTCGGGGGGTTTCACACAGCGGGGCATCCAGATTTTGCATGTCCCGCGGGGAGGGATCGGATCAGCCCGGGAAACTTATAGATTTCTGGGCCGATTGGGCTGGGTGTTGGTCCACTTTAAAACGTATAGAAAGTGTAATAGGCCCAAAGTAAAGGCAGGGCACCCATAACCTCAATGAGTGGTCTGGGTCTGTATGGTCTGGGCCCCCATGGGTTAGGCACGGGGTGGGCCCCAAGGTTTGTCAGTGTGGGAAAATCAATGATAGGTGAGATAAATGATGGGACCCTGGAGCACAAAATTGGACCTAAGGTAAGATTATAGAGGCCCAGCCTGGCGCTATTGCCTGTATGGTTTGGGCCCCCCATTGATTAAAATGGTAGGCCAGGGGCCATTACATGGGACCAAAGTAAAGGCAGGACACCGATAACCTCAATGAGAGGGGCTCAAATGGGTGGTCTGGGCCCCCCATGGGTTAGGCACATGGTGGGCCCTGAGGTTTGTCAGTGTAAAGGGGCCAATGAGAGTCCTAATAGGGAGGACAAAATGGGCACCAAAGAATAGGAGAGGCCCAGAAAGGTGCTATTACCTGTATGGTCTGGGCCCCCATATATTTGGAAAATGGTGTGGGCCCAGGGGCATGACACCAGGTCCACCCAAATGGGTGGTCTGGGCCCCTCATGGGTTAGGCACGTGGTGGGCCCTGAGGTTTGTCAGTGTGAGGGGGCCAATGAGGGCCCCAATAGGTGGGGTAAATGGTGGGGCCCTAGAGCACAACTTGGGCACAAAAGAATATGAGGGGCCCAGCAAGGGGCTATTGCCTGTATGGTCTGGGCCCCCATACACTTGGAAAATGGTTTGGGCCCCGGGGCATGACACCAGGTCCACCCAAATGGGTGATTTGTGCCCCTCATGGTGAGCCCCAAGGTTTGTCAGTGTGAGGGGGCCAATGAGGGCCCCAATAGGTGGGGTAAATGGTGGGGCCCTAGAGCACAAATTGGGCACAAAAGAATATGAGGGGCCCAGCAAGGTGCTATTGCCTGTATGGTCTGGGCCCCCATACATTGACATGCATGACACCACCCCTCCCCCTGATGGTGGCCCTGATTGTATGTATTCCCTGCAGTGGCAGACTGGGGCAGAAATGAGCCCTGGATCTTACTATAGCATTAGGGGCTGGGGTTCCTTGGCTTGTGGGTACAGTGGGGCTGGGTACAGGGGGCTGAGAGGGAGACTAAAAGGCCGATTCAGTAATAGCGCCAGGTAGCGACAGATGAGCGACTGTAGCGTTATTTTCACTGCGCCCGCTAGTATTCGCTGTGCTTGGCCGTTGTTCGCTTGTTGATAGCGATTCAGTCGATGTGCGGTAATGTTGAATACGGGGTTAGGTGTCGCTGTTTGACAGGTTCCGCGCTGTATGGGAGCGCATGATAGCGACTGGCCGTAGCGACCGTCTCCCAGCATATTCATTAACAAATCACGCTCAAAAAATTCTCGCGCTGTGAAATGCTTGTTTAAACCCCAGAGCGCTGGCGGCGATGTGTTAAAAGTACTTTTTTAACCCCCAAACAACCATATATTTGGAAAAAATTAAAAAACAGTTTTTCACAATATTTTGTAATATTAATACATTAATATCAGACCTGTAATATCAATTCTGCACAAAATTTTTTTTTTTTTACCTTAAAAAAAATATCTAACATTGCAGAAGTGGTCACAGAATTTTTGACATTAAAAAAAAAAAAAAAAAATAATAACAATTAATTATGAATAATTAAAGATTGTTCCATTGAAATGCATTGAAGAGCGCCAGGTAGCGAAAGGTCAGATCTGTCGCTGTTCAAGTTCGCTCGCTGGCGCTGTGTGGTGAGGCTGGAATAATCATGAATGATTCGCTATCTGGCGCTCTGTCGATCGCTAAGCAGGATGGGCATGATAAATGTGTGATTGCGTTGGGGAGCCGGCGTTCTCGTGGCGGTGCCTGTCATTACCGTTCGCTCACCATTCGCTACCTGGCGCTATCCCTTGTTAAATAAGGGCCAGGAATAGAATGAGGGTGTTAAAAGCAGGAGCCCAACTGGCCCCAAAGCAGTGCGGCCCACCTGGCATTGTCCCTATGGCCAGTCCACCCTCGATTCCCTGGGATCCCCCTAAACTCACATTTTCCTTGTTCACGCCTGAGCTGAGTGCGGCAAAGAAAATCTGAAGGGAGCGAGCCCCTCCGGCCGCCTCCCTATCTGAGCCCCTAGCTGTGGGTTTCCAGAAAGGCCCGCGGCATGCGCCTAGCTTGAGGTATGCTGGAGATGCACTCATGCCACAGGCCTGTGGGACAGATCAGAAGGATGGGGCGATGCGGCGGGTTTCACACAGCGGGGCATCCCAATTCAGGACGTGACATAAAGGAGTTAGACCAGTGCCCCAAGAGTCTTATAGAACCGAGAAGGGTGATTGTTGTTCATTCAACTGGACCTCCGGTCATGGATAACCCAATTTAAGATGCCCCGCTGTAGTGCTACTAACAGGCTTACCTAAGAATGGGCAGCGGTACTTTCCAACAGCCAATCTGGTTTGCAAGTTGAGCGAACTTGATTGTGCACTATCACAGCCAACAGTGAGGGAACATGGCAGAGGGTAAGTACCATTGCCTGGTCTCTAACAGGCAGCCTGTTAGTAGCAGTGTTACATGAGGAGGCAGCCTATATCTATTAACTCTTGACTGGAGGACCACTTGAAAGACAAAGGGGCCATCTTCTGTTAACAGCTCAATGCTGGACTAGTGGTTTTGCCCATTATATGTGCACACAGAGTTGGCGTCAGCACCCGGCAATGCAGGGAAGCTGCCGGGGGCCCCTGGCCTCCAGGGGGGTCTGCTGACAAAGCCGGCTTTTGGGGTGTTCGCCGGTGCTTGAACGGTGGTGGACTGGGAGGACCCACATCTCACAGCGCGCCAGTGATGACAGAGGTGGCGGTGCAACTATTTTTTCCCTGCGGGCGAGGATAACACTATGCAACAATAAGGTTCCGCTGCTGCATGTGCTGGAAGGGGCCTCCACACCACGTGATAGGTGCGCCAGCGGGCTGCGGGGCAATCAAGCAGCAGGCGGAAACAAGGAGACCGGGAGTGTGTGAGCCTGGAGGGAAAGTACTGTAGAGGTATAGCCAGAAGGTTATATTTTCTTTTCTAAGGTGGACTTCAAAGTAGACCAAAACTAGAGTTTTGGTCCAAATAGCATGCTCCTTAGGGGGCATCCAGATTTGGGACCTTCCTCTGTGATGTGCTGCCACTCTTCACCACAAAGGGGCCCACTGAGACCATGCCGCCCAAGGGCCCACATAAACCTAGAGCCGGACCTGTGTGCACATAGGGCCAAAAGTCATGTGATTTTAAATGACCATGTTAAAAAATGGCACTAACACAAGAAGAGTTCAATAAAACTTTATAAGAAAAAGTGTCATAATGCAAAAAACACGTATTAGCATAAAAAGCGAAACTATAAAGTGCAGAAAGTGTTGTCAACGGCAACATACCATTTAGCAGTCTAATTTCAGTTTGTCAAAGGTAACGTCTATCTTGGTCAAAGTCTTTTTGATGCGTAAGGCTGTGAGTCTGGCCGAGGGGTTCTCGTACCAGCATTCCTTCATCAGTCTAGCCAGGCAGGTCAGGGTCCGGTCAGAGAACCACCTGTTGGGAATGTTGGGTCTTTGCTGATCCAGGCAGACAATTTTTTTCATGTCCTCAAAGCTCGGATCGTTGGGCACAATGTCATAAAACGGAGGTCTGTAATCCTCAACAATCCCATTGCAGACCATCCTCCTGGCCACCTCCCAGAGGACCAGCCCGAAGGCCCAGATGTCAGATCTCTTGAAAGAGTCAAAACAGTCCACCTGGATGGTCTCATCTAGAACTTCAGGAGCCATGTATCGCTTAGTCCCCACGCGGGGGTTGTCTCCAACGTCCTCCTGACTGAAGGAAGGTGAATTAATCAGAGCGAGTCCTAGATCCGCTATACAGCACTGGCCGTTCTTCTTCACAAGGATGTTCTTGGTCTTCAAGTCGCGGTGAGCAATGGCCGGCTTTCCTTGCGTGCCGTATATCTCCACATGCAAGTGCGCCAATCCACTGGCGATGGACGTGACAATCCGTAGGCAGCTCCCGGTGTCCAGGGTGCTGACTTGCAAGTAATCATAGAGAGATCCCATTTCGTGATAGTGAGTAATCAGCCACAGTTGGGTGCTTGAGTTTCTGGAAGTCATGTCTGAAGCGACGAAACCCAGAATGTTTTCATGTCTCAGCAGCACCGTGTTGTATAATTCAGTCTCCTTAGACCAGGATTTTTCCTCCCGTGAAGCAAAGATTTTAACAGCCACGCTTTCTCCTTGCCAGAGACCGCGCCAGACTTCACCGTAACGACCCTTACCAACACAATCGGCCAAAGTGATCTGACGGGCCACCGTCCTCTGTACCAAGAAAGGAAGGCCGGATCCACTGCCGGAGGTGCAGGACTCATCTAACAGGTCTGCAAGGGTGCTTTCTCCGACGCTGGAGGCAACAATCCCATCTATGGTGCCATATTCAGCATTCCTCTTACTCACCCTGTCCATGTGATTGTGCTGAATTCTCCTGTAGACCAAAAAGGCCACAACAGAAAGTATTATCAACAAGATGAAAGGCGGAAGGACAAAGATGGCCAATGTCTCCAAGCTGTAACTAAGCATCTCCTGGTGATGGGGCTTCCTTGGCAGGTGAGCTGTGATGTTCCAATTGCAGAGGTCACTCTGGCAGCACTCCACGGCTTGGTCAGGAGATGGAGGGGTCTTGCACGTCATCCTGCCCTGCTCGTAGATTTGGAAGCAGCCCTTCTGGTAGACCAAGACACCATCATTAATGCTGAGGGAAGAGAAACAGTGCTGTCCATAACAGTGATCACCACTGCCGCAGGGGACTCCCTCACATACACATTTGTAAAGTCCAGGTGTTATCTTCAGCTCCTCATCTTCCATACTCGGAGAGAGGATCGCAGCCACGATGAGAAGAGAGGGCAATCCAAAAGCAACAGCCATAGTCCTTTGGCTCCAAAAGCTCAAAAATCCCAATCTGATAGCGTTGACCTCAAGCAAAGGCCGTGGAGCGGAGCTGCAACATCGGGAAAGCTGTAGTGGTCTGGAAGGAGCTTTTACCCTGACGCTCTGCTCATTTTCTGTTCCTCAGAAGAAAGCTAATGGACACCAAAGCTGAAGAGCCAGGTTTTTAAAGTGAGATTCAATGGTTTTGGTTAATTGATTGGATAGTCTGATTGGAGTAGACGTTCATTAGCATATGACTAGAGGCTGAAACAGATTCTAGCCAGGACCCTGCAAAGGGTGTCGCTGGTATTTCCATATGACTAGGTTCCACATCTGTGCAATCAAGTTAAAGGTGGAGGCCTTACACTGATGTCTGGAACATTACTGTATATAAAGTACTTAACATTTAAGGGATTTTACATTACCCCATTCTACAGTATAAAACAAAATTATCACCTTTTTTTTTACCACATATTGTCTTTTTCCACTCAAAAGGGAAAATCATGATATTATTGAATAACTAAGACAAGATAAAAAATATATTAACAGTGAAAAGAAAAAGAAAACACATTTATAAAATTCCTTTTTTTTTGTGATTATGTTTGTGAATAAAACAAAGGCGGGAAACATTTTAAGTAATTTAAAAAAAAATTAAAAATAGTAGACTATTAGTTTTCCACACTAAAAATGGAAATGCAATTTTATAAGGATTTCAATAATTAAATGATTGCAATATAAATACCAGAGTATACTGGGCTTCATGTTTATTAACTCCTTATTTAAATCTACCATTTAAATATAATTTTTATATTGTTAAAATTAATATATATTATATATTCAATCAAATTGTATTACAGTGAAAAAGAAAAATGTATGTTAGGGATATGATAAAATACTTTTTTATGTGATTATTGAATAACTAAGACAGGATTTATAAATAACAGAATATACTGGACTTTATGTTTATTATCTCATTATTTAAATCTACCATTGAAATATTTTTATATTGTTCAAATTAATATATAAATATTCTGTTAATATATATATTTATATATATATATATATATATATATATATATATATATATATATATATATATATATTCAAGCACATTGTGTTACAGTGAAAAAGAAAAGTATGTATGTAAAAATATAATGAATAACTTTTTATGTGAATAATGAATAACTAACACAATGCAAGCCATTTGATTTTCCTAAAAATGAAAAAGGCTAATTTTATACGGAATTCCGTATAATAATTAATTAAATAATAGAAATAACACAAAAAAAACAGTGCATAGTAAAAATGGGGAGAAGGTGGGTTTACAGGGTATCCTGCTGGGATACACAAAGTGGGGCATTCCAAATTGTAATGCCCCCTCAGAGAGGAAGAAAACTAGAGTTGATGATTTTATGTTTATTATCTCACCATTTAAAGCTACAATTTAAATATACATTTTATATTGTTAAAATTAATATTTGTTATATTTTCAAGCAAATGATATTACAATGAAAATGAAATGAAAAAGAAAAATGTATGTAAAAAAACTAAAATTATAAAAATAACTTTTTATGTGATTTTTGAATAACTAAGACAGGAAAAGTGTTTAAGTAATTTAAAAATACAAACCAATTAATTTTCCCACCTAAAAAATAAAAAGCCCATTTTATAGGGATTTCAGTATAATAATTATTTATACAAAATAATTATATACATATATATTTAAAAAAAATTTTTTAATAATAAATAATAAATAAATTAAAAATTTTAAAAATGCAAACCATTTGATTTTCCTAGATAAAAAGGAAAAAAGCCAATTTTATAGGAATTACACTGTAACAAATTTTCATACATAACAAATATATATATATATATGTTTTATTAAAGTTAAAATAAAAAATTTAGAAAATATAAACCATTTGATTTTCCCACCTAAAAAATAAATTTTATAGGGATTTCACAATAATAATTATTTATATATATAATATATATATATATATATATATATATATATATATATATATATATATATATTTATATATATATTATATATAAATAATTATTATTTATATATAAAAAATATTTTTTTAATAAAGTTAAAATTAAAAATGTAATCAAAGTAGAAAAAAAATACTAATTAAATCATATAAATAAGATGAATGGTTGGTGCGGCACGCTCCCTGCTAGAGGGAAGCAGGGGATGCGGCCACAAGTGCGCTCAGAGCCGCTGGCTTAGACGATGCCTTAAAGTGGACCAACACCCAGGATTTTTACTATCCTGGGTGTTGGTCCACTTCAGCAGGGCATCCGAGATCAGGATGCCCCGCTGTGTGAAACCCCCCCAAAAAACGTTGGTTTTTTTGAGGCTTTTGGGGGGTCCCTCACCGCGGGACATCCCGATCTCGGATGCCCCAACTGTGAGGGAGGTGATCGGCCCGATCACCCCTGGGTGTTGGTCCACTTTAAATGACGTGACGTCGGCGGCTCTGAGCGTCCTGATTGGATAAGCGGCCACACATGCGCTGTAGGACCGGGAAAAGGTGAGTTGGGCTCAGCAATCTGGGGGGTTTCACACAGCGGGGCAAAAACCCAGGGTAGTCAAAATCCTGGGTTCTGGTCCACTTTAAGCTGGAAACTAGAGCATGACTTTATGCTGAAGCTCTGTTCCAAATAGAGCTGTGCGGTGTGCATTAATTAGCGCTGAACGGATGATAGTCCGCGCATGTGCCGTGGCACTGCCATAAAAATACATTTTTGGGGTGATCCAGGGGGGTTCTCAATTCAGGATTCGCCAGGAAAATGGAACAAAAAACAGACATGGACAAAATCCTGGGTTTTGGTCCACTTCAAATTTTAAAGTGAACCAAAACCCAGTATTTTCACTATCCTGGGTTTTGGTCAGTCCCACTGGGGCATCCAAATTTGTGATGCCACGTTGTGTGACACTCCACCCGCTCTCCCTGAGTTCCTCTAAGGCTGTGGGCAGCCATTCAGCTACGGCCGGCGCACCCGCGAACAACCAGAGAAAGATGTGAGAGGCGCTGCGGCTGTCCGTGCATGTGCCGCAGGCTCGTTGGCGAGGTAAGAAAATCGAGTGACTGGCATAATGGGGTATCCCAAATCAGGATGCCCCAGGGGGGTGGATGTCTAAGCAAGCATCACGTTTCATTGTAATATCGTATCACACTAAAGTGGACCAAAAACCCACGCCGATCGATTCCCTCACCCTGGGGCATCCAAAATCGGGATACCGCGCTGTGTGCAACCCCCCGGGACACAGGTATTCACCCACCTTTCCATCTGATGAGAAGCATTTGCTATGACTATGTCATTGACTTCACTGGGCGCACTCCCACCCCAACGTATCTGAATGGCTGGGGCAGGAGCGTGCACACAGGCCGGGGATGCACGGAAAATGGCTCTCATTGGCCGAGAGTCCACGTACGCGTCCTCTGGACTCGGGAAAGTGCCACATCACGAACTGGGATTCCCCGTGGACCGTCCGGCCCTAGAATCCTCAGGGTCGGCTTGGCTGGGTTTTGTTCCGCTTTAAAGTGGACCAAAACCCACTGCGATCGGCCAGGAAATCTATAAGATTCCCGGGCTGATCGATTCCCTTCCCTTGGGGCATCCAGAATCGGGATACCCCGCTGTGTGAAACCCCCCAGGTCGCCCCGTACATTTACCTTGTTTCCTGTCCAACGGCGCATGTGCGAGCCGTGGCCGTATCCCAACTATCCCGGCCTGTTAGAGGGAAGCGGGGGGTGCGGCCGCCGGTGCACTGGCCTTAGACTAAGGCGTAGAGGCTGATCCATGACTAGCGCCAGGTATCGGCAGATGAGCGTCTGTATAGCGGCGATTAGGGCGACCACTAGTAGACACTGTGATCGGCTATAGGGCGCTGTAACAGAGCGTCTCAGTCGCTGTAGTAACCTGGCCAGCATTGATGAATATGATGTATGTTGTGCGCTCTTAACACCAGTACAGCGCTGCAGGGAGCGAGAGGTAGCGCCGGCTCAGTGCGACCGACTCTCAGCGAGTCACATCATATTCAACAAAACACTACACACACAGCGTCGGCGCTTTAAATCTGGGTGCTATAGCATAGAGCGCCAGACGCTGTGTGATTAAAGTCTGTTTTTGAAAACATATCCACCAGTAACAAAGCGAAAACACATGGAATGACATTGTTATAACACTGTGACATTAACACTTTAGTGCCAGACCTGTAATGACAATTCTGCATAAAAATATAAAGAATCAAAAACATTTTCAAAAATGACTCTTTCTAGCCCTGGAGACGTCACACAATGATTGGAGAGAAAAAAATAAATAAAAACAAAAAACCCTGTTTAAACAGAAGAAAAGTAACGTCCATTGAATTGTATGGGAGAGCGACAGGTAGCGACAGGTAATACCTGGCTCTGGAAGCTAGAGCGCTATACACTGACCTGCCTGTAATAATACATGTGACGCTACATGGCGCTGTTAGAGGCGCTATACACTGACCTGCCTGTAATAATACATGTGACGCTACATGACGCTGTTAGAGGCGCTATACACTGACCTGCCTGTAATAATACATGTGACGCTACATGGCGCTGTTAGAGGCGCTATACACTGACCTGCCTGTAATAATACATGTGACGCTACATGATGCTGTTAGAGGCGCTATACACTGAGCCGCCTGTAATAATACATGTGACGCTACATGGCGCTGTTAGAGGCGCTATACACTGACCTGCCTGTAATAATACATGTGACGCTACATGGCGCTGTTAGAGGTGCTATACACTGACCTGCCTGTAATAATACATGTGACGCTACATGGCGCTGTTAGAGTCGCTCACCAGATTCGCTTTCCTAAATGTGGTTTTGCGTACAGCGCCCGGCGTTCACCACATGCTGCCTGCCGCTACGAGGCGCTACCTGCCGCTATCCCTTCTTACATAACCCCCTTAGATGGCATGACGTCAGAGCGTGCTGATTGGACGAGCGGCTGCACATGCGCCGTAGGACCGGAAAGAGGTCAGTTGGCTGCGATGATCTGGAGGGTTTAACGCAGCGACCGGGGTGCCGCGGTGGGAAAGGACCAAACCCCAGTATAGTCAAAATCCTGGGTTTTGGCCCAATTTTATATTGTGGAAGTAATCTGTATAATATTTATTTTAAATAAATTAAATAAATAATAACATTAAATAAAAATCTAATGCTATAATAATTGATAAAAGGAGTGACCACTGAGGGAACGTTTATCAGTATTTGGCGGCATTTTGATTTTGACTTATTTCTTTGTGATGTTTGGATAACATGATCCTTTTGCAAGCCCTTGGTTCACGTTCTCTCGCTTTATAGACTATAGTTAGGCTTATATACTTACTATATACTTACCAGGGTTGGCCTGCTATTTTTGCACTTGGAACTTTAGCTCTTATTAATTATTAGGTTTAAATGCTTTATACATGTAATTTAACACTTTGGGTATTATCATATATTTATACACTTGGTTTTTAGGTTAATTTATAGTTT
Organism: Gastrophryne carolinensis; assembly: GCA_027917425.1. NCBI lineage: Eukaryota > Metazoa > Chordata > Amphibia > Anura > Microhylidae > Gastrophryne > Gastrophryne carolinensis. The sequence goes on along the minus strand of CM051234.1, from coordinate 647,828,592 downwards.
GCACTAGAGGATTAGAATTACTGTCAAAGGGGTAATATAGGTTATCTTGCACATATATTGTATATATTTTTTCCATTATAGAAGTGTTGTACAATAAGATATGAACATGTCTCAGGTCAGGTAGGCCATACGAAGATGCTGACTGTTTTTGATGTTGTCATTTACTTCCTTACCTTCTCAACTTGTATACATTGCAAATTATTAATACATCAACCTGATTTAGGTGTATATATATATATATGTAATAGATAGATAGATATGAGATAGATAGATAGATAGATAGATAGATAGATAGATAGATAGATAGATATGGGATAGATAGATAGATAGATAGATAGATATGGGATAGATAGATATGAGATAGATACATAGATAGATAGATAGATAGATAGATATGGGATAGATAGATAGATAGATAGATAGATAGATAGATAGATAGATAGATAGATATGGGATAGATAGATAGATAGATAGATAGATAGATAGATAGATATGAGATAGATAGATAGATAGATAGATAGATAGATATGGGATAGATAGATAGATAGATAGATAGATAGATAGATAGATATGGGATAGATAGATAGATAGATATGGGATAGATAGATAGATAGATAGATAGATAGATAGATAGATAGATATGAGATAGATAGATAGATATGAGATAGATAGATATGAGATAGATAGATAGATAGATAGATAGATAGATAGATAGATAGATATGAGATAGATAGATAGATATGAGATAGATAGATAGATAGATAGATAGATATGGGATAATAGATAGATAGATAGATAGATAGATAGATAGATATGGGATAGATAGATAGATAGATAGATAGATAGATAGATAGATAGATATGGGATAGATAGATAGATAGATAGATAGATAGATAGATAGATAGATATGGGATAGATAGATAGATAGATAGATAGATAGATAGATATGAGATAGATAGATAGATAGATAGATAGATATGAGATAGATAGATAGATAGATATGAGATAGATAGATAGATAGATAGATAGATAGATAGATAGATATGAGATAGATAGATAGATAGATAGATAGATAGATAGATAGATAGATATGAGATAGATAGATAGATAGATAGATAGATAGATAGATAGATATGAGATAGATAGATAGATAGATAGATAGATATGAGATAGATAGATAGATAGATAGATAGATATGGGATAGATAGATAGATAGATAGATAGATAGATAGATAGATAGATATGAGATAGATAGATAGATAGATAGATAGATAGATAGATAGATATGAGATAGATAGATAGATAGATAAATAGATAGATAGATATGAGATAGATAGGAGATAGATAGATAGATAGATAGATAGATAGATAGATAGATAGATAGATAGGAGATAGATAGATAGAGATAGATAGATAGATAGATAGATATGAGATAGATAGGAGATAGATAGATAGATAGATAGATAGATAGATAGATAGATAGATATGAGATAGATAGATAGATAGATAGATATGAGATAGATAGATAGATAGATAGATAGATAGATAGATAGATAGATATGAGATAGATAGATAGATAGATAGATAGATAGATAGATAGATAGATAGATATGAGATAGATAGATAGATAGATAGATAGATAGATATGGGATAGATAGATAGATAGATAGATAGATAGATAGATAGATAGATATGGGATAGATAGATAGATAGATAGATATGGGATAGATAGATAGATAGATAGATAGATATGGGATAGATAGATAGATAGATAGATAGATAGATATGGGATAGATAGATAGATAGATAGATAGATAGATAGATATGGGATAGATAGATAGATATGGGATAGATAGATATGGGATAGATAGATAGATAGATAGATAGATAGATAGATAGATAGATATGAGATAGATAGATAGATAGATAGATAGATAGATAGATAGATAGATAGATATGGGATAGATAGATAGATAGATAGATAGATAGATAGATAGATATGGGATAGATAGATAGATAGATAGATAGATAGATATGAGATAGATAGATAGATAGATATGAGATAGATAGATAGATAGATAGATATGGGATAATAGATAGATAGATAGATAGATAGATAGATAGATAGATATGGGATAGATAGATAGATAGATAGATAGATAGATAGATAGATATGGGATAGATAGATAGATAGATAGATAGATAGATAGATAGATATGAGATAGATAGATAGATAGATAGATAGATAGATAGATAGATATGAGATAGATAGATAGATAGATAGATAGATAGATAGATATGAGATAGATAGATAGATAGATAGATAGATAGATAGATAGATATGAGATAGATAGATAGATAGATAGATATGGGATAGATAGATAGATAGATAGATAGATAGATAGATAGATAGATATGGGATAGATAGATAGATAGATATGAGATAGATAGATAGATATGGGATAGATAGATAGATAGATATGAGATAGATAGATAGATAGATAGATAGATAGATAGATAGATATGAGATAGATAGATAGATAGATAGATAGATAGATAGATAGATATGAGATAGATAGGAGATAGATAGATAGATAGATAGATAGATAGATAGATAGATAGGAGATAGATAGATAGAGATAGATAGATAGATAGATAGATAGATAGATAGATAGATAGATAGATAGATAGATAGATAGATAGATATGAGATAGATAGATAGATAGATAGATAGATAGATATGAGATAGATAGATAGATAGATAGATAGATAGATAGATAGATATGAGATAGATAGATAGATAGATAGATAGAAAGATATGAGATAGATAGATAGATAGATAGATAGATAGATAGATATGAGATAGATAGATAGATAGATAGATAGATAGATAGATAGATAGAAAGATATGAGATAGATAGATAGATAGATAGATAGATAGAAAGATATGAGATAGATAGATAGATAGATAGATAGATAGATATATTTGTCATAAATTGTTTTTAATTGTCTTGTGTACTCATGTTTGTATGTTACTTATATGATGAATAGTGATATTTAATAAAACATTTCTTATATCTTCTTATTAGCCTGGTGCCCACTTTGTTTTTTTGTTCTGGTTGTTGTAATGTGTTACTTTCCTGGAATTCATGGCGCACCTAACGCTAGAATTAGATGACTATAGCGCTGCCCTTACGGTTAACTATAATAACTGAAACAGAAATAAATGACGGCCATCGGACGGGCCACCGATAGACAGCTCATTGCCCAAAGCTGCTCCAGCAGAATGCCCCCCCCCCCCCACACTAACCTGTTAGTCTTTAGGAGGGGGAGGGGAGGGGGGTATTTGGGATTATCTTGGTAAAGTTGCTATATGTAAGGGTTAAAAATCCAGTAACAGGATTCTGATGATTCTAGAACAAAGGAGCTTAGACACGCCCCCGCCACAATCCACATTGTGCCTATTGTCTGGCCTATGGCCGGGGGGGCGACCTGAACAATAAGGGGCCCTTCTATTGTATAGTCAGGGGAAAAGCCCCCGCCCCCCCCCGCCCGGGTAACCTATGCGCATCACAATGGCTTCTGCAGGGGGTCGGCATACCTGAGACCTGACATGATGGGGGTTTGGGATGCAAAAGACATCTAATCACACGCTTTCAAGTGGACCAAAACCCAGGGGGGAATCGGCCGGATATCTATAAGATTCCCGGGCCGATCAGATCCCTCCCCGCGGGGCATCCGAAATTGGGATGTCCCGCTGTGTGAAACCCCCGCAGGACGCCCACAAACCTTACCTTAACCCCGTTCCAACGGCACATGCACGGGCCACGTCTCGCGCTTCCCTCTAGCAGGGCGGGGGGTTTGTGAATGGCCGGCGCGGGCACGCTCCCTGTTAGAAGGAAGCGCGAGACGCGGCCTCCAGCGCTCAGATTCGCTGTGGTTGGACGCCGCTTCTACGTACATACTACAGCGGCTCTGAGCGCTCTGATTGGACGAGGGCCCGCGTAGGAGCGTGGGGAGGTGAGTGATTACGGGCGTTCTGGGGGGTTTCACACAGCGGGACCCCCGATCGGGGTGCCTCGTGTAAGTGGACCAAAACCCAAAATAGTCAAAATCCTGGGTGTTGGTCCACTTTAAAGTGACTATCCTGAGTTTAGGTCCTTGCCCCCGGGGCCTCCCGATCCGGGATGTCCCATTGTGGGATACACCCCCAGCATACCTACCAACTTTTTGCATTTTTAATCAACTTTTATAGGGTGAGAAAGAGGGACATTTGTTAAATTAGACAACGCCGGGGCTGAATTGGTAATCGCCAAGGCCTGGAGGACTTCAGGTTTGAGCTTTGAAGCATTTAAGAATAACAGGCTGATTCATCACTAACGCCAGGTAGCGACAGATGAGCGTCTGTAGCGCGGATTTCAGAGCGCCCGCTAGTAGTCACTGTGCTCGGCCATGGGTCGCTAGTTCAGTGCGACTCAGTCGCTGTGCAGCAATGATGAATACATTGTAAGGAGTCGCTATTTGACCAGTACAGCGCTGTATGGGAGCGCATGTTAGCGACTGGTCAGTGCGACCAACTCACAACATATTCATTATAAAAACAGCCTCACAAAACTCAGGCGCTGAAAAATACTTCTCTGAAGCCCAGAGCGCAGGAGGCTGTGTGATTAAAGTCTGTTTTTCAGAATGTATCCACCAGTAACAAAGCGAAAACATATGGAATTACATTGTAACATGAACACATTAATGCCAGACCTGTAATGTCATTTCTGCATGAATATATAAAACAGGAAAAATTTGTGAAAAAATGGCTTTTTCTAGGCCAGAAGAGGTCACAGAATTATTTGAGATTTAAAAAAAATAAAAAATTCCATTGAAATGTATGGGAGAGCGACAAGTGGTAAGAGGTAAGACGTGGCGCTGTGCAAGGCTGAACGCCGGCGCTGTATGCTGAGGCTGTGATAATGATGAATCGGACGCTACATGGCGTTATCCCAGTCGCTCAACAGATTCTGCTTGATAAATGTGTAATTGCGTGCCGTGTCCGGCGTTCACCTGCCGCTACCTGGCGCTAACCCTTTTTAAATAACCCCCTTTGTTAGAAGTGTTATACAATATTTTCTCAGAATGTATTATTTAGGCGTGTGTCTATAATGTACAAAATATCATTGTAATCCTTTTTCTCCAATAAAAATTATTGTTGTACCGATTGGAACCACCAGGAAGGTCCCTATGAGGCAATATAAATGGCTGCACATCCAGAAGAGTGTTATCAAAATCAAGTTTTATTATTTCTTATTTACAAAATCAATAAGTGTATACTTATGAATGATTAAGGCTAGTCCATACACGTATAATATACATAAAGTTAAAAAGAAAGAGCTAAAAAAACTGAGCCTATAAACTTACCATGGGTCCGCGCGTAGCATTGTGATGTTTTGTTATAATGTGTAAAAATTTGTAATATGGCTTCCAGCCTGCTGAAATCTGATGTTATTCAAATCACTGTCTGTGGTGCCGTGGGGCGCGCGCGCGGTTCGGACGCCTCCTAACTGCAGGGGAGTGCGCCTGCGCGCTGGGGACGCGCGCGTGTGTCCCCTAGGTAACCACTGAAGCGTGCGCGCTGAGCCGGCTGGCGGCGCGCACTATGATGACGCGGTGCCTCTTGGCGCAGCGCGCCATGCTACACCTGATACCTGTGGAATCATCAGCTGGGTATATAAGCAGACTGGAAGCCGTATGGCGCTACACCCTGACGAAGTGGTTGCTACTGGAAACCACGCAACGCGTCGGTGTTGCCGGGCCGTGCGGTGGTCAGTTTGGAGCTCCCAGATATTGGTGACAATTTGACTATTATTATTGTATGCCTTCTTTTGTCCCCTTTTGGTGTTATATATGCATTTTATTCTCATCACTATCTTGTTTGTTAGCTGTGTTTGTTGTTATCAGTTGGTGTGGATATATGAATTGGATTGTTTATTGTTTAGTCTTTAGCACTTAGCACTTTATTGGGTATGGGGTTCCATCACTTTGTATTGAAAATCTTATTTGCCATTTGTACTTTGTAATTTAACGTGGATGTAACTCCTCCACGTGCTCACATTTATGTATATATTCTAATTAGCACTGTGGTTAATATTAATATTACACAATCTTGATAGCCATCAGGGGTGGTGTAATTTTATATTGGTCTGGAACCATATATTGTTGCCAGCATGAGTGTTTCCCTCATGCTTTGATGTTATAAGCATACAGACACATTTAGTAGAGCCTAGCCATTGCTCTGACCTTTCCCGCCGGTCTTTCTTTTTAACTTTATGTATTTTAAACGTTTGTCATTTATACGTGTATGGACTAGCCTTAATCATTCATAAGTATACACTTATTGATTTTGTAAATAAGAAATAATAAAACTTGATTTTGATAACACTCTTCTGGATGTGCAGCCATTTATATTGCCTCATAGGGACCTTCCTGGTGGTTCCAATCGGTACAATAGTCTTTTTCCTTACATTTGTAGGTAGGGGGCAATAGGCTTTAGCACCCCATATAGATACAGTGGTGCGGAGTGTTTTGCAGTGTGTTCAATAAAAATTATTGAACAAGAAATTAGGCCACACTCCCTCATTGAGGGATGGATGAAGCCACGCCCCCTCATTAATTGATGGATGGGAGATAGGATGTAACAGTTACAACAATAGAAACACTTTGAATAGGCGAATTAATCATTTATTGCTGCAGATCTGCATGTTACACCTCAAAGAGGGACAAATTAGAACAACGAGGGACAGGGGGATAGGGACTCAAAAGAGGGACAGTCACTCCAAATCAGGGACACTGGGAGGTATGGCCCAGATCACGGAAGCCAACTCACCTCTTGCATGTGTGGGCGCTCGTCCAATCAGTGCGCTCGTAGCCGCTCAGAGCGTGCTGATGGCCGCATCCTCCACTTCCCTCCAACAGGGAGCGCGCCCGCACCGGCCATTCACAAATACCTGGTACATGTACGCACCCTGCTAGAGGGATAGCGGGGATGCGGCCACGGCTCACGCATGTGACGTTAGACCAGGAAAGAAGGTGTATGGGGCGAACTGGGGGGTGTCACACAGCGGGGCGTCCCCATTTTGGATGCCCCGGGGGGGGGGAGAGAATCGATTGCTGTGGATTTTGGTCCACTTTAAGGCGTCTGATTAGATGATTAGTGAATATCCTGGGTGTTGGTCCTTACTCCCATTTGGGATGCCCCACTGAGTAATACTGCCCCCAGATAGGCCCTGAAACTTACCTTTCTGACATTACTACAGCTCATGCGTGGTCTCTCACCCAATCAGTGATGTGTGGTGTCCACATTAAAGCGGAACAACACCCTTCGCGGTGAGGATGTTGGTGGGTGCCGGCGCCACGACTAAAATGACAGCCTGGCGGGGGCATCCGGAATGCTGGATAACCCCCAGAACGTCTGTAATCTTGACCTTATCCTCGCCAGGCCCCCGACTAGCTGCCTCATGTGGGCAGGATGCTCAGCGTCCCGAACGTCACTGCCAACATGAGCGCCGGGCAGCCAATAGCGGTGCTGGATTCACGGCGGGGAAGAGAAGATAAGGTCAAGATTACGGGCGTTCTGTGGGTTATCCAGCATTCTGGATGCCCCCCCCCACAGACGGCGGCCAACAACAACCTTGCCGTGGAGGGTGTTGGTCTGCTTTAAAGTGGATCAGAACCCGGTCAACGGCAGACCACACCTTGTTATTTGATCTGAACTATGAACCGCTAATGGCAAGGATTAGGAAGGACCTGGAGGGGTATGGGAAAAAAGGTATCTCCTGGATGGGTAGGATAAATGTCCTAAAGATGGATATGTTACCAAAATTGTTATACATTTTTCAAGCGATTCCCATTTATGGCACTAGGCGTTTTTTTAGGCAGATCAGATCTGAGATGGTCAGGTTCATATGGGGGGGAAAACAGCCTAGACTGAGCTTTAGGAAATTGGCCAGGCGAAAGGAGCGGGGAGGAGCTGGCCTGCCAGACATACAAAACTATCATAGAGCAGCAGTGTTGATGCGGATGGTGGACTGGTATCATGGGAAAGGGTCTAAGCAGTGGGTTATGATAGAGCAGGACATGCAGATGAGAAATGTGACATCTCTCCCATGGGTGGATCCAAATAGGATCTTGAGGGACAAGCTGCCGTTCTTGACGGCTCAGCTCCTGTTGATGTGGGAAGACTGTCTCAAGCACTTGAACCTAGCAACAAGACCAGGCCCATTGACACCTTTATTCGATAATCCAGAGTTCGAACCAGGAATGGGAGTACAGGGATTTTTGATTTGGAAGGCTTCCTCGAGTACCAAGGTGCGGCAAACATTGGTGCAGGGTAGGCCGCCCACTGAGAGAGAACTGAGCGCTCTGGGAGGGGAGAGGGTGTCCTGGCTTGCAGTAAACCAGCTGCGAAATGATTTGAATTCACTAGAGGATCTAGGGAAGATAACTAGGGAGTGCTCACAGTTTGAGACCCTGTTGGAAGCGACAGACAGGCCAGAAAGAGTCATTTCAGTCCTGTACGGGATAATGATAGGGGGGGAAGGGGATGTGAAGTTGGATTTTGTAGCAGAATGGGAGGGGGAGATCGGGAGGACCTTTGGGGAGGAGGAGTGGGAGAAGGCCTTTTTTCTTACTCATAAAATGGCAAGGCCTTGCAAAGCCCAGGAATGAAATTTCAAACTGATCTCTCGATGGTACAGAAGTCCTGCGCGCCTCCATCAGATTTTCCCCACAGTTCCGGATGTATGTTGGCGATGTAATGCAGCACGGGGAACCCTATTGCATATATGGTGGGAGTGCCCCGGCATTAACAGCCTCTGGACCAGTATCCTTTCACTATATGAGGAGGCCTACCTCTCCCCAGTACCAAACACTCCCGAGATAACGTTGTTATCTATGCTTCCAGGTAGCAGACAATCGGGTAAAAGGGGAGTTTTGAGACATTTTCTGACAGCAGCAAGATCAGTGATCCCAAGATACTGGAAGAGAACTACGGTTCCATCCTTGATTGAGTGGTGTGAAGAGCTCAATAGCGTCATGAGATTAGAGGAGCTCACGGTTGATTTGAGGGGAGAGAGTGAGAAATTTAGGAACACATGGGTGGCTTGGATAATGTTCAAGGATTCGGATCAGGGGAAGAGGAGGATAGCTGGCACTCAATAGGGGGATCATTCCTCCTACTCTCTTCTTTTTCCCTGTTGCTCCCTTCCCTTGTCCCGTCCCCGTCCCCGTCCCCCCCCCCTGCCCTTATGTGTCAGTGTCTATGCGAGATGTTCATCTGTTTGTCTTGGTGTTTGTTGAGTTTGCACGACCTGCAGCCGGATGTACAACAAGGAGTTAGAACTTAGATTTAGGTTAGATGTCAACATCCAAATAATCTAAACTGCCCCGGAGGTCTTGAGCTTCCTCTTCACAAACATACAATTACAGCGGTGCTGGGTCTTCTGTGCCCCTCCGTTGGAGACGGGGGGGGGGGGGCGCGGTGGAGGCCAATGTGGGTCCTATCAGCAGTGCCATACAGCATGCCTCCCAACTGTCACGATTTTCCCGGGATTGTCCCGCTTTTCTAACAAAATCCCGCGGTCCCGGACCGTTAAAAAATGTCTCGGGACGCACTGCACCGTGGCGGTGTGCCCAGGGCCACAACGACGCCTTCTCAATAAACACTGGCCGGCGCGAAGACATTAAGTTCCCGGCGTGCGGGTGAGCGCGCGGTCGCGGTGGGGAGTGAGCGCGCAGGGGGGCAGGCAAGTGGGTGGGTTGGGGATACAAAAACTTACGCAGCGATGAAGGCAGCCGACGTTACTGGAGGATCGGAGCGGAAGGGCGTGACAGGGGGAGTGGCCGGGGGCGTGGCAGTGGGTGTGGCCGGGGGCTTGGCTTGTCCCGCTTTCATATTTTTAGAAGTTGGGAGGTATGCCATACAGTGATACTTGGATAGTTCTGTTTGGGGGAGAGGGGGCTCTGGAGGGGGGTGGGAGTTGAATATAGAACCATGCAGGTTGTGGTAATGCAATGTAATGTTTTATGTCTGCATTGTGCACTTTGTACTGTTATTCTATGTATATGTGATATGCTGAAAATTTAATAAAACATGATTAAACATAAAGTGGATCAGAACCCCGTCAAAAACAAAGAATTGTGGGTTCCTTATAACCCACTGAAGAAACGACCCTCCCAATGGATGTGAAAAACGACATAAAAAAAACAAAAAGGAATTGCACTCCCGACACAGCAAGAGTGCAATATAACAGCTAGGGCTGGTATGGATGGTAGGACACTTCTTACGTGAAACAACCAAAGAAAAGTGGCGATTAATTGGGCCTCTTAGGGATTAGGGGCTCAACCAATATCAAACCACGCCCAATATCTCATAAATTGCATATGGATAAAAACATATTAAACTTTATTACTTGTATACATGATTAAAAAGAATTCCTTTGTACAAACACATTATCTTTGTTACACCATAAATACAGCTCATAGTGGATACAATATATGTCTCAGAATTCACTCTATACACAAATTGTTAGACTCCTGTCTTAAATTGTGATCTTATCTTGGACCAGTCATATTAAGCTTTTTATTCGGATGTTGGGCAGAATCGTTTCGCCTGACAGTAGGCTTCATCAGTGCCCATACAGTAGCCTGTAAAAAATGTAACATCACTGAAAGATCCACTGAAAAAAAAATATATAAATTCATACATACACATTACAGCAATAGTATCAGTACACACCTCATTTTATACTAAATGACGGATGTAGTTAAAATGACCCCTGGTTCCTTGGGTTCTGGCTATTTGCGTCCATCAGATATATCCAATATAGATAAAGCAGCAATATAAAATATCAAGAAAAGGAGCAGATACGGGTCACCAGAAGCCCACATAAGACAGTGACACCTGGAACAGAGAATAGGAGGCCGATTCAGTAATAGCGCCAGGTAGCGACAGATGAGCGACTGTAGCGTTATTTTCACTGCGCCCGCTAGTATTCGCTGTGCTTGGCCGTTGTTGGCTTGTTGATAGCGACTCAGGCGGTAATGTTGAATACGGGGTTAGGAGTCACTGTTTGACAGGTTCCGCGCTGTATGGGAGCGCATGACAGCGAATGGCCATAGCGAACGGCTCCCAGCACATTCATTAACAAATCACGCTCAAAAAATTCTCGCGCTGTGAAATGCTTGTTTAAATCCCAGAGCGCTGGCGGCGATGGGTTAAAAGTAGTTTTTTAACCCCCAAACAACCATATTTTTAGAAAAAAAAAAACAGTTTTTCACAATCTTTTGTAATATGAATACATTAATATCAGACCTGTAATATCAATTCTGCACAAATTTTTTTTTTTTTTTTTTTTTTACCTTAAAAAAAATATCTAACATTGCAGAAGTGGTCACAGAATTTTTGACATTTAAAAAAAAAATAAATAAATAAATAAATAAAAACAATTCATTATGAATAATTAAAGATTGTCCCATTGAAATGCATTGGAGAGCGCCAGGTAGCGAAAGGTCATACCTGTCGCTGTTCAAGTTCGCTCGCTGGCGCTGTGTGGTGAGGCTGGAATAATCATGAATGATTCGCTATCTGGCGCTATCTCAGTCGCTAAGCAGGATCGGCTTGATAAATGTGTGATTGTGGTGGGGAGCCGGCGTTCTCGTGGCGGTGACCGTCATTACCGGCCGCTCACCAGTCGCTACCTGGCGCTATCCCTTGTTAAATAAGAGGCCTAGGTGTGCCTGCTAGAGAACCTATAATGGCTATGATAGAGAAAGGATGATGACTCCCAAAAGGGCTTAAAGTGGACCAACACCTAGGATTTTGACTATCCTGGGTTTGGTCCACTTCGGCTGTGTGAAACCCCCCAGAAACCTCGAAAAACTCACCTCTCCTCGCTCCCACAGGACCGCCGCTGCCAATCCCCGCCAACGGACAAGCGGGAGGCAGCGACGGACGACAGAAGAGAGCGCGCCCGCCGCCGCCTCCCGTGCGTCACTCTTACAGGGCGCGCGCCCAAGCCGGCCATTCACACACGGCCAGCGCGTCCTGCTAGAGGGGCGCGCAGGAGGAGGCGGCGGCGGCGGGGGCCGCTGGATCGAGGATAGGGTAGGGATTTAGGGGATCCCGATCGGGGTGCCCCGCAGTCAGGGGTCTGATCGGTCTTATAGATTCCCGGGCCGATCATGGGAGGGTGTTGGTCCACTTTAAGAGAAAGTTACCTTATGCCATCGCTGAGACGTTGTGTGTTGCGGCGTGAGAGGGAACAAAAGGTATGTGTTTCCCTCCCTCCTATTCTCAGAGCTCCAACGGCGCCATACAGGTGCGGACGCGGCGGGCCGTGATCTAAATGGCCGCCCCCATGCGTCACGCACCCACGTGTATGTCACCGCCCCGCCCCCCTTCCCTCCTTCGCTATCAGAACCCACCGCACTAGGCCCGGGAATCTTGCCGATCCGGTCCCTTCCCCCAAAAGCATCCAAAATCGGGATGCCCCGCTGTGTGAACCCCCCCCCCCCAGGTCGCCCTGTACACTTACCTTGCTTTCCGGCCCAACAGTGCATGTGCGAGCCTCGGCCGCATCCCCGCTATCCCTCTAGCAGCGCGTGCCCGCACCAGGCATTTGTGAATGGCCGACGCAGGAACGCTCCCTGTTAGAGTGAAGCGGGGGATGCGGCCCCCCATCACAATCTTAGACAAAGCTTTAGAAAACGTGATATCAACGGATCCAATTGTGTTGATTGGACGAGCGGCCGCGCATCCACCATAAAACCGGGAAAAGATTAGTCGCTTTTGGCAATCTGGGGGGTTTCACATAGCGGGGCGTCCCTGATCGGGGTGGCCCAGAGGAAAGGTCCAAAACCCAGGAAAGTCAAAATCATTGGTTTTGGTCCGCTTTAATGAATTCCACACAGGGCTGATTCAGCCTGATCTCCAGCATAGGGAGCAGCCACACCCCCCGCCTCCCTGCGGTCTGTGGCACACTCTACTTGGGCTGGGCACAGGAGATACCCGGGCTGTTGCCATGGGGGGGGGGATCATGGAGGCGATCAGGTTGTTCCCATAGTGGGGCATCCCAAACCTGGACCTTTCCAATCTATTCTGATTGGCTGGTGTTACATGACAATCTATTCTGTCTGTAGGAGAGCCCGGGTATGTGCCCTGGGATTGGTGGAAAGGTTCGAACCCGCACACAGGGACAACCTGTTTAGGATTTAGGATGCTCCAGGGGGACTTGACCGGCGTCCCGGGGGTCTTTTAGAGGTGGTTGGTGGTCCTCTTTAAAGTTGACCAAAACCTGGGATTTTGTTACTGGGGCATCCCATTTCACTATGTGAAAAAAACCCCAGATTGCTCCTAAAAACTCACCTTTCTGGTGTCCCCACGGCGCATTCACGGGCTCTAGTCGAATCAGCGCTTTATGTCGCGCATATGAAAGTGGACCAACACCCTAGCTGGATCAGCCCGGGAATCTATGGGCCTTATTTAACAAGGGATAGCGCCAGCTAGTGTCTGACTAGCGCCAGGTAGCGCCAGCTATCGGCAGCTACCGACTCTAGAACGCCCGGCGGCGGACACAATCACGCATTTATCACGCTAAATGAGGCTAGCGCCGGCGAGAGCGTCAGCTAGCGCGGGATTCATCATGTAGCCGACTGCAACGAACAGCGCCGCTGCTAATCCCATCACAGCGACCAGTATGACCTCTCGTTACCTGGCGCTCTCCAATGCATTTCAATGGAGCAATCTTTAAATATTCATAATTAATTGATATTATTTTTTTTTTTTTTTCGTCAATGGCAAAAATTTTGTGAACACTTCGGCAATGTTAGATATTTTTTTAAAGGAAAAAAAAAAAAAAATTGTGCAGAATTGATATTACAGGTCTGATATTAATGTATTCATATTACAAAATGTTTAGAAAAACTTGTTTAATTTTTTAATCAAAAAATATGGTTGTTTGGGGGTCAAAAACTACTTTTAACCCATCGCCGCCAGCGCTCTGGGGTTTAAACATGCATTTCACAGCGCGAGAATTTTTTGAGCGTGATTTGTTAATGAATATGGTGGGAGCCGGTCGCTCTGGCCATTCGCTATCAGGTGCACCCATACAGCGCGGAACCTGTCAAACAGCGACTCCTAACCCCGTATTCAACATTAGCGCACATCGACTGAGTCGCTATCAACAAGCGAACAACGGCCAAGCACAGCGACTACCAGCGGGCGCTGTGAAAATTACGCTACAGTCGCTCATCTGTCGCTACCTGGCGCTATTACTGAATCGGCCTCTATGATTCCCAGGCCGATCTAATCCCTCCCCGCAGGGCATCCAAATCAAATCCTCACATCATCCCGCTCCTACAGCACATGCGCGGCCGCTCATCCAATCAGCGCGCTCGGTCATACACGTCTGAGCGACGTCTTAGCAGAGCGGCTCCGAGCGCACTGATGGCCGCATCCCCCGCTTCCCTCTAACAGGGAGCGCGCCGGCCATTCACAAATGCCTGGTGCGGGCACACGCCCTGCTACAGGCATAGCGGGGATGCCGCCGCGACCCGCGCATGCGCCGTTGGACCGGGATGTAAGGTAAGTGTATGGGGCGACCTGGGGGGTTTCACACAGTGGAGCATCCCGATTTTGGATGCCCCGGGGGGGGGGAGGGAATAGATTCCCGGGTTGATCCCGCTGGGTTTTGGTCCACTTTAAAGACAAGCGTCGTTAAAGCAGCCCGAAACACAGGTTCTTCACTCACCTGGGTTTCTTTACTTCTTTAATAGCATAGATAATTAATATATATATATTAATAGATATAATAAATATAATATATATTAATATATAATAATAATAACAGACAGTATTAATAGCATAGATAATTAATATATATATATATATATATATATATATATATATATATTAATAAATATATATATCATAATATATAATAATAACAGACAGTATTAATAGCATAGATAATTAATATATATATATTAATAAATATATATAATAATATATAATAATAACAGACAGTATTAATAGCATAGATAATTAATATATATATTAATATATATAATAAATATAATATATATATTAATATATAATAATAATAACAGACAGTATTAATAGCATAGATAATTAATATATATATTAATAGATATAATAAATATAATATATATATTAATATATAATAATAATAATAACAGACAGTATTAATAGCATAGATAATTAATATATATATATATATATATATATATATATATATTAATAAATATATATAATAATATATAATAATAACAGACGGTATTAATAGCATAGATAATTGATATATATATATATATATATTAATAAATATATATAATAATATATAATAATAACAGACAGTATTAATAGCACAGATAATTAATATATATATATTAATAAATATATATAATAATATATAATAATAACAGACAGTATTAATAGCATAGATAATTTATATATATATATATTAATAAATATATATAATAATATATAATAATAACAGACAGTATTAATAGCATAGATAATTTATATATATATTAATATATATAATAAATATAATATATATATTAATATATAATAATAATAACAGACAGTATTAATAGCATAGATAATTAATATATATATTAATAGATATAATAAATATAATATATATATTAATATATAATAATAATAATAATAACAGACAGTATTAATAGCATAGATAATTAATATATATATATATATATATATATATATTAATAAATATATATAATAATATATAATAATAACAGACGGTATTAATAGCATAGATAATTTATATATATATATATATATATATATATTAATAAATATATATAATAATATATAATAATAACAGACAGTATTAATAGCACAGATAATTAATATATATATATTAATAAATATATATAATAATATATAATAATAACAGACAGTATTAATAGCATAGATAATTAATATATATATATTAATAAATATATATAATAATATATAATAATAACAGACAGTATTAATAGCATAGATAATTTATATATATATATATATATATTTATATATATAGTGGAACAAAACCCACCAGCGGGCGGCCTGGAATCAGCGTTCTTCCTTCCCCTCTTTCCATTGGCCCAGCGGGACATGTGACCCCCCGCCATATGACAGCCAGGGGGTGTGTCTCTCAGCGCCATCTTGCAGCACTGATTTAGATACGCATAGGTTCCTGCTGCAGCGGTTTAGGGTCTAGAGAGGCTTTTTTTGTTGGGCAGACTGATTCATTACTAGCGCCTGGTAAGGGCAGATGAGCGTCTGTACAGCGGCGCTAAGAGCAACCGCTAGTGGTCGCTCTAATCGGCCGTGAGTCGCTATTACAGAGCTGGCCGCCATTGATGAATTAGATGCGTGAGTCGCTATAACACCAGTACAGCGCTATATTGGAGCAAACGGTAGCGCCAGCTCAGTGTGAGCGACTCAAACCATATTCATAAAAAAAAAACTGCCTCACACAAGCGCCGGCGCTCAAAATTGTGTCGCTGTAGCCCAGAGTGCCAGACGCTGTGTGATTAAAGTCTGTTTCGGAACACATATCCACCAGTAACAAAGCGAAAACACATGGAATGACATTGTTATAACACTGTGACAATAACACTTTAATACCAGACCTGTAATGACAATTCTGCATAAAAATATAAAAAATAAAAAAAGTTTTAAAAAATGTATTTAAATAGGTCAGGAGAGGTGACACAATGATTTGATACAAAACAAAAAACAATTATTAAAAGAAAACCCTGTATAACGAGAAGAAATGTAACGTCCATTGAAATGTATGGGAGAGCGACAGGTAGCGACAGGTAATACCAGGCTCTGGAAGCTAGAGCGCCGGAGCTATACGCTGAGCCGTCTGTGATGATGAATCGGTTGCTAAATAGGGCTGTTAGAGGCGCTCACCAGAATCCCCTTCATAAATGTGCTATTGCGTGCCACGACCGGCGTTCACCTGGCGCTACCTGTTGCTTACAAGTCGCTACCTGTCGCTATCTCTTGATGAATAAAGCCCTAAATAAACTGCCCTTATCAGGGCAAACTATAGTCAGCAGCTGGAGGGAGGCCTAGAGTAGGGATGGACGGGGGGTCGTCACTACTACTGCACTAATAGTACTGGCTTGTCACTACTGGGGTCTGGGTGTCCCCTTATCCCACAACAAGTTCTAAGTACTGGGATGATTGTGTGAACCCTTAAAGCAGACCCTCACCCTGAATAAGAGCCTATCTTATATGTTTCCCCCTGTACATACAGATTGCCCACATTAATCCGGACCCTCACCCTGAATAAGAGCCTATCTTGTATGTTTCCCCCACCCCGTACATACAGATTGCCCATAGTAATCCGGACCTTCACCCTGAATAAGAGCCTATCTTGTATGTATCCCACACCCTGTACATACAGATTGCTCACATTAATCCAGACCTTCACCCTGAATAAGAGCCTATCTTGTATGTTTCCCCCACCCCGTACATACAGATTGCCCATAGTAATCCGGACCTTCACCCTGAATAAGAGCCTATCTTCTATGTATCCCACACCCTGTACATACAGATTGCCCATAGTAATCCGGACCTTCACCCTGAATAAGAGCCTATCTTATATGTTTCCCCCACCCTGTACATACATATTGCTCACATTAATCCGGACCCTCACCCTGAACAAGAGCCTATCTTATATGTTTCCCTCCCTGTACATACAGATTACCCACATTAATCCGGACCTTCACCCTGAATAAGAGCCTATCTTGTATGTATCCCACACCCTGTACATACAGATTGCCCATAGTAATCCGGACCCTCACCCTGAATAAGAGCCTATCTTATATGTTTCCCACACCCTGTACATACAGATTGCTCACATTAATCCGGACCTTCACCCTGAATAAGAGCCTATCTTGTATGTTTCCCTCCCTGTACATACAGATTACCCACATTAATCCGGACCTTCACCCTGAATAAGAGCCTATCTTGTATGTTTCCCACACCCTGTACATACAGATTGCTCACATTAATCCAGACCTTTACCCTGAATAAAAGCCTATCTTGTATCTTTCCCCCACTGTACATACAGATTGCTCACATTAATGTAGTAGCCTCACCTACTGTTAAGTGCCAGAGACTCACTAAAAAACGGTTCCAATAGGGGTTGGAGGATAAGCAGCCCTTCTTGGTTTTGGCCATGGAATTTATAGACCCCTGACCCGCGACTCTCCACCACAAAAAGGCCCACTGAGACCATGCCGCCTGAGGGCCCACATAAACCTGGAGCGAGCTCTGCCCCCCCCAATCGTCAGTTTCACCCACATTCTCCTGGAGCCATTGTCGCGCCTGTGTGTTCCGGCCTCGTCCCCGCTCACCTCTAGCTGTGCACGCGTGGCGCTGTTCTGAATGGGCAGCGCAGGCATGCCATGGCTGCAAGGTGGGTGGGGGGATGCGGCTTGTCCAGCGGTGCCAAAGTGAGCTAAGCTACAGCGGGCACGCTGATTGGCCGATTGTGCCGCTCAGCCAGTCAGCACTCTTGCTCTCGCCCAAGTCTGCGTCGTCGAAGCGGAAGAAAGGTGAGGGAAACGGGCAACCTGGGGGGTACACACAGTGGGGCATCCCAATTTATAATGCTGCCACACAGAGAGGAATAATACACGGAAAAGTGAAATCCCAGTGTGTTGTTCCTCTTTAAAGTGGACCAAAACCCAGGATTTTGAGTATTCTGGGTTTGGTAGTTCCTGGCCCGATCGGGGAAGCCCCACTGTGAACCTGAAATTAATAAATGTGCTCACTAAACCAACAGGTTACACAAAAGCAAATGGAGGACTGTGCTCAACACACCTTATCCATCCCAAATAGGAGCACCAAACTATTTAGTTAAAGTGGACCAACACCCTATGCTGATCAGCCCGGGAATCTTGCTGCCTGCGGGGCACCACGATCGGGGGTGCCCCGCTGTGTGAAACCCCCCAGGATGCCCGCAATTCCTACCTGCTCCTTGTTCCAGCGGCGCATGTGCGAGTCGCCACCGCCGCCGCCGCTCGCGCATCCCTCTAGCAGGGGGCGTGCACCTACGCCGCCCAATTGTGAATGGCCGGCGGGGGCGCGCTCCCTGTTAGAGGGAAGCGCGAGAGGCGTTGGCGGGCGCTCTCACCTTGTCCGTCGACGGACCTTGCTTGTCGGTTGGCGGTGATTGGTGGAGCGAGTCACGTGGGAGCGGGGTCAGGTGAGTTTTCGGGGCTTTCTGGGGGGTTTCACACAGCGGGGATCGGGGTGCCCCGGGGAAGTGGACCAACACCCAGGATAGTCAAAATCCTGGGTGTTGGTCCACTTTAAAAGCCAATTTATTAACAGTCAATATACTTGCAAGGAGACTAAGGCCCTTATTCATCAAGCGATAGCGCCAAGTAGTGTCTGACGAGCGCCAGGTAGCGGCAGCTAACGGCGACTACCGACTCAAGTACGCCCGGCGGCGGTCACAATGACGCATTTATCAAGCAAAATGAGGCTAGCGCCGGCGAGAGCGACGGCTAGCGCGGCATTCATCATGAAGCCGCCTGGACCGAACAGCGCCGCTGCAAATTCCCTCACAGCGCCAGGTATGAGCTGTCGCTCCCTGGCGATGTCCAATGCATTTCAATGGAGCAATCTATAATTATTCATAATTAATTGGTTTTTTTTTTTTTTTTTTTTTTTAATGTCAAAAAATCGGAGACCACTTCTGCAAAGTTAGGATTTATTTTTAAGTAAAAAAAAAAATTTTAAAAAAAATGTGCAGAATTGATCTAACAGGTCTGAGATTAATGTATTCATATTACAAAATGATTCTAAAAACATGTATAATGTTACATTCCAAAAATATGGTTGTTTAGGGGTTAAAAACTAGTTAATACACATCGCCGCCAGCGCTCTGGGGTTTAAACAAGGAATGGACAGCGACAGCACATTCGGAGCGTGATTTGTTGATGAATATGAAGCTAGCCGTTCGCTCTGGCCATTCGTTGTCAGGCGCTCACATACAACGCTGGACCTGTGAAACAGCGACCCCCCAGCCCGTATTCAACATTACCGCACACCGACTGAGTCGCTGTCATCAAGCTAACGCCGGCCAAGCACAGCGAATACTGGCTGGCGCTGAAAAAATCACGCTACAGTCGCTCATCTGTCGCTACCTGGCGCTATTAATGAATCGGCCTCTAACAATCACTACATAAATACAAAAAGACACAATTAAAAACAACTGCATCTGCCCTAATCCATATCTATAATCATCATCACAATATTATCATTTATTGGGGAACAGGATCCCATAATACACACCTAAAAGATAAGGGAGCAGGGGGACTCTAAAGGTTCATTGGTGCCGCCACAAAGGATCAATCTACAAGTATAAAGTGACTGGTGCTATACTCAGTGAAATGAATACAGAATATATGATAATAACAGGGTCAATAACGCATAAATAGTAGTGAAACCCAATAAATTATTACTATGGGGTGCGCTACCTATCCAATTGCTTGTGCTCACACCCACTTTGGAATCAACAACTCTACGGGCCTTATTTAACAAGGGATAGCGCCAGGTAGCGAATGGTGAGCGAACGGTAATGACGCTCACCGCCACGAGAACGCCGGCTCCCCTCCGCAATCGCACATTTATCAAGCCGATCCTGCTTAGCGACTGACAGAGCGCCAGATAGCGAATCATTCATCATTATTCCAGCCTCACCACACAGCGCCAGCGAGCGACCTTGAACAGCGACAGGTATGACCTCTCGCTACCTGGCGCTCTCCAATGCATTTCAATGGAGCAATCTTTAATTATTCATAATTAATTTATATTAATGATTTTTTTTTTTTTTTTTTTTTTTAAATGTCAAAAATTCTGTGGCCACTTCTGTAATGTTAGGATTTTTTTTTAAGGTAAAAAAAAAAAAAAAAAAATTGTGCAGAATTGATATTACAGGTCTGATATTAATGTATTCATATTACAAAATGTTTAGAAAAACTTGTTTTTTGTTTTTTTTTACAAAAATATGGTTGTTTGGGGGTTAAAAAACTACTTTTAACCCATCGCCGCCAGCGCTCTGGGGTTTAAACATGCATTTCACAGCGCGAGAATTTTTTGAGCGTGATTTGTTAATGAATACGCTGGGAGCCGTTCGCTGTCATGCGCTCCCATACAGCGTGGAACCTGTCAAACAGCGACTCCTAACCCCGTATTCCACATTACCGCACAACGACTGAGTCGCTGTCAACAACCGAACAACGGCCAAGCACAGCGACTACTAGCGGGCGCTGTGAAAATACCGCTACTGCCGCTCATCTGTCGCTACCTGGCGCTATTAATAAATCGGCCTCTGAATGGAGTGGAGCACCAAAAAAGTACATGTATATATCCTCAAAAATATTTCATTTTATTTATACATAACTGATCATAAAAAACATATAAAGACAAATATACAACACAAGACATTTAAAAACAAGGCAAGTCCCCCTTCATGTCGTCTCCAATAAATACAACCACCATAGTACAAATGATAAACATGATGTAATAAAAAGAATCTATGTGCTGTGTAGCCACTATATAAATAAAGTGAGTATATTAATGGTAATTATGTGGATCTGTATATATCTGTTCATATATATATATATATACACACCCTCAAGTATTTGTGCCGGCACAAAAAGACCCAAAGTGGGCCCCTTTAAATGAAAAAGACCACCTATGCACATAAGAAAAAAATGAATGAAGTGTAAAACATCTATATATAAAAAAAAGTAATCGTGATAAAATGTATATATAATACATAAATGTAGTATTAAACCAATGATGATACACAAGTTCATACAGTGTAGTGCCTATTATTGCATGAATAACAACTATATAAAGTGCCTAGCGCTAAACTTATCCTATATTATAGAGCAATACATATTCTACCTAAACCTAAACTTATCAATGAAAATCCAGCCCCACAACAATTCCCAAACACAAAACCAATATAACAGGTGGTCATATGATGCCAAATAGCGCACAATGAGAACTGTGCCAGTATGAATCAAAGTGATACTACCCGAGTTTGCTAACTGCCACAGCAACACATTCGGGGAGGCCGATTCAGTAATAGCGCCAGGTAGCGACAGATGAGCGCCAGTAGCGTGATTTTCACAGCGCCCGCTAGTATTCGCTGTGCTTGGCCGTTGTTCGCTTGTTGACAGCGACTCAGTCGGTGTGCGCTAATGTTGAATACGGGGTTAGGAGTCGCTGTTTGACAGGTTCCGTGCTGTATGGGAGCGCATGACAGCGAATGGCCATAGCAAACGCCTCCCAGCATATTCATTAACAAATCACGCTCAAAAATTTCTCGCGCTGTGAAATGCTTGTTTAAACCCCAGAGCGCTGGCGGCGATGGGTGTAAAATAGTTTTTAACCCCCAAACAACCATATTTTTGGATTTAAAAATTATACAAGTTTTTAGAAACATTTTGTAATATGAATACATTAATATCAGACCTGTAATATCAATTCTGCACAAATTTTTTTTTTTTTTTTTACCTTAAAAAAAATATCTAACATTGCAGAAGTGGTCACAGAAATTTTCACATTAAAAAAAAAAAAAAAAAAAAAAAAAATTATTAACAATTAATTATGAATACCGTATTTAAAGATTGTTCCATTGAAATGCATTGGAGAGCGCCAGGTAGCGAGAGGTCATACCTGTCGCTGTTCAAGGTCGGACGCTGGCGCTGTGGCTGGAATAATGATGAATGAGTGGCTATATGGCGCTATCTCAGTCGCTAAGCAGGATTGGCTTGATAAATGTGTGATTGCGGAGGGGAGCCAGCGTTTGCGTGCCGGGGCCCGTCATTACCGGTCGCTCACCCGTCGCTACCTGGCGCTATCCCTTGTTAAATAAGGGCCAAAGTGATACTACCTGAGTTTGCTAACTGCCACAGCAACACATTCAAAGATAGTAATAAAACGCACATACACTGTGTACTTACAAAACAAGAAAATGTGCAAATATCGCAATAATCAATCATAAATATGAACAACAACCAAGGACACAAACCAGACCCAAAATGTGCAAAAACATAATCAAGCAGATAAACTATGTCATATAAGGTGCAAGTTACCAAACCAATGTGTCACATAAGTCTGCGTCGTGAAAAGGGAAGAAAGGTGAGTGAAACGGGGCGACCTGGGGGAACACACAGTGGGGCATCTCAATTTCTGATGCTGCCACACAGAGGAACAATACCTGGAAAACTGTTTGTTGTTCCTCTTTAAAGTGGACCAAAACCCAGGATTTTGACTATCCTGGGTTTGGTAGTTCCTGCCCCGATCGGGGGAAGCCCCACTGTGAACCTGAATCCCCCCCGGGTCGCCCAAACAAACTCACCTCTTCCTGGTCCTACAACGCATGTGCGGCCGCTCATCCAATCAGCGCGCGTTTGGAGCCGCTGATGTCACACCATCTGAGACGGAGAGCGTGCTGGCGGCCGCATCTCCTGCTTCCCTCTAACAGGGAGCGTGTCCACTCCAGCCATTGCTAGATGGATAGCGCGCATGCGCCGTTGGACCGGGAAGCAAGGTAAGTGTATGGGGCGACCTGGGGGCTTTCACACAGTGGGGCATCCCGATTCTGGATGCACTAGGAGGGGATGGAATTGATCAGCTTGGGAATCTTATAGATTCCTGGGCCGATCTCGCTGGGTTTTGGTCCACTTTGACACACCAAAAAATGTGATAAAAAAATATTTGTTCTACTTTTCCTAAAAAATAAAATAAAAAAAACAAACAAAATCACCCTTACCTGTAATGGGGAATTTTTACAGATAAAGTCTATCATTTTTCCCAATTAGTTGGAGTTAAAATGGACCAACACCCAGGATTTTGACTATCCCGGGTGTTGGTCCACTTCCGCGGGGCACCCCGATCGAGTGTGGGCCGCCGCCGCCTCCCGCACGTCCCTCTTACAGGGAGCGCGCCCGTGACGTCCAATCACAAACAGCCAGCGCGGGTGCACGCCCTGCTAGAGGGACGCACGAGAGGCGGTGGCGGCCCGCGCATGTGCCGCTGGAACGAGGATCAGGTAGGATTTTCGGGGATCCGGGGGGTTTCACACAGCCCGATCGGGGTGCCCCGCAGTCAGGGGGCTGATCGGTCCGGGAGGGTGTTGGTCCACTTTAAGGATCATTTTTGGAGAGTTTAGAATTAACAGCAGCCTGTGGGATATCATATAGGCTTAACAATCAGAATTTTTTTTTTCACCAAACCCCACAGAATGCAAACTGTAAACTTAGCAAGACAATGGGCTGAATACTCACCCGGCCGCAGGTCACACCCAATCAGTCGTTCTGTGAAACACACTTTCCCTTTTGTGGTGTGGTGTTGTGTCAATTAGCATTTGCTGTGTATCGAGACATATCGGGCATCTGCACAAAAGCCGCCGAGATTTATCCAGACCCCCGGGGGCTTGCTTTGCATTTCTTGACTAAGAAACAGGAACAACATGGCAGATACCGGTATGGGGGACATTTGTTAAATCAGGCCACGCCCTCTCATTGAGGGATGGATGAAGCCACGCCCCCTCATTGAGGGATGTATGAAGCCACGCCCCCTCATTGAGGGATAGATGAAGCCACGCCCTCTCATTGAGGGATAGATGAAGCCACGCCCCCTCATTGAGGGATAGATGAAGCCACGCCCTCTCATTGAGGGATGGATGAAGCCACGCCCTCTCATTGAGGGATAGATGAAGCCACGCCCTCTCATTGAGGGATGGATGAAGCCACGCCCTCTCATTGAGGGATGGATAGGAGATACATTGTTTCAGCAATAGAAACACTGAATAGGCAAGCGAATCATTTATTGCTGCAGATCTGCATGTTACACCTCAAAGAGGGACAAGGGGGAACAAAGACGGACACAGGGACACAGACAATACCCATACCCAAGTGTCCCTGATTTGGAAGGACTGTCCCTCTTTTGAGTCCCTGTCCCCCTGCCCCTCGTTGTTCTCATGTGTCCCTCCTTGAGGTGTAACATGCAGATCTGCAGCAATAAATGATTAATTTGCCTATTTAAAGTGTTTCTATTGTTGTAACTGTTACAATGTATCTCCTATCCATCCCTCAATGAGGGGGCGTGGCTTCATCCATTCCTCAATGAGGGGGCATGGCTTCATCCATCCCTCAATGAGGGGGAGTGGCTTCATCCATCCCTCAATGAGGGGGAGTGGCTTCATCCATCCCTCAATGAGGGGGAGTGGCTTCATCCATCCCTCAATGAGGGGGAGTGGCTTCATCCATCCCTCAATGAGAGAGTGTGGCTTCATCTATCCCTCAATGAGGGGGCGTGGCTTCATCTATCCCTCAATGAGGGGGCGTGGCTTCATCTATCCCTCAATGAGGGGGAGTGGCTTCATCCATCCCTCAATGAGGGGGAGTGGCTTCATCCATCCCTCAATGAGAGGGTGTGGCTTGATTTAAATATTGTCCCTCTTTGATGTGTAACATGCAGATCTGCAGCAATAAATGATTCATTTGCCAGTTCA
Source organism: Gastrophryne carolinensis (assembly GCA_027917425.1). Classification (NCBI taxonomy): domain Eukaryota; kingdom Metazoa; phylum Chordata; class Amphibia; order Anura; family Microhylidae; genus Gastrophryne; species Gastrophryne carolinensis. Next base: position 647,802,952 of record CM051234.1, on the reverse strand, counting down.
AAGTGTTTCTATTGTTGTAACTGTTACAATGTATCTCCTATCCATCCCTCAATGAGGGGCGTGACTTCATCCATCCCTCAATGAGGAGGCGTGGCTTCATACATCCCTCAATGAGGGGCGTGGCTTCATCCATCCCTCAATCAGGGGGCGTGGCCTTATGGAGCGTGGCAGGAAGCCGCTGACATCATGTAATCTAAACCTTTGTCTAAGGCCAGTGGCTCTGAACGCGCTGGTGGCTGCAATCCCCACTCCCCCCTAATGTGTCCACGCCGGCCATTCACAAATGCCTGGCGCGGGCACACACCCTGCTGGAGGGACAGTGGGGATGCGCCCGGGCCTTACGCATACACAGTTGGACCGGGTAACAAGGTGAGTGTATAGGGCGATCTGGGGGGTTTCACACAGCGGGGCATCCCGATTTTGGATGACTTGGCGAGGGAATCGATCGGTGTCGGTTTTGGTCCACTTTAAGGGTGCAGATAGCCAAAGGAAAGAAACCCTTACTAGATCTAGAAGTCCTGCAGGCTGCTACCACAAGACGTTGCCCAGATGGTAAGTCCCGGAATAAGGCGTATCCAGGGTGGGAGGGGTCCCGAAGGAGCTTTTCTGCCCATTACTTTGTTCTGAGTTTGTGCAGGGATGGTAGGGGGCGCTTCAGTTATTCTCTCTGCAGTGTTGATCATTCTTTGCACTCTACACTCTCTAAGTCCCTTATTTATGAAGGAATAGCGCCAGGTAGTGACTGGTGAGCGGCCGGTAATGACGCTCACCGCCACGAGAACGCCGGCTCCCCACCACAATCACACATTTATCAAGCCGATCCTGCTTAGCGACTGAGAGAGAGCGCCAGATAGCGACTCATTCATCATTATTCCAGCCTCACCCCACAGCGCCAGCATCCGACCTTGAACAGCGACAGGTATGACCTCTCGCTACCTGGCGCTCTCCAATGCATTTCAATGGAACAATCTTTAAATATTCATAATTAATTGTTATTAATGTTTTTTTTTTTGTGAAATGTGAAAATCTCTGTGACCACTTCTGCAATGTTAGATAATTTTTTTAAGGTAAAAAAAAAAAATAATAATAATTTGTACAGAATTGATATTACAGGTCTGATATTAATGTATTCATATTACTAAATTCTTTCAAAATTTTTTTTTTTGTTTTCCAAAAATATGGTTGTTTGGGGGTTAAAAAACTACTTTTAAGCCATCGCCGCCAGCGCTCTGGGGTTTAAACAAGCATTTCACAGCGCGGGAATTTTTTTGAGCTTGATTTTTTGATGAATATGGTGGGAGCCGGTCGCTCTGACCATTCGCTATCATGTGCACCCATACAGCGCGGAACCTGTCAAATAGCGACTCGTCACCCAATATTCAACATTACGGCAAACCGACTGAGTCGCTATCAACTACCGAACAACGGCCAAGCACAGCGACTACTAGTGGGCGCTGTGAAAATGCCGCTACAGTCGCTCAACTGTCGCTACCTGCCGCTATTAATGAATCGGCCTCCCCGTTGCTCCCTTGGACCAGACAGAAGAGGAAAAGCATAGAACGGAACCTATGATAGCATTAAAGGAGAGCTCTAACAATTGTTCTGACAGTCCCGTCTTCTTCAGCTGCCTTAGGAAAAACAATGTAAAGCCAATGTGTTCTTTTCCCAGGCGTGGTTGTCAGAGATCAGGGCCGGCGTCAGCACCTGGCAAGACGGGGAAGCTGCCAGGGCCGGCCTTTGGGGTGTGTGACGGTGCTTGACCGGCGGCAGACTGGGAGGGCACCGCCACAGCTGGTGCCCACATCTCCTGGAATGGCGGATTCCACACAACACGGAATTTCGAGATTCCAGGGGAGGAAGTGCTTTTGTTCTGCTTTTAACTTGCCCCCCCCCCCCCCAGCTGATTTCCTGTATCTGGAGCATCTCAATCTGTGATACCCTCCTGTGTGATACCCCCTGGGATCGCTGGTATACCCACTATGCAAGCAATGCCACCCCTGGGTTTTGGTCCGCTTTACAGAGGCATCTCGATTTGGTGGTCTCGATGGTCAAAACTGTGGAAACTAGAGTTTAATGTCTCTAAATGTAAAATCCTGCACTTGGGTAGAAGGAATCCCGGCTCTGAGCACCGTATGGGCAGCGCTGTGTTATCCAGGACCTCGGAGGAGAGAGATTTAGGGACACTGATTACTGATAGCTGCAAGATGAGTGGACAGTGTAGCCAGGCAGTGGGAAAAGCAAGCAGGATGCTCGGCTGCATAGCTCGAGGCATCACCAGTAGGAAGAGGGAGGTTGTGATGCCGCTGTATAGAGCCCTGGTGAGGCCACAGCTAGAATACTGTGTGCAGTTCTGGAGACCTCGCCTGCAAAAAGACATTATTCAAATAGAACGTGTCCAAAGGCCGGCAACAAAAATGGTGGAAGGACCTAAACTTAAAACTTATCAGGAGAGACTTAAAGAACTTAATCTGTACAGTCTGGAGGAAAGAAGGGAGAGGGGGGACATGATGGAGACCTTTATATATGTGACAGGAGGGAATAAGGTTCAGGAGGGAGGTGTCTTTAAGAAGAAACTTAATGATAGAACAAGGGGCCCAACCTGAAGCTAGTCGGGGGGAAGATCAGGAGCAATGTTAGAAATTATTATTTCACAGAAAGATGCTGGGAACAAACTTCCAGCAGAGGTAGTTGAAAAATCAACAGTCACTGAATTTAAACATGCCTGGGATAAGCCTCCATCTATCCTAAGATAAAGAGAACATACAGTATATACATAAGATAAAGAGAACATACAGTATATACATAAGATACAGAGACCATACAGTATATACATAAGATACAGAGAACATACAGTATATACATAAGATATAGAGAACATACAGTATATACATAAGATACAGAGAACATACAGTATACACATAAGATACAAAGAACATACAGTATATACATAAGATACAGAGAACATACAGTATACACATAAGATACAGAGAACATACAGTATATACATAAGATACAGAGAACATACAGTATATACATAAGATACAAAGAACATACAGTATATACATAAGATACAGAGAACATACAGTATACACATAAGATACAGAGAACATACAGTATACACATAAGATACAGAGAACATACAGTATACACATAAGATACAGAGAACATACAGTATACACATAAGATACAGAGAACATACAGTATACACATAAGATACAGAGAACATACAGTATACACATAAGATACAGAGAACATACAGTATATACATAAGATACAGAGAACATACAGTATACACATAAGATACAAAGAACATACAGTATATACATAAGATACAGAGAACATACAGTATACACATAAGATACAGAGAACATACAGTATACACATAAGATACAGAGAACATACAGTATACACATAAGATACAGAGAACATACAGTATACACATAAGATACAAAGAACATACAGTATATACATAAGATACAGAGAACATACAGTATACACATAAGATACAGAGAACATACAGTATATACATAAGATACAGAGAACATACAGTATATACATAAGATACAAAGAACATACAGTATATACATAAGATACAGAGAACATACAGTATACACATAAGATACAGAGAACATACAGTATATACATAAGATACAGAGAACATACAGTATACACATAAGATACAGAGAACATACAGTATACACATAAGATACAGAGAACATACAGTATACACATAAGATACAGAGAACATACAGTATACACATAAGATACAGAGAACATACAGTATACACATAAGATACAGAGAACATACAGTATACACATAAGATACAGAGAACATACAGTATACACATAAGATACAGAGAACATACAGTATATACATAAGATACAGAGAACATACAGTATATACACATAAGATACAGAGAACATACAGTATACACATAAGATACAGAGAACATACAGTATACACATAAGATACAGAGAACATACAGTATATACATAAGATACAGAGAACATACAGTATATACATAAGATACAGAGAACATACAGTATATACACATAAGATACAGAGAACATACAGTATACACATAAGATATAGAGAACATACAGTATACACATAAGATACAGAGAACATACAGTATACACATAAGATAAAGAACATACAGTATATACATAAGATACAGAGAACATACAGTATACACATAAGATACAGAGAACATACAGTATACACATAAGATAAAGAACATACAGTATATACATAAGATACAGAGAACATACAGTATACACATAAGATAAAGAGAACATACAGTATATACATAAGGGCCGACTAGATGGCCCGTATGGTCTCCTTCTGCCGTCACCCGTCTATGTTTCTATGGGTGCAGGTGTGGGGGAAGGTGTGTCAGGTGACCAGATTAGGGTTTTAAGCTGCCTTAAAGGGAAAGTCCACTTTTGTGGACCCCAGACCAAAACTACAGGTGTGGCATGTAGTTCCCTGCTTAGCGGTAGCAGATTGCATGCTGTGTATTGCTGTACAGAGGGTCCAGCATCTTGGTGATGTTCAGACCGGGTCCCAAACGTCTATCTTTGGTCTCATTGAATGTGTGTAGGGGCTGAGCAGAGAAAATAATAAGCACCATGGTCTGGTCTTACGCCCCACACAATCTCCCCTGAGGCCATAAGAGCAGGTGCGCATATCACCAAGGATCTACACGGGGAGGCCGATTCATTAATAGCGCCAGGTAGCGACAGTTGAGCGACTGTAGCAGTATTTTCACAGCGCCCGCTAGTAGTCGCTGTGCTTGGCCGTTGTTCGGTTGTTGATAGCGACTCAGTCGGTGTGCCGTAATGTTGAATACAAGGTGACGAGTCGCTATTTGACAGGTTCCGCGATGTATGGGTGCGCATGACCAGAAGTGGTCACAGAATTTTTAACATTAAAAAAATGTGGTCATACCTGTCGCTGTTCAAGGTCGGACGCTGGCGCTGTGGGCTGAGGCTGGAATAATGATGAATGAGTCGCTATATGGCGCTATCTCAGTCGCTAAGCAGGATCGGCTTGATAAATGTGTGATTGTGGTGGGGAGCTGGCGTTCTCGTGGCGGGGCCCGTCATTACCGGCCGCTGTTCCTTCATAAATAAGGGCCTAAATCCCGCACAGCCAGTATATTGACAACTATGGTGCTGGCCAATAAGGGAACCACAACGTGCTATATGCAAATTAGAACAAAAATACCCCTATTTTCAGAGTAAGCCGCACTACATGTAGATAGTGAAAAAATATAAATGGCCTTTATTGAAACAACACAGACGTAGGGACATCGAAAACACAAGACAATTACAAAACAATTACTTAAATTGTACAATGGAGGCAGGTAGGGCCGGCTCCAGGCTTTTGTGGGCCCCCGGGGCAACAGAGTCTTAGTGGGCCACTTGTGTCACATGACATGCCCCAAAATGAAAAAGAAAAGTAAAAAGGGCAAGAGAAATAGAATTAGGGAGAGAAAGAAAAGAAAGAAGAGAAAGAAAAATACGAAAAGAAAAAAAAAAGGCAGAAAGCAGGGTAGAAAGAGAAAAAAATAGAGGGAGAATGTGAGGAGAAAGAGAAAGAAAAGAAAGAGGAAATAAAAGAAATATATATATATATATATATATATATATATATAGAGAGAGAGAGAGAGAGAGAGAGAGAGAGAGAGAGAGAAAGAGAAAGTAAGCACGAAAAAGGAAAGAAAGAAAACAAAAAGGAAAGAGAAAAAAAGTAAGAAAGAAAGAAGGAAAGAAAGAAAGAAAGAACACAAGAAGGAAAGAAAGAAAACAAGAAGGTAAGAAAGTAAAAAAGAAGGAAAGAAAGAGAGAAAGAAGGAAAGAAAGAAAACAAGAAGGAAAGAAAGAAAAAAGGAAGGAAATGAAGAGAAAGAAGAAAAGAAAGAAAACGAAGGAGAAATAAAAGGAGGAAGGAGGCATGGTGGATAAGAAAATGAAAGGGAGCGAAAAAAAGGAAGGAAGTAGGCAGTAGTAGAGTGTGGGAGAAGGAGATAGAGAAAGCAATGTAAGGAAGGAAGAAAAGTTGACAATGGGACAATGGTCCTGCGAGGTGGGCCCCCTGGCTTCGGGGCCCTCGGTACGTGACCAAGTTTATATGTGAGGGATACACAGATAAAGTGCCAAGAGAGTCAATGAAAAGTGCAATAAAACAATAGCGAGTGCAATATGATAAAGAGCCAGGTCCAACCTCGCACGCCCTTACTGACACCGACGCGTTGCGTGGTGGAAACCCTACCACTTCATCAAGATGTAATCGGTGTGAGTAAGGGCGTGTGAGGTTGGACCTGGCTCAACTCATTTGGTGATATCGTATGATCTAATCAGTCTAAGCATTGCACTTTATCATATTGCACTCGCTAGTTTTTGATTGCACTTGTCACTTTTCAATTAGTTTTTATTTTACTCTAATAGGGGTATTTTTGTACTGACAGTCCAATCACCTTTTTGTGCCAGATCACCAAGGAGCCGGGTCTTTAGGTGAGGGTGGGAGCGGCTGACGCTAATCAGGGGAGTCTTGTGCCACATCAGATTCTGGTCTGACGTCTGAAAGAAAGACTTCACGTGAGACGAGATTTTATAGTAACAGAAAATAATTATCTCCCACAACATCCACAAAGTTGCAGCGAGAGAGAGAATGAAACTGGAAAAAAAAGATGGAAAAAAAGACAGGCAGGCTGATTCATTACTAGCGCCAGGTATCGTCAGATGAGCGTCTGTACAGAGGCGCTAAGAGCGACCACTAGTAGGGTATCAGGGTAACAGAGCGCCTCAGTCGCTGTAGTAACCTGGCCAACATTGATGAATGAGATGTATGTTGGGCGTTCTAACACCAATACAGCGCTGCAGGGAGAGAGAAAGAAAGAAGATGTGAAAGAGCAGAAAAGAGCAGCAGGTGAGAGGAAGGTGACAAGCGAAAGATTGAGGGAATGTGGAAATGAGAGTGGGATAGAGGGAATGCGAAAAAAGGAGAGAGAAAAACACTGAATGAGGGAATGGTATGAGATGGGAGGAATGTAGAGAAACTACAGTAGTAGAGGATAAAAAGAGGGAAAAGCGAGGGAGAGCTATTAGAAAAAATAAGGAAAGCAAGAAGAAAGAAAGAAAGAAAGACAGAGAGAGAGAGAGAGAGAATAAACTGAAAAACGAGGCATTGAAAAAAGGACAAAGATGTGAAAAAGCTGAAAAGAGAGGCAGGTGAGAGGAAGGTGACAAGCGAAAGATTGAGGGAATGAAAACAAGATAGTATGGAATAAAGGGAGGGCTATTAGAAGAAAAAAGGAAAGGAAGAAGAAATAAGGAAATAGAGAGAGGGAGAGAATGAAACTGAAAAAGAGAGATACAAAAAAGACAAAGATACGAAAAAGCTGAAAAGAGAGGTAGGCGAGAGGAAGGTGTCACCCCTAACGCTGACAGCTGAAGACCTACGTTGTGATAAGAGAAAGAAACCTACAGACTTCTATCATTGTCCAGATCTGAAGTTTCATCAAGCGCTATGTGTAGAAGAAGACAATGCCACCGACCCCAAAATTTGTGAGGATTTGGAGCAATAAAAAGGTGCAGCAGCACAAAGTCCTAAGTCCTCTGTTGGGGGTAGTTGGAAAGAAATGGTTCATCTGGTAAGGCATCGTGCTCAAATACCGAATCTTCCCCCGAAGAATATACGGAGCTCCTCTTGTCTTGGGAACATGGAGAATACTGGCTTAATGGCATAGACAGGTTCAGGTACTCCTGGTTGGAACTGAGAGTGAGGATACGGTCAAGATCTTCTACTAGTTGCACAAAAGTAGGTCTCTGGGAGGACACTGCATGCCAACAGTCTCTCATCATCATGTATAACTCGTTGGTACAGTTTGTAGGCTTGTCCATTCGATGGCCTTTTTTGAGTAAGTTAAAGAGTTCTTCCATAGGAACCCCCGGATAAGGTGAGCCACCAAGCGTGAAGATCTCCCACAGCAGGACGCCGAATGACCAGACGTCACTTTGATGTGTGTAGATTCTGTCGAATAAGGCTTCTGGAGCCATCCACTTAATTGGCAAGCGGCCGTTTGTTGTCTTTTTGTAATAGTCAATGTGGTGGATGTCACGAGCAAGGCCGAAATCTGCAATTTTTATGACGTTATCCTCAGTCACCAGGACGTTTCGAGCAGCCAGATCCCGATGGACGCACTTTTTAGAAGCCAGGTATTTCATGCCCCGAGCCACCTGATAGGCACAAGAAACCAAGTCTGTAAAAGTGACCTGCTGGGCAGGAGCAAAGGTTTGGTTGTAGCAATATTCCATGCCGGGTGGACGCCTTGCTCGCAGGTACTCGCGGAGGTTCCCTTTAGCAGCATACTCAACAATAACATATAAGGGTCCGTCTTGGGTACATGCTCCAAGAAGATTGATGATGTTTTTGTGCTTTCCAATCATTTTCATCATTTCCATTTCTGAAATGAGGTCCAAAAGGTCCTTCTCACAGGCATCTGATTTAAGCATCTTTACCGCAACATTTGTGACTCTGTTCGGCCTCTTCTTGTCCATCCCCCTTGCTTCTGCCATAACTACCTGCCCAAAACAACCTTCTCCAAGCGCCATCCCAAAGACTAAACTGTCTCTTGTCACTTCCCATCTAGGGTCCTCGGGAATCTCATATTCGAATACTCCAGCTAGCATTGGCAGGCCGCTTGAGGATAGGCGAGAAGGCCTGACCAATACTACTCCAGAATTCATAGAGGAACTGGAGGTCGTGGACACCGTCACCTGTCTGCGCATTGGAATGCTCTTGGACAACTTGTGGAGAGCGAGCTGCCCGTTGAGGTCAGACTTCTTGGATGGATGCTTCATCTTGAATATTACAATCGTCAGAAGCATAGCGAATACAATGGCAGCTCCTGTGCAGTAAATTATGATTTCGAGGTGTGTTGAGGACACCGTTTGCAACCGGTCACCATCTACAAATTCAACAACTGTCAACCATGCTGACTGATGAGAGAGCCCGATGGAATTAGCAGCCAGGCAGGTGTATTGGCCGGCATCCTCGAGAGTAACATTTGTCAGATGCAGGACCTCCATCTCTTTGTCGGTGGTGTTGACGCCTGCAGTCTTAAGAATCTCTACATAAGGGTAGCCGTCAGAGTCAATTTCACTTCCATTTATCTCAATGTGTCGGAGCCATTGTATGTGCGGCTGTGGGTCGCTGTACACCTTGCAGTAGAATTCGACGTCGCTTCCGACGGTGACGGTTTTGTTTGCAGGCAGCCCAGCCTGAAGGATCGGTCGATGAGGTGAACGCTCAACCACATCCAGCTGGTAAGTGTGGTTGATGCTGCCATACTTGTTCTCGGCGATACATGTATAATTTCCCTTGTCGGATGGAACCACGGAATCCATGATAAGGCTCCAGGTCTGGGTACGAAGCTTAAAGCCACCAATGCGGTCACCTGGTTTAAACTCCTTGCTGTTCTTCAGCCAACGAAGAGTGGGGGTAGGTGTCCCACCCACTGGACACCTCAACTTCACGGTTTTGGCTGCTGGGACAGCACGTAATTTCTTCTCCATCTTCTCTGGGTTGGGCCAGTATGGGCGGCTGGGTCTAGAATTTTCTGTAGCTTTTTCCACCAAAGAAGAGTTTTCTGCGTCTTCCTCCTCATCTTCAGCAGATGCTAATGCATCTACTATGTTAACCTTGAACAACACGGTATCCTCTCCAGATTGGCCACTAGTCACACAGGCATACAACCCAGAATCCTCTGTCCCTGCATTGAGAATCTGGATCACATCCCCTGCTATAAATGTCCGGTTAGTCTCCAAAAGCTGAACTCCATTTTTTAGCCAGCTGATACTCTGAACATCTTCTCTGAGCCTGCATTGCAGAATGATGACGTCTCCAGGGCGAGCTAAATATGATTCCATTTCTGGTTTGGGTTCTGGATCATCTTGCATCGGCAACAAGGAAGCAGGATGGGCGGGATCTGAGAACACAGCAACAAGCAGGACGCACCTAAGGAGCAGAGAACTCCCGGAGAACATCCTTGCTCCACTAGTGCAGAGTTCATAAATCCATGGAGCATCCAGAGTCAAGGAAGAGCGAGTCGCTTCCTGCTTCTTCTTCAGTTGTCTGGTTTATAGGTTAGCTCTCCACAGAGACAAGAATTCAGATGTGGCTGGAGTTTCTGCAGGCTCCTGGCTTGGGTTCTCCTTAGATTTCCACTGAGACAGGATTCTAGACTGGCTTCTACAGGAGAAAGGTAACTGACAACACAAGTGAAAAGTCTGTTTATATGGTGAGGGACAATGTTTATGTTAATCAGTGGGGACATTCTCATTGGACAAGACATAGTGGCTGCTAATTAGCATATCAGTAGAAACTAAAACAGATTCTAGCATTAAATAGGGTGCAGCCAATGTTTCAATCTGAATAGTGTTTGTGTGGAGGGGTTTGTATAGCTAGACACTGTACATGAGGTTTGTTATGACAAAGAGGGCGGTTAAGATATCTAAATTCATTTAAACGTAACCAAGTATCACATTGTGTGTTTTCCATCAAACAAAATATAAATAAAATAATTATCACGTGACTTACATGAAGAATTGTATTTAAAAGATGTAATTTTATTTTTACATTTTAATTCTCCCACCAGATAGATAGAAAGAAAGAAATAAAGATAGATAGATAGATAGATAGATAGATAGATAGATAGATATGAGATAGATAGATAGATAGATAGATAGATAGATAGATATGAGATAGATAGATAGATAGATAGATAGATAGATAGATATGGGATAGATAGATATGAGATAGATAGATAGATAGATAGATAGATAGATAGATAGATAGATAGATAGATATGGGATAGATAGATAGATAGATAGATAGATAGATAGATAGATAGATATGGGATAGATAGATAGATAGATAGATAGATAGATAGATAGATAGATATGGGATAGATAGATATGAGATAGATAGATAGATAGATAGATAGATATGGGATAGATAGATAGATAGATAGATAGATAGATAGATAGATAGATAGATATGGGATAGATAGATAGATAGATAGATAGATAGATAGATAGATAGATAAATATGAGATAGATAGATAGATAGATAGATAGATAGATAGATAGATAGATATGAGATAGATAGATAGATAGATAGATAGATAGATAGATAGATATGAGATAGATAGATAGATAGATAGATAGATAGATATGAGATAGATAGATAGATAGATAGATAGATAGATAGATATGAGATAGATAGATAGATAGATAGATAGATAGATAGATAGATATGAGATAGATAGATAGATAGATAGATATGAGATAGATAGATAGATATGAGATAGATAGATATGGGATAGCGACTGGTCAGAGCGACCGGCTCCCACCATATTCATCAAAAAATCAGGTTCAAATAATTCTCGCGCTGTGAAATGCTTGTTTAAACCCCAGAGCGCTGGCGGCGATGTGTTAAAAGTAGTTTTTTAACCCCCAAACCACCATGTTTTTGGAAACCAAAAAAAAAATAAAATTTTTTAATAATTTAGTAATATGAATACAATAATATCAGCCCTGTAATATCAATTCTGTACAAATGTGTTTGTTTTCACTTAAAAAAATTATCTAAAATGGCAGAACGGGTCACAGAATTTTTCACATTTAAAAAAAAAAAAAAACATTAATAACAATTAATTATGAATATTTAAAGATTGTTCCATTGAAATGCATTGGAGAGCGCCAGGGAGCGAGAGGTCATACCTGTCGCTGTTCAAGGTCGGACGCTGGCGCTGTGGGCTGAGGCTGGAATAATGATGAATGAGTCGCTATATGGCGCTATCTCAGTCTCTAAGCAGGATCGGCTTGATAAATGTGTGATTGTGGTGGGGAGCCAGCGTTCTCGTGGCGGGGCCCGTCATTACCGGCCGCTCACCAGTCGCTACCTGTCGCTATTCCCTCATAAATAAGGGCCTCAGTGTATAGCGCCGGTGCTCTGGCTTCCCAGATTTAGAGCGCCGATGCTGTGTGAGTCTGTTTTTTTGTTGAATATGGTGCGAGGCACTGAGAGTCGGACGCACTGAGCTGGCGCTACCTCTCGTTACCTGCAGCGCTGTACTGGTGTTAGAGCGTCCAACAAACATCTCATTCGTCAAAGCCGGCTAGGTTACTACAGCGACAGAGGGGCTCTGTTTTAGCACCCGATACCTGGCGCTAGTAATGAATCAGCCTCTAAAGCATCAGTAACACTGATTTGGCCTTATCCACCCATGTTTAATGCTATAAGCCTCAGCCTTGGAGGGCTCAGTGGGGCTGGTCATGTTGGTAAAATCGTGGGCTCATTTTTCTGTCCCAGTCCGTCACTGTGTATAATGATGTGTATATTGTAAAAAGCTGTAATGCCGTTAAAAAAATAATAAAACAAAGAATAATTAAACATTTCAGATATCAGTTGGGATTTCTATAGACATTAGACTGTACTGCATATATCAACCATAAATAAATCAGCTCTTACGCTCTTGTTTTAGTTTTTCCCTGGTTCATCAATTAATTCACACCATAATATTATATATATGCACCATAATAGTATATTATATATATATACCATAATAATAAATATATACACCATAATATTATATATTATATATATGCACCATAATATATATATATATATATATATATATATACCATAATATTAAATATATACACCATAATATTATATATTATATATATGCACCATAATAATATATATATATATATATATATATATATATATATATATACCATAATATTAAATATATACACCATAATATTATATATTATATATATGCACCATAATAATATATATATATATATATATATATATATATATATATATATATATATATATATATATACACCATAATATTAAATATATACACCATAATATATATATATATATATATATATATATATATATATATATACCATAATATTAAATATATACACCATAATATTTTATATATGCACCATAATATATATATATATATATATATAGATATATACACCATAATATTAAATACACCATAATAATAATATATATATATATATCATAATATAAAAATATATACACCATAATTATATATATATATATATATATATATATATATATATATATATATATATATATAACATAATATTAAATATATACACCATAATATTATATATACACCATAATATTAAATATATACACCATAATATTATATATATGCACCATAATATATATATGTATATATATCTCTATATATATATATATATATATATATATATATATATATAGATATAGAGATATATATAGATATATACACCATAATATTAAATATATACACCATAATAATATAATAATATATATATATATATATATATATATATATATATATATATATATATATACCATAATATAAAATATATACACCATAATTATATATATATATATATATATATATATATATATATATACCATAAAATATTAAATATATGCACCATAATATTAAATATATACACCATAATAATATAATATTATATATATACACCATAATATGATGTTTAGATATAAATATGACATGCTAAAATTTAAACTTAAAGGGAAGTTACAGGCAAAGGGTTATGTTAGCCTGCTTTCGGCTTGTCCCGCGCCGGCTGTCAGCGGTGGCATCTTTCATTCACCAGCACTTTGCATGCCCTGATAAACCTTGTAAACTTGCTTCCTCCTGGCGACCTATTTTTTTCAGTCCCTAAAATGAATTCACCTCTAAAGGGGACTAGGACATTGAGACATGTATATATGAGTCATCTTGTGCTGGTGAGGAAGCCCTGCAGAAGGGACATCATTCGCTAGGATGTGTGATGAAATATAAAGCAGGCTAAACGAAGGCTGCATGAAAGATGCAGCTCCTGGCAGAGAGTTTGGGTAGAGCCAAAACCTTTTGCCTGGAATGTCCCTTTAAAGTGGACCAAAACCCACCCTGGATTCCGAAGGCCCCGCTGTGTGATACCCGTCGCCCAGAAGCTCACTTTCTTTCCTGCGCCAATGGTACGTGGACAAGCAGCAGCCCCATCCCCGCTATCACTTTAGCAGGGAGCTTACCCGCGTCACGCATTTATGAATGGCCGTGCGAGCAGGGGATAGCGGGGATGCAGCCGCCGACGCGCTCAGATCCACTCACCATAGACAAAGGACCGGATCCAAGCATGCTGATTGGGCGAGCAGCCATACCTGCGCCATAGGACTGGGAAGAGGTAAGTTCATTCTTGCGACCTGGGGGGGGGGGTTTCACACAGCGGGACACCCCCCCCCCCCCGATCGGGGGGCCCTGAGGCAAAGACCAAATCTCAGGATAGTCTAAGAGGCCAATTCATTAATAGCGCCAGGTAGCGACAGATGAGCGCCAGTAGCGTGATTTTCTCAGCGCCAGCTAGTATTCGCTGTGCTTGGCCGGGGTTTGCTTGTTGACAGCGACTCAGTCGGTGTGCGGTAATGTTGAATACGGGGTTAGGGGTCGCTGTTTCACAGGTTCAGCGCTGTATGTGAGCGCCTGACAGCGAATGGCCAGAGCGAACGGCTTGCTGCAGATTCATTAACAAATCACGCTCCGAATTTTTTCGCGCTGTGAATTCCTTGTTTAAACCCCAGAGCGCTGGCCGCGATGGATTTAAAATAGTTTTTAACCCCCAAACAACCATATTTTTTTATTGTAAAATTATACAAGTTTTTATAAACATTTTGTAATATGAATACATTAATATCAGACCTGTAATATCAATTCTGCACAAATTCATTTTTTATTTTTTTTTACCTTAAAAAAAATCCTAACATTGCAGAAGTGGCCACAGAATTTTTGACATAAAAAAAAAAAAATAAACATTAATAGCAATTAATTATGATTAATTAAAGATTGCTCCATTGAAATGCATTGGAGAGCGCCAGGGAGCGACAGGTCATACCTGGCGCTGTGATGGGATTAGCAGTGGCGCTGTTTGTTGCAGTCGGCTACATGATGAATCCCGCGCTAGCTGACGCTCTCGCCGGCGCTAGCCTCATTTAGCGTGATAAATGCGTCATTGTGACCGCCGCCGGGCGTACTTGATTCGGTAGCCGCCGTTAGCTGGCGGGACCTGGCGCTCGTCAGACACTACCTGGCGCTATCGCTTGATGAATAAGGGCATAAATCCTCGGTTTTACTCCACTTTAAATATATATTACACTAAAATCGGATATCATGTGATAAAGATAAGTGGATTATTATACTGATTTTCAATGAGACTCAGTAAGATTTCCCCTCGCTTTACATACGATAAAGTGAAATAAAAAATAAAGTTTTACTTTTATTTAAAAAGCAATGTTACCATTCTTCAAGTGAGGTGACATTTTATTTTAGAAGTCTGGAAATAACAGCAGCCTATGGGAATATTAGATAATAACTGACACATCAGTGAGAGTAATGCTAATTATTTAAGGAAGTAAGTGTAACTCTGAATACGTGTGAACTGAAACTTACATCTTGGCGAGCTTTTTAACAGGGAGCCTTATTTAAGAAGCGTCAGCACCACTCAGCCTGCGTTTTAAGTAAGAAAAAAATGGCGCCAGCGGCATCGGTTTGGTCTATTGAGGAGAACATCAAAGTAGCGACACGGTGGTATAACAGTTGGGGCGCTTTGGAGCGGGGGATTCTGGGATGTGTTTTAGAGGCTGTGTTGAAGAAGGGTCATTCCACCATATTTGGTGGGATTGCTCCAGAGTTAGAGGATTTTGGAAGTATTTACCGCCCTTAGCAAAGTAGTGGGCAAACGTATTACTTTGAGCCCTTGGATTGCTCTTCTTAATGGGTCTATTGGTCCCATCTCGAGAGTCACCAATGCAAGTTCTGTACAAATAAATGTGATATTAAAATGTAATATATAAATTGTAATATTATTTAGAAGCATGAAACACATCAATACAGTTCTGCCGTTTGTGCTCTATGGGATCTAAACCTACAGAGCCACTATAAACTGGCGCAGCTTAAACAAGAGCGTCAATCTTAAGCTGGCTCCGGTTATATATTAGGCCCATGCTGGCCGACACATCAGTGTTTTTTGTTTGTTAAATTGCGCACTGAGTGCCGCTGAAGCATATTGGCGCAAACGCTTGATAAATCAAGCTCATTGTTTATATATACGTTTCATATCATATGTATGTCATTTATGCTTTTACAGCTTTTGTTTTTGCCTTTATTGTAGGATTTGAGTGTGTTTTTTTATTGTAAGTTTATATTTAAGCGGCTAAAAAAATCTATACATGTTCACTGTGAGGCCGATTCATTAATAGCGGCAGGTAGCGACAGATGAGCGACTGTAGCGGAATTTTCACAGCGCCCGCTAGCAGTCGCTGTGCTTGGCCGCTGTTCGGTTGTTGATAGCGACTGAGTCGGTGTGCAGTAATGTTGAATATTGGGTGACGAGTCGCTATTTGACAGGTTCCGCGCTGTATAGGAGCGCATGATAGCGACTGGTCAGAGCGACCGGCTCCCACCAGATTCATCAAAAAATCACGTTCAAAAAATTCTCGCGCTGTGAAATGCATGTTTAAACCCCAGAGCGCTGGCGGCGATGTGTTAAAAGTGTTTTTTTTAACCCCCAAACAACCATATTGTTGAAAACCAAAAAAAAAAAAATTTTTTAATAATTTAGTAATATGAATACATTAATATCAGACCTGTAATATCAATTCTGCACAAATTCTTTTTTTTTTTTTTCCCTTAAAAAAATTATCTAAAATGGCAGAAGTGGGCACAGAATTTTTCACATTTAAAAAAAAAAAAAAAAAAAAAATAATAATAATATTTAAAGATTGTTCCATTGAAATGCATTGGAGAGCGCCAGGTAGCGAGAGGTCATACCTGTCGCTGTTCAAGGTCGGACGCTGGCGCTGTGGGCTGAGGCTGGAATAATGATGAATGAGTCGCTAGATGGCGCTATCTCAGTCTCTAAGCAGGGTCGGCTTGATAAATGTGTGATTGTGGTGGGGCGCCGGCGTTCTCGTGGCGGGGCCCGTCATTACCGGCCGCTCACCAGGCGCTACCTGGCGCTATTCCTTCATAAATAAGGGCCTATGTGTTTATACAACGTGACCAGGGTGAGGAGGATCTTGTTAAATGTAAATTGACTGATCAGAACAATAGACCATAGAGAAGCCCCCTGGTTCAGGTCACACCCAATTACCAATATACATATAGTTTGTGTACAATACACTTTGCCTTTTGTTCTGCCTGATCTGATCCACAACCAGTATAATGATAGAATGGGGGTGTCCCTGTGTTACAGTCTGGCCAAAACCCAAAATAATGTTGAAAGATTATAACCATATTAGGGGGTCTATCCCCTTCTTTATCCTGTTAATTCTAAATATACAAACAAGGAATTCTCTTTGGCCAGTGGCAATTACAGAAGTGTACATATTAAAGATACATACACACATATACACATATTAAGAGTATAAGCCACAAGATAAAAGGAATACAAGTAAAATAACATACCAAAGGTTGGGATATGTGGGCCTCTCTGCTACACTTCGGCCCTTATTTATGAAGGAATAGCGTCAGGTAGCGACTGGTGAGCGGCCGGTAATGACGGGCCCCGCCACGAGAATGCCGGCTCCCCACCACAATCACACATTTATCAAGCCAATCCTGCTTAGAGACTGAGATAGCGCCATATAGCGACTCATTCATCATTATTCCAGCCTCAGCCCACAGCGCCAGCGTCCAACCTGGAACAGCGACAGGTATGACCTCTCGCTACCTGGCCCTCTCCAATGCATTTCAATGGAACAATCTTTAAATATTCATAATTAATTGTTATTAATGTTTTTTTTTTTTTTTTTTTTTAAATGTGAAAGATTCTGTGACCACTTCTGCCATTTTAGATAATTTTTTTAAGGGGAAAAAAAAAAAATGTGCACAATTGATATTACAGGTCTGATATTAATGTATTCATATTACTATATTATTTAAAAAACTTTTTTTTTTGGTTTCCAAAAATATGGTGGTTTGGGGGTTAAAAAACGACTTTTAACACATCGCCGCCAGCGCTCTGGGGTTTAAACATGCATTTCACAGCGCGAGAATTTTTTGAGCGTGATTTTTTGATGAATATGGTGGGAGCCGGTTGCTCTGACCAGTCGCTATCATGCGCACCCATACATCGCGGAACCTGTCAAATAGCGACTCGTCACCTTGTATTCAGCATTACTGCACACCGACTGAGTCGCTATCAACAACCGAACAACGGCCAAGCACAGCGACTACTAGTGGGCACTGTGAAAATACCGCTACAGTCGCTCATCTGTTGCTACCTGCCGGTATTGATGAATCGGCCTCCCCCTCAACATGTGGGATGGAGTGATGTCCCTCGGTTGGACCTGTATATCGCCATGCTTTTTGGCTCACCAGGTCACAGGTAGGTATTTGTAGTTTTTTTTCTTATCCATCTGTCAGAGGTTTAAAGATCAACCAAAAGCAGACCACCGTGACCATAGACCTGTTATGTACTTGCCTCTCTGCACCTAATGCTGATCAAATGGAGTTTAGAGGGTAATTAACAATCTTTCTTTTTAACGATCTTTTCTTATGAGATGCTCTCAGGGGTGGGGGTTGTGTGGGTTGTAAATGAAGGCATTAAGTATAAAGTGGCAGTACTAATAAATATGCAACAAACATATAAATATATACCACAGCGTTGCAAACAATGGTGCTGCCTTTTTTGGAATATTGACCTATAGGAATGTGCAACCTGCTGCCCTATCCACCTCTATCCACCTCTATCCACCTCTGCCTTCCTCTATCCACCTCTATCCACCTCTGCCTTCCTCTATCCACCTCTGCCTTCCTCTATCCACCTCTGCCTTCCTCTATCCACCTCTATCCACCTCTGCCTTCCTCTATCCACCTCTGCCTTCCTCTATCCACCTCTGCCTTCCTCTATCCACCTCTATCCACCTCTGCCTTCCTCTATACCCCTCTGTGTTCCGCTATCCTTCTCTGTCTTCCTCTATCCTTCTCTTCTCAGCATATCCATCCCTGCTTCACTCTGTCCATCTCTACTCACCTATATTCCCCTCTGCCCATCTCTATCCACCTCTGCCCACTGCTATATCCATCTCCATCCATGTTCTCCCCTGTTCACCTCTGCCTCCATCTATCCATCTCTGCCCACCTCTGCTCTATCCATCTTTACCACCCTCTGTCTACCACCTCTATCCATCTCTTCTCAATTCTATCCACCTCTGTCCACTTCTATCCACCTCTGCCCACCTCTATTCACCTCTGCCCACTTCTATTCACCTCTGCCCACCTCTATTCACCTCTGACCACTTCTATTCACCTCTGCCCACTTCTATTCACCTCTGCCCACCTCTATTCACCTCTGCCCACCTCTATTCACCTCTGCCCACCTATATTCACCTCTGCCCACTTCTATCCACCTCTGTCCACTTCTATCCACCTCTGCCCACCTCTATTCACCTCTGTCCACTTCTATCCACCTCTGCCCACCTCTATTCACCTCTGCCCACTTCTATTCACCTCTGTCCACTTCTATCCACCTCTGCCCACTTCTATCCACCTCTGTCCACTTCTATTCACCTCTGCCCACTTCTATCCACCTCTGTCCACTTCTATCCACCTCTGCCCACCTCTATTCACCTCTGCCCACTTCTATTCACCTCTGTCCACTTCTATCCACCTCTGCCCACCTCTATTCACCTCTGCCCACCTCTATTCACCTCTGCCCACTTGTATCCACCTCTGTCCACTTCTATCCACCTCTGCCCACCTCTATTCACCTCTGCCCACTTGTATCCACCTCTGTCCACTTCTATCCACCTCTGCCCACCTCTATTCACCTCTGTCCACTTCTATCCACCTCTGCCCACCTCTATTCACCTCTGCCCACTTCTATTCACCTCTGTCCACTTCTATCCACCTCTGTCCACTTCTATCCACCTCTGCCCACCTCTATTCACCTCTGTCTACTTCTATTCACCTCTGCCCACTTCTATTCACCTCTCTCCACTTCTATCCACCTCTGCCCACTTCTATTCACCTCTGCCCACCTCTATTCACCTCTGCCCACTTCTATTTACCTCTGCCCACTTCTATCCACCTCTGCCCACCTCTATTCATCTCTTCCCACTTCTATTCACCTCTGCACACTTCTATTCAACTCTGCCCACTTCTATTCACCTCTGCCCACTTCTATTCACCTCTGCCCACTTCTATCCACATCTGCCCACTTCTATTCACCTCTGCCCACTTCTATCCACCTCTGTCCACTTCTATCCACCTCTTCCCACCTCTATTCACCTCTGCCCACTTCTATTCACCTCTGTCCACTTCTATCCACCTCTGCCCACTTCTATTCACCTCTGCCCACTTCTATTCACCTCTGCCCACTTCTATCCACCTCTGCCCACTTCTATTCACCTCTGCCCACTTCTATCCACCTCTGCCCACTTCTATTCACCTCTGTCCACTTCTATCCACATCTGCCCACCTCTATTCACCTCTGCCCACTTCTATTCACATCTGCCCACTTCTATTCACCTCTGCCCACTTCTATTCACCTCTACTTCTATTCACCTCTGCCCACTTCTATTCACCTCTGCCCACTTCTATCCACCTCTGCCCACTTCTATTCACCTCTGCCCACTTCTATTCACCTCTGCCCACTTCTATTCACCTCTGCCCACTTCTATTCACCTCTGCCCACTTCTATCCACCTCTGCCCACTTCTATTCACCTCTGCCCACTTCTATTCACCTCTGCCCACTTCTATCCACCTCTGTCCACTTCTATCCACCTCTGTCCACCTCTATTCACCTCTGTCCACCTCTATTCACCTCTGCCCACTTCTATCCACCTCTGCCCACCTCTATGCACCTCTGCCCACTTCTATGCACCTCTGCCCACTTCTATCCACCTCTGCCCACTTCTATCCACCTCTGCCCACTTCTATTCACCTCTGTCCACTTCTATTCACCTCTGCCCACTTCTATTCACCTCTGCCCACTTCTATCCACCTCTGCCCACTTCTATTCACCTCTGTCCACTTCTATCCACCTCTGCCCACCTCAATTCACCTCTGCCCACTTCTATTCACCTCTGTCTACTTCTATCCACCTCTGCCCACCTCTATTCACCTCTGCCCACTTCTATTCACCTCTGCCCACTTCTATTCACCTCTGCCCACTTCTATCCATCTCTGTCCACTTCTATTCACTTCTGCCCACTTCTATTCACCTCTGCCCACTTCTATTCACCTCTGCCCACTTCTATCCACCTCTGCCCACTTCTATTCACCTCTGCCCACTTCTATTCACCTCTGCCCACTTCTATCCACCTCTGCCCACTTCTATTCACCTATGCCCACTTCTATTCACCTCTGCCCACTTCTATCCACCTCTGCCCACTTCTATTCACCTCTGCCCACTTCTATCCACCTCTGCCCACTTCTATTCACCTCTGCCCACCTCTGTCCACCTCTATTCACCTCTGCCCACTTCTATCCACCTCTGCCCACCTCTATTCACCTCTGCCCACTTCTATGCACCTCTGCCCACTTCTATTCACCTCTGCCCACTTCTATCCACCTCTGCCCACTTCTATCCACCTCTGCCCACTTCTATTCACTTCTGTCCACTTCTATTCACCTCTGCCCACTTCTATTCACCTCTTCCCACTTCTATTCACCTCTGCCCACCTCTATTCACCTCTGCCCACTTCTATTCACCTCTGCCCACTTCTATCCACCTCTTCCCACCTCTATTCATCTCTGCCCACTTCTATTCACCTCTGCCCACTTCTATTCACCTCTGCCCACTTCTATTCACCTCTGCCCACTTCTATTTACCTCTGCCCACTTCTATCCACCTCTGCCCACTTCTATTCACCTCTGCCCACTTCTATTCACCTCTGCCCACTTCTATTCACCTCTGCCCACTTCTATTCACCTCTGCCCACTTCTATTCACCTCTGCCCACTTCTATCCACCTCTGCCCACCTCTATTCACCTCTGCCCACTTCTATTCACCTCTGCCCACTTCTATCCACCTCTGTCCACTTCTATCCACCTCTTCCCACCTCTATTCACCTCTGCCCACTTCTGTTCACCTCTGTCCACTTCTATCCACCTCTGCCCACCTCTATTCACCTCTGCCCACTTCTATTCACCTCTGCCCACTTCTATCCACCTCTGCCCACCTCTATTCATCTCTGCCCACTTCTATTCACCTCTGCCCACTTCTATTCACCTCTGCCCACTTCTATTCACCTCTGCCCACTTCTGTTTACCTCTGCCCACTTCTATCCACCTCTGCCCACTTCTATTCACCTCTGCCCACTTCTATTTACCTCTGCCCACTTCTATTCACCTCTGCCCACTTCTATCCACCTCTGCCCACCTCTATTCACCTCTGCCCACTTCTATTCACCTCTGCCCACTTCTATCCACCTCTGTCCACTTCTATCCACCTCTTCCCACCTCTATTCACCTCTGCCTTTTCTATTCACCTCTGTCCACTTCTATCCACCTCTGCCCACCTCTATTCACCTCTGCCCACTTATATTCACCTCTGTCCACTTCTATCCACCTCTGCCCACTTCTATTCACCTCTGCCCACTTCTATCCACCTCTGCCCACTTCTATTCACCTCTGCCCACTTCTATTCACCTCTGCCCACTTCTATCCACCTCTGCCCACCTCTATTCATCTCTGCCCACTTCTATTCACCTCTGCCCACTTCTATTCACCTCTGCCCACTTCTATTCACCTCTGCCCACTTCTATTTACCTCTGCCCACTTCTATCCACCTCTGCCCACTTCTATTCACCTCTGCCCACTTCTATTTACCTCTGCCCACTTCTATCCACCTCTTCCCACCTCTATTCACCTCTTCCCACCTCTATTCACCTCTGTCCACTTCTATCCACCTCTGCCCACCTCTATCCACCTCTGCCCACTTCTATTCACCTCTGTCCACTTCTATCCACCACTGCCCACCTCTATTCACCTCTGCCCACTTCTATTCACCTCTGTCCACTTCTATCCACCTCTATTCACCTCTGTCCACTTCTATTCACCTCTGCCCACTTCTATTCACCTCTGCCCACTTCTATTCACCTCTGCCCACTTCTATCCACCTCTGCCCACTTCTATTCACCTCTGCCCACTTCTATCCACCTCTGTCCACTTCTATTCACCTCTGCCCACTTCTATCCACCTCTGTCCACCTCTATTCACCTCTGCCCACTTCTATCCACCTCTGCCCCCCTCTATACACCTCTGCCCACTTCTATTCACCTCTGCCCACTTCTATCCACCTCTGTTCACTTCTATCCACCTCTGCCCACTTCTATTCACCTCTGCCCACTTCTATTCACTTCTGTCCACTTCTATTCACCTCTGCCCACTTATATTCACCTCTGCCCACTTCTATCCACCTCTGCCCACTTCTATTCACCTCTGTCCACTTCTATCCACCACTGCCCACCTCTATTCACCTCTGCCCACTTCTATTCACCTCTGTCCACTTCTATCCACCTCTGCCCACCTCTATTCACCTCTGTCCACTTCTATTCACCTCTGCCCACTTCTATTCACCTCTGCCCACTTCTATCCACCTCTGCCCACTTCTATTCACCTCTGCCCACTTCTATTCACCTCTGCCCACTTCTATTCACCTCTGCCCACTTCTATTCACCTCTGCCCACTTCTATCCACCTCTGCCCACTTCTATTCACCTCTGCCCACTTCTATTCACCTCTGCCCACTTCTATTCACCTCTGCCCACTTCTATTCACCTCTGCCCACTTCTATCCACCTCTGCCCACTTCTATTCACCTCTGCCCACTTCTATCCACCTCTGTCCACTTCTATTCACCTCTGCCCACTTCTATCCACCTCTGTCCACCTCTATTCACCTCTGCCCACTTCTATCCACCTCTGCCCACCTCTATTCACCTCTGCCCACTTCTATGCACCTCTGCCCACTCCTATTCACCTCTGCCCACTTCTATCCACCTCTGCCCACTTCTATCCACCTCTGTCCACTTCTATTCACCTCTGCCCACTTCTATTCACCTCTGCCCACTTCTATTCACCTCTGCCCACTTCTATCCACCTCTGCCCACTTCTATTCACCTCTGTCCACTTCTATCCACCTCTGCCCACCTCTATTCACCTCTGCCCACTTCTATTCACCTCTGTCCACTTCTATCCACCTCTGCCCACCTCTATTCACCTCTGCCCACTTCTATTCACCTCTGCCCACCTCTATTCACCTCTGCCCACTTCTATCCACCTCTGCTCACCTCTATCCTTCTCTGTTCACCTCTATCCACCTCTTCTCACTTCTATCCATCTCTGCCTGCCTCTATCCATCTCTGCTCACCTGTATCCATTTCTGCATACCCCTAGCCATCTCTACCTACCTCTGCCTATGTCTATCCACCTCTATCCATCTCTTTCCACCTATATCCACCTCTGCCTTCATCTATCCACCTCTGCCCACCTGTATCAACCTCTGCCCACCTCTATCCATCTCCACCTCTGCCTTCATCTATCCACCTCTGCCTTCATCTATCCACTTCTGCTTACCTCTATCCACCTCTGCTCCCCTCTATCCATCTCTGCTTACCTCTATCCACCTCTGCCCACCTTTATCCATCTCTGCTTACCTCTATCCACCTCTGCCCACCTCTATCCATCTCTGCTTACCTCTATCCACCTCTGCTCCCCTCTATCCATCTCTTCCCACCTCTATCCACCTCTGCCCACCTCTATCCACCTCTGCTTACCTATACCCACCTCTGCCCACTTCAATCCATTTATCCTCACCTTTATCCCCCTCTGTCTTCCTCTATAGCCCTCTGCAGTCCTCTGTCCCTCTCTGCCCACCTCTATCCACCTCTGCCCACCTCTATCCACCTCTGCTCACCTCTATCCACCTCTGCCCACCTCTATCCACCTCTGCCCACCTCTATCCACCTCTGCTTACCTATACCCATCTCTGCCATACTATTTCTATCTCTGCTCGCCTCTATCTACATCTGCCTAGCTCTATCCACTTCTGCCCGCCTTTGTATATATAGAAACGCTTATGCCCCTTAAAGTGGACCAATAAAACAATGTGATCCTTAGACCCAAAACATATTAGATCATATGCCGAGACAACAAAGACATTTTATATATACATTTTATACACTTTATATCTTAGAGGTAAACATGAGATAGCCCCCTCACCAAATTTACTGACACCACCCTAGGGGGGACACTTGCTTTTCAGGGAGGGGTTGACCTCTAATCATATGGGTATAAATCAAGTATCTCAAAAGAGTGGGGTAACCCACTTTTACCTCACTAGCCAGACTAATGATAATACATCACACAAGTGTTCAATTATACATTTTGGCTGGTTTGGTTAGGCTTTAAAATGTTCTTATTGTGTCGGATTCCTATACTATATATTTATATACTTTATATTCATTTTATACTTTTCAGCTTTTGTTTTTTTTTTTGCCCCTGACAGCCCCATTCAGTTAGAGTTTGCAGGTTTTTATTTAATTGCTAATTTTTGTATTTAGCCATCTTGCTAAAAAAAAATCTATACATGTGACTTTGTGTTTATTCAATATGGGGATTGTGTTAAGGTAAAGCTTTCTACTAACAGAACAATAGACCAATAGAGAAGCCCCCTGGTTCAGGTCACACCCAATTACCAATATACAAATAGTTTGTGTGCAATACACATTCCCCTCGATTCAAAGAGCAAAAGTTAATTGATTTCGGATCGAGAATGGTAAGTTTGGGTGGGTGTTAGTCATTTTTTCCTGTTTTTTTGGCCATTTCCGACTCGCACGAGCCTACGTACGAATGCGTATATGCTCTTACGATCATCGCAAGTTCGTTCCTAAATTTTAGGATCAAAACGTAAAACTTAGGATCAAATCCTAAAACTTAGGATCAAAACGTAAAACTTAGGATAATCGGATGTGTTTCCGTGTGATTCAGAGAACAGTTTTCCAACCTCTAAACGCGTTTTAAAAGAAAGCCACTGGCGACACCTTTTAGCAGTCGGATTGCTGTTCTTGAACAGGTTTTTTGGCTATGTGGAGGAGTCTGCGCGTCTTGAGCTGCAATGAACTGCATGTATCAGCATGGCCGAGGCCATAAATTGTATGGCAATGCATACCTGATTCATGTATGCCTTATAAAAGCATTTTAATGTGGACCTTAATTAGTCCTTTGCATGTAAACCTTTATTTTGCAATATATTTGCGTTAATTAAAGAAACTTATGTCCTTTGTTATTTATTTTTAAATTGATGTACTAGAATAATATTTTTAGATTGCATTTATTGGTGTAGTTGTTTACCTTTGCTTTGTTTAATTATTTAAGCACATCTTTGGTCAGATGCATCACACTTACTGAGGAGAGGAGAGCGGGATAAAGTGCAGGATGTGGGTTACTGCTGTATTTTGCACAGACACAGCAGAGCTGGGGGCACGGAAAGGTCAGAAATCAAAGAATGCAGAGCAACACAGTCACAAGGCCCTTTCTGTTTGCAGGCTGCCCGAGAATACCTGAGCCGCCATCTTGGCTGTTTCTAGGCTCATAACATGCAGAAGTTGCTGGGTGTTTTTTTATATTTGAGAGCAATCTGTATGGAGAGGGTGTGGGTAACCACACACAAAATTTTAAGTTGTACCATTTGAAGCCAAAATATTAAAATTAAATCCACAAGTAAAAAATGCAAGTTAACTAAAAATTAAACAAAGTAAGATTTACTTATGCAAATGCATTCATTAATGGTTGGTTACTACAAAATGAATGAAATAAAGAAAAATAAAAGACCAAATAGCGACTGGCCATAGCGACCGGCTTCCACCATATTCATTAACAAATCGCGCTCAAAAAATTCTCGCGCTGGGGGCGTGGCTTGCTATGGCGCCGTGAGGAAGCGAGGCGAGGGAGCTCCGCACCGATTGTTCTGTTGAGCACCCAGGCACCCCACCGTGACCCCCTTTCCCTGATGCCCAGGAGGGGGAAAGTGAGCAGACAGCGCCGGAGGGGACAGGAGCGTCCCATCCCCGCTTATTTCGTGACACGGGGAGGAAGGGGAGAGGTGGAGACCTCCCGCAAGATGGCGGCGCACGTGGTCCCGGAGGGAGAGGAGGAGAGGAGAGGCACTGATCCCCCTGTGGACTTACCCTGGCGGCCGCAATCGGCGGCGGAGGCGGGAGCGGAACCCCTGCGGTCAGCTGGAGCAGAGGTGGCGGCGGACCCGAAGCTGCCGACAACACAGATGCGGGGAGGAGAGGAGGAGGCGGGAGCTCCCGACGAGATGCCGGCACTTGTGCCCCCGGCGGGCGGCGATGAGAGGGGACGCGCTGCAGACCACCGAGGCGTCTCCCGGCATCGGAGCCCCACGCCGCTGAGAGGAGGAACACAGAGAGCACATGGAGGTGAGGAGCTAGTGGCCCCACGTGTCTCAGCCCGGCGCCTCCGCACTGTCGCAGCGGAGGTGCACCGGCCGCCTGGCGAGACGGGGGGATCACCCGTTGGGCCCCGGGCAAACCACCATTATAAGCCGAGCCTGGCGGAGCCCCCTGTGGCCCATACAGACGGGGGAGCACCCACCACAAGTGACCAGCGCCCGAGGGAGGGAAGGACCCACCCAGAGAGCACAGGCTGTACTGAATGGCTGGTGGCAGACAGTCAGGCCCCGGCCCAAACCCATAGCCCAGCAGCAGCAGGGGCGTGGCTGCGCCAGGAGGGCATCCCAAGCCCGGACTCCCCGCCTTGTGCCCCAGCACGTGGAGTTGACTCTCCCCGCCGACTCCCCCAGCTCTGGTCCCCAAATGGGGCCGTGCAGCGCTCCCTGTCCCCAGGAAGCGGGATGGGCACCCCCTCCCCCCCGCTGAGCCCTATGCCAACCTGGGACAGCCAGGAAGTCTTCGCCCCTGGACCCTCCCTGGGGGGCCCAGGGTACACCGGAATTGAAGGGGTTCTGCCGACTGGCGGCGAGGCGGCCTCTCCGAAGTTCAGCGGAGGCCCTGTGGACGGGCGGGGAGGCCCTCCGTCACCTACCTGCATCGGGCATCCCTTGAGAGCCGCCAGGGAAGCTGCTGCTACTTTACATGCTGCTCCTTATGCTCCGCTTGATCTTCTGTCCCGCACCATAGCTGAGGCGGTGAGAATCAACATCAGTGAGGCCCTGAGGGGCTTACCATCCCGCGTTGACTTCGATGGATACGTCTCGAGAATGGAGGGTACCATAAAGAGGGAGCTGGCGACCCTTCAGACCACAGTAACGGAAGTTGCTCAGAGAATGGACACCGCGGAGGCCTCTCACAGATCACTGGAGACGCGAGTTGCGGAGCTGGAACATCAACGGGAGGGAAGTAACCGCCTCCTGTCTGAGCTTTTCCTGGCGCAGGATGATGTGGAGAATCGCAGCCGCAGGAATAATCTCCGCCTTCGGGGCGTCCCAGAGTCAGTCGAGCCTGGGCGCTCCCTGGTACCTAGTGGTGTCGGGCTACGTGGTGGTCATGATGGGCGCTGGCTTTCCGGGCCGCCTTGGCGGGGCCGGAGGGCGGGCGCCCCCAGGCTGTGTCCTATTTCATCCTCTTGTACTGGTCTTTGGTTAAGATGGAGATCTGCGGCCCCGGGGGGCCCTTTTCTGTTCTGCTTAGTCACCTTAACGGGGTCCACGCGGGAGGCGTATTGCGCCCCCGGCCGTGGGACTCCCCTTCAGTATCCCTTCCCCGCGATTAGGGATGGGAGGGTGGTGGCTGGACGGACGGGGCCCCCCCCCCCCGATTTACCGGGTCTCACTGTTGACGAATGTTTCTGCTGGGCGGGCTCTGATGGGGAGGGTGACTCTGGGCCGCGCCCTGGTCGCCGGCCCCCTCAGGGTTTCTGCGGTTTCCTATCTTTATTGTTACGGGTTGCGCTTTGCTATGTCATGTTCTGCTGTCTCCCCCTAAAGTTAACAATGCCTTGGGTTACAATACTAACTGTTCTTTAAAATGGTGTGGCTCCCTAGCTGCTGCTCCGTGTTCTGATCCTCCACCCCCCCACGATTTTTGGTGCCCCCCTCCGTGACTGACAGTAGTCATTCACGAACGGGGTAAAGCAGCGCCTGATTGAAATACGCGCTTGCTTATTCCACTTGGAGGACGAGGTGAAGAGTGGTGAACAAAGTTGCGCCAGCTCCGGAGGTCCCTTGTAGGCCACTATCCGGTTGACTACACTAGTAGTCTGTTGTTAAGTGTTAGTTAGTTTCAATCTACTTATTAGTGACCGTCCCCTTTGTACTCCCTCTCGTTCCTGTCTCCCCTCCTACCCCACCTCTTGCCCTCCCCCCCTGCCCTCCCACCCCCCCCCCACACCGTGAACCAGACCACTTGTGATACAGCATCAGGCGTGGAGCTGAACTCCCGTGGGGATCTGGTTGTCTGGTGATATCTCTGAAATTACTGAGGAATGTCCGGAACGAAGCTAATATCCTTGAATGTGAAAGGCCTCAACTCCCCTGAGAAGAGGGCGATCCTGGGACAGGAGTTGCGTAGGCTCAGAGCGAAAATAGTCTTTTTACAAGAGACGCACTTTAAGAGGTCGCAAGCCCCCCGTCTAAGTAGCCGGCTGTTCCCGCACGTATTTACCAGTAGTGCGGCGGATGCCAAGCGGAAGGGCGTGGCAATCATGATTGCAGGCGGGGTGCCATTCACCCTCCGGGACTCATGGGGAGATGATTCGGGACGGCTTCTTATGGTAAAATGTCTCCTAGGCCAAAAAACTTACACCTTGATATCCTTATATGCCCCCAATCAGGGACAAGTCCAGTTCCTTACACGCTCACTGACTAGAATTATGGAGTTCGCAGAAGGCGAAATAGTCCTCGCTGGCGACTTTAACCTGGTAATGGAACCACTATTGGACTCCTCAGCGGGTAGGTCGGCGGTTTCCCACCTGGCGCTGAGAACCTTGAGAAAAAGACTCCATGAACTACAGCTGGTTGATGCGTGGAGGGTGCTGAACCCGGCGGGGCGGGATTACTCCTTCTACTCGAGGGTGCACGGGACATATTCCAGGTTGGATTACTTCTGGGTCTCGCACAGTTTGCTGGACTTGGCAATGGATAGTGGGATTCTCCCAACCTCCTTTTCGGATCATGCACCGGTCTCCCTCGAACTGAACTTGATCGATAGGCCTCCGCCCCCTCTGACCTGGCGACTGAACAAGTCTTTGTTGCAGGATGAGGCGGTGGCTCTGGCAGTGCGGGAGGGGATAGAGGCTTACTTTAGCAGTAATGATAATGGAGAGGTATCGCCTATGCTTCTGTGGGAGGCTCACAAAAGTGTCATTAGAGGGGTCCTGATCAGCCATGCCTCAAGGTTGAAGAGGGAGAGAACGAAGCAGCTAGAACAGCTCACAGAAAAGGAGGCCCTCAACGCATTACTTAGGCAGAGAGCAAAGTACATGATTAAGAAATGTAGGCGTAGATACTATGAGCATGGAAACAAAAGTGGCACACTTCTGGCGAGAGCCCTAAAACAACAGTACACACAGAACTTTGTCTCTGAGATCATAGATAGCTCACAGCAAAAACAATATACCTCCGGAAAGATAGCGGAGACCTTCCGGACGTATTATTCCAAGCTGTACGACCTGGCCAATGGGAGGGATGAGCGGACACTCCCAGAGAGGGTCAGGGCATATATAGGGGAGTCAGGTATGCCGGTGCTGCCGCGGGAAGTAGCCGAGTCCCTGGAGGGCCCAATCAACATGGAGGAGTTGGCCGAGGCGCTCAAACGCACGCCAGCGGGAAAGGCCCCGGGTCCGGATGGGTACACCACCAAATACTACAAAGCATTTTTTGCACTACTGGGCCCCCGCATGGTGAGGGCATGGAACACGATCTTGGATGGGGAGTCCCCCGGGCGCTTCTCTGGGAGGGACCTAGAGGCTCAAATCTCGGTGATACCTAAACCGGGTAAAGACCCGTTGTCATGTGGGAGCTATCGCCCCATTTCCCTGCTCAACACAGACCTCAAATTGTATGCAAAAATCCTGGCCATGAGACTGGCTCCAGTGGTGGCGCGGATAGTGCACCTCGATCAAACGGGCTTCGTGCTGGGTAGGGAAGCCAGAGATAATGTGGTACGGGCTATTAATGTGATACACGGGGCTAAGACATCCTGCACTCCAGCCATGCTCCTGTCTACGGACGCGGAGAAGGCCTTCGATAGGGTGAGCTGGCCTTTCCTCAGAGAGACCCTCAGACACATAGGCCTGGGAGATGGGATGAGGCTACTTATAGAGGCGCTGTATACCACTCCATTGGCAAGGGTCAGAGTGAATGGTGTTCAGTCGGAGCCAGTTCTCATCCGGAATGGAACAAGACAGGGGTGCCCGCTGTCCCCCTTACTCTTTGCTTTGTCGCTCGAACCGTTCCTCTGTAGGGTGAGGGGTAACAGCGACATCCGAGGGGTGGACTTAGCGGATGGCTCACATAAGGTCGCTGCGTACGCAGACAACATGCTCTTCTTCATTGCGAACCCAGTAGTGTCGGTTCCAGTCCTGATGAGGGAGTTTGAGATCTATGGGAGGTTATCCTATCTCAAGATAAATTTCGACAAATCAGAGGCCCTGAACATCTCGCTCTCTGGCGAAACGGCTAGAACCATCCAACAGTCCTTCTCGTTTAGGTGGGCCAGATCCTCTATTCCATATCTTCGCACACACCTGCCCAGCCAGCTGTCTAGGATCCTGTCCTTAAACTTCTGGCCTTTGGCGCGGAAAATCGAGACGGACCTGGAGTCCTGGGACCGCCCTGCGTTCTCCTGGATAGGCAGAGTAAACATCATTAAAATGACTGTTCTCCCAAAGCTGCTGTTCCTGTTTCAGGCCCTCCCGATCCGCATTCCGCAACGCTTCTTTCGGGAACTTAATAGAGCCCTGTTGGGATTTGTTTGGGGCAGGAGAAGGGCGAGACTGAGATCCCACTTGCTGTACAGACCTAAGCGAGCTGGCGGTATGGCTCTTCCTGACATAAAGTTGTATTGGGTTGCCACGCACCTGCAAAGAGTCTGTGAGTGGCAGAATTGCCGAGAGACAAAAAGGTGGGTCCAACTAGAAACAACGATGATCCCCACCCGCCTGGAGTTACTGGTGTGGAATAGGTCACCCTCCACCCCGGAGACTAGAGCTCACCCGTCCATAGGGGCGTCACTGGGGATTTTCAAGGAATATAGGGAGCGACCGGAATTTTCCCCATGGCCAACTCCGGTTCTGCCGATAATCGGGAATCCTCTGTTGCCCGCGGACCCACTTGGGCCGGGCCTGCGGGAGTGGGGAGGCCTGCCACAGCTCCGAAGCGGAGATCTAATTAATAGTGAGGGGTGGATCAATTTGAATGACCTTAGAGCAAGATGGGAGAATGATAGATTGGACCCCTGGACCCTCCTGCGCTTCCAGTCCTT
Organism: Gastrophryne carolinensis; assembly: GCA_027917425.1. Classification (NCBI taxonomy): domain Eukaryota; kingdom Metazoa; phylum Chordata; class Amphibia; order Anura; family Microhylidae; genus Gastrophryne; species Gastrophryne carolinensis. Next base: position 647,770,367 of record CM051234.1, on the reverse strand, counting down.
CCTCTCCCAACTGGGGTTTAAAAGGGGTCTGAGTAGGTGCCCCACGGAGTTTGAGAGGATTTGCCTGGATGCCCAGCCTTCCCCGCACTTGATCTCGAGTCTATACTCCTTACTGATTAATGCGGAGATGGCTCCCCCGAACTTTTGGCGTGAGTGGGAGAGGGACCTGGGCAGACCCCTAGGGAGGAAGGAGAAAGAGAAAATTTCCCTGCTGGCGCACAAGTCTTCTGTCGCCTCCAGGGTACAGGAGACTAATTATAAAATCCTCACTCGCTGGTACTACACCCCGGACAGGCTCAATAGGATGTTCTCAACGGTAGACCCAAAGTGCTGGAGGTGTGGAGCCGAGAGCGGTACGCTGTTCCACATCTTCTGGACGTGTCCTAAGATCAGAGAATTCTGGGGTAAAGTCTTGCCCATTATCACACAAATCACGGGGGTAGACATGCAGGACGACCCTGCCCAGGTCCTGCTTCACTCAACAAGATGTCCAGTCGGGAAATATAGGAAATCGCTGCGAGTCCACCTGCTAAACGCTGCTAAGCAGGTGATCCCCAGGCGATGGAAACAAAATACCGCACCGTCGGTGAGGGATTGGCTGGCGGAGGTACTCAACATATGTGAAATGGAGGATCTCACGCTGTCGCTCCATGACAGGGAGGAACAGTTTAGGAACACCTGGATGTCCTGGTTAATGTTCCAGGAATCGGAGGAGTTCAGGGCATTGTACGGCTGATCGGGCATGGGCCTGGGTTGCCTCGGTGGGTTTGACTCGACTGGAGCTGGGTCCCTAGAGAGAAGAGAAGTTTTCAAATATGCTCCGGCGTAATTGCCCGTTGCTAGGGGTTACTGTACTGTTTTGCACTATATGAGCCTCCTTCCCCTGGGGCCCCGTCCTTCCCTTCCCCTCTTCCCCCCCCCGTGCTTCCCTAGTCCCCCCTCCCCCCTTTATGTGTAGTCCCGTACTGTCTTGTGTCTGGGAGTGAGGCCGGAGCACCCTGTGCCCCTGTGTACTGGAGGACAGTGGTCCTTGACTGGAACTGATACGCTACGAGAGGTCACCAGCAAGCCAAGAGCTAGAATAATGTTTTGAAATAGTAGACATGTAGAGACACCTGCTGATTATAAAGACAACTGCTTTGTGACACTTTTGTATGAAGCTGACATGTGGCCTGACTTCCTCCATCCCCCTCCCTTTGCTTTCTCTACTGTGCTTTTGGATTCTTCCTTGTAGTTTTTGTTGGTTGTATTGTACTTATAAAATTGCTTAAACAATTAAATAAAGAATATTAAAAAAAAAAAAAAAATTCTCGCGCTGTGAAATGCATGTTTAAACCCCAGAGCGCTGGCGGCGATGTGTTAAAAGTAGTTTTTTAACCCCCAAACATCCATATTTTTGGAAACAAAAAAAAAAAGTTTTTTAAATAATATAGTAATATGAATACATTAATATCAGACCTGTAATATCAATTCTGCACAAAATTTTTTTTTTTCATTAAAAAAATTATCTAAAATGGCAGAAGTGGTCACAGAATTTTTCACATTTAAAAAAAAAAAAAAAAAAAACATTAATAACAATTAATTATTTATATTTAAATATTTTTCTTTTGAAATGCATTGGAGAGCGTCAGGTAGCGAGAGGTCATACCTGTCGCTGTTCAAGGTCGGACGCTGGCGCTGTGGGCTGAGGCTGGAATAATGATGAATGAGTCGCTATATGGCGCTATCTCAGTCGCTAAGCAGGATCGGCTTGATAAATGTGTGATTGTGGTGGGGAGCCGGCGTTCTCATGGCGGTGCCCGTCATTACCGGTCGCTCACCAGTCGCTACCTGGCGCTATCCCTTCATAAATAAGGGCCAATGTGATAAGGTGTCAGATGGTAAGTGTAAACAGGATTCACATACATTGCTATGGCTAATAGCAATAGTAATTAAAGGGCCAGTCCAGCCAGATTGCCCATTTTTTAAAAGCCCCCCTTCCCTAGCACTGAAACAGGATCATTTAATGAAAAGCCCAAACACTTAAAAACTATTCCCCAGCATCTAAAATTAATATATTTTACATTTATAGTCACTTACTGATTATTCTTTCCCCCACTGGGCTTTAACTCTGTTCAGGACTCTAGGATACGTGTGCCGCCATCTTGCCTCAGAAGCATCACCAACTGAGGAGAGTGGCTGGGGGGGGGGGGTGCATGCATGGGGTGGGTTATAGCTGTGTTTCTCACAGACAGAGCAGAAATGGGGTCGGGAAAAGGACAACAATCCCAGAATGCAGAGCGGCATAGTCCGAAGACACATCCTGTCTGCAGACAGCCTGAGATTACATGGGCCGCCATCTTGGGTGTTTAAAGGCCCCAGAAGATGCAGGAAGGATGATTTTTAAAGTGAGCAATCTGTATTTAGGTGATTTGATTGGGCCAGCAGGAGTTTTGCCGCACATACAGAGGTGAATTACTATTGATTTGAATCATTTGTTCATAGATCATATTTTGCACTGGTCACTTTAGAGATTGGCACTTTAACTAGCGATAGGTTTCTTTTAATATAGGGGTATATCTTGGTATATATGGTTAACATGGGATATAGGGCTCGCTCCTGCTGGTGCTATGTGTTGTAGATATATTGTATATATATGTTTTTAAATGTATGGTATGGTGTTGTATAGATTTGTTGTATGTCTTTTTTTATTGTAGATGAATTGATTAATTAAAATGAATATTGAGATCAGTTGGCATTATTGATTGATTTACTGTGGGTTGGAGTGGTGCCTTCTAAGTAACTGTGTCTGTGGTGGGCTGGAACTATAGAAATCGTGTATGTGTATTGCGGTGGCAACTTGGGTTACAGATTTGGCACACTACTTATCCCCTTATTAATTAACTAAGGTGGTGCTTTATGGGGTGTTTCTCTTGCTTTTATATATGTATTTAGAGGATAGGTGAAGGTCCAGTTGAACCATGACGGGGTTATATAAAAGAAATCCTTTACCTGGCCTGCAATCCAGCACAGACAATCAACTGATCACAGCGACAGGTGCTGCCATCTTTCTTTGGCCCCCTGATGCCGCCAACGGAATGGTCCCTTTGCTGTGCCCACTTCCGCCTGGCCATTCAAGGGACGCAGCCAATGCGGATCTGCACAAATGGAACAACTCAAAGTATATTTAAGAGTATATACATTTACATTTTTAGTGGTTGCAGGTTATAAAAACAACCTACAAGACACCACAATATTTAAAAACAAAAATTGTCACCAACATTACCCCAGGTGTCTGGCTCAAGTATATACCAGACGCTAATACATCGGAATTACAGGGCGTTCCACGCAAATTACATTCCCCAAATAGAGGCCCCTTAGAAGCTGCAGGAGAGCCGCGGAGCGCGTGGGGATTAGGTGGATCACCAACTCATTGGATTCATTTACAGGGCCGTAGCTCTTACCTCATTACCTCTATGGAACATTTCTTAAAGTGGACCAACACCCAGGGGTGATCGGCCCGGGAATCTATAAGATTCCCGGGCCGATCACCTCCCTCACCGCAGGGCATCCGAGACCGGGATGTCCCGCGGGGTGAAACCTCCCCAAAAGCCCCAAAAAAACCTTACCTTATCAGCAACGGATCAGCCGCCGCTGCCGCCTCCCGCGCGCCCCTCTAGCAGTGCGCGCACCCGCGCCGGCCGTTTGTGATCCGTCGCCGATAAGGTAAGGTTTTTTTGGGGCTTTTGGGGGGGTTTCACCCTGTGGGACATCCCGATCTCGGATGCCCCGCTGAAGTGGACCAACAACCAGGATAGTGAAAATCCTGGGTGTTGGTCCACTTTAAGGGTTGCCCCCCCTGTAAGAGGGACGCGCGGGAGGCAGCGGCGGGCGCTTATCCGTCGCTTGTCCGTCGCCGAAAAGGTACGTTTTTGGGGGGGTTTCACACAGCAGGGCATCCTGATCTCGGATGCCCCGCTGAAGTGGACCAACACCCAGGATAGTGAAAATCCTGGGTGTTGGTCCACTTTAAGGGTTGCCCCCCAGGAATACATGAGATAGCTGCTTGGTTATTAATATCAAGTGGAATTTATTAAGATTTGAACATTAGCTATTGTTGGATTATTATTATATTTATCTTTTTTTAATTTTCTTAAAGAGCACCTGTCACTTTACGGTTTATAGGCTTGATATGGATGAATTGGTATAATACTCTATATGGAAGAATTGGGTATCCCAATAGATATATTGTTGCATTTAATTAACTAATTTTTTAAAGAATTTTTGCACTAGGGCTTTAATTAATGAAATTGTATATGTGTGATTTGGATCAAATACATTAGATAATTTATTAATTATATTTTTCTGAGATTAATAAGAAACTACGCTTTGGGTACACTTTAGTGGCACTTTACTGGAGGGCCCTCTATTTGAGGAATGTAATTTGTGTGGAACACCCTGTAATTCCAGTGTCTGGTATATATTTCACCCAGACACCTAGAGGCCGATTCATTAATAGCGGCAGGTAGCGACAGTTGAGCGACTGTAGCAGTATTTTCACAGCGCCCGCTAGTAGTCGCTGTGCTTGGCCGTTGTTCGGTTGTTGATAGCGACTCAGTCGGTTTGCAGTAATGTTGAATATTGGGTGAGGAGTCGCTATTTGACAGGTTCCGCGCTGTATGGGAGCGCATGATAGCGACTGGTCAGAGCGACCGGCTCCCACCATATTCATCAAAAAATCACGCTCAAAAAATTCAAGCGCTGTGAAATGCATGTTTAAACCCCAGAGCGCTGGCGGCGATGGGTTAAAAGTAGGTTTTTAACCCCCAAACAACCATATTTTTGGAAACCAATGGATGTAGTAATATGAATACAATAATATCAGACCTGTAATATCAATTCTGTACATATTTATTTATTTTTTTTCCTTAAAAAAATTATCTAAAATGGCAGAAGTGATCACAGAATTTTTCACATTTAAAAAAAAAAAAAAAATTCATAACAATTAATTATTAATATTTAAAGATTGTTCCACTGAAATGCATTGGAGAGCGCCAGGTAGCGAGAGGTCATACCTGTCGCTGTTCAAGGTCGCTCGCTGGCGCTGTGGGCTGAGGCTGGAATAATGATGAATGAGTCGCTATATGGCGCTCTCTCAGTCGCTAAGCAGGATTGGCTTGATAAATGTGTGATTGTGGTGGGGAGCCGGCGTTCTCGTGGCGGGGCCCGTCATTACCGGCCGCTCACCAGCAGCCGGTCGCTAGGGCCAGTCGCTGTCATGCGCTCCCATACAGCGCGGAACCTGTCAAATAGCGACTCCTCACGCAATATTCAACATTACGGCAAACCGACTGAGTCGCTATCAACTACCGAACAACGGCCAAGCACAGCGACTACTAGCGGGCGCTCTGAAAATGCAGCTACAGTCGCTCAACTGTCGCTACCTGCCACTGTTAATGAATCAGCCTCCCCGTATCAACAACAGGTCACTGAGGGAAAACTGAAAAAAAGTAAACCAAGTGCCTTGAGTCTTGCACTGCAAGTGGTTCATACATGTACCACATATGACTGGAAAGGATCACCGGTTATTTGTTAAATAGGTTGGTATTTAAGGGTAGTCCTGCCTTAGATCTTGGTTCTGTTCTAGAAGTTTGTAATGTTGGAGAGGAGCTTGGAAACATCAGAGAGAGAGAGAGACGGCTATGCCAGCTAAGAAATCAGAAGTTAAATGGGGTCTGTGGCAGCCCTGGAAAGTCAGTCTGGAAGAGAACCTGAACACCCTTTGGAATTAAATCTATCAGAGCCAGCAGGCCTCAAAAACTGCCACTGGCGCGGAGGGTACGAACGAAAGCGATTGAATTGCTGAAAGTTACTAGTCAAGAGAAGGGTAAAAAGAGTAAAAAACATTTTCAAGCATTAGAACACTGTGAAAATGCTCATCTATAAGTTGAAAACGTATAGACAGTATTGGCAACAAATACAGGGAACAAGCAGAGTACCTAGTGGAAGTGACACCAGAAACCCTCAACGTTTCGGTGTGAAAATGTTAGAACCCCGGGTTTGGCTGATGCCCGGCTGGTGGCTGGGGTCTATTACCCCATCTGCGGTATCGGTAGCCACCAGCGGGTGTCAGCAGAGCTCTGGCTGCACACCCCATGTGCAGTCCCATCAGCCACCAGCGGGTGTCAGCAGAGCCCTGGATGCTCTCTCCCCATCATCTGCTGCACCTGGTGTGTGGAGCTATTTAAGTAAGATCGGCCCTCCACCTGGTGCAGCAGGATTTTGTTTGTTTGGTTACTTGTGTGCTTGTGTCTGGAGTTCTGAACTTAAGTCTGTACCCGTTTCTACCGGAGTCTGGAGACTGCCGGCATCTGTCATAGGCCCTTGGGTGAGTGCTCCAGCACCTTAGGGTATCTGTTTTTTGTTATTAGGTTTTTTGTCAGTGAGCCTTATTTTTGTATCTGAAATTAAGATATTTTTTGTTGTTCCTTTTTCCTTTATTAAAACCTTTAAATACATTTTGGTTGTTGTGTCATTGCTCTGGCCAAACTGTCTGCTCCCTGGCCGAGAGTTCACATTAGAGAACTCCTCGGCCCTGACAGAAAACCTTTGTCAGGAGGGAGAGCGGTATTCATGCTGCTTACAGGCAGCTTTAAATAGGAAGATAAAGGTGCAGAACTGCAGCAAAATGGCACCAACCAGTGGTGCACATTATGACGCCGGATGATGACGTAATTGGCGGGCGCACTGCCGTATCCCAGCCCAGGGTGTAGAGGCAGTATTGGCATCAAATCCAGGGATGACACATGCGCAGGGAGTCTGGCAGGTGCTGCCCAGTGGGCACACTAAAAAAGAAAAAGTGTGAGCTATGTTGAGGAGGCCCAGTGTTTCTAACCATAAAGATGGCAATATCAACAATTACACAATAACAGCAACTCCCCAAGTTCGGTGCCTGGGAGTCATTGTGGACTCTCTTTCAAACCACATATTCACTCCCTGGCCACCTCCTGTCGCCTCCAACTTAAAAACATCTCCCGCATCCGTCCTTTCCTCTCACCTGACACCACTAAAATGTGACGCCCTGGTCATATCCCGACTGGATTACTGCAACATACTTCTTTGTGGCTTACCAACTAACAGACTGGCACCCCTCCAATCTATCCTGAACTCTGCTGCTCGCCTCATCCATCTCTCCTCTCGCTCCTCCAGTTCTGCGCCTCTCTGCCAATCCCTACACTGGCTGCCAGTCCCACAGCCAATCCTGTTCAAAACTCTAACTCTCGCATACAAAGCTCTCTCCAACCAGGCCCCTCCCTACATCTCATCTCCAGCCAGGCCCCTCCCTACATCTCATCTCCAGCCAGGCCCCTCCCTACATCTCATCTCCAGCCAGGCCCCTCCCTACATCTCATCTCCAGCCAGGCCCCTCCCTACATCTCATCTCCAGCCAGGCCCCTCCCTACATCTCATCTCCAGCCAGGCCCCTCCCTACATCTCATCTCCAGCCAGGCCCCTCCCTACATCTCATCTCCAGCCAGGCCCCTCCCTACATCTCATCTCCAGCCAGGCCCCTCCCTACATCTCATCTCCAGCCAGGCCCCTCCCTACATCTCATCTCCAGCCAGGCCCCTCCCTACATCTCATCTCCAGCCAGGCCCCTCCCTACATCTCATCTCTAATCCAACAATATCAACCTAAACGCAATCTTTGCTCTGCTGCTGACCTTCTCCTGTCCTCCACCCTGGTCACCTCCTCTCACGCCCGCCTCCAGGACTTCTCACGTGCAACTTCAATCATCTGGAATGCCCTCCCACACCCAATCCGCCACTCCACATCCCCCAAACCTTCAAAGGTGCCCTTAAAACTCACTTATTAAGACAAACATATAATCTGGCCTAACCAATCTTCTAAAGGGCACAAAGCTCAATACTGTACACAATACTGTGATCCTTCTCCCTCGTCTTCACCCCTCATCCTTTAGACTGTAAGCTCCTCGGGGGCGGGGCTCTCCTTCCTATTGTATCTTGTACTCAGAATATCCATTGTCAACTCTTTAAAACTGCATTTGAAATAGTCTATGTACCGTATGTTTCTACCCTGTCTGTAATTATTACTTTGTAATGCGCTACGGAAGATGATGGCGCTATATAAAAAAACAATAATAATAATAATGGCAGGAGACTTCTTACATTCCCGATCTTCTTTTAACTTTGGGAAAGTAGTCTGGGCAGTCCTTTGGGTCATGGTTGCGCCCTTGGTGTCGATCACCGGAACACCCCCAGTGACCAATCTTGAGTCTCCTTTCCTGGGGGCTCCAGCATTCTGGATGCCTCCCCCCAGCTTGTTCTTTTTCGCTGTCTCCAGGACCAACAATGTTAAAGAAAAAACGGGTGTTGGTCCAGTTTAAAAATATTGGCTATCCACTGAATACATTGCACAATATTCTGAATAGGGTTCAGATAAAGCTAAGCCTATAAAAAGTAGAATGTTGGTTACTGACCTATCCATGTGAGGGAAATGCCCTCCGCAGAGAGAAAATTGCCATTAAAGTGGCTTAAAACCTAGCTCGATCAGCCCAGGAATCTATAAGACCTGTAGGTGGGTAAGCCAATTTGTGGGGTCAGACATGTCAGGACTAGTAAAGTCAGCTTTGACAAGAGAGTATAATATCGGTTTAGCCAGCTCACCAACCTTTTGTCCGCACGGACAGGGGAGATCCTGCATTAGCTCCTCCAAATATATAAGGTCCAGAAGCAAAAATTTGTCCAGTGTATCCATAAAAAATATAACTTTTATTGAAGACTCTTTAAAATCGACATCAATCAAAAGTGGGTGTAGATGGCCTGAACCATAGAAGCAGGTAAAACGTTACGTGTTTCAGGCCCGGGTGGGCCCTTAATCATACCAAATCGTATGATTAAGGGCCCACCCGGGCCTGAAACGCGTAACGTTTTACCTGCTTCTATGGTTCAGGCCATCTACACCCACTTTTGATTGATGTCGATTTTAAAGAGTCTTCAATAAAAGTTATATTTTTTATGGATACGCTGGACAAACTTTTGCTTTTTGACAAGAGAGTCACATATGTTCCTTGCTCTTTTGTATTCAATAACCGGAGGGTCTTTGAACTAATTTGATAGTTGTGTGTCTCTCCTGATAACAGGCCAATGTTTGCCTACCAATGATTGTATCTGATTATTTTACCTTTGAACCTTAGTAGAATTTGCCTGTCAATGGCATGTGCTTTGGATATGCAGCTTGTATGTCGGTCAGCTTTTAACCCCTAGTCGTGAGGTTCCTTATGAGATCAGCTGATCTGCTGTCAAATTGTTCGTCTCTGGAAGTAATCCGTCGAATTCTTATGAACTGGCTGTAAGGAATTAATCACAGAAAGAGGATGAAAGCTATTAGCATGCAGAAAAGTAACACAGTCCGTAGGTTTCGTATACACATTGATGTTGATGTGTCCTTGTGACAGGTAGGTATGTACATACAAAAAGTATATTTCATGAGCACTATACTCAAGTGAATGAAATGGTAGGGTATGACCTTTCCAAATCATGAAGACATTGTCTATGTATATTAGCCATGTGAGTATTTGGCTACTGAAGGATGCGATTGTGTAGACATGAATATGAAATGGTCCATAAAAAGGTTGGCATAACTGGGTGCCATGTTACATCCAAGCCTAGTATTTTTTTTGTCAAAACCTCTATTACGTCTGCATGTAATGGTCTGATGAGACCAAGGCTGCACTGGCCGGCTGCCGAGGCTCTGGATTCTTGCGGCGGGCCGCAGCATCCGTCAGCACATGGCAGCTCCCATGCACCCGGCCTGTGGCTAGAAGTCTCAGCCGGCATTAAATGAAAGAACAGTGGTCATTGCAGGGGAGAAGGTGGCCACCCTATGACCTCCAGGTGGCACACAACATCAGCATGAGAGTCCCAGCTCTGCCGAAACTCATCATGGCACCAATTAAGAAGTGGGGGACAGCTGACACTGGGCTGCTATGCCCTGTTACAGCAACACTGAATTCCTCAGCAAAAAGTTGCTTCTGTGCAACAGCCCAGCTTCAGACCTATCCCCAGGCCTGCCACCCCTGACGTGTCACTGACACCCCAATGTTTCCAGCAGAACAAGCCATGCCGGTAACAGGAAGACACTCTTGGTGTCTTTTAATCACATAAGAGCTAATATTTGCCTTTGGTAAGATTGTCATGAGTTTGTCTCTTTCATGCTGAATAGTGCCACAAGATCCCATTCAACGTTATCCTGAAAAAACTTCACTCGAATTGGATCGAGCCTGTACAGGATAAAAATACATGTTCTTAATTCTCAGCAATTCAGGGGGTTGCTACCGTTATGTAGCATACATTTTAATTCCGCTTAAATCCGTTATCATATCCTGAAACTCTATTTCTTGACAATGCTTTTTGAAAGGACTCCCCTCATCTAGAAACACATCACTGGTGGCTTGGTTATTAGGGCTGTGTGAGGCTGTTGTCTTACAGCCATAACACATGCCACACCTATAAAATCCTTCTAACTTATTGGAGACTAATGAAACCGATTTCGGCGGATCCACAAAGTTTTTGGTCAATTTTTGCCTAAGATTAGGTGCCTTCCGAAACATGCAAATAGGTTTATCCGGAACAACCGTCCCCAGTACTGGATCATCTCTGATGATATGCCAGTGTGTTTCCAGAACCCGTTTGATCTGTCGATACTGCATGTTAAATCCAGTGATAAACGCATATTGACTTTTGTCCCTATCACTAGACTTCTTAACCACCTTGCTCTTATTGACAATTTCAATGCGCTCCATAGATCTTACTTTTAGATACTGTGATTCAATTTCCTCACCTTTGTAGCCCTTTTCAATAAAGCGCTGCTTCAGGGAGGTTGCCTGTTTGTCATAATCATGCACACTGCTGCAATTACGTCTCAACCGCAAGAATTGGCCATGCGGAATTGCTTTCAACCAATTTGGGTGATGACAGCTACTCGATGGCACGTAGCCATTACGGTCCGTGGCCTTGAAATAGGTCAAGGTGGTTAATTTCTGATCCTCCTTCCTAATAGTCAAATCCCAAAAATTTACTGATGTTGTGTCTATCTCAGCCGTGAATTCCAAATTGTTTTTGTTCTTATTCACTTGTTGGAAGAACCCAATCAAAGAAGCCTCAGACCCCTCCCAAATGACTAGCACATCGTCTATGAGGCGCCTCCACAACTTCAGGTCCGGTATAACCCGACCAAAAATGAAATTTGCTTCCCAAAAGCCCACATAAAGATTTGCCATACTCGGGGCAAATTTCGCCCCCATGGCTACACCCTTTATCTGCAAGAAAAACTTTCCATTATACCAAAAATAATTGTGATTCAATGCGAAAGTAAGGCATTCAAGAATGAAGCTAATTTGCGACTGAGAAAGCCCCGAATCTTGCTTTAAAAAGTATTCTACTGCCTCAATACCCCCCTGATGGGGAATCGCAGTGTAAAGGGAGGTGACATCGGCCGTAGCCAGAATAGAATCCATATTAACTGCCGGGGAACTACATATCTGCAATACTTGTCCAGAATCCCTAAGATATGCTGGCAGTGCACAGACTAGTGGCTGTAGGAATGAGTCCACATATTCTCCCAGCCTACAAGTTATTGAATCTATACCGCTTACTATCGGGCGGCCAGGTGGTTTGTCCAACCTCTTGTGCACTTTAGGCAATTGATATATTGTGGGTATCTTGGGGGCTCTTATATTAAGGTACCCAAATTCCTTATTACTAAGAATACCCAAATCTTTCCCTTTCGTAAGGAGCATGCATAAGGCCTCCTGATAGTCCCCCGTTGGATCCCTTGCAAGCGGGGCATATGTCTCTGTGTCCATCAATAGCCTGTTCATTTCTTCTAAGTAGTCCGTTTTATTTAGAACCACTAACCCCCCCTTATCAGCCGGCTTGATCACCAAATCATGTTTCTCCTCCAAGGATTTAATACCCCTGGAAATATCAACAGGACACTTACTACGTTTAATCCGGATTTTGTTAAGATCTCTAGTTACTACTTTCCGGAATACCTCCAAATGTGAATTTGAAGGGATAGTAGGATTAAAAAACGATCTATTTTTCAGCTCCGTATGTCTAAATCGTTCAGGATCAGTCTGGTCCACCAATGCATCCTGTCTAAGGAATGAATGATCAGATCCAGGGATTGTTGGCTGATTCAAAAATAATTTTTTAATACTGAGTTTCCTCACATACCTCTGAACATCAATATAAGTGGAGAATTTATCCATATTTTTAGGTGGGGCATATTTAAGCCCCAAATCCAGCAATCTCATTTCATTATCTGTTAAAGCAACTGAACTAAGGTTGAAGATGCCCTCACCTATAGCCTTCTTTTTGTGCTTGGTTCCCCCTCGTTTCCCTCGCTGTCCCACCCTTTTCTTTTCATTATTCCCGACTTCCCCCTGTCCCTTATTGGGGAAAAGTCCCTGAAAGTGGGTGGTCTATTCGGGGCCCCCTGAAAAGGGGAATCTAATGCCGGCGACGGGTTATTCCTTGCTTCCATACCTCTTAGATAGAAGTTATTGGCTGCCTTCTTCCTTTTGGGCCTATTATGGTCTCTCCATGATAGAGATCTCCTTCTCCAACTAATTCCTGGCCTCCTTTGGGGTCCCCTTGATGTTCGCTCATCCATGTTATTAGGATGATGGCCCCTAGGTGTCTGGCCGTCAGCATTATTAAAATAATGGCCACCCCTTCTTATGGGGTACACAGGCCGCTCACGATCTACTAGCGAACGCCTGGAATTACGATCTGGGAATTTGGGTACCTTAATATAAAAGCCCCCAAGATACCCACAATATATCAATTGCCTAAAGTGCACAAGAGGTTGGACAAACCACCTGGCCGCCCAATAGTAAGCGGTATAGATTCAATAACTTGTAGGCTGGGAGAATATGTGGACTCATTCCTACAGCCACTAGTCTGTGCGCTGCCAGCATATCTTAGGGATTCTGGACAAGTATTGCAGATATGTAGTTCCCTGGCAGTTAATATGGATTCTATTCTGGCTACGGCCGATGTCACCTCCCTTTACACTGCGATTCCCCATCAGGGGGGTATTGAGGCAGTAGAACACTTTTTAAAGCAAGATTCGGGGCTTCCTCAGTCGCAAATTTGCCTCATTCTTGAATGCCTTACTTTCGCATTGAATCACAATTATTTTTGGTATAATGGAAAGTTTTTCTTGCAGATAAAGGGCGTAGCCATGGGGGCGAAATTTGCCCTGAGTATGGCAAATCTTTATGTGGGCCTTTGGGAGGCAAATTTCATTTTTGGTCGGGTTATACCAGGCCTGAAGTTGTGGAGGCGCTTCATAGACGATGTGCTAGTCATTTGGGATAGGTCTGAGGCTTCTTTGATTGGGTTCTTCCAACAAGTGAATGAGAACAAAAACAATTTGGAATTAACGGCTGAGATAGACACAACATCAGTACATTTTTTGGATTTGACTATTAGGAAGGAGGATCAGAAATTAACCACCTTGACCTATTTCAAGGCCACGGACCGTAAAGGCTACGTGCCATCGAGTAGCTGTCATCACCCAAATTGGTTGAAAGCAATTCCGCATGGCCAATTCTTACGGTTGAGACGTAATTGCAGCAGTGTGCATGATTATGACAAACAGGCAACCTCCCTGAAGCAGCGCTTTATTGAAAATGGCTACAAAGGTGAGGAAATTGAATCACAGTATCTAAAAGTAAGATCTATGGAGCGCATTTAAATTGTCAATAAGAGCAAGGTGGTTAAGAAGTCTAGTGATAGGGACAAAAGTCAATATGCGTTTATCACTGGATTTAACATGCAGTATCGACAGATCAAACGGGTTCTGGAAACACACTGGCATGTCATCAGAGATGATCCAGTACTGGGGACGGTTGTTCCGGATAAACCTATTTGCATGTTTCGGAAGGCACCTAATCTTAGGCAAAATTGACCAAAAGCTTTGTGGATCCGCCGAAATCGGTTTCATTAGTCTCCAATAAGTTAGAAGGATTTTATAGGTGTGGCATGTGTTATGGCTGTAAGACAACGGCCTCAACTATTAAGTCATGCAAAACTGTCAGGAATCCCCATTCAGGTAAAGAGATTAAAATTTCCCAGCTGATTACATGCAAATCAACCAATGTGGTGTATCTGCTGTGGTGCCCCTGTAATTTGTTTTATGTGGGACGCACTACCAGGCAGCTCCGTGTTAGGGTTCGGGAACATCTTTATAATATCAGACGTGGATATGAGGCCCATAGTGTGTCTTCTCATTTCAAGTTGGTGCATGATTGTAATCCCAGCCTACTCTCTGTTGTTGGGCTCCATAAAGTGGAGAGACATTGGCGGGGTTCTAATGTTATAAGAGAACTATCACAGCGTGAAAGGAAATGGATTTTAACACCTTGATTCCCAATGGTTTAAATATAGAGTTCGATTTAAATTGTTTCATTGAAAACTCGTAGTAGTTATTTTTATGATTTTTACCTACACTCTGTATACTTTTATTCTGTAATTCTATGGAACCTTTATTAGTATTATGATTGTAGCATTCTTACGGTAGAAATGCTTCTTATATATCTAGTCATTGGGATCACTGTGATAGTAATTTACACTGAATTGTCTTTTACATATTGTTTTTAAATTGTTCTGCAACTATATATATATGTCTTGTTTTTATATTTGTAGAATGGTGTGGAGTCATTTCACTGCTGGTCTACGATGCTCTGATATTCTAATTATTAATTTTTCCTTGAAAGCGTTATTTTAGGTATATAGCCTGCACATTTTTCTAGCAAGCTGTTTTGCTGTAGGTATAATAGAGGGAGTTAACCATGTTAGTAACACTTATGTGATTTGTGACCCCTTGCCGATTTAAGCTTGGAGTACAAGTATTGAGGCTTCTAGGCTCTGGCAGCGCTCACGGGATTATCCTGTTACGCGTGAGTGGTTGTTGGGATGGCCCCGTAGGTTGAGACGGCTTGAACGGGTTACCATGGCAACCCATTCACCACAGTGGATGCACTGGGAGGAGGGCGGTAACCACGCCCTTTGCATCGCAGGGCTCTGCTTCCCGTAGTCTTAGTGAGCTGGAACGGGTTACCAAGGTAACCTGCGCGTCATAGTGTACGCGCCGGGAGGAGGGCGGCAATTACGCCTCTTGCTTTGCAGAGCATATTGGGAGGAGGGCGGTAACTACGCCTCTCATCTTACAGGGTTGTCCCCGTAGTGGGAGGACGCGCGCTTTGGTTGCTTTGACAACCCAAGTGCTGAATGTGACGGTCTACGTCATAGGAGGAGGGCGGGAGCGACGTCTCTCACCTTCCTGCTTCCGCTATTTAAAGAACAATTTCCTTTTGCCGAGTATCCTTGTTAAAGTCGCATTAGCAACGAAACGCGTTGGAACTTGGCACTTGGACTCTTATCTGGATCCTTTATTTTAGGGGTTCTATCCCCATTGTGGAATACATCGCTGGCCATATGCCGTTATTGGCATGAGGAGCATTGAAGATTGGCGGTGAGATCTACTCCATTATATTGCCCTTATTGGGCTGACATGCTGGTTTATATTCCATTCTTGTGAGTGTGATTTTTACTTCTATTAAATGGTGTTTTAAGACGTTATTGCACTAGTCCTGTTTTATATTTCTTCCCCTCCATGTGCGGTTTTATCATTCATTATTTTAATGACGTCCTGAGTGATTTTATAAACCTGCCTGTGAGAATTAATGGCACATCGGCCTGTTGTGGATGCTGATGATCTAATTAAACTGCGTGTTTGATAACACTCTTACGCTGGGAGGAGTGATGGAATATTGATTTGCCTTTAATGGTTATGGATTGTTCAAGATACTGATCTGGTAAGGATATGCACAAACGGGTGATAGAAGCACGAAAATTACAAGCTTGCACATGCACTTTGGGACGTGGTCAAAATATAGCATTGTGAATTGAGATACAGCTTTCCTATGCTTTCATGTGCTGAGGAATACCCTAAAGAGTGGACATTATTCATATATGTTTGGAATAATATTATCAAGCTCTGTGTTTTTTATTTGTATTTAGCTATTTTGGGAAGATTGGGAATCTTTTTTACACGTTGAGCTTAAGTAATTGTTAATCATATAGTTTTGTCTATTCAGTTGATTCACTTTATTTAATTTTAAGCGCGGTGTTGCATAGTTCTAGTAACTGTTGTCCATTTATTGTTTATGTTCGTTCACATTACACACCAAGGTTAAACTAGTTTGCTTTACCGTCTTTATTGCCAATCTAAGCCTGCGCGCTACGGGCGGCCAGCACTGCGGTCATCGACAGACGGCTCGGTGGTCTCTGGTTTGGACATCGGGCCTGGAGACCCCGATCCCGATCACCACAGTAGGCTTTCCTTCCTATACGGGAGTCAGACCGCCCTGCTGGTCGCACGCGTACAGGATATGAGCCCGTCATCCCTAATAATATCCCCCCAAATGTCCAATACTCGACGGCTCACCCTCTCCCCCCATACCCGCCTGAACCCTGAGTGCAACAGCACGATTAAGCTGAGCTCAGTGCGTTTCTCTTCCTGTTGACCATAGTTCCGGTCCTCCACCCTCCCTCTTAAATACTTAAAGTGCTCCCCTCTAAGTGGCGATCTAAAGAGAGGACAGACAACCGGATCTCACCACCCCGATAGGGTCTGGGGGATCCGCTCTAGTCCTCTGTAAAAAGCACCGTCTCTGGACCACGTTATTCCGGTGGATCCGGCGGACTAATACTTAGTCCATATACTTGTTGTTTTCTGACTGTTGTAGTTTTTCGGTTGTCTAACACCCCGTGTTTGTACACTTTCATAACCCTACCTAGCCCTAGTCCACACCTCTTCCTCCTCTCCCCTTACCCCTATCCTACCTCCCCCTCCACAACTCTTTAAGGGCGAACAAAATATAACACTCCACAATAGAATTAGACCTTCCAAGACTTCCTGCAGACTAACCTTCGCCGAATCTTTCGGAGGCGTTTTAAGATGAGTGCTATCAGGGCGGTCTCGTTGAACGTTAAGGGCCTAAACGCGACGGAGAAGAGAGCCATCCTCCTGCAGGAAATGAGAAGGCAGAGAGCGAAAATCATATTTCTGCAGGAGACGCACTTTAAAAACTCCGTAACCCCTCGACTGGGTAGCAGACTTTATCCGCAGGTGTTCACCAGCTGCGCCGCCGAGGAGCAGAAGAAACGGGGGGTAGCAATAATGCTGTCTAAAGACTTCCCACTCATGGTACAGGAAGAATGGAGAGATGATTCCGGGCGCATAGTCATGATTAAAGGGAAGGTGGGTTGTAGAACATATACACTGGCGTCTGTATACGCACCAAACCAGGGGCAATCTAAATTCTTGATCCATGCCCTAGACAAATTGAAACGATTTATGGCAGGAGAAATTATATTGGGCGGAGACTTCAATCTAGTCATTGAACCCGCACTAGACTCATCATCGGGGAAGACGGCTATATCTCAGGCAGCCCTTAGGACATTAAGGAAAAAGTTACACGGTTTGCAGCTGGTGGACGCATGGCGGATCCTCAACCCCTCTGTTAGGGACTATTCTTTCTTTTCTAGGGTACACGGGACCTACTCCAGACTTGACTATTTATGGATCTCACATAGCCTGCTGGGGCAAGTGGCGGGAGGAGGTATACATAGCATCACGTTCTCAGATCACGCCCCCATACACCTAGATTTGACCCTAATGGATAGGCCCTCCCCGCCATTGACATGGAGACTAAACGAATCACTTCTACAAGATGCAGTTGTCCTTAAGGCAGTGAAGGAAGGTATAGATGCCTACTTTCAGGAGAACGATAACGGGGAAGTCTCACCGCTAATGTTATGGGAAGCCCACAAAAGCGTGATCAGGGGAATCCTGGTGAATCATGCCACTAGAATTAAGAGGGATAGGCAAACGCAGATAGTGAGACTTATGGAAAGGGTCAAGAAACTGGAGCTGTCGCATAAGCAATCTGAAGCAGTGCAAGTGCTAGGTGAACTGACCCAAGCGAGGGAGGCTCTGAATACATTACTCTTGCACAAAGCTAAATATGTGATGAAAAAGTGCAAACGTGCTTTCTATGAACACGGTAACAAGAGCGGAGCCTTGCTTGCTAGGGCCCTGAAGCAGCAAAAGCTGCAAAACTTTATAGCAGAAATACTAGACAAGTCCCAACAGAACCAGCACGCACCTGAGAAGATTGCAGAATCCTTCCGGCTTTATTATTCCAATCTGTATGACTTACAGGTGGGGCATGCAACTCAATCCCACCAAGACAGGTCCAGGACCTACATCAGTGACTCCGGAATGCCGCAGGTGGACCAGAGGGTAGCGGCTACGCTTGAGGATCCCATCAGTGTGGAGGAGCTAGCTAGGGCAATAAAACAATCTCCTTTGGGGAGGGCGCCGGGCCCTGATGGATATACGGTGAGATACTATAGTACTTTCCTATCGCAGCTTGGCCCATTTGCGGTCAAAGCATGGAACACAATCACTAACGCGGAGGCCCCGGGCGCCTTCTCCGGCAGAGATCTAGAAGCCCACATCACTGTTTTGCACAAGACGGGCAAGGACCCTCTTGTATGCCAGAGCTACCGACCCATCTCTCTCCTGAACACGGATCTAAAATTATATGCCAAGATCCTGGCCAACAGGCTAGCCCCAATTGTAGCCCAAGTAGTGCACCTTGACCAAACGGGCTTTGTGTGGGGGAGGGAGGCCAGAGACAACGTGGTCCGGGCTATCGACGTGATGCATTGGGCTAAATCTCAGGGTGTGCCGGCGATGCTCCTCTCCACTGATGCAGAAAAGGCATTTGACAGGGTTAGTTGGACATTCATGAGGGAGACACTAAGCCACATCGGATTGGGAGACAGGATGAGGAAATACATAGACGCCCTATACACCATACCCTCTGCAAGAGTTAAGGTACACTGCCATTTATCTGATACAATTCAAATCCGCAATGGGACACGCCAGGGCTGCCCTCTATCTCCTCTCCTCTTTGCCCTGTCAATTGAGCCCTTCCTGTGTAGGATAAGGGTGAACCGGGACATTAGGGGTGTAGAATCCCCTGAGGGGACCCATAAGACAGCTGTGTATGCAGACGACCTCTTATTCTATCTATCTCCACCAGCACTAATGAAAGAATTTGAGACCTATGGGAGACT
Organism: Gastrophryne carolinensis; assembly: GCA_027917425.1. Classification (NCBI taxonomy): domain Eukaryota; kingdom Metazoa; phylum Chordata; class Amphibia; order Anura; family Microhylidae; genus Gastrophryne; species Gastrophryne carolinensis. The sequence goes on along the minus strand of CM051234.1, from coordinate 647,751,144 downwards.
CTCCTCATTTAAAATAAATTTTGACAAATCTGAAGCCCTAAATATATCTCTCCCGACAGATGTAAGCCACAACTTGCAGCAGTCTTTCCAATTTAAATGGGCGAAGACCTCCATCACATATCTAGGAACCCAACTCCCACACCAAATATCAAACATATTCGCCTTAAACTTCCAACCACTGGGCCAAAAAATAAAGCGAGATCTAGAAAAATGGGATCAGCCCACCTTCACCTGGATGGGTAGAGTTAATATCATCAAAATGTCCATCCTGCCCAGGCTGTTGTTCCTTTTCCAGGCCCTCCCGATCCGTATCCCACTGCAATATTTTAAAGATCTAGATGGGGCTTTCACCAGATTTGTATGGCAAAGAAAACCGGCAAGACTGAAGCGAACTATTATGTATAGACCTAAAACCCGGGGTGGAATGGCAATGCCGGATGCTAAACTCTACTGGGTCTCCACCCACCTCCAGAGGGTATGTGAATGGCAGTTATGCCATGAGGCGAAACGATGGGTGCAGCTGGAGAGAGCCATAGCCCCGGTGCCACTAGATACTATCCCATGGAACAAGGGAATCCCAAAGGGGAAGGCCATCGAACATCCAACGATTCTGGCCACCCTGGGTATATTTTTACAGATATAGGGAACAACCAGAGATCTCACCCTGGCCCTCTCCAATGACTTCGTTGCTAAACAACCCGGAGCTCCCATTGAGCTGCTCTGGGGCGGGGCTGAGAGAGTGGGGGGAGATACCCTCTCTTAGAAGTGGAGATCTCCTGACAGGAGATGGGTGGACGTCACTGGGAACACTGAGATCCAAATGGCCAGATCGCAACCTAGACCCATGGACTCTTTTGTACTTCCAGTCTTACCTCTCAAGGGTGGGTTTCAGGAGGGACAGAAGTAGAAACTACACAGAATTTGAGAAGCTGTGTGCAGGGAGACAAGATCACACACACCTGATCTCGAAGTTGTACACTACCCTAATCCATAGAGAGAGCTCTCCACCGCCATTTTGGAGAGAATGGGAAGAAGACCTGGGTAGACCCATCACAGAGAAGCAGAGGGAGCGGATAGCGACTCTAGCACACAAATCCTCGATGGCAACCAGAATACAGGAATCAAATTACAAATTACTAACTAGGTGGTACTATACCCCGGATAGACTAAACAAAATGTTCCCAGAAATAGACCCACTTTGCTGGAGATGCGGGACTGGGAGAGGAACACAAATACACATCTTCTGGCAATGCCCAAAAGTTCAGGCGTATTGGGAAGAGGTTATCTCTTTGATCACGCAAATCACAGGCACGCAGATCCAAAATGACCCGGCCCCGATACTATTGCACCAAACGGAACAATCAATGGGGAAATATAAAAAAAAAGCTTGTAGTCCACTTGTTGAATGTGGCCAAACAGGTCATACCCCGGTTATGGAAGCAAAAGAAGGCCCGGCGATCAAAGATTGGTTCAATGAAGTACAATCAATTAGAGAGATGGTGGACATGACCCTCTCACTACGCGAGAGAGATGAGCAATTTAGATCCACGTGGCTGCCCTGGCTGATCTTCCAAGAATCGGCGGAATCTCGGGAGCATGTCAGTGGGGCGGGACCAAACCGGTCGCACTCAATGTACAACTGGATGAAACACAGCTAGGCCCTCATAGACGCCCCATATCCCCTCCCTTCCCCCTCCACGTCCCCCCTGTTTTTCTCCCCCCTCCCCTTTCGTCCTTGACTCTCTCTCTGGGGGCCCCCCCCACACACTCAATCCAGGTCGAGCACTGACTGCATCATACCCCCCACTATGGAGAGCGCTTCGGACCCTTCATCCTGAATTATCCTGTGTTATTTATTTATTTTTTCTCTTTTGTTTGCTTATCAACCGTTCTGTACCCCCATTCCCTTTTTGTGTTCTGTACCCTATGCTTTGTATCTTTGGAAATGTACTAAATAAAGAATATAAAAAAAAAAATGCTTATAAGGGGGGCGGGGCCGGGATTATTCTTGATAAATCTAGTTACGGTATGTCTATGAAGCACACAGACAACTATCTGATATTAATACATACACGTCCTCAGATCCTACAACAAGTTTTCAAAAGGACTTTGACTAATCTCTTAAAAGATCTCTTGCTCTTAGAGTCCTAGATCAAAAATGAATGGATCAATTAATGGTAATTTACTAAAGGTCCATAAAGATTACGTTTTGAGACTACACCACCAGTGTATGTTAAAGATACCGGAAGCATATTAAAGCAGAATTTCTGCCAAATGGGGGCGGACTTTTTCCCTATATATAAACCATGCCCAGAGTGTCTAATACAAAAAAAAACCCTCACCTGCAGCATGTATTTGCTGTCCTCTGTTCCCCACCGGCTTTTATGCCCTGTACCACACATATGCTGCGCAACAGCAAATTCTGGCAAGCAGACGTAACTGTATCTGTCAAAAAGCTAAATTTGAAAAAAATGGCTTCTACAACTGAATAATGACAGGGCTGGATTATGAGGAGGTTGCAGGGGGGGCACCCTGGGGCTTCCACCACTTGCTCTGCAAAGGAGGCCTTCACCAACCTTAGGGTTATGGTCTGTTCCAGGAGGCTTTTCAGTCTTTGTCCTGACTGTCCGCGGGGCCCGGCAACAAATTGGCGGCAGTGGGGGCCCCCACATGCCTGGGAAAGCCTTTTTTTGTTTTTTCAAACCTGCAGCCAAAGAAACCACAAGGTAGAATGGAGAGTCTGGAGCAGCAAAGCCGCTGTCAGCAACGCTACAGTGCTGGGTGCGTGCAGAGCTGTCAATCAGCGGCCGCTTACTGCACATTAGCCACTAAGCACAGCCACTGGAAGCTCAATGCACGGGAACTGTGGCAAAGCAGTTCCTGAGCAGCACAAGGGGGGCACAAGGAACTCAACCCAATGTTCCAGTAAGTGGGTGGGTGCCAGACAACCATCGACCAGTTACTTGGCTGGACTATTATTTTAATGGGAAAAAAAACTGTATCTGGGGCCTAAACCAGCTTTTGTGCCCAGAGGCCTCCACCACACTTAATACAGCCCTGGATAATGATCCTGAACACACTTCAAAATCCACAACAGACGACCTTGAAAGGTTCAAGCTGAAAGTGTTACCATGGCCCTCACAGTTCCTAAACTGAACATCATGAAAATCTGTGGATAGACCTCATAAGAGCAGTGCAGGCAGGAATCTCACAGAACTGGAAGCCTTCTGTAGCCGGCGCGTACCTGGCTGGGGGCACGCACCTGGGGAGCGAGGGGGAGATCCTTGGACTTAGGGTGGGGTATCCCATATTGGTGCGGACATGTGAGGGTGGAGGTGCACCTACTTCTGTAATAGATGCTTGCATCCAGAAATGACACTCTTTGGTGAATCCACTTGTCATTTATTTGATGCATCCATCCACGGTATCATACAACAAAGTCCATTAGTACAATCCAGTAAATCACAGCAGCATTCCCTCTTCACTCCTCACTACATTAATAGAACTCAACAGAACCATCTAGAACAGAACTGACTAGAAGGGTTGGTCTCCCTTTTATATAACCTCTGTAAGGTTTCCATAAACACAACAGTTGCAAAGCTCGGCCAATGGCAGGACAGCTAATGTTGCCAATGCCATCTGGTCAAGGCCTTGTTTACTTAACCTCAAGAAGTACCTCAGCCTCCTTTAATCTAGGAGACCCATTTCTTAGGCAACACTGCCATCATGTGGTTCCATGATGTAATGGGCCCAAGAACTGCATCTGAAAGATTTCTATCACCATCAGGGCTATTCCTCTGACAGGGTTCTAATCCTTCCTACTTGTAGTGTTGCAACAGGTTTCTGGCAATCACACTTCTGCATGAAAGAATAGATGAAAATTCCTTAAACATGAAATAAAAGACTCGATAACAAAATGTGATATTTGCCAAAGAGGGTGTTTTAGATACGTACCATGCTAGGTTCCCAAAATTCTGCTTCAGCCAATTTTCATTTTTTTGTGTTTATCTTGATGCTTTTTGGAGTTGCGTTTGCTATTTATTAATTAATAAAACTGCAATAACCTTTTATGGCAGCATGGGGGCATACATTAGATCATATTTAAGGCAAAAAAGAAGAGAGGGAGATCCACACTCCCCAATGAGTGCTAAGGGTTACATACACTAAGTGGCACCACCTTCAAAAATGTATACAAAAATATCCCAATTTATTACATAAAAGTACCAAAGGAGATGGCTCAGGGGAAAGAATCCCACTTCACCACAAAACAGGAGCACCAAAGAAATAAACTAACAATCTAAAGCGCAATATACATCATTTTATTAATAACAAGACAACAAACAGTCACATGTACCAACATAAAAACACATTAAAAAACACTGCATGTCCATAATTAAAGCCAGGGCCAAGAAATATAAGGAATACAATCACTGGAAACTCTCCTAATAAACCTACTGTGAGGACTACTCATAAGTTGACCATATATTTTGTGCCGGCACAAAAACCTAAAGGTGGACCTAAACTCCTATTTATTCCTAAAGGGAAAATAGAAAAATGGAAAAATACTGCAATGCTGCTAACAAAATACAATTATATATTCACAAATAAACGCGTGTGCGTTGAAAAAAAGTGACTAGTGCAAAGATTATGTTACAAAAATATGTATATTTAAACAATATCAACACAGTAAAAATTCATATTTATATAAAAAACGTGGGTAAATACAAAACGTGAGTACATACAGACAGTAAACCATCTATAAAAAATCTACAAAGATCTATAGTAGCAACTGATCAATGCCACCAAGAGTATATAGAAATATCAACAATCAAGCGATAAATGAGAAAATGCACAAAACACACAAAGGTCAAATACTTAGCACAGGAAAACCGAGTCCAGACAATAAGAAGGAGAGTTGGACTAGCAGGTGGGACACCTGCGCACGCGGCCGCCCGTGCCGCTTCGCTGGGTGAGAAGAAACAAAAACTTACTGTGCCCATGCTGTTTTATGTGCCCCGCCATTACCGTCCCGATTAGTAAGTAGAAACCGCTGTGTCTGGAACGCAGATGCGCGCCAGGCTCAGCGTGCCGGAAGTGACGTACCCCGGAAGTACGATAAGTCTGAGGCTAGAGACTCAGACTACCAAGCCGTAATCCGTTTCACATATGCGAGTCCCCGCCCATCAGAGCATGCGCATACTCTCAAATGCGCTCTCTGAATGGATAACTGGCCGGGGTTTAGAACAGGCTGCTGCCCATATTGTCTACACTGCGTCTGGAACGCATATGCGTGCCAGACGCAGCACAGCTAATGCTGCACGTCCCGCATGGAACATGGTGATGCGGTTGCCTGATTATATGACTGGCCATAAAGTGGAACGCAACCACAATAATGCGCACACAAACACTGCGCCTAATCAGAGCTGCGCTATCTGTAGCAAGAAATAAAACAAAAGGGGGCAAGTCTGAATATTAATGCCCCAGAAACGGGAGATGGTAATGGCGGGACACGCTATTAAAGCATGGGACTTCAATTAATTCAGTATTAACAAGCTAAATTGTACTGAATTAATTGAAGTCCCATGCCCCCTTTTGTTTTATTTCTTGCTACAGATAGCGCAGCTCTGATTAGGCGCAGTGTTTGTGTGCGCATTATTGTGGTTGCGTTCCACTTTATGGCCAGTCATATAATCAGGCAACCGCATCACCATGTTCCATGCGGGACGTGCAGCATTAGCTGTGCTGCGTCTGGCACGCATATGCGTTCCAGACGCAGTGTAGACAATATGGGCAGCAGCCTGCTCTAAACCCAGGCCAGTTATCCATTCAGAGAGCGCATTTGAGAGTATGCGCATGCTCTGATGGGCGGGGACTCGCATATGTGAAACGGATTACGGCTTGGTAGTCTGAGTCTCTAGCCTCAGACTTATCGTACTTCCGGGGTACGTCACTTCCGGCGCGCTGAGCCTGGCGCGCATCTGCGTTCCAGACACAGCGGTTTCTACTTACTAATCGGGACGGTAATGGCGGGGCACATAAAACAGCATGGGCACAGTAAGTTTTTGTTTCTTCTCACCCAGCGAAGCGGCACGGGCGGCCGCGTGCGCAGGTGTCCCACCTGCTAGTCCAACTCTCCTTCTTATTGTCTGGACTTGGTTGTCCTGTGCTAAGTATTTGACCTTTGTGTGTTTTGTGCATTTTCTCATTTATCGCTTGATTGTTCCTATTGTGTTTGGGCTATTACATAAAAGTACACAAGTTAAAACACATTTGGACAATTACACTACATATACACAAAAAACCACAAGGGGGCGCCAGGGATCTGTTCACAATACATAATAATGGTGAATCAATTCATTCCAAAAAATATATAAATACATATTCAACCAATTACCAATATGATATTCCAATCTGTGCAAAAATAATAATTATGTGCAAATTGCAATATAATATATAGAGTGCAGCTAAAAAACCTTCAATGAATCCTAAGCCTAACATAAGTAATCTAAATCCATAAAGCACTATCAAAGAGCAGAAACACGAGCCAGGGCGAGTCAAGTGAGAGAAAAAAGAGCAAAGGTATGCATACAGACCAACCGGAAGCACCCCCACAGAAATAAAACGCCAACGCGTGTCGTAGTGTCTCCTGCACTACTTCCTCAGGGCGATGTGAGGGCAGATAGGCTGGTGCTGCCCACCTAGCTTGTCTAAATTTTGCATTTAGATCATATTTATGTCTAATTATGTTGGAGAAAGTATAATAATATATGTACACAGCACCACCTTCAGGGCAGTACAGGCAGGACTCCTTTATGACCCCAGCTAATGGACCTAAAGCCAGCCCTGCAGTAACTTCTGCATAACTCATACACCCAGCTCCACTGACCCAGCCTCGCAGACCTCAGCTACACCAACCAGTCGCTCAGCTTGACCCCAGCACCAATCATGTCTCAAATCATGATCAGTTGAAGCCCTCCTTTGTACAGCAGTCTGATTCTTGCACACTCTAACCCACAACCTGCCCACCACCATTAAGCCCTGAATTTAAGAAATGCAGGGGACTTAAAAATAGTGGAACCCAGAGTGTTGCATTGTGCAAATGCCTCCGAGCCAACCTACAGATGGAGCTCCATTATTCGTTTTATTATCTATCTTCTTCCATAGTGGAACCCAGAGTGTTGCATTGTGCAAATGCCTCCGAGCCAACCTACAGATGGAGCTCCATTATTCGTTTTATTATCTATCTTCTTCCATAGCTCTGTACAAAGTATAATTACAGACACTGTAAAGCATACAGTACAGAGACTATTACACATTACAAGCTACAAACTTTAGAGGAAATTATGAAAACAAGAGTCAATAGGAAAAAGAGCCCTGCCGTTGCAAGCTTACAGTCTAAAGCACATGTCTCAAACTCAAGGCCCGGGGGCTAGATGCGGCCCTCCAAAACTTTTTATGTGGCCCTTTGACAGGTGCCAGATGGTGGAGCTGAGCAGTGCCCCTTCTAGCCGGCCTGGTCACTCCAAGGCTTCTGATGCCAGCAGCACGTCTTCGCACCTGTGTGTGGCTCTGCCAAAAGGCAGATACCCTGCACTACACTGTTTAGCAAAGTACCGCCTTTAATCCTGTCCCTAGGTGTGGTGCCCATCAAAGCAGCTGCTGTGCGCCATTTTAATATTCTGGGGTAGAAAATAGTAGTGTCTGTAACTGTCCTGATCCTCTGTGTGACCAACTTCCACACAAGGGATGCCCGCCTAACCCACCCAACTTACTGCCACAGCAGAGGTTGCCAGGTTGGATGAGAAAAATTATTCAGCTTCTGCATCTGTCCTGGGCAAAATAATTCTGCATCTGTACCGGCAGAAATACTGTATTTTTCGCACTATAAGACGCACTTAGGGGCATCCTGGATCTTATAGATTCCCGGGCCGATCCAAAATCGGGATGCCCCACTGTGTGAAACCCCCCAGGTTGCTCGCTACACTTACCTTAATCCTGGTCCAACGGCGCATGTGAGGGCCGTGGCCGCATCCCCACTATCCATCTAGCAAGGCGCGTGCCCTGTTAGGGGGAAGCGTGAGATGCGGCCGCCAGCGCGCTCGGAGCCACTGAGCTAAGATGCCGCTCAGACGTGCATAGCCTAGCGGCTCCGAGTGCGCTGATTGGATGAGCGGCCGCGAATGCACTGTAGGACCACGGTGAGGTGAATTGATGCGGGAGATCTGGGGGTTTCACATAGCGGTGCACCCCGATCGGGGGAGTGGACCAAAACCCAGGATAGTTAAAATCCTGGGTTTTGGTCCACTTTAAAAAGAAACAATGGCTTTCCTCGAGTCTTTTAGACAAATTCCTAATTGGTGAAACCTCAAATATTGCACTGGATAGTACATAGCCGGCAATCCCAAGGTGCATGCTTTAGCTGCTGCCGCATCCATGCTGTACATGTACCCATTTCTGAATGGCTGGCCAAAGATGAGCAACCCATTCATCTTTATGGCCAATCTGAGGTCAGCTAACGAAGGAAGGTATAAATGGAGCATGAACACCGATTGGCTGCCCATCGCCGTTTGCGCCGTTGGATTGTCCGAAGATTACATTTTTGGCACTCATAGGGCTTACACCATACATGTTAAATTAAGCTACGCCCCTCATTGAGGGATGGATAGGAGGTTATAACATTTAAAACAATAGAAACACTTTGAATAGGCAAATTAATCATTTATTGATGCAGATCTGTATGTTACACCTCAAAGAGGGACAAATCAGAATGAGGGACAGGTGCACAGTCCCTCCAGATCAGGGACACTTGGGGGGTTTGTAGCGTGAACACTAATTGGCTGGCCGCCGACGTTTGCACCATGGGACTGTCCAAGATTACATTTTTGGCGCTTATGGGGCTTACACCATACCTACCAATTTTTCAGTGCAGGAAAGAGGGACATTTGTTAAATTAAGCCACACCCCCTCATTGAGGGATGAATAGGAGATTATAACAGTTAAAACAATATAAACACGTTGAATAGGCAAATTAATCATTTATTGATGCAGATCTGCATGTTACACCCCAAAAAGGGACAAATCAGAACGAGGGACAGGTGGACATGGACTCAAAAGAGGAACAGTCCCTCCAGATCAGGGACACTTGGGAGGTATGGAGCGTGAACGCTAACTGGCTGGCCGCCGACGTTTGCACCATGGGACTGTCCGAAAATTTCATTTTTTGCCCCCATGGGGCTTACACCATACCTACCAATTTTTCAGGGTGAGAAAGAGGGACATTTGTTAAATTAAGCCACGTCCCCTCATTGAGGGACGGATAGGAGGTTATAACAGTTAAAACAATAGAAACCCTTTGAATAGGCAAATTAATCATTTATTGATGCAGATCTGCATGTTACACCCCAAAAAGGGACAAATCAGAACGAGAGACAGGTGGACATGGACTCAAAAGAGGGACAGTCCCTCCAGATCAGGGACACTTGGGAGGTATGGAGTGTGAACGCTAACTGGCTGGCCGCCGACATTTGCACCATGGGACTGTCCGAAAATTACATTTTTGGCGCTCATGGGGCTTACACCATACCTACCAATTTTTCAGGGTGAGAAAGAGGGACATTTGTTAAATTAAGCCACGTCCCCTCATTGAGGGATGGATAGAAGGTTATAACAGTTAAAACAATAGAAACACTTTGAATAGGCAAATGAATCATTTATTGCTGCTGATCTGCATGTTACACCTCAAAGAGGGACTAATGAGACCAACGAGGGACAGGGACTCAAAAGAGGGACAGTCCCTACAGATCAGGGACACTTGGGAGGTATGGCTTAGACACATCCCACATAAGAATGCTGTGCTGGACCAGTGAAAGTAAAGATCCTGTGTGTTGGTCCACTTTAAGCTCTAGCTTTTTTAAATGGTTAAAAAAAAAACAACGGGGGAGTTATCATTTAACCAGATTGTCTGCTCCTTCAATATTGAAATAACTTTAACAAGGAAGACAACTTTGCTCAGGGGAGTCAGCTGATCGCTGGGAGGAAGTCATGTGATCAGTGAGGGGGTGATACATGCAGACACCAGTAAAAGTCATTGATTGGCTGCGAATGCCCCATGTGATCAGTGGGAGGGCTCAGAATTTCCTATATAAGACTGGAGACAGGCAAGAAGCCCTCATTTGTGTGTTGGGAAAAGTGAGGGAGGGATGCAGCTGGGGTGGTTTCAGACTGGGTAACAAAAAAAGTGTGGGAAAGGCAGGTGTGTCAGCCATGCTTAAGATTTACAAATTTCAGGTTTGTCTGCATTGCATGTCCCAACTTTGGGGACTCAGAATTAAGAGTAGGGACCACACTAAACACAGAGTGCCTTGCCGGGGCGGTGTGGCTTCCACATGTATCTGCAGATATATGCAACCAAATCTCTGTCTTTCCACATAGCTAGACATGTTTGTTGCTTGATATTTAGTTGATGAGAGGGTTAAACTGGGCGGTAAATTAGTTCCCAGGCCCTGAATAATAATAATAATTTTGTATAAATAATAGTGATTGAGCTCCTCCCACCCCCCCCCCCCTTTATTTTTCTTATCCATAGTCTGCAGGTTGATGAGATCTGTTAGAACAAAGAACACACATTAGTGTTCAGGTCTATGTGAGTTAGGAAATGTTACAGCTTTTATTACAATACAGAGTGTAACTCCGAGACTGATTTTAGTAGAACATGCTGTTAGCCTAATGGGCGCCCAGTATAATGTGCCGCCAGCCTAACGGGCGCCCAGTATAATGTGCCGCCAGCCCAATGGGCGTCCAGTATGTGCTGCCAGCCCAATGGGCGTCCAGTATAATGTGCCGCCAGCCTAAGGGGCGCCCAGTATAATGTGCCGCCAGCCTAATGGGCGCCCAGTATAATGTGCCGCCAGCCTAATGGGCGCCCAGTATAATGTGCCGCCAGCCTAATGGGCGCCCAGTATAGTGTGCCGCCAGCCTAATGGGCGCCCAGTATAATGTGCCGCCAGCCTAATGGGCGCCCAGTATAATGTGCCGCCAGCCTAATGGGCGCCCAGTATAATGTGCCGCCAGCCGAATGGGCGCCCAGTATAATGTGCCGCCAGCCGAATGGGCGCCCAGTATAATGTGCCGCCAGCCGAATGGGCGCCCAGTATAATGTGCCGCCAGCCTAATGGGCGCCCAGTATAATGTGCCGCCAGCCTAACGGGCGCCCAGTATAATGTGCCACCAGCCGAATGGGCGCCCAGTATAATGTGCCGCCAGCCTAACGGGCGCCCAGTGTAATGTGCCGCCAGCCTAACGGGCGCCCAGTATAATGTGCCGCCAGCCTAACGGGCGCCCAGTATAATGTGCCGCCAGCCTAACGGGCGCCCAGTATAATGTGCCGCCAGCCTAAGGGGCGCCCAGTATAATGTGCCGCCGGCCTACCGGGCGCCCAGTATAATGTGCCGCCGGCCTACCGGGCGCCCAGTATAATGTGCCGCCGGCCTACCGGGCGCCCAGTATAATGTGCCGCCGGCCTACCGGGCGCCCAGTATAATGTGCCGCCAGCCTAAGGGGCGCCCAGTATAATGTGCCGCCGGCCTACCGGGCGGCCAGTATAATGTGCCGCCGGCCTACCGGGCGCCCAGTATAATGTGCCGCCGGCCTACCGGGCGCCCAGTATAATGTGCCGCCGGCCTACCGGGCGCCCAGTATAATGTGCCGCCGGCCTATCGGGCGCCCAGTATAATGTGCCGCCGGCCTATCGGGCGCCCAGTATAATGTGCCGCCGGCCTATCGGGCGCCCAGTATAATGTGCCGCCGGCCTATCGGGCGCCCAGTATAATGTGCCGCCGGCCTATCGGGCGCCCAGTATAATGTGCCGCCGGCCTAACGGGCGCCCAGTATAATGTGCCGCCGGCCTAACGGGCGCCCAGTATAATGTGCCGCCGGCCTAACGGGCGCCCAGTATAATGTGCCGCCGGCCTAACGGGCGCCCAGTATAATGTGCCGCCGGCCTAACGGGCGCCCAGTATAATGTGCCGCCGGCCTAACGGGCGCCTTCCACCATTTTATATTGAAACAAGTAGAACCTTTATTATCTCTGGGACAATACTTAGACCTGTACATCTTTTGCTACATAGCATTTCTAATACATGGTTGCTAAAATCATTTGGAATAATGCACACAACAATTTTTAAAGGCAAGTAGTTTTTTTTTTTTATTTATTTTCAGAATAGCAGTATATAGATCACCTTTTTGGTAATGGGTAGCCCTCAAAGGTCCTGTCTGGCCCACCAGGGGAACCCCTGGTAACTTTGCAGTCCAGTCAAAGCCTGGCTGAAGTCTTTAGTATTTTCTCTGCTTTATCTACCTTTAATATGGCGATCCCCCTACTATCTGACAAAGCGCTACGATTAATTGTCTGGAATGCTAATGAATGCATGTGTAACCCAGTCCTGTGCTGTTTTCTCCACCCTCTTTATTCCCCCTTTTTCCTTAGTTGCCATACAGGGGTTTCATAGGTATGTCACCATTGTATGCTTATGCATAATTCTGGTTGTGTGCTCTATTTTCCACCCATCTGTGCAGTGAACACAGAAGTGAATCACGCCAGTGACCACACTAGTGGGGCAGCGAGTGCACATGCCTGGAACAGTGGGCTGCCCCAGCACATATGGGGGTATTCGGGTGCCTTGGTCAAGAGCACTTCAGGCATGTCCCAGCTGGGAGCTGAGCCTGCAACCCGCAATCACGTGTCCTTAAACCCTATATTACTGCCCCATAGTGTTTTATATGAATATATGAATACCCAGAAATTTAGGGTACCCTCCACACACCCCCCACAATAGGCCCCCGGGGAACTGACAATTGCACTCTCAAAAAGATAAAGATAAATGGTCTTTATTTAAGGTAATCACATCTAAAAAATACTTTAAAAACTACATTTTCCCAGTGCTGTTACAAGTCCAGCCACATGGGGGAGCCATCCTGCCAGGAACAGTATATTACAATGTGCATAGACGAATAGTGATTAAATAAAATCCTAAAACATATATATGTATTCAATAAAGTGCTATGTGCTAAAGCAAGTGTACATCAATTATCAAGACACGGACCTCTGAATAAAACTGGGCCCAGTTAGAGCAATAAAGTGCTAGGGATACAAACAGACATATAACACAAATCCTCACTGTTCACCTGACAGGAAAGCCACCATGCAGCAGCCCACGCGTTCCGAGCCACAAGGGCTCTTTTTCAAGGCTGGGATAATGACAGGGGGAAGCAAAAGCACTCCCCTTAAGTACCCCTCCATCCATGATTGCCAGCACGACCCCCACACCTCTGGGCGGCACCCACGCACTCCGGGCAGAAGTGCGTCAGGCCGCAAACCGGAAGTGACCATGCGTTCCAGCGTGGGACGCAGGACCTCCGTAGCTGGAATAGGTAGCAGTTGCCTATCCTTGTTTTTCCATCTGGTTCGGGTTTGCTCATATGGTGTCCTGTACAGGAAGTGCTGTTCGTATTTGTTTCAGTCTAAAATACATACAGTTCAAAACGGGAAGTCATCACATGATGTATTATGGGGTCCCTTTAATTGTCTGCACCAGGGCATGGACACATTTAGTTGGCTCTTGTTGCCAGGTATATACGTTACATACATAATGCCAGGGGGATCCGGGGCCCACTCAAGGAAATCTTTCTGGGTCTCCAACTATGTAGAAATATTGGCCAGTGTCAACGCACACATGGAATTCTTCCTCCGCACGTACCCATCCATAATAAACACTATTAGTGGCTGCACACAGTGGACAAACACCATGTGAGTGACTATACACAAGTGAATTACACACTAAGGGGCAGTGAAGTGTACATGTGCCCGGAGCAGTGGGCACTAAACTCAGCGCCCAGGGAGCAATTACTGGTTAGGTCCCTCGCTCAAGGGCACTTCAGTCATGTCCTATGGTTGGAAATCAAACCTGCCACCTTCAAGTCACAAGCCTGTTTCCCTACCTTTTAGGCCAGAGGTACTCAACCACTTCTTGTAAAGGTCCATTTAAAGGCATCCGGTGATAGGTGAAGGTCCGGACTGAGGGCTGTCATGGGGGGTTGATAGTTATAAAGCAGCACACTGGGGGAGGGGCTATAGATAAAGCAGCACACTGGGGGAGGGGCTATAGATTCCCCAGTCTGCTGAACCTTGCAATGCCACTTCCCGTCTGTGCAGGTCTTCATATTGCAATGCTAAGTGCCAGGGAGCCATGACACTGGCAAGGAAACTAAGCACTACATCACCGATTAAGGGAGCAACACAGAAGCAACTGAGTGCAGGGCTGTCAGGGCAGGGGGTCCGAAAATCTAATGCGGAGGTCAGCATTCGGACCCCTTTCCACAAGTTGAGTATCGCTGCTCTAGGCAATAACTGCCCCCAAATAATGCAAGACCACTCTTGTTGCTCAATATAAAGTGTAACATTTATTTAATTTACAAAAGTAACTTACTACATGCCTAACAAACCCACCCAACAATTCAGTCACAGTAGAATCACTGTTTTAGTCCTGGAACTCGAGGAAAGCCCTGATGGTGGCTTTGGGTCAGTGCCTGGGCCCCACCGGTGGATGCTCTGGTGGGTCAGTCCAATACAGTGTAAAGAAATTTACGTGGGTTGATGGAGGAAGACTGTTAGAAAAAAAAAAAAGACAACATCCTGGCATATAATACAAAGGTTTAAGGGGTAAAATGTATACAAGAACAGACTGGAAGGGTAACATATAAAATATTGCACAAAGGGCCAAGTAATCCAGGGTCCTCACATATGAAGTTCTTCAGAGTTCAGCTGTTGGATGCCAAATGGAAGCTGCATTGGGTCATGAATCCTTTTCACAGCATGAGATCTCCAGTCTGCTATTGAGATATATATAGATATATATATATATATATATATATATATATATATATATATATATCCTCTAGGGACCAATCCGTGCGGGCAGTTCCCTAGTCTGCTGCAGTCTCTTTTTCCAAAGCCTAACTAAACTACCCTAACGTCTAACGTCTCCATGTGGGTGTTGGCTAGTGCACCACCCTGTTACAGCAGTGGTGTTGCAATGTTTTCCACAGATGCCTGGGCCCAGTTTACACCAATCTGTTTGTGCAATCACAATGTAAAGGGGAATGTTGTCCATTTTTAATTGCCCAGTTCATATAATTTATATAGCGCCAGCATACATACCAACACTTTACAATTGGGGTTTATGAAGCAAAGCTCATAAAGATTAATCTACAGCTAGGGTTAAATTTCTAAGGCGGATATAAAAACACCTTATAAAAGAGATCTCTTGAGGTAATTTAGCAGTGCAATAATAAAACCTACTAATGGTTAAAGATAAATAACAAACATTTATTATAAATACAATTATAGTAATCAATAAACCAATAACCAATACAACAAAACACTCAGATTAAAATCATATATCCTGCACTTATCAAATTTAGCCACAAGATGGCTCACTATTAGTACCATAAAATATCCTTTTAACCAATCAATCCTAAATCGATCTAACAGACAATTTAACTTAATTGCTATGCCATATTTAAAGATTAAAAATAAAATAATTATCCCCAGAACACAATGCTCCGACAAGTATAAAATTCAACCAAAGATATTTTGATATAGTTTTTGGTATTTGGTATAGTTCAATTACTGGACTACGGGAATATGTGTTCCAGTAAGAAATTTCGCAATGCCCAGCTAATTAACTATTAATAAATAAGAACTATACATTACCAGAATCTCTATGGTATATACAGAAAAGAAACTAGGTGCATCTCACTGTATGTGGTCTGCACCTAGTGTCCGCCTAACCCACCACTAAACCAGAAATAAACTGTACATGTGTAGTATAGATAACATCAACCCCTGTTGTTGTCAAGGGCAGACAGTGACTGGTAGATAAAATGGCCCCTATTGGCGATGTAGCAGATTAATGTTGGGGTATAGCAGACCATCTCCCCAACATGAGAAAGAGGTTATTGGGGCTCATTATATATCACCTCGTCTAGACAAAAATATAATTTCTCCTTGATACAGTGCAATCATTTTATTAATGAAAAATAGTATCATAAAAGCATTATAACACTCCATACATGGTGAGCATCACATTAAAATAATGTCCCTCATTTAAGTGTAAAAAAAAAAAATCATTGGTACAATCACAGATTCAATAATGTGTGCATTGATAGAACCTTGTCCGGTATGGCAAACTAGTTTCGCTATTTTTTAAGCTTCATCAGTGCCTTGCAGGGACTCAAATAATTTCAATGCTCCTGCATCTGTAAAAATATATTATGACATAAACGACAATTCATATTGTGGATATTTACGTTTTTTTGTTTGTACATATATTGTTGAAAGACGCACATTAGCGTAAAAATAGATAAAGGTAATACCTGTAAGTGCTTGAGCAACCGCTGGGGCAGGTTTAAAAGCCTTTTATGTAGGTCAGCTTTAGTGGTCAGATTAAAAATTATTGGAATTCTGTCAGTCGAGATGTCAACTCTTTGTGGACAAACTTTAGTAACCCAAATGCTAAGGAGCAATAGAATTAGGTACATTGTTATATCTGTATCAATTATTGTGAGTGATTCCTTCCACCCAGGTCACCGTGTGCTACACAGAAAAAGATTCCATTTCTTGGGCTAGGTGCAGTAAGGACCCGAAGATCCTTATAATATATTACTTGATATAGCCCCATTACAGTGAAGACCCCAAAAATCATTATGCTATATTACTTGATATTACCCCATTAAGGGGAACTGTGAAAATACAACATATTCTTTGTAGAATGTCAGGAGGGAAGAGAGGGTAAATTAATGCCCCAATCCTATTGTTGATAGTGCTAGAAGTTAATACCTGGGGTTAGTTGATCAGGAATAGATGATCTGGTGCCTGCACCTCCAGGTGCCGATGGGTGCGGTCGCGTGTCTGCGCTGCCTAGCCGGTGAAAAGCAGTGAGGGCTATTCACGCCCGCTGGCAAGGACACCGTCTTCGCACCACCTGTGGGGCGTCCCCCGTTCCTCCCTTCGTCGCACTGATGCGGCCAAGGATGAATGCGAGGAACGTGCGCAGGACGCCTATAAAGCTTCCGGCCGCTGGAACGCACGGCGTCGGAGGTATTAAACTAATGCGCATGCGTTCCACCACACGGCGGAAGCTGCTCGGCACCCGGCCGCTTGTCAGTGTCAGATGCCCTATGTAGCGGACGCCATTTTGTTGGAGACCGCTCGGCCTGCTATCCTTGATTATTATGGGCATATGACGTATTAATCAATAAAGTTTGTATGAGAGTTACCTTTTGGTGGTCTGTAGATCAACAGACCACCAAAAGGTAACTCTCATACAAACTTTATTGATTAATACGTCATATGCCCATAATAATCAAGGATAGCAGGCCGAGCGGTCTCCAACAAAATGGCGTCCGCTACATAGGGCATCTGACACTGACAAGCGGCCGGGTGCCGAGCAGCTTCCGCCGTGTGGTGGAACGCATGCGCATTAGTTTAATACCTCCGACGCCGTGCGTTCCAGCGGCCGGAAGCTTTATAGGCGTCCTGCGCACGTTCCTCGCATTCATCCTTGGCCGCATCAGTGCGACGAAGGGAGGAACGGGGGACGCCCCACAGGTGGTGCGAAGACGGTGTCCTTGCCAGCGGGCGTGAATAGCCCTCACTGCTTTTCACCGGCTAGGCAGCGCAGACACGCGACCGCACCCATCGGCACCTGGAGGTGCAGGCACCAGATCATCTATTCCTGATCAACTAACCCCAGGTATTAACTTCTAGAACTATCAACAATAGGATTGGGGCATTAATTTACCCTCTCTTCCCTCCTGACATTCTACAAAGAATATGTTGTATTTTCACAGTTCCCCTTAATGGGGTAATTAGGGATGAGCGAATCGATCCGGACGAACCCGGATTCGATCCGAATTTCAGGAAAAATTCGATTCGGATCGAATCCGAATTTCCCCGGGATTCGATCACTCGAAGTTTTCCTTTAACATCCATTCATTTACATTACAGGCATTCTAAGATGGCGGACGGGACATGTCTGGACATGTATCCCGCGCCAGTGCAAGCTGGGGCAGTCACATGCAGCCTATCAGCAGCCAGCAAGCCCGGTGACGTCACACAGCGGTATTTAACGGCGGCCATCTTGCTTTTCCTCATTTCTCTATTGCATTCGTGACAGACAGACAGAACGCTGTGTAGCTGAGGCAGTTAGACAGGCTGGAGACAGGGACAGACAGGGACAGGCTGGAGACAGGCAGGAGACAGGCAGGAGACAGACAGGAGACAGACAGAAAGCCAGGGAAAGGTAGGAAAAACGGAGCTGGCTGACAGGGAGATTTTTTTTTTTTCATCCAGCCTTTGTTAGCGTTTTCAGGCTGCTTATAGTAACTAACTGTGCATATATACTGAACTGATCTTAAGTCTGCTGTGAGGCATCCCATTCTGTGACTAAAGCAGCCTCTGTTTAAGACCATATAAGCATTTGCTCTTATCATATTTGAAATTAGGCCTGATAAAGACACTTTTGCTGGCCAAAGCACTACTGGACCCTGCCAGCTCGATTCCTGCCCGGGGCATCCCATTCTGTGACTACAGCAGCCTCTGTTTAAGACCATATAAGCATTTGCTCTTATCATATTTGAAATTAGCCTGATAAAGACACTTTTGCTGGCCAAAGCACTACTGGACCCTGCCAGCTCGATTCCTGCCCGGGGCATCCCATTCTGTGACTAAAGCAGCCTCTGTTTAAGACCATATAAGCATTTGCTCTTATCATATTTGAAATTAGCCTGATAAAGACACTTTTGCTGGCCAAAGCCCTACTGGACCCTGCCAGGTCGATTCCTGCCCAGGGCATCCCATTCTGTGACTAAAGCAGCCTCTGTTTAAGACCATATAAGCATTTGCTCTTATCATATTTGAAATTAGGCCTGATAAAGACACTTTTGCTGGCCAAAGCCCTACTGGACCCTGCCAGCTCGATTCCTGCCCGGGGCATCCCATTCTGTGACTACAGCAGCCTCTGTTTAAGACCATATAAGCATTTGCTCTTATCATATTTGAAATTAGCCTGATAAAGACACTTTTGCTGGCCAAAGCACTACTGGACCCTGCCAGCTCGATTCCTGCCCGGGGCATCCCATTCTGTGACTAAAGCAGCCTCTGTTTAAGACCATATAAGCATTTGCTCTTATCATATTTGAAATTAGGCCTGATAAAGACACTTTTGCTGGCCAAAGCACTACTGGACCCTGCCAGCTCGATTCCTGCCCGGGGCATCCCATTCTGTGACTACAGCAGCCTCTGTTTAAGACCATATAAGCATTTGCTCTTATCATATTTGAAATTAGCCTGATAAAGACACTTTTGCTGGCCAAAGCACTACTGGACCCTGCCAGCTCGATTCCTGCCCGGGGCATCCCATTCTGTGACTAAAGCAGCCTCTGTTTAAGACCATATAAGCATTTGCTCTTATCATATTTGAAATTAGCCTGATAAAGACACTTTTGCTGGCCAAAGCCCTACTGGACCCTGCCAGGTCGATTCCTGCCCAGGGCATCCCATTCTGTGACTAAAGCAGCCTCTGTTTAAGACCATATAAGCATTTGCTCTTATCATATTTGAAATTAGGCCTGATAAAGACACTTTTGCTGGCCAAAGCCCTACTGGACCCTGCCAGCTCGATTCCTGCCTGGGGCATCCCATTCTGTGACTACAGCAGCCTCTGTTTAAGACCATATAAGCATTTGCTCTTATCATATTTGAAATTAGCCTGATAAAGACACTTTTGCTGGCCAAAGCACTACTGGACCCTGCCAGCTCGATTCCTGCCCGGGGCATCCCATTCTGTGACTAAAGCAGCCTCTGTTTAAGACCATATAAGCATTTGCTCTTATCATATTTGAAATTAGGCCTGATAAAGACACTTTTGCTGGCCAAAGCACTACTGGACCCTGCCAGCTCGATTCCTGCCCGGGGCATCCCATTCTGTGACTACAGCAGCCTCTGTTTAAGACCATATAAGCATTTGCTCTTATCATATTTGAAATTAGCCTGATAAAGACACTTTTGCTGGCCAAAGCACTACTGGACCCTGCCAGCTCGATTCCTGCCCGGGGCATCCCATTCTGTGACTACAGCAGCCTCTGTTTAAGACCATATAAGCATTTGCTCTTATCATATTTGAAATTAGCCTGATAAAGACACTTTTGCTGGCCAAAGCACTACTGGACCCTGCCAGCTCGATTCCTGCCCGGGGCATCCCATTCTGTGACTAAAGCAGCCTCTGTTTAAGACCATATAAGCATTTGCTCTTATCATATTTGAAATTAGCCTGATAAAGACACTTTTGCTGGCCAAAGCCCTACTGGACCCTGCCAGGTCGATTCCTGCCCAGGGCATCCCATTCTGTGACTAAAGCAGCCTCTGTTTAAGACCATATAAGCATTTGCTCTTATCATATTTGAAATTAGGCCTGATAAAGACACTTTTGCTGGCCAAAGCCCTACTGGACCCTGCCAGCTCGATTCCTGCCCGGGGCATCCCATTCTGTGACTACAGCAGCCTCTGTTTAAGACCATATAAGCATTTGCTCTTATCATATTTGAAATTAGCCTGATAAAGACACTTTTGCTGGCCAAAGCACTACTGGACCCTGCCAGCTCGATTCCTGCCCGGGGCATCCCATTCTGTGACTAAAGCAGCCTCTGTTTAAGACCATATAAGCATTTGCTCTTATCATATTTGAAATTAGGCCTGATAAAGACACTTTTGCTGGCCAAAGCACTACTGGACCCTGCCAGCTCGATTCCTGCCCGGGGCATCCCATTCTGTGACTACAGCAGCCTCTGTTTAAGACCATATAAGCATTTGCTCTTATCATATTTGAAATTAGCCTGATAAAGACACTTTTGCTGGCCAAAGCACTACTGGACCCTGCCAGCTCGATTCCTGCCCGGGGCATCCCATTCTGTGACTAAAGCAGCCTCTGTTTAAGACCATATAAGCATTTGCTCTTATCATATTTGAAATTAGCCTGATAAAGACACTTTTGCTGGCCAAAGCCCTACTGGACCCTGCCAGGTCGATTCCTGCCCAGGGCATCCCATTCTGTGACTAAAGCAGCCTCTGTTTAAGACCATATAAGCATTTGCTCTTATCATATTTGAAATTAGCCTGATAAAGACACTTTTGCTGGCCAAAGCCCTACTGGACCCTGCCAGGTCGATTCCTGCCCAGGGCATCCCATTCTGTGACTAAAGCAGCCTCTGTTTAAGACCATATAAGCATTTGCTCTTATCATATTTGAAATTAGCCTGATAAAGACACTTTTGCTGGCCAAAGCACTACTGGACCCTGCCAGCTCGATTCCTGCCCGGGGCATCCCATTCTGTGACTACAGCAGCCTCTGTTTAAGACCATATAAGCATTTGCTCTTATCATATTTGAAATTAGCCTGATAAAGACACTTTTGCTGGCCAAAGCACTACTGGACCCTGCCAGCTCGATTCCTGCCCGGGGCATCCCATTCTGTGACTAAAGCAGCCTCTGTTTAAGACCATATAAGCATTTGCTCTTATCATATTTGAAATTAGGCCTGATAAAGACACTTTTGCTGGCCAAAGCACTACTGGACCCTGCCAGCTCGATTCCTGCCCGGGGCATCCCATTCTGTGACTACAGCAGCCTCTGTTTAAGACCATATAAGCATTTGCTCTTATCATATTTGAAATTAGCCTGATAAAGACACTTTTGCTGGCCAAAGCACTACTGGACCCTGCCAGCTCGATTCCTGCCCGGGGCATACCATTCTGTGACTAAAGCAGCCTCTGTTTAAGACCATATAAGCATTTGCTCTTATCATATTTGAAATTAGCCTGATAAAGACACTTTTGCTGGCCAAAGCCCTACTGGACCCTGCCAGGTCGATTCCTGCCCAGGGCATCCCATTCTGTGACTAAAGCAGCCTCTGTTTAAGACCATATAAGCATTTGCTCTTATCATATTTGAAATTAGGCCTGATAAAGACACTTTTGCTGGCCAAAGCCCTACTGGACCCTGCCAGCTCGATTCCTGCCCGGGGCATCCCATTCTGTGACTACAGCAGCCTCTGTTTAAGACCATATAAGCATTTGCTCTTATCATATTTGAAATTAGCCTGATAAAGACACTTTTGCTGGCCAAAGCACTACTGGACCCTGCCAGCTCGATTCCTGCCCGGGGCATCCCATTCTGTGACTAAAGCAGCCTCTGTTTAAGACCATATAAGCATTTGCTCTTATCATATTTGAAATTAGCCTGATAAAGACACTTTTGCTGGCCAAAGCCCTACTGGACCCTGCCAGGTCGATTCCTGCCCAGGGCATCCCATTCTGTGACTAAAGCAGCCTCTGTTTAAGACCATATAAGCATTTGCTCTTATCATATTTGAAATTAGGCCTGATAAAGACACTTTTGCTGGCCAAAGCCCTACTGGACCCTGCCAGCTCGATTCCTGCCCGGGGCATCCCATTCTGTGACTACAGCAGCCTCTGTTTAAGACCATATAAGCATTTGCTCTTATCATATTTGAAATTAGCCTGATAAAGACACTTTTGCTGGCCAAAGCACTACTGGACCCTGCCAGCTCGATTCCTGCCCGGGGCATCCCATTCTGTGACTAAAGCAGCCTCTGTTTAAGACCATATAAGCATTTGCTCTTATCATATTTGAAATTAGGCCTGATAAAGACACTTTTGCTGGCCAAAGCACTACTGGACCCTGCCAGCTCGATTCCTGCCCGGGGCATCCCATTCTGTGACTACAGCAGCCTCTGTTTAAGACCATATAAGCATTTGCTCTTATCATATTTGAAATTAGCCTGATAAAGACACTTTTGCTGGCCAAAGCACTACTGGACCCTGCCAGCTCGATTCCTGCCCGGGGCATCCCATTCTGTGACTAAAGCAGCCTCTGTTTAAGACCATATAAGCATTTGCTCTTATCATATTTGAAATTAGCCTGATAAAGACACTTTTGCTGGCCAAAGCCCTACTGGACCCTGCCAGGTCGATTCCTGCCCAGGGCATCCCATTCTGTGACTAAAGCAGCCTCTGTTTAAGACCATATAAGCATTTGCTCTTATCATATTTGAAATTAGCCTGATAAAGACACTTTTGCTGGCCAAAGCCCTACTGGACCCTGCCAGGTCGATTCCTGCCCAGGGCATCCCATTCTGTGACTAAAGCAGCCTCTGTTTAAGACCATATAAGCATTTGCTCTTATCATATTTGAAATTAGCCTGATAAAGACACTTTTGCTGGCCAAAGCACTACTGGACCCTGCCAGCTCGATTCCTGCCCGGGGCATCCCATTCTGTGACTACAGCAGCCTCTGTTTAAGACCATATAAGCATTTGCTCTTATCATATTTGAAATTAGCCTGATAAAGACACTTTTGCTGGCCAAAGCACTACTGGACCCTGCCAGCTCGATTCCTGCCCGGGGCATCCCATTCTGTGACTAAAGCAGCCTCTGTTTAAGACCATATAAGCATTTGCTCTTATCATATTTGAAATTAGGCCTGATAAAGACACTTTTGCTGGCCAAAGCACTACTGGACCCTGCCAGCTCGATTCCTGCCCGGGGCATCCCATTCTGTGACTACAGCAGCCTCTGTTTAAGACCATATAAGCATTTGCTCTTATCATATTTGAAATTAGCCTGATAAAGACACTTTTGCTGGCCAAAGCACTACTGGACCCTGCCAGCTCGATTCCTGCCCGGGGCATCCCATTCTGTGACTAAAGCAGCCTCTGTTTAAGACCATATAAGCATTTGCTCTTATCATATTTGAAATTAGCCTGATAAAGACACTTTTGCTGGCCAAAGCCCTACTGGACCCTGCCAGGTCGATTCCTGCCCAGGGCATCCCATTCTGTGACTAAAGCAGCCTCTGTTTAAGACCATATAAGCATTTGCTCTTATCATATTTGAAATTAGGCCTGATAAAGACACTTTTGCTGGCCAAAGCCCTACTGGACCCTGCCAGCTCGATTCCTGCCCGGGGCATCCCATTCTGTGACTACAGCAGCCTCTGTTTAAGACCATATAAGCATTTGCTCTTATCATATTTGAAATTAGCCTGATAAAGACACTTTTGCTGGCCAAAGCACTACTGGACCCTGCCAGCTCGATTCCTGCCCGGGGCATCCCATTCTGTGACTAAAGCAGCCTCTGTTTAAGACCATATAAGCATTTGCTCTTATCATATTTGAAATTAGGCCTGATAAAGACACTTTTGCTGGCCAAAGCACTACTGGACCCTGCCAGCTCGATTCCTGCCCGGGGCATCCCATTCTGTGACTACAGCAGCCTCTGTTTAAGACCATATAAGCATTTGCTCTTATCATATTTGAAATTAGCCTGATAAAGACACTTTTGCTGGCCAAAGCACTACTGGACCCTGCCAGCTCGATTCCTGCCCGGGGCATCCCATTCTGTGACTAAAGCAGCCTCTGTTTAAGACCATATAAGCATTTGCTCTTATCATATTTGAAATTAGCCTGATAAAGACACTTTTGCTGGCCAAAGCCCTACTGGACCCTGCCAGGTCGATTCCTGCCCAGGGCATCCCATTCTGTGACTAAAGCAGCCTCTGTTTAAGACCATATAAGCATTTGCTCTTATCATATTTGAAATTAGGCCTGATAAAGACACTTTTGCTGGCCAAAGCCCTACTGGACCCTGCCAGCTCGATTCCTGCCCGGGGCATCCCATTCTGTGACTACAGCAGCCTCTGTTTAAGACCATATAAGCATTTGCTCTTATCATATTTGAAATTAGCCTGATAAAGACACTTTTGCTGGCCAAAGCCCTACTGGACCCTGCCAGGTCCATTCCTGCCCAGGGCATCCCATTCTGTGACTAAAGCAGCCTCTGTTTAAGACCATATAAGCATTTGCTCTTATCATATTTGAAATTAGGCCTGATAAAGACACTTTTGCTGGCCAAAGCCCTACTGGACCCTGCCAGGTCGATTCCTGCCCAGGGCATCCCATTCTGTGACTAAAGCAGCCTCTGTTTAAGACCATATAAGCATTTGCTCTTATCATATTTGAAATTAGGCCTGATAAAGACACTTTTGCTGGCCAAAGCACTACTGGACCCTGCCAGGTCGATTCCTGCCCAGGGCATCCCATTCTGTGACTAAAGCAGCCTCTGTTTAAGACCATATAAGCATTTGCTCTTATCATATTTGAAATTAGGCCTGATAAAGACACTTTTGCTGGCCAAAGCCCTACTGGACCCTGCCAGGTCGATTCCTGCCCAGGGCATCCCATTCTGTGACTAAAGCAGCCTCTGTTTAAGACCATATAAGCATTTGCTCTTATCATATTTGAAATTAGGCCTGATAAAGACACTTTTGCTGGCCAAAGCACTACTGGACCCTGCCAGCTCGATTCCTGCCCAGGGCATCCCATTCTGTGACTAAAGCAGCCTCTGTTTAAGACCATATAAGCATTTGCTCTTATCATATTTGAAATTAGCCTGATAAAGACACTTTTGCTGGCCAAAGCCCTACTGGACCCTGCCAGCTCGATTCCTGCCCGGGGCATCCCATTCTGTGACTACAGCAGCCTCTGTTTAAGACCATATAAGCATTTGCTCTTATCATATTTGAAATTAGCCTGATAAAGACACTTTTGCTGGCCAAAGCACTACTGGACCCTGCCAGCTCGATTCCTGCCCGGGGCATCCCATTCTGTGACTAAAGCAGCCTCTGTTTAAGACCATATAAGCATTTGCTCTTATCATATTTGAAATTAGGCCTGATAAAGACACTTTTGCTGGCCAAAGCACTACTGGACTCTGCCAGCTCGATTCCTGCCCGGGGCATCCCATTCTGTGACTACAGCAGCCTCTGTTTAAGACCATATAAGCATTTGCTCTTATCATATTTGAAATTAGCCTGATAAAGACACTTTTGCTGGCCAAAGCACTACAGGACCCTGCCAGCTCGATTCCTGCCCGGGGCATCCCATTCTGTGACTACAGCAGCCTCTGTTTAAGACCATATAAGCATTTGCTCTTATCATATTTGAAATTAGCCTGATAAAGACACTTTTGCTGGCCAAAGCACTACTGGACCCTGCCAGCTCGATTCCTGCCCGGGGCATCCCATTCTGTGACTAAAGCAGCCTCTGTTTAAGACCATATAAGCATTTGCTCTTATCATATTTGAAATTAGCCTGATAAAGACACTTTTGCTGGCCAAAGCCCTACTGGACCCTGCCAGGTCGATTCCTGCCCAGGGCATCCCATTCTGTGACTAAAGCAGCCTCTGTTTAAGACCATATAAGCATTTGCTCTTATCATATTTGAAATTAGGCCTGATAAAGACACTTTTGCTGGCCAAAGCCCTACTGGACCCTGCCAGCTCGATTCCTGCCCGGGGCATCCCATTCTGTGACTACAGCAGCCTCTGTTTAAGACCATATAAGCATTTGCTCTTATCATATTTGAAATTAGCCTGATAAAGACACTTTTGCTGGCCAAAGCACTACTGGACCCTGCCAGCTCGATTCCTGCCCGGGGCATCCCATTCTGTGACTAAAGCAGCCTCTGTTTAAGACCATATAAGCATTTGCTCTTATCATATTTGAAATTAGGCCTGATAAAGACACTTTTGCTGGCCAAAGCCCTACTGGACCCTGCCAGCTCGATTCCTGCCCGGGGCATCCCATTCTGTGACTACAGCAGCCTCTGTTTAAGACCATATAAGCATTTGCTCTTATCATATTTGAAATTAGCCTGATAAAGACACTTTTGCTGGCCAAAGCACTACTGGACCCTGCCAGCTCGATTCCTGCCCGGGGCATCCCATTCTGTGACTAAAGCAGCCTCTGTTTAAGACCATATAAGCATTTGCTCTTATCATATTTGAAATTAGCCTGATAAAGACACTTTTGCTGGCCAAAGCCCTACTGGACCCTGCCAGGTCGATTCCTGCCCAGGGCATCCCATTCTGTGACTAAAGCAGCCTCTGTTTAAGACCATATAAGCATTTGCTCTTATCATATTTGAAATTAGGCCTGATAAAGACACTTTTGCTGGCCAAAGCCCTACTGGACCCTGCCAGCTCGATTCCTGCCCGGGGCATCCCATTCTGTGACTACAGCAGCCTCTGTTTAAGACCATATAAGCATTTGCTCTTATCATATTTGAAATTAGCCTGATAAAGACACTTTTGCTGGCCAAAGCACTACTGGACCCTGCCAGCTCGATTCCTGCCCGGGGCATCCCATTCTGTGACTAAAGCAGCCTCTGTTTAAGACCATATAAGCATTTGCTCTTATCATATTTGAAATTAGGCCTGATAAAGACACTTTTGCTGGCCAAAGCACTACTGGACCCTGCCAGCTCGATTCCTGCCCGGGGCATCCCATTCTGTGACTACAGCAGCCTCTGTTTAAGACCATATAAGCATTTGCTCTTATCATATTTGAAATTAGCCTGATAAAGACACTTTTGCTGGCCAAAGCACTACTGGACCCTGCCAGCTCGATTCCTGCCCGGGGCATCCCATTCTGTGACTAAAGCAGCCTCTGTTTAAGACCATATAAGCATTTGCTCTTATCATATTTGAAATTAGCCTGATAAAGACACTTTTGCTGGCCAAAGCCCTACTGGACCCTGCCAGGTCGATTCCTGCCCAGGGCATCCCATTCTGTGACTAAAGCAGCCTCTGTTTAAGACCATATAAGCATTTGCTCTTATCATATTTGAAATTAGGCCTGATAAAGACACTTTTGCTGGCCAAAGCCCTACTGGACCCTGCCAGCTCGATTCCTGCCCGGGGCATCCCATTCTGTGACTACAGCAGCCTCTGTTTAAGACCATATAAGCATTTGCTCTTATCATATTTGAAATTAGCCTGATAAAGACACTTTTGCTGGCCAAAGCACTACTGGACCCTGCCAGCTCGATTCCTGCCCGGGGCATCCCATTCTGTGACTAAAGCAGCCTCTGTTTAAGACCATATAAGCATTTGCTCTTATCATATTTGAAATTAGGCCTGATAAAGACACTTTTGCTGGCCAAAGCACTACTGGACCCTGCCAGCTCGATTCCTGCCCGGGGCATCCCATTCTGTGACTACAGCAGCCTCTGTTTAAGACCATATAAGCATTTGCTCTTATCATATTTGAAATTAGCCTGATAAAGACACTTTTGCTGGCCAAAGCACTACTGGACCCTGCCAGCTCGATTCCTGCCCGGGGCATCCCATTCTGTGACTAAAGCAGCCTCTGTTTAAGACCATATAAGCATTTGCTCTTATCATATTTGAAATTAGCCTGATAAAGACACTTTTGCTGGCCAAAGCCCTACTGGACCCTGCCAGGTCGATTCCTGCCCAGGGCATCCCATTCTGTGACTAAAGCAGCCTCTGTTTAAGACCATATAAGCATTTGCTCTTATCATATTTGAAATTAGGCCTGATAAAGACACTTTTGCTGGCCAAAGCCCTACTGGACCCTGCCAGCTCGATTCCTGCCCGGGGCATCCCATTCTGTGACTACAGCAGCCTCTGTTTAAGACCATATAAGCATTTGCTCTTATCATATTTGAAATTAGCCTGATAAAGACACTTTTGCTGGCCAAAGCCCTACTGGACCCTGCCAGGTCGATTCCTGCCCAGGGCATCCCATTCTGTGACTAAAGCAGCCTCTGTTTAAGACCATATAAGCATTTGCTCTTATCATATTTGAAATTAGCCTGATAAAGACACTTTTGCTGGCCAAAGCCCTACTGGACCCTGCCAGGTCGATTCCTGCCCAGGGCATCCCATTCTGTGACTAAAGCAGCCTCTGTTTAAGACCATATAAGCATTTGCTCTTATCATATTTGAAATTAGGCCTGATAAAGACACTTTTGCTGGCCAAAGCCCTACTGGACCCTGCCAGCTCGATTCCTGCCCGGGGCATCCCATTCTGTGACTACAGCAGCCTCTGTTTAAGACCATATAAGCATTTGCTCTTATCATATTTGAAATTAGCCTGATAAAGACACTTTTGCTGGCCAAAGCACTACTGGACCCTGCCAGCTCGATTCCTGCCCGGGGCATCCCATTCTGTGACTAAAGCAGCCTCTGTTTAAGACCATATAAGCATTTGCTCTTATCATATTTGAAATTAGCCTGATAAAGACACTTTTGCTGGCCAAAGCCCTACTGGACCCTGCCAGGTCGATTCCTGCCCAGGGCATCCCATTCTGTGACTAAAGCAGCCTCTGTTTAAGACCATATAAGCATTTGCTCTTATCATATTTGAAATTAGCCTGATAAAGACACTTTTGCTGGCCAAAGCCCTACTGGACCCTGCCAGGTCGATTCCTGCCCAGGGCATCCCATTCTGTGACTAAAGCAGCCTCTGTTTAAGACCATATAAGCATTTGCTCTTATCATATTTGAAATTAGGCCTGATAAAGACACTTTTGCTGGCCAAAGCCCTACTGGACCCTGCCAGCTCGATTCCTGCCCGGGGCATCCCATTCTGTGACTACAGCAGCCTCTGTTTAAGACCATATAAGCATTTGCTCTTATCATATTTGAAATTAGCCTGATAAAGACACTTTTGCTGGCCAAAGCCCTACTGGACCCTGCCAGGTCCATTCCTGCCCAGGGCATCCCATTCTGTGACTAAAGCAGCCTCTGTTTAAGACCATATAAGCATTTGCTCTTATCATATTTGAAATTAGGCCTGATAAAGACACTTTTGCTGGCCAAAGCCCTACTGGACCCTGCCAGGTCGATTCCTGCCCAGGGCATCCCATTCTGTGACTAAAGCAGCCTCTGTTTAAGACCATATAAGCATTTGCTCTTATCATATTTGAAATTAGCCTGATAAAGACACTTTTGCTGGCCAAAGCCCTACTGGACCCTGCCAGGTCGATTCCTGCCCAGGGCATCCCATTCTGTGACTAAAGCAGCCTCTGTTTAAGACCATATAAGCATTTGCTCTTATCATATTTGAAATTAGGCCTGATAAAGACACTTTTGCTGGCCAAAGCACTACTGGACCCTGCCAGCTCGATTCCTGCCCAGGGCATCCCATTCTGTGACTAAAGCAGCCTCTGTGTAAGACCATATAAGCATTTGCTCTTATCATATTTGAAATTAGGCCTGATAAAGACACTTTTGCTGGCCAAAGCACTACTGGACCCTGCCAGCTCGATTCCTGCCCAGGGCATCCCATTCTGTGACTAAAGCAGCCTCTGTTTAAGACCATATAAGCATTTGCTCTTATCATATTTGAAATTAGCCTGATAAAGACACTTTTGCTGGCCAAAGCACTACTGGACCCTGCCAGCTCGATTCCTGCCCGGGGCATCCCATTCTGTGACTAAAGCAGCCTCTGTTTAAGACCATATAAGCATTTGCTCTTATCATATTTGAAATTAGCCTGATAAAGACACTTTTGCTGGCCAAAGCCCTACTGGACCCTGCCAGGTCGATTCCTGCCCAGGGCATCCCATTCTGTGACTAAAGCAGCCTCTGTTTAAGACCATATAAGCATTTGCTCTTATCATATTTGAAATTAGGCCTGATAAAGACACTTTTGCTGGCCAAAGCCCTACTGGACCCTGCCAGCTCGATTCCTGCCCGGGGCATCCCATTCTGTGACTACAGCAGCCTCTGTTTAAGACCATATAAGCATTTGCTCTTATCATATTTGAAATTAGCCTGATAAAGACACTTTTGCTGGCCAAAGCACTACTGGACCCTGCCAGCTCGATTCCTGCCCGGGGCATCCTATTCTGTGACTAAAGCAGCCTCTGTTTAAGACCATATAAGCATTTGCTCTTATCATATTTGAAATTAGCCTGATAAAGACACTTTTGCTGGCCAAAGCCCTACTGGACCCTGCCAGGTCCATTCCTGCCCAGGGCATCCCATTCTGTGACTAAAGCAGCCTCTGTTTAAGACCATATAAGCATTTGCTCTTATCATATTTATATTATAAGACACTTTTGCTGGGCATAGGCTTACTGCTGCCTGCCAGGTGCACTTCTGTTGAGGCATCCCATTCTGTAACATAGCATACCCCTCTTTATTTACACTAAGCAGCTCTCTTATTTACACTAAGCAGGCCTGTTGGAGGCTGAGTGTTACTGCTCACTTTTGGTGTGCATTATATTCTGTTTTATATAGACCCACTGCTGCCTGGGGGTTCTTAAAATATCACCTACTACCACGCCAGTTAGACTATGTCGGGCAGACAAGTGCCTGGAAGTGAAAAGAGGAGTGGCAGAGGCCAAGATTCCGCAGGCAGAGCTCGCATCAGACTGGGGGCCAGTAGCAGCAGGAGTCACGCTGAGAGACCTAATCTGCCAGTATCTGCTAGCGGTCGGGTCTCCACCAGTAACGCATCTGCCGTGGTAGATTGGCTGACGCGCTCATCAACAACATCATCACAACTTACATCTGAGACCCCCAGTCTAGGGTCGGTAGGTTCCTCTGACACAACCCTGAGTTGGCATGCCCCGAGAGCAGTCCCTGTCCTCCCATTTCCTCTGTCCTACGCCGTTCCCTCCCCCAGCGACGTATCCTATGCTTTGGGTTCAGCTCCACTCTTTAGTGAGGAGGACGATCAGATACAGGAGGACAGTCAGCAGCTACTGCCCAGCCAAGAAATGGAGGTGGCTTCTTTAGCTAGGCAGACAAATAGTGATGTGGACAGTGTCGTGGGTGCTGCGAGCATTCCAGCTCCTGCGCCAGACACTGTTGACGAATCCACGAACATCAGTGACGTACAGCCACAACCCGGTGATGATGATGATGATGACGATGAAGCCGATCGCACTTGGGAGCCGGGTGATGAAGGGGCTTCATCGTCATCATCAGGAGAAGAGGGGCGCAGGTTGCCCCGGAGTCAGCAGCTGAGGCAGCAAGGTGGTAGCAGTCAGCATGGGGGCACAATTCCAAAGGCTGGAGCCGGCCGGGGCCGGGGTAGAGCACCTGCTGTGCGGCAGTCTACCTTATCGGGAGGTAGTGGAGCAGGGGTTCCTGGAGTTGGCAACAGCAGCAGTGAATCAGTGAGGCCAGGGGGTGGGAAAAGTAGCTACTCGGCAGTGT
This sequence comes from Gastrophryne carolinensis, assembly GCA_027917425.1. Taxonomy (NCBI): domain Eukaryota; kingdom Metazoa; phylum Chordata; class Amphibia; order Anura; family Microhylidae; genus Gastrophryne; species Gastrophryne carolinensis. The sequence continues at coordinate 647,718,977 of CM051234.1, read as the reverse complement.
GGCAGTTTTTCCTGAGGCATCCGCAGGAGGGTAACATGGCCACATGCAAGATATGTAGGCAAAAGGTGAAGCGTGGCCAGGGTCCAAATGTTGGCACCACGGCCCTGCGTCAACATATGATGCGTCACCATAAAACGACCTGGGAGAACCGAGGCTCCCAAGGGGTGGTCCAGTCTGCTTCCTCACCAAGTGAGCTCCCAATTTCTGCCAGCCAAGGCTCCAGCACCTCAGCCGAAGGCAGCTGTGCGTCACACCCATCCTCTGTCGCTCCTGCTCCTCCTCCTCCTCCTCCAAGTCATGCATCCCGCCAGCAATCCATCAGCGAAGCCATGTCCAAGAGACAGCAGTATGCGCCCACTCATCCTACGGCGCAGAAGCTGAATGTGCTCCTGTCCAAGTTGCTGGTGCTGCAGTCGCTCCCTTTTCAGGTGGTGGAATCTGCACCTTTCAGAGAACTGATGGCTTGTGCCGAGCCGAGGTGGAGAGTCCCAAGCCGTCATTTCTTTGCCAAGAAGGCAGTACCAGCGCTGCACACTTTTGTTGAACAGAAGGTGGGCCAGTCCTTGAGCCTGTCGGTGTGTAGCAAAATACATGGCAGCGCCGACATCTGGAGCTGTAACTACGGTCAGGGGCAGTACATGTCGTTTACGGCCCACTGGGTGAATGTGGTCCCTTTGCAGCAGCAACTTGGACAGGTCACGCCGCTTCGGCCTCCGCGCTCTCTGCCCATTGGGCCTGTGACACCGTGCGACTCGGCCTCCTCATCCTCCGCCATCTCCTCACCCTCCACTGTAGGCTCAAGTCTCAGTGCCCCTCCAGTCTACCATGTGTGCAGGGCACGGAGGTGTCATGCAGTGCTTCACATGGTTTGTCTTGGCGAACGGAGTCACACAGGGGAGGAACTGCTTAAATGTATTCATCAGGAAATCCAAACATGGCTTACTCCGAGAAAACTTAAAATGGGAATCATGGTTACCGACAATGGGAAGAACATTTTGTCTGCGCTGCGCCAAGGAAGCCTGACCCATGCCCCCTGCATGGCTCACGTCTTCAATCTGGTTGTCAAGCGGTTTCTGAAGTGTTCCCCCCATCTGCAGGACATCCTAACAACTTCACGGAAACTTTGCATGCACTTCAGCCACTCCTACACCGCCAAACACACCCTTCTTGAGCTACAGCGTCAGAATGGTATCCCCCAACATAGTCTGATTTGCGATGTTTCCACCCGTTGGAATTCCACCCTTCACATGTTGGACCGATTATATGAACAGAGAAAAGCCATCACGGATTTCCTGATGATCCAAGCAGATAGGGGGACTCCCCTGTGTAACTTCAATGTCAACCAGTGGCAGCTCATACGTGACACCTGCCGTTTGCTCAGGCCCTTTGAGGAAGCCACTTTATTTGTCAGTCGGCAGGATTACGGGATGAACGACGTGATTCCACTGCTTCATGTACTACAGCACATGTTGGAAACCATGGCTGGTCAGGGCACTGGAGACATGGCGTTTACATCTTACGGCCACATGAACCCCCTTGGAGCTGAACTGGAGGAGGAGGAGGAGGAGGAAGAGGAGGAGGAGGAGTTGCCCAGCGAAACACAGTTTAGGCTTGGCGAAATGGCTGGTTTATCTAGTCAGCGGACAGGAGAGGAGGAGCAGGAGCAGCCAGAGGAGCTAGAGGTTTTTGAGGAAGGAGAGACAGAGGACCCGGGCACACCGTGGCAGTATGCAGTGGAGATGGAGACAGGTAGTCCATCCGAGTCACTTGCGCAAATGGCACGAAGCATGCTCACGTGCTTGCGTAGTGACCCCAGAATTGTTTCCATCTGTCGGCGGGATGACTTCTGGCTGTCCACCTTATTGGACCCTCGCTTCCGGCACAAAATGGGGGCATTTTTTAAACCCACCGAGAGGGAGGACAAACTCAACTACTACAAAGACATTCTACGTAGGCAGTTGGCCGATGCCTATCTGCGCCATGGTCCATATTCTCGCAGGTCTGACTCGAGGGGACCTCTGCGCTCACCTTCCACTGCCATGGCCGCTGGGGGGGTTGGCAGCAGCAGCAGCAGAAGCTCCATCAGCAGCAGCAGCCTCAGTCTTCAGTCGCTAATGAGTAGCTTTCTACACCCGCATAGTGAGGCTACTCATGAGCAGCAGGAAGACCTGGAGCAGGACCTGAACCAGCAGGTCATGTCATACTTTGACATGACCATGCCAACACACCTTGAGGATCCGCTGGACTTCTGGGCAGCCAAACTTGATTTGTGGCCGCAACTAGCAGAGTTTGCCCTGGAAAAGCTGTCCTGCCCGGCAAGTAGCGTGCCATCTGAGCGGGTGTTTAGTGCGGCGGGGGCCATAGTTACGGCGAGGAGAACTCGTCTGTCAACTAAAAATGTGGAGAGACTCACCTTTGTCAAAATGAATCAGGGATGGATCAGCCAGGATTTCCACCCACCAATGCCTGATGCATGCGACTAGATTCAGCATGGTGCCACGTTTTACACTTTCCAAATGGTGCAAAACATATTTATGTCTTTAGGCCATTTTTTGGGCTCCTGCTGCTGCTACTGTCAACTCCTGCCAACTCCAGGGTGTGATTCATCCAATTTTTGGGCTCCTGAGGCCAACTCCAGTGTATATTTGGGCTCCTGCTGCTGCTGCTGCCAACTTCTGCCAACTCCAGGGTGTGATTCATCCAATTTTTGGGCTCCTGAGGCCAACTCCAGTGTATATTTGGGCTCCTGCTGCTGCTACTGTCAACTCCTGCCAACTCCAGGGTGTGATTCATCCAATTTTTGGGCTCCTGAGGCCAACTCCAGTGTATATTTGGGCTCCTGCTGCTGCTACTGTCAACTCCTGCCAACTCCAGGGTGTGATTCATCCAATTTTTGGGCTCCTGAAGCCAACTCCAGTGTATATTTGGGCTCCTGCTGCTGCTGCTGCCAACTTCTGCCAACTCCAGGGTGTGATTCATCCAATTTTTGGGCTCCTGAAGCCAACTCCAGTGTATATTTGGGCTCCTGCTGCTGCTACTGTCAACTCCTGCCAACTCCAGGGTGTGATTCATCCAATTTTTGGGCTCCTGAAGCCAACTCCAGTGTATATTTGGGCTCCTGCTGCTGCTGCTGTCAACTCCTGCCAACTCCAGGGTGTGATTCATCCAATTTTTGGGCTCCTGAAGCCAACTCCAGTGTATATTTGGGCTCCTGCTGCTGCTGCTGCCAACTTCTGCCAACTCCAGGGTGTGATTCATCCAATTTTTGGGCTCCTGAGGCCAACTCCAGTGTATATTTGGGCTCCTGCTGCTGCTGCTGTCAACTCCTGCCAACTCCAGGGTGTGATTCATCCAATTTTTGGGCTCCTGAAGCCAACTCCAGTGTATATTTGGGCTCCTGCTGCTGCTGCTGCCAACTTCTGCCAACTCCAGGGTGTGATTCATCCAATTTTTGGGCTCCTGAAGCCAACTCCAGTGTATATTTGGGCTCCTGCTGCTGCTGCTGCCAACTCCTGCCAACTCCAGGGTGTGATTCATCCAATTTTTGGGCTCCTGAGGCCAACTCCAGTGTATATTTGGGCTCCTGCTGCTGCTGCTGCCAACTTCTGCCAACTCCAGGGTGTGATTCATCCAATTTTTGGGCTCCTGAGGCCAACTCCAGTGTATATTTGGGCTCCTGCTGCTGCTACTGTCAACTTCTGCCAACTCCAGGGTGTGATTCATCCAATTTTTGGGCTCCTGAAGCCAACTCCAGTGTATATTTGGGCTCCTGCTGCTGCTACTGTCAACTCCTGCCAACTCCAGGGTGTGATTCATCCAATTTTTGGGCTCCTGAGGCCAACTCCAGTGTATATTTGGGCTCCTGCTGCTGCTACTGTCAACTCCTGCCAACTCCAGGGTGTGATTCATCCAATTTTTGGGCTCCTGAGGCCAACTCCAGTGTATATTTGGGCTCCTGCTGCTGCTACTGTCAACTCCTGCCAACTCCAGGGTGTGATTCATCCAATTTTTGGGCTCCCGAAGCCAACTCCAGTGTATATTTGGGCTCCTGCTGCTGCTGCTGCCAACTTCTGCCAACTCCAGGGTGTGATTCATCCAATTTTTGGGCTCCTGAAGCCAACTCCAGTGTATATTTGGGCTCCTGCTGCTGCTGCTGCCAACTTCTGCCAACTCCAGGGTGTGATTCATCCAATTTTTGGGCTCCTGAGGCCAACTCCAGTGTATATTTGGGCTCCTGCTGCTGCTACTGTAAACTTCTGCCAACTCCAGGGTGTGATTCATCCAATTTTTGGGCTCCTGAAGCCAACTCCAGTGTATATTTGGGCTCCTGCTGCTGCTACTGTCAACTCCTGCCAACTCCAGGGTGTGATTCATCCAATTTTTGGGCTCCTGAGGCCAACTCCAGTGTATATTTGGGCTCCTGCTGCTGCTACTGTCAACTCCTGCCAACTCCAGGGTGTGATTCATCCAATTTTTGGGCTCCTGAAGCCAACTCCAGTGTATATTTGGGCTCCTGCTGCTGCTGCTGCCAACTTCTGCCAACTCCAGGGTGTGATTCATCCAATTTTTGGGCTCCTGAAGCCAACTCCAGTGTATATTTGGGCTCCTGCTGCTGCTGCTGTCAACTCCTGCCAACTCCAGGGTGTGATTCATCCAATTTTTGGGCTCCTGAAGCCAACTCCAGTGTATATTTGGGCTCCTGCTGCTGCTGCTGTCAACTCCTGCCAACTCCAGGGTGTGATTCATCCAATTTTTGGGCTCCTGAAGCCAACTCCAGTGTATATTTGGGCTCCTGCTGCTGCTGCTGCCAACTCCTGCCAACTCCAGGGTGTGATTCATCCAATTTTTGGGCTCCTGAAGCCAACTCCAGTGTATATTTGGGCTCCTGCTGCTGCTGCTGCCAACTTCTGCCAACTCCAGGGTGTGATTCATCCAATTTTTGGGCTCCTGAAGCCAACTCCAGTGTATATTTGGGCTCCTGCTGCTGCTGCTGCCAACTCCTGCCAACTCCAGGGTGTGATTCATCCAATTTTTGGGCTCCTGAGGACAACTCCAGTGTATATTTGGGCTCCTGCTGCTGCTACTGTCAACTCCTGCCAACTCCAGGGTGTGATTCATCCAATTTTTGGGCTCCTGAGGCCAACTCCAGTGTATATTTGGGCTCCTGCTGCTGCTACTGTCAACTCCTGCCAACTCCAGGGTGTGATTCATCCAATTTTTGGGCTCCTGAAGCCAACTCCAGTGTATATTTGGGCTCCTGCTGCTGCTGCTGCCAACTTCTGCCAACTCCAGGGTGTGATTCATCCAATTTTTGGGCTCCTGAGGCCAACTCCAGTGTATATTTGGGCTCCTGCTGCTGCTACTGTCAACTCCTGCCAACTCCAGGGTGTGATTCATCCAATTTTTGGGCTCCTGAGGCCAACTCCAGTGTATATTTGGGCTCCTGCTGCTGCTACTGTCAACTCCTGCCAACTCCAGGGTGTGATTCATCCAATTTTTGGGCTCCTGAGGCCAACTCCAGTGTATATTTGGGCTCCTGCTGCTGCTACTGTCAACTCCTGCCAACTCCAGGGTGTGATTCATCCAATTTTTGGGCTCCTGAAGCCAACTCCAGTGTATATTTGGGCTCCTGCTGCTGCTGCTGCCAACTTCTGCCAACTCCAGGGTGTGATTCATCCAATTTTTGGGCTCCTGAAGCCAACTCCAGTGTATATTTGGGCTCCTGCTGCTGCAGCTGCCAACTTCTGCCAACTCCAGGGTGTGATTCATCCAATTTTTGGGCTCCTGAGGCCAACTCCAGTGTATATTTGGGCTCCTGCTGCTGCTACTGTCAACTTCTGCCAACTCCAGGGTGTGATTCATCCAATTTTTGGGCTCCTGAAGCCAACTCCAGTGTATATTTGGGCTCCTGCTGCTGCTACTGTCAACTCCTGCCAACTCCAGGGTGTGATTCATCCAATTTTTGGGCTCCTGAGGCCAACTCCAGTGTATATTTGGGCTCCTGCTGCTGCTACTGTCAACTCCTGCCAACTCCAGGGTGTGATTCATCCAATTTTTGGGCTCCTGAAGCCAACTCCAGTGTATATTTGGGCTCCTGCTGCTGCTGCTGCCAACTTCTGCCAACTCCAGGGTGTGATTCATCCAATTTTTGGGCTCCTGAAGCCAACTCCAGTGTATATTTGGGCTCCTGCTGCTGCTGCTGTCAACTCCTGCCAACTCCAGGGTGTGATTCATCCAATTTTTGGGCTCCTGAAGCCAACTCCAGTGTATATTTGGGCTCCTGCTGCTGCTGCTGTCAACTCCTGCCAACTCCAGGGTGTGATTCATCCAATTTTTGGGCTCCTGAAGCCAACTCCAGTGTATATTTGGGCTCCTGCTGCTGCTGCTGTCAACTCCTGCCAACTCCAGGGTGTGATTCATCCAATTTTTGGGCTCCTGAAGCCAACTCCAGTGTATATTTGGGCTCCTGCTGCTGCTGCTGCCAACTCCTGCCAACTCCAGGGTGTGATTCATCCAATTTTTGGGCTCCTGAAGCCAACTCCAGTGTATATTTGGGCTCCTGCTGCTGCTGCTGCCAACTCCTGCCAACTCCAGGGTGTGATTCATCCAATTTTTGGGCTCCTGAGGCCAACTCCAGTGTATATTTGGGCTCCTTCTGCCCCTCATAGTGATGCCACTTCAACTCTCTGCAATTGTGCCGCTCTGCGATTCTATTAGCGATGCCTCTGATCTGCATGTGATATTTCTTCAAAGTATTATTTAACTAACCCAGCACGCATCCTGTACGTGTTACAGCAAGGCTGAATGGTTTACAACCCTATTGAGGCTGTAGGAGGCTCAGAAATAGCCGTTTTTAATAGCGATTCGTCGCGAATTTATTCGGGTCGAAACGATTTTTGTCGGAAAATTCGGCGAATCAGTCGAATCGAATTTTTCAAAAGTTCGCTCATCTCTAGGGGTAATATCAAGTAATATAGCATAATGATTTTTGGGGTCTTCACTGTAATGGGGCTATATCAAGTAATATATTATAAGGATCTTCGGGTCCTTACTGCACCTAGCCCAAGAAATGGAATCTTTTTCTGTGTAGCACACGGTGACCTGGGTGGAAGGAATCACTCACAATAATTGATACAGATATAACAATGTACCTAATTCTATTGCTCCTTAGCATTTGGGTTACTAAAGTTTGTCCACAAAGAGTTGACATCTCGACTGACAGAATTCCAATAATTTTTAATCTGACCACTAAAGCTGACCTACATAAAAGGCTTTTAAACCTGCCCCAGCGGTTGCTCAAGCACTTACAGGTATTACCTTTATCTATTTTTACGCTAATGTGCGTCTTTCAACAATATATGTACAAACAAAAAAACGTAAATATCCACAATATGAATTGTCGTTTATGTCATAATATATTTTTACAGATGCAGGAGCATTGAAATTATTTGAGTCCCTGCAAGGCACTGATGAAGCTTAAAAAATAGCGAAACTAGTTTGCCATACCGGACAAGGTTCTATCAATGCACACATTATTGAATCTGTGATTGTACCAATGATTTTTTTTTTTTTACACTTAAATGAGGGACATTATTTTAATGTGATGCTCACCATGTATGGAGTGTTATAATGCTTTTATGATACTATTTTTCATTAATAAAATGATTGCACTGTATCAAGGAGAAATTATATTTTTGTCTAGACGAGGTGATATATAATGAGCCCCAATAACCTCTTTCTCATGTTGGGGAGATGGTCTGCTATACCCCAACATTAATCTGCTACAATCTCTATGGTAGGTCGGTCTTCAATTATGCAAGGCCTATGGGATATGTAGATCTGATATGCAGTCACAAGGTTAGCTAGGAGCTGAGAGCTTGAATGCTGGTCACCTCTTTCTGTGACCTTTGCTGATGATCTCTGCTGGTGAATCCTGCTCCCCCCTGCCAAGAATTATCCCCATTATATTTAAATTTCTTATCTAAATCCATCCCTCTTGCAAACATGATGTCATTGGGGCATGGCTAAGTGTCCGGTGACTTGACCAATTCCATCTCCGGCCACAAGGGGTCATTGTAGGATAAGAAATGAATTTTGCACTATGTTGGAAAAATATTTAAAATCTAGGATAGGGAAATTACATATACCCATATATACCCAGGTGTATGGACTTATTAAAATGTATATAGATATACCCAAATATATATATATATATATATATATATATATATATATATATATATATATATATATATATTCCCACATATCCCAGTATTGTCCCCACATAATTCTTCAGCATTAACTGGAACTAAATGAATAATTATTTCTCTTAAATGACATCCTATCGACTATAGAATTGTTATCCTGGGTGTAATTAACATAAATAATATAGATCATTCCATCTAACATAACTAACTTAAAAATCATAACATTACTCTCACATAAATGTCAACATATATATAGCTATAAAATAGCTACTAAACCTACTTAATCGATGCATCAATTCTTCTTAAAAATACAATCATTATTCCTACCCTGGGCATTAAATATGTTATCTATATATATAAAAAAATAAAAATGGTGTTGCATATTATAAAAGACGACATTATTAACAACACTAATTTTAATTGGCAAAGCATTCCTTTCCGAGAATCCCAAACTTTTAATCGCCAGTTTGAAAACATCATTTCCTTGAAATTGTGTAACCATTTCAGTCTAGAAAGATGTTTATTTGTCTTGTAAAAGAAAAAAAAATCTCAGGGTCTTGTCTTACAGCAGAAACTCCATTGTCTCAAAAATAAGATACCAATAGAAAAAGGAAAGTTGGGTATAGGTCAAACCCACACAGCTGCGACCTCCATGTGTGACCACGCCACTAGCACAAAGTTAGTTCCACCATATAAAATGTTAATACAAATTTACTTTATTTATGCTAATTAGCATTTGCTAAAAAGATAAAAAGAGAGGCAATTCAATAATGGCCTCCCCCTACTACCACATACACATCAAAATCAAATGTCTCCAAAGGGTTTCAGGGACCCATGGTTGGAAGAATGCATGCAGTGAACTATGACAGTTTGATCCAGTCCTCACAAACAATGGACTTGGCCAATAATAAACAGCAAGAGACAAAACTCATATCATAGCATATACATAATTTTTACATATTTGGTCACACCAAGATAGACATATGGTAATCAAAACTCCATTCTGGTAAAGCGAGGTGGACTAGTTTCGCCCACAAACGGGGCTTCCTCTGCACCTCAATTCATCAGTACATTCATGTGCACCTTCACTGTGGTGCTACTGTGATTTCATCTTTATTCTGCATGTCCCCTGTAGTCACTAGGGGCTGGCAGTATAATGCTGGGCTCAAAGACACCGTACAATCCTGATGTCCTCATCAGCATCAGAGACAGCAATGATACCGTGTATTCAAACACCTGATCAGCAACATTAGGATTCAGCCGCTGTATAGCAAGGGGGGGCAAAGTCGGTGCCTCCCTATGCAACAGATCGTACAGCTGTGGGGAGGTTGCTGCACCGCCGTCCTGGTAGCAGCCTACGACATACCTCCCTCTTGCACAGCCCTTATTTGGGAAACTGATAATGGTGATCCCTGTAAGCTTTCTTCATGGAACACAGACATATAGTCTGGTTTTCTATTGTGAGGAATTCTTCTCGCCAAATAAACCCTATGTCTGTGAAAACACAGACCTTCAAATACGCAAATATGCAGGTTTCACAACAGTGAATTCCCGACATCAGCAGAATCGACATTGAAAAACATGTTCTAGTATGGCCTCACATAGGCCTCCCAAGGAAAAAAATACATATGTATAGTCCCTCACTAGGCCATGGCTTCTGCTAAATTTGTGTACAAAACCATACATATATATATAGAGAGAGAGAGAGAAATAGCCTGACATAATCCCCCTTTGTTCCAATTTAATATTTGAATATAAAATATGGAGTTGGAACGCTAGAGGAAGGCTTTTCATATTAGTTCATCGAGAACCACCGTGTCCAAGTTTGGCCTATAATGTTCAAGCCATAACTTCGCCAGCGTGCCTCTTACGAATTGTATCCACCGTATCACCTTGACAGTTAGATAACTTAACCATCCCAAAATAATAACTATAAATATGCCCCAAACATAATCGACTCGCCATATCCAAATAGAAGAGTTAATTATATCATTGTCCACTGAAGAATATTGTAAAGTATCCATAGTAACGTTGTCTTTCCGGATGACCATCCTAACTGTGTGGCTAGGCTTATGTTCTAAAAGAAATTTTAGATCAGGATTAATGTCAATCTCCTGATTTTGAAAAGCATCGATACTCTCCACTTCCCCTTCGATATCCTCAATCTCAACAGGATATAAAGTACGATTTCCAATCATAATCCTGGAATTACGGGGCACCTTTATGATAGAAACCGGGGACGGCAATGCGATAATTTTCATCATAACATGATCCTTTGAAAATACGGTCATGTTTGGTAGACGTGTACTAATAAGCCATTTGTCCTGGATCAAAACCACATTTACGGTGTTATCCTCATCACTCTTAGACATGGTCACCTGGCACTTCTCTGACCCATGTTTTTCATACTCCAGTCCGCATAAAGCATTAGTGGCATCATAATTGAACGGATCGCCATCACATTGATAATTATTATCTCTGAATGTAACACAATTATCCAGAATTGGGACGGAAAGCCAATCTGGTCTCCATGGTTGATAGGCCACAATATCAGGGGTCTGGATCTTAATATGGATATTGTCCTTCCAGGTCCCTACATTATGAACCCTTTTCATTTGAAATACATTGTTTGCCGTAACAAAGGGGATGGAAAGAAGAAAAATTTCTCCATTTTTCCGGGATCAACATATAACGGTATTGCAACCCCCATATTAAATGCTAAATTCAGTTGTATATCTTCTATTTTGTCCTCACTGACTTTTCGTAGCATTTTACGGATGATATCATAAGATGCGAAATAGAGGGGGATACGCCCCTCTCTTAAGTCTTGCATCCCACTTTGTACCTCATCATGAAAAACTTGTGTATGCGAATCAATGCGTTCCTTGACAAAAATTAGTTCTTGCTTGAACTTTTCCGTACTTCCATGGAGATTTATGGAGTGAGTTAATAATTGTGAATGTAGATTTGTGGTTACAATGGTATCCTCTACCACCGAGTATAAATCCGCAGCGTTTTAATGGATATTGAATTAGCGGCTGACACTCCAGTACATACAACTGCGCCTACCACCCCAAAGATGATGGCGGCCACAATGGCTGAAATGAAACGTTTTGGCCGCTGACTCGTAGACAATTGGTCACGGGGCAGAGTCTTGCGGGTTTGTTCCAAGATTTGCCTGACTCGCTCCTTGGAATAGTCGATATGCATTTGATACCACGATTTAATCTCGGCCGATTGAATTTCAGAAACGTTGAATTGTCTCTCGATAACGATGCGTGGATCCAAACTGATGTAAATCTTTTGCGATATAACCCTCTTGTTCGTCAAGATGAAGCCCGTCGTATTCTGTAGCATGATTCCCGATGATGGACCTGGAACAGCAATCGGATCGGCGTAACACCCTTTTCCCATCAGCAGGATGATATAGAGGACAGCAACACATCTCGATGTCATCTCGGCTCCGTCTACTGTAAAATATTGTATGACACATATGAGCATCTAGTCATTTTCATCTTCCTTTTGTCAACCATATAATACTTATGGATACCAAACATTCTCCAATTGGTATAGCTCATCATGGAATGACTTCCAGGGATAAAATTTACTTAAAATTATAATTATTTATCATAATTCTAATACACTTTTATAATTACTAAGATCTATTAAGAGATATAAAAGTACGGAGGAAAATATAAAATAAAATTGGTTAGGTCGATACAGTCCTGTATACTACACCTATCCTGATTTTCCGTCTTCAGCTGGACTCCGATATCTCTTTATCCTTCTTCATCCGTTCTTCCTTCCAGTCGTTGAAGTTGTGACCTAGGATGACAAGCTCGCAATTGATTAATATGGACCCATTTATCTACGAATTCATCCCCCTTTGGAATTTTGACCTTATAGACCACAGGAGATAATTTATCAATAATGCTATATGGTCCTTTCCATGAAGGTAAAAATTTCTTTTCCTTTACCTTATCTCGGGCAAAGTTGTAAAGATATACTGGTCGGAAACTTGATATTCCTTCTTTGTAGTCTTCAGATCATAATATGTTTTATTGCTCACAGCAGCTTTCTCCAGATTCTTCTGGGCAAACGCAAAAGCCTGCTGAAGATGCTTACGTAGATTCTCCACGTATTGATGAGCATTTGAAGCGTTTAACAGATTATGATCTGTTGTCCTATAAAGCAAATGTTGTGGTAATACCATTTTCCTGCCTGTGATCATCTCAAATGGGGAAAATTTGGTAGCACTACTGGGCGTGGCTCTAATAGCCATCAAGACTAAAGGCAACTTCACATCCCAGTCCTTACCAGATTCATTGACAAACTTCTTTAGGATGTTTACAATGGACTGGTTGTAACGCTCTACTCCACCACTAGAGGCTGGGCGATAAGCTATATGTAGCTTCCTCTTTACACCCAATATTTCCCACATTTTCGTCATCACCTCACTGGTGAAACTGGATCCTCGGTCGCTGTCAACCCGTTGGGGCAACCCAAATCTGGAAAATATGTGGTTAATGAGCAGAGATGCACAAACACTAGAACTACATGTTTTGCACGGCAAACATTCCACCCATTTTGTAAATAGACAAGTTACGGTTAACATGTATCGATTTCCTTTTGATGAGGTTGTTACCGGTCCAATAAAATCGATTTGGATATCCAACCATGGCATAGACATTCCTCTTTTCATCAGTGGTGCCCAATGAGTGGGTGCTTGTGGCTGGAATTGAGGACAAATTAAACATCCTTGACAATATGTGCGAACATCTTGCAACATATGCGGCCAATAAGCATAATCCCGTAACAATTCATATGTTACGTTGGGGGGGGGGGGGATAGTGGAGTTTTGGAAGCTCCACTAAGTATGGATCCTGGATTCCTATGGGTAAAGGATGTCCCTACTCCTTTCTGAAATTGAAGAGGTTTGGGGGGGAGTGGTTAGAGCCCTTGGGGGGGCTTTCTAACCCTGTATGGAGTAGTTTCTTGGACTTTGCTTTCTCTTGGTAACAGTGTATCAAAATCTAATGCAATGATTATGTCTATATATTTATTATTCAATATTCATCTTTCTTACTTTACATTGGTATTTAACACATATTTTACCATCACATATTTTTACCAAGTAACACCAATTTTTCAGTATTTTTCAATTTCTTTTTTGTGTTTTCACATAGTAGATATAGTACAGCGCAACAGTTTCAGTTTGTAGCAATTTGTGCTCTGCACAGGTTTGTAGCAAGACCTGTTGCGCTGTCCCGTTGTGATTGATCAGGTTCGGTGCATCTGTTCCTATCATATAGTTTTGCAAACGTTTCGCTGGTGATCCAGCTTCCTCAGTGCACTATTTTTTCTGGTTCAAACATATGAAATAGTGGTAAAAAGTTATATACAGAGTATGTGTAATATAACGAACTAAATTTACATTAGACTGGGTGCACTTACTTCCCAGATGCCTTATTCCTGAGGCTAGTAAGTCTCTATCAATAGTGGCCCCTGGAAATAAAAATTGAGTATATTTAAAACTGTGTTTATCCCCAGTGTATCATTTATCTCTGCTGTAAGCGTTTAACATAAAGTACCTTAATCTTCATAGGGCAATAACTCCTCTCTTAGGTAATGTTCTCTGGTGTGATAATCAGGCAGGTGTGCTTCCTCTTTATGGAGCCGCTATGCCTGTATCTGTGTATATAGGAATGGGGAAAATTTAGAGTGCTGGGTTCACTGTAATGTGCTCCTATCTCAATATTAAAGTTAAACTCTTCTCACTGGCGCTTACCTTGGGCGAGCTTATGTAAGCTGAGTAGACCCCTCAGTGTCCAGTATCCGGGGTCCCCTGGTGCGCCGGTCTTATGTGGCGCGTAGTGTCTGTTTTCTGCGCCCTCGTGACCAATCCCGCTCCCTCCGGAGTCTAACTGATGCCGGCTGCAGCGCTGGAGCCGCCTGTCACGGGTTTAAGGCGGTTGTCCCGCCCTCCGCCCGTTCTCCGCCTGTGATAGGCAGGGAGGGGGATGACGCAAGACGCTCCCAAGTGCGCAGGCGCATCCCCCTCTCAGCGGCCCATTCAACTGGGTTCGAGCCGCCTGTCACGGGTTGAGACGGTTGTCCCGCCCTCCGCCCGTTCTACGCCTGTGATAGGCAGGGAGGGGGATGATGCCAGACGCTCCAAGTGCGCAGGCGCATCCCCCTCTCGGCGGCCCACTCAGCTAGATAATTAGTCTCCGTCCTGGGCAGCGCCATTTTGGGTGTGATTTTGTCTGTATGTTAGACTTTAATGGGGCTGTGTGTCTTATTCTTACTGTTCTGTTCTCATCTGAGTGCTTAATCTAATTTAACCTGATTAGTATTAAAAGCTATATACTGATCTAGGCATCTGGGTGTCTCTGCACCCAGTCTAAGTTTTCATATACTTATGGCTATTAACACAACATATTCTTCAATTGACAATAACATGGTAATTTATAAAATGCATATTGTACTGAACTATATAATACAGTCCTATCAATTCATTTGTATTACTGCGGATTTTCTGAGGGATCGAGGGGAAGGGAAAGATATACCCGATGGGGACCATTCATAGGGAGAATGTGGGAATATGGGGAGAGATTTTTGAGGGCTGTGGTGGTGCTATTCTATATCCTGGGGGGGTAAGTGTCCCTTTTTTATTCGCAGGGGCCTGTAAGAATTTCTGTTTTTTTCAAATATCCCAATTTCCCAATGTCGCTTTGCCTAGTTAACCTTGGAGGGGGGAAAGGGGGTTATACTTGTTTTCTTATATTTTTAGAAACGGGGCAAAGCTAACCGTGTCATTCAGTCCTGGATATATTGTGGCTTTCAATTTGATAATCCATTTAGTCTCTAACTGTAGGGTGGTCCTTCGTATGTCTCCACCTCTTGGGTGGGTATGGACCCTATCAAGTACTTGGAAGGATGCTCCTTTGGGGGACCCTCCATGGTATCTGGAGAAGTGGCGTCCCACTGGGGTTAGCTGATTTTTATTTCTGATGTCTTTTGATGTGTTCGTACATCCTTGTTTTTAGTTTCCTATTCGTTTTTCCTATGTAGTAGCATGGACAGGTGCATGTTAATACATATGAGGTCAGTGGTATTGCAGTTCCCGAAGTGTTTTTGTTTCACTAGGGTGCCCGTGGGTAGAGAGATCTCCTGACTAGTCTTGACATATTGGCACATAGTGCACCCTTCACACCTGTATGTACCTATCACCCTACAGCATTTCCTCTGCTCGGTCTCATCTCGATAGTGACTACTAACTAAATAGTCCTTGAGTAGTAGTAGTATCAGGGGTGCAAATTCTAGTTGTTCTTTTTTATTTTTTGGTTTTTGGTTCAAAATGTATGTCCTGTCCTTTTCTAGTGTCTTTTTGTATGCTCTTTTTAGCACTTTATTAGAGTAACCCCTTAGTTTAAGTCTTTGGTATTCTCCATAGGGGATACTATCTTTCAAGGATTTGGGATGGGAGCTAGTGGCTCTTAGGATATTGTTTGCTGCTGTCTCCTTCCTGTAAAAGTTCGTTGTGATGTTACCCTCTGTGTTTATTCTGATATTGAGGTCAAGGAAGTTAATTTCTGTCTCACTGTGTTCTAGCGTAAATTTTAAGGTTGTAGTTGTTGTGATTCAGTTCCCCCACGAATGCTTCTATTTGTTCTCCTGTTCCCTCCCAAATGATGAGGATATCATCTATATAACGATACCAGGCTGTCACTTTCTCCATATGTCTGTTATTAGATTCTTGTGCCCAGATTTCTCTCTCCCACCAACCCAGGTAGAGATTGGCGAATGATGGAGCACAGACCGTGCCCAACACCTACATTGCTGAATATGACGTTGGACCTCAGCTTTGTAGGCACTGTCAGTCAGTTTGACCACGCTATTCAACACAGCGCCTGCGCTTTGCTTTGCTTTGCTGTGGGCTGGGAATCAAGTACCTTCAGAATAAAACACATTGCAACATGTTTCTTTACTTTTTTTAGTTTTTATTTTGTGTTGAAAAGGAAATTAAATTAAAACAGATATTAGAATGTAAATGCAAAATAAAACATAATTAAACACATAGCCACATGTATTTTTATTTTTTTTTATTTTTTAAAGAAAAAGGAAATACAATTAAACCACCAATGAGAAAGAAAAGGAAAATAAAAACAGAACTGAGAAAGAAAAGGAAAATAAAAACAGAACTGAGAAAGAAAAGGAAAATAAAAACAGAAATGAGAAAGAAAAGGAAAATAAAAACAGAACTGAGAAAAAAAAGGAAAATAAAAACAGAAATGAGAAAGAAAAGGAAAATAAAAACAGAAATGAGAAAGAAAAGGAAAATAAAAACAGAAATGAGAAAGAAAAGGAAAATAAAAACAGAAATGAGAAAGAAAAGGAAAATAAAAACAGAAATGAGAAAGAAAAGGAAAATAAAAACAGAACTGAGAAAGAAAAGGAAAATTAAACCAGAAATGAGAAAGAAAAGGAAAATTAAAATAGGAATTAGAATGAAAAGGAAACTTACAACAGAATTAAACACATAGCCACATGTATATATATATATTGTTTTTTTTTATTTTTACACTAAAAAATAAATAAAATTAAAACAGAAATGAAATTGAAAATGAAAAGTCCAACAGAAATTATAAAGCAAAGGAAAGTGCAGTAAAGTTTGTGAAACGGAAAGTATGGATCAGGGTGCATCTCGGGGTGCCTGAAAAAATAAGAAAAGTGCAGTTAGTATATATCTTTAAAGTTGTTTTGTCGTTGAAAATAAAAAAATGCATTACTTGATAACCAACATTGGCGTCTTACACCCCCCCCTTAGAGTGGTTTGGGTCATCTTACACCCCCCTTAGAATGGTTTGGGTCATCTTACACCCCCCCTTAGAGTGGTTTGGGTCATCTTACACCCCCCTTAGAATGGTTTGGGTCATCTTACACCCCCCCTTAGAGTGGTTTGGGTCATCTTACACCCCCCTTAGAGTGGTTTGGGTCATCTTACACCCCCCTTAGAATGGTTTGGGTCATCTTACACCCCCCCTTAGAGTGGTTTGGGTCATCTTACACCCCCCCTTAGAGTGGTTTGGGTCATCTTACACCCCCCTTAGAGTGGTTTGGGTCATCTTACACCCCCCCTTAGAGTGGTTTGGGTCATCTTACACCCCCCTTAGAGTGGTTTGGGTCATCTTACACCCCCCCTTAGAGTGGTTTGGGTCATCTTACACCCCCCCTTAGAGTGGTTTGGGTCATCTTACACCCCCCTTAGAGTGGTTTGGGTCATCTTACACCCCCCTTAGAGTGGTTTGGGTCATCTTACACCCCCCTTAGAGTGGTTTGGGTCATCTTACACCCCCCCTTAGAGTGGTTTGGGTCATCTTACACCCCCCTTACAATGGTTTGGGTCATCTTACACCCCCCTTAGAGTGGTTTGGGTCATCTTACACCCCCCCTTAGAGTGGTTTGGGTCATCTTACACCCCCCTTAGAGTGGTTTGGGTCATCTTACACCCCCTTAGAGTGGTTTGGGTCATCTTACACCCCCTTAGAGTGGTTTGGGTCATCTTACACCCCCCTTAGAGTGGTTTGGGTCATCTTACACCCCCCCTTAGAGTGGTTTGGGTCATCTTACACCCCCCTTACAATGGTTTGGGTCATCTTACACCCCCCTTAGAGTGGTTTGGGTCATCTTACACCCCCCTTAGAGTGGTTTGGGTCATCTTACACCCCCCTTAGTGTGTTTTTTTTCTCATTTTGATGGGAGGTCAAATACATTTACCCAGTAGTGCATTACTTGCATTAGAGTGAAGGGTAGTTAGCTTACCGCAAAAAAAGAAGTGATCATCCTTTCCCTTAGCTCATCGCCAGTCTGGGTGTCCTCACTTCTTTCTGCGGGCAGGTTGGGGATTTCTGGCACCAGTGCTGTCTCCTCGGGGGCTTGAATTCGGTGACAAATGCAAATGTTGTGTAGCACACAGCAGGCAAGGATGATCTTGGAGACCTTCTGTGGGCTGTAGAGCATCTCTCCTCCTGGCCGTGCCAAACAGAGAAAGCGTGCTTTCAGCAGGCCGATGGTTCTTTCCACAATGCTTCTGGTCTTGCGATGCGCTGCATTGTAGCGTTCATGGGCAGAGGTCCGTGGGCTCCTGACCGGAGTCATGACCCACGTTCTCTGCCCATATCCCTTATCCGCTGTCGAAAAAACACAAGGAGAGAGACAGCAATTAGTACTAGTACATGTTTTTTTTTTTTTTTTTTAAGAATTTGGCTTACTAGGCCACATATTATTTTCAAAATACATTGACATGGTTAATTTATTACCCAGTAGCCAGCCAGCTGGCATTTCGTTGTTATCAAACTTCCGGCACAGGACTGTCCGCTGCAAGACGTAAGAATCGTGGCATGAGCCGGGGAACCCCAATCTCACCGCCCGCAGCCTCATGTCTGGGTCACAGACAACCATGATATTCATAGAATGGAAATGCTTACGGTTTCTGTAATACAGCTCCTGTGCACGGGGAGGGCGGAAAGGGATATGTGTACCATCAACGCACCCTAGCACATTCGGGATCCCTCCCATCAGATAGAAAGCATGTTTTATTTTGGCAACCTCTTCCTCATCCTCAGGAAACTTGATGTAAATTGGGATTAAATCACAAATGGCCAGAACTACCTGGATTAATATGCGGCTCATAGTAGCCTGGCTTATCCCGCTGAGGAGGGCGGAGGTTGCCTGGAAGGTCCCTCGTGCCAAAATATTAAGAGTGGCACACAGGCGTACTATGCCTGGAATGGATTGAGTGCGTTTGGTGGATGGCTCGATTTTGTGCTTAATCTGATCATATAGGGACTGTAGTGCAGCACGATTCAGACGGAAGCGGCTCCTGATCTGCTCGTCACTTAAGTCCCATACTGAAAGGCGGATTGCAAAGGAGCGGGGTGCCCTAAGCCTCACAACACCCCGCTCCCTTTCCTCCTGCTCTTTCAGCATACACATACATCCATCCACCCAGACACCA
The DNA here is from genome assembly GCA_027917425.1 of Gastrophryne carolinensis. Lineage (NCBI taxonomy): Eukaryota > Metazoa > Chordata > Amphibia > Anura > Microhylidae > Gastrophryne > Gastrophryne carolinensis. The sequence goes on along the minus strand of CM051234.1, from coordinate 647,699,750 downwards.
TACATCACCCTCTTATCCATCACACACACTCAAGATATATACAAAATAAAAAAAAACAAAACAAAAACCACAAACACACCACACACACACAAACAATCACACTCCACACACACCCGCTACAATGCAGCTCACCACAAAACCAGAACTATAGTGGTCCAAACCACCAGCCTGCTGAAAAACAGCTTTCTAAGTTAGGCACAACCAAGAGGGGAGTTGCTGCACAGCCCACAAAAGGCCCCAAAATCAAGCCTCACTTGCTGTATGCTACACAATATTTGCATATGCCACCAAAAACAAGCTCCTAAAGAAACAGCACTGATGTCAGAAATCACCCAACAAGCCACAGAGAGTGAGGACAGAACCCAGACAGAGGCTCAAATGAGCTAAGGGAAGCAAGCGAGCACCGCACCACACCACAGCCTTTGCCACAGTGTAAGAATACCAGAAGCTTGCAAATTCCTTCCATTTATACTTCTCTTTCAAAAAGGACAGGTCCGCTTTGCCGCCTTTTGCGTTGCTCTGCTATTTCCGGGCGCCAATTAGCCGACCCAGGTGTGCGTAAAACGGAGTGCGCACGCGCACGCTAGTAGCGCTACTAGCGTACGTGAGCCGAAACTTGCGTGAATTAACGGACATGGGCGAAAATTCAGTGGTGGGCCAATGAAAGGTAAGCTGCTGTTTATTTAAATAGCCGTTAGGCTAGCCACATGTCACAAGGGGTTCAGATACATCAGTCCATTGTTGTATTTGGGTGTGTGTTGTTTGGTTAATGAGGTCTGTAATGAGTTAATTGGCTAACACACATGCTTCAGTCAGTGCAGTGGAGGTGTGGCTAGAAGGAACTGGGCTGTATGTGTGAATCAATTAAGTGGCCTGGTTTGTGATTGGCTGTTAGAGCACATAAAACCTGCCCAACCCAAACAGATTGCGATGCCATTCTGTAGTCTGCATGCGTGCTTGTTGGGTGTGTATTTGTGTGTGTGTGCAGCTACAGGATGGAGCCAAATTCAGGACATCTGCCGGCCACAGCAGGCCCAAGTAGGAGTTTGGTGGGTGCTGTGCGCAGACCTCCCTTACGGAAAAGGGCCCAGCCTGAAGGTGGGGCAGCACCCCAGGCTAAGCGCCCAGGTGCCAAGAGGGAGCCTGAATTTAATTTGGCTGAGAATAATCATCTTGTGCGCCTTACCCTTGCTAAATGGGAGCTACTCTTTGGCTCCCAAAGCAAGTCCATAGGCAAACAAGAAAGAAGCAAACTGTGGGATGCCATTGGTGTGGAGCTTAGTAGCACTGCTCAACACCCACGTAGTGGCCCATCCTGCAGGAAACGCTTCTACACTTTGAGAGGGGCCCTTATGAAAAAGATGAATCACGATCTTGATGTGGACAGTGGGACCATCCAGGCTCCAAAGAGTACCTACAGGCCGTATGAGGAGATGCTGAAGGCCAAAATTCCACTGGCTCGGCTGCAGGGTGTGGATCCTGGGGATGACACCACAGGTTGGACTGAAGGTACATATTTTCTGCCTTTTTAGAAAAGCTACTGGTAATGTATGTGATTAGCATTTTGTCTTTCTGACCAACTAACAGTAGGACCTGTGAAGTAGTACATTAGAGCTCATACATTTTTTACTTTCCTGTCTGTTGCTTTCTGCATAGGTGCACATGCTGCTGTCCGGGATGTGCCTCAGGACACCCAAACTCCTGCCCTTCCAGCAACCTCAAGGCTACCCCAGTCTGCCATTGAAGGTATTTACCACTAATTTTGGTGCTGGTTGTTTGGGGAACAAATGGGTGTGGGAGCAGCTCCAACAATCGAGTGTTGCACTGTGGAGTATTAATAAAATGGGCCTGCGGCCTAATTTCACGCCCACTGTAACACTCACAGCAACTAACTAACAAGGCCCTAACATGTGTAGATATGTTTGAAGCCAGAGATGTGTGGCCATATATCTGCATATAAATGTGGAAGCCACACTGGCCTTGATTAGTGAATATTAGTGAATGAGCTGCTCACACACACCTTAATGCATGTTGTATTTTTGCACGCACATTAACAATGGCTCAATGTTTGCTTGATTTTTGCCTAGCTCCCATGCCATTGGCCCCAGCATCTCCTCCGGATCCAAGCTACTCTTTGGATGTCGGTAAGTGCATGTGTCCACCTTGCTTTATCCACTTTAACCCAAGTGCATGTGTCTCATTCCTCTTTTTTCTTGCTAGGCCAAGTGACTGGTTCATCTTTGGACCCCACTTCCGATGTTGCAGGTCAACAGGACCCTGTTGGTGTGTATAGCAATACATAATGTATCCTTTATGCTGTTTCTGTTACACTGGTTCAATTTGGTTAGTCTAATAATCTACATGTTTGCTTTGTCAACTTGAAGATGCCTCTTGGGAGTGCTTCTTCCCTCCCCAGGGTCAGTCTAATAGTTCTTGGAGTGATAGCAATGTATTTTGGAGGACATATTTTTGGACAAACATTCCCCGTAGTAGTTTGAGGAATATTTAGAGCCATTACTTGTGTTTTTTAGTTGACCCGAATATCGGAAGTGGCTGTCCAGAAAGGGCCCCTCAAGTTCAGGCTGCCAGAGATGAGGGTAAGTTGTTTTGCCTTGCTCTAGTCTGTATTTTGGCTCTACTTTTGTTGCACTTGCTTCTGGCAACTTGTGTGTCCACATGTATTTTAAAGGTCCAAGCTCGAGTGAGGGCCCCACTCCAGACATCTGGGAGATTGCGGGTATGTGTAATTTAAGCAATGTGTCTGATCTTATTTGCCCAAATTATTGCCTCTTAGTCCTCTAACATACATGTTAACAATCTGAGTTTAACAGATACCTTTGGTCTAGTGTGTAATTTTGCACTTTGTTGAGGTATGGCCTCGATAGCCTAGCCAGGTTACATTTGAGTTTGGTCCACTGACCTACTAACCTGACTTTCCTGTTTAGCATATGCCAACTTGCCGGACATCTCGGATGTGGAATTGCCACTCTCTGGCAGCGATACCTCGAGCCTACCTGTGCCGGAGGACACGCAGGTAACATGGCTGATGTAGACGACCTATAACCACATTGGCATGTTCGTGGGTAGTGGATGAAGCAACATGTCACATTTCCTTTCTTTGTTGTTTTTGCAGGAGGCGGAACCAGAACCCCAAGCTGGGACCTCTTCCCAAGTCCCATGTGGCCAAGCTTCCGAGGCTCAGACAAGGGTAAGTTGTATAGTGACTGTTTTGGCTAATTATTTTGAGGGGCATACCTGCATTGGTTCGGTTTGACTAAAATGTTGTTTTCTATTTTGTTAGGCTCAAACCACAGCAAGAGGAGGTGTGGCACCAACCAGTGCTGATTTTTATGAGCTAGGGGTCCGGATGCTGGAGGACTACAGTCGCCAACAGCCGCGTGATGGAACTAATGAGCGCATTGCGGCGTTGGAACAGCAGGTGCTGATGTGTCAGCAACAACATGAGGCCCAGCAGCGCCAGATCGACCTATTGATGCAGAACCTGCATCAAAACCAGCAACTTGGTCGGCTGGCCAATGCAATTGAAGATTCCATACACCAGCAGCAACAAGCGATCCAGCGGCAGGACCAAACGTTGTTGTTGATACAACAGCTCATACAACAGCAGTCTATATTTTTTACTGCACTGTTGTCCCCCAACACCGCCCCTAGCAATGACTCCCAACCTCCCCGGCCACCCAGCCAAGAATATTAATTTTGTTTGTTTTGGTTTGTGTAAATATATTTGCTTAACCCACCTCTAAATTGTGTTTTTCCTAAGACCTAGCTAATAACACAGTCAGGGATGAGTATCTTGATCTAGATATGTCAATGTATTTGTAAATTTAGACCACACATTTGAGACCATAGCTTACTATGGTTAACACATGAAATGGCTCCAAAGGTATGGCTAAATTGACACACAAATGGGTTTTGAGACAGTTAAACTATGCTTTGCAAGGCACCACACTGTAATGATGTTCATCAAAAAATGTAATTAAAAAACAGGGCCAACAGGGCCAACATTGCCCAACAAAGGGCGTCAACAGGCCAGCCTTCCCCCCACCCTAACGACGCCGCCGGCGCCTCTTCTTGGCCAGCAGCATCAGCTTCAGGAGCCTGATCTCCCGCCACAGTCTGCGATGCTGGTTTTCACAAGCTGTAGAGATGTAGAAACAACAATTTATTAATAAATTGAATGTGACCTCAACAGACACAGATGTAGCAATGTAATGTCAGTGTGTCCAATTAGGTGACACTCACATTAACATTGTTGACCACTGTGCGCTTATTGCTTAACATGATATGAGTACTATTGACTGGCAGGAATGTGAACAACACATCCCAAGCATACATTTACTCTTAAAGTGTACCAACACCCACCGGTGATCGGCCCTGGAATCTATCAGATTCCCGGCCCGATCACCTCCCTCCCCGCGGGACATCCGAGATCGGGATGTCCCTCGGGGTGAAACCCCCCCAACACCCCAAAATCCCTACCTCAGTTTCGTTGGGGCACGGCCGCCGGGCCCTCCCTGGCGCCCCTCTAGATGTGTGCGTGCCTGCGCCGGCCGTCTGTGAATGGCCGGCGCAGGCACGCGCGCGTAAAAAGGGACGCGCGGGAGGCGGAGGAGGAGCCACTTTGCCGCGGCTTGTACGTTTGCTGGAGTAAAAGTGAGTTCAGGGGGTTGTCACACAGCGGTGACGATCAGGGGTGCCCCACCGTAGTGGACCAAGACCCAGGAAAGTCAAATTCCTGGTTGTTGTTCCACTTTAACTCTGGGGAAGCAAAGAAGGTATAAGTCCCAGTGTGTCCATTTTTGTATTTAGTCACAGCCAAACATCAGGGCCTAAGTCCTAACGAGTACACGAGTTTGCCCTATAATGTTAGAGGTCCAGACCTAATACGGCCCATTTGGTTGTGTCTAAGGCAAAAATAGTCTCTATGTGGCCAAATGAAGAATGTGAGGAAACAATCAAGCATGCAGACAGGCATGTTGGATTATTGTACAAACACATGGAATCTAGATGTGTGTGAAATTAACACATAGGTACATTTTAAATGTCTGCAGATGTGACTAGAAGACATAGGTTTCACAAGTCTTTAGGCATATGAAGTGGGATGTACTCACCATCGCAGCTGTGGCGGGGGCCCATGCTGCTGGCCGTCCCTGGAGCTGGGGTGGGGAGGAGGTTTTCTGGCTCCGTCTGCGTAGCAACATCTGTCAACAGAAAGCAAAAGACAAAAACACAATTAGTGGGCCAATGACACCTGACTATTTGACATCCATCTGGTTATTGAGTCTGAAAAATCAAAGGCTTGCATGGTTACATATAGGTTGTCCAAAATTAGCATATTTCCTGGTCCATGAGTTAATGTCAATTAGTTATGGTTGCAACATGTATCCCTAAAGATAATGTGCAAATAACATAGACAGTGCTATGTAAAGGACTCATTAGCAGTTGATTGGCTAATGTTACTAGTGTGCCACATGTTTTAGCGGGAACAACTTAACCCAAGAAAAGAAATGAGAACAACCATCATGGTGTGGGCAGAAACATAGGGGTGGTTGCCAGTTGGCTAGCACTGTAGTGGGGTTTGTGAGGTTAAGGTACATTATCAAACCAGCTGTGACAATGGACCAGGAAACATGTGTCTGTTAAAAGTGGGCCAATACACAGGATTGCAGCAATTCTGGGTTTTGGTCCGCTTTGGCAGAGCACCACAATTTGAGTGAGACAACGTACTCCGCCGCCGCTGCCTTCCACACATCACTCCTCCAGTGTGTGCGCACGCGCAGCCCATTAGGAAACAGAGCGCAGGCGCACACACATCTAGAGTGGCACACAGGAGGCTGGGACGGTGGCTTTGGCAACCCCCAAAGAGGTAAGGAGTTTGTGGGGTTTTTTTTGGGGGGGGTGCCCTGGGTGAGGGATGTGATTTTTCAGGGAACCTTCGAGAATCCAAGCACTATCAATGTTTGTGGGTCCACTTTAATGAATGTCATAACATAGGGAATGTGATGGCTAACAACAAACACTTACCACGACTATGCCCGTGGAGAATGCTTCTCCAAAAGGCCATGGAGGTGCCGCCTATATGATGCCCTGCAAATTAGAGAGGAATGGCAAGGGCTAAGTACAAATTGCAAGATGAAACCTGTCACAGACTAACAATGAAAAAAAGGACACTCACCAGGGGATGAACCGCCACTTGAAGCCCAGGGAGGGCTCTGAAGAGGAGGCGGGGAGCCTCGGCTCCTCACACTCTGGTCGGAAGATCCACCAGGCAAAGGGCCACCCTCCTCCCTCTCACTCCCTGCTCCTTCAGGGAGTGTGGGCGAGTCCATTTCTACCACCCCACTTGGACTCCCCACTTGAGAGTGGCCCCTTGCCTGGTGAGAGTCCTCAGACTCAGAGTGTGAGGAGCTGAGGCTTGATCCTGCCAGCCCCCCAGCAGCACACTCCTCTGGGGCGTCATCCCCTTCCTCCCCTGGGTCCTCTAAATAGGACCCGCGGGAGGGACCCTCCCCCGATGACTCCCCCGAGTCCGCCTGCCTGGTTCGGGGGAGGAATCCCTTCCCACGTTTCCCCAGGGGAGGACGCTTATCTGTGTTGAGGGGGTGAAAGAAAAATACCATTTTGTGAATACTCACCTGTAAAATGGGTATTATAAGTATGTCACACACCCCACTTCAGACTTAATAATTACACTAGGGTTAACGCACCTCTAGGTGGCAGCATTGCAGAGGACCTCCCAAGAACCTCCCAGTGTTAGAACAGCAGTAAGACAAGGTACCAGAACCAAACAATGTAACCCTCAACGTAAAGAACCAAACTTCACCAAATAGAGAGCCAGGATACCAAAAAGGGCGGGTGAAGTGGGGTGTGTGACATACTTATAATACCCATTTTACAGGTGAGTATTCACAAAATGGTATTATTCTAAGTATGTCACACACCCCACTTCAGACTTAATAATTACACTAGGGACATCCAACAGCAGTGTCCAGAAAAGGGTGGGTATCCGAACAGGCAATAACGCAGAAAAAATTCAAACCACTGCAGCCTGCAAAACCTTGCGGCCAAAAACAGCATCCGCTGAAGCCCGCGCATCAACCTTATAGAACTTAGAAAAAGTATGAACAGAAGACCAAGTTGCAGCCTTACACACTTGTTCAACAGAAGCCTGGTGCTGAAAAGCCCAGGACGCACCAACCGCCCGAGTAGAATGAGCAGTAACACGGAAAGGAGGATCCTTCCCCTTGGCCGAATAAGCACCAATAATGGCCTGACGAATCCATTTACTAATGGAAGACTTGGCCGGAGCCAACCCCTTCCTAGGCCCACATGGCACAACGAAAAAGGCATCAGTCTTACGAAAAGAAGACGTCGCCCGAAGATAGAACCTGACACAACGAACCACATCCAAGCAGTGCAAAGCACGCTCCTTGACATTCTTAGGCTTAGGACACAAAGAAGGAAGAACAATGTCCTGGTTAAGATGAAAAGCAGAAACCACTTTAGGGAGAAAATCTGACTTGTAACGAAAAACCACTTTGTCCTGATGATCCTCAAAATAAGGAGCCTGAATAGACAAGGCAGCCAGCTCTGAAACACGCCTAACCGAAGTAATGGCCACCAGAAAGGCAACCTTCTGAGTAAGAATGGACAAAGCAAAATCCCGCAAGGGCTCAAAAGGAGGAGCCATAAGAGCAGAAAGAACCAAATTCAGGTCCCAAACTGGGAGCAAAGGCTTCCTAGGAGGCCGCACATGCGAGACCCCCTGGAAAAAAGTCTTGACCAAGGAATGACTAGCAAAAGATTTCTGGAAAAAAATTGACAAAGCAGAAACCTGCCCCTTCAAGGTACTCAACTGAAGGCCAGAGTCCAGACCCGTCTGAAGGAACTCCAAAATCCTAGACACAGAAAAGACCCGGCAGGGCAAAGACCTAGCCTCACACCAATCAATATAAGCTCTCCAATACCTGTAATATATGGAAGAAGAAGATCTCTTCCTAGCACCAATAAGAGTCTGAATGACCGCATCCGAAAGACCCTCCTCCTTTAAGATGGAGGTTTCAGCAGCCAAGCCGTCAAAGCCAGCGTTTGTAAACTGGGGTAACAGAGATGACCCTGAGTGAGAAGATCTGGCCGAAGAGGCAGATCGAACCGATCCACAGCCAGACGGACGATGTCCGCGAACCACACCCGCCTTGGCCACCTTGGAGCCACGAGAATGGCAGGAACTCCTTCCAGAACCAACTTTCGCAGAACCCTGCCTAGCATGGGAATCGGAGGAAACAGATAAAGAAACCCCAGGTCCCTCCAGCTCAGGGACATGGCATCCACCGCCAGAGCCAGAGGGTCCCGGGACAGGCACACAAAGGACGGAAGCTTGTGATTGTGACGAGAGGCAAACAGATCCACCTCCGGCGTCCCCCACCGGAGACAAAGTGACCGAAACACCTGGGGATGGAGAGACCACTCCCCCCGACGAGACGCACACCGGCTCAGAAAATCCGCCTCCGTGTTTTCCACACCCGGAATGTAAACTGCCGAGATGCAAGGGACATGAGTCTCCGCCCAAACCAAAATCAGAGACACTTCCCTGTGGGCACCCAGACTGCGAGTCCCCCCTTGGTGATTGATGTAAGCAACCGCCGTCTGATTGTCCGAGCGAACCTGAACCGGCAGACCTTGTAAATGATGCGTCAAGTGAGACAGAACCAACCTGATGGCCCGCAATTCCAGAACATTGATGGACAAGTGAGCCTCCTGAGGGTCCCACTGCCCCTGAAACCGAAGATCCTTCCAATAACCTCCCCAGCCTGACAGACTGGCATCCGTAGTGACAGTTTCCCAAAGTGGAGTCAGAAACGACCTGCCCTTCAGAAGATTGTCCGAGACCAACCACCACAGAAGGGACTGCCGAACCCGAGGGGACAACCGGAAGGACCGATCCAACGACCCCGGGCACCGGTTCCAAGACGCCAAAAGATGAAGTTGAAGAGTCCTCGTATGAAACTGAGCAAAGGGAACTGCCTCGAACGAGGCCACCATCAACCCCACCAGTCTCATCCCCAGACGAATGGACGGATGAGGATGGGAGAGGAGCAGCCGGGCCAATTCCTGAATCATCATAACCTTGGCCTGAGGAAGAAACACTCTGTGCTGGCAGGAGTCCAGCGACATCCCCAGAAAGGTCACCACCCTGGCCGGAACCAGCGAGGACTTGGGGTAATTGATCACCCAGCCGAACCTCTCCAACATGGACACCACCGTGCTGGTGTCCCCTTCTGCTTGACTGAAGGAAGGAGCCATGATGAGAAGATCGTCCAGATAAGGCACAATGCGAATCCCCTGAGCTCTGAGCAGGGCCATCACCCCCGCCAACACCTTGGTGAACACTCTCGGGGCAGAGGTGAGCCCGAATGGAAGAGCCACAAACTGAAAATGCCGATCCCCCACCACGAAACGGAGGAACCGCTGATGAGCAGGAAAAATCGGCACGTGCAGGTACGCATCCTTGATGTCTATGGACGTCATAAAGTCCCCCTGCCGAAGCGAACCGATCGCCGACCGCAGGGTCTCCATGCGAAACTTCCGAGGACGAATAAACCTGTTGAGAAACTTCAAATCCAGAATAGGACGGAAGGACCCGTCCTTTTTGGGGACCGTGAAGAGATTGGAATAAAACCCGCGTCCCACCTCCGAAGGAGGAGCCGGGCAAATGACGGCCAAATCCAGAAGATTCCTTACTGCCGCCAGGAGCCCCTGCGCGGCCAAAGGATCCAAAGACACCCGAGACCTGAAGAACCTTGGAGGAGGAAGGGACTCGAACTCCAACTTGTAACCGGCCGAAATCACCTCCCGGATCCATCTGTCCGGGACCTCCTGGTCCCACACCCGGGAGAAAAGTTGCAACCGTCCCCCCACCCGAACGGGTGAGGGCGCCCCCTCATTGCTGGATGGGCTTGGCAGCCGGCTTGGGCTTGGCACCCCAGACGCGGGTGGGACGGCCACGGCCTCTGCCCCTATTCCAACTGCCTCCCCTGGGGGCCGGGGAGCCCGCACCTCTACCGGCGCCAACTCCCCGAAAGGACGGATTGAACGAGACCATCCCCCAAAAGGAACGACGAAATTTCTTGCACTGAGGTAACTTACCTCCCTTGGCAACAGAGTCCAGCTTCTCACCAAAAAGCCTCAAACCCATAAAGGGCAGAGCCGTGAGCGATCTTTTAGAATTAAAATCAGCCGTCCACTGTCTCAACCACACACAGCGCCGGATAGCTACCAGCAAGGCAGTAGCCCTGCCACACATCAGCATGGCATCCTCCTGAGAGGCCAGGATAAAGGACAAAAAAGCATCACAGCGCTTAAGCCCAAGGGACTCATCACTGGTGGGCTCGAGATCCACCCCCAAGTCCCTGACAATAGACCTGACCGCAAAAGTCAAAAGAGCCGAAGCACAGACAGGCCTTAACACCGAACCCGCACATACAAAACCATGACGGGCAAGCTGATCAACCCGGCGATCCTCACCGTCCCTGAGCGAAGTCGTGTCAGGGGAATGCACGACCGCCGTGTTGGACAGTCCCAAGACCGGAGTATCTACCTCAGGGGGGACAGACCAACGCTTCATCAATTCCGCCGGAAAGGGATACTTCCTATCCCAGCTAGACGGCACACCAACAAGACGTGTAGGTTGCTCCCATTGCTTGAAGACAATTTCTTCAAAGTGCTGTTGGCTGGGAAATTCCAGACGCTGCTTGGAAACCCCAAAAAGCTGACCCTTGGGCCTGGGAGCAACCACCGGAGGCTCCAAATCCAACACCTCAAACATCTGGCTCAAAATGGTAGAGGAATCGAGAGGGAGGCCATCATCCTGATCTCCCTCAGAACCCAGCAACTGCTGAACATCAGAATCTTCATCCTCAATGAGCTCACCTTCTTCACGGGGACGATCCGACCAATCCAGATCTCCCACAACTTCCTCATCTGAATCCGGCGGAGGCGGAGACAGATGCTTCCGCTTAGCTGAAACCTTCTGAGCGGCTATAGCAGAAAAACGCTTCTCAAGGCTGGTCAAGCGGGCACATACCTCAGACTGCGAATCCCCGCCCAGGACAACGTCACACGGGGTCCAGAATAAGCGAGGGGGAGAGGGAGATGGCGCGGCTGACGAAGTGCTAGGCACCGGAGTACTGGACTGCCGTGCAATGTTCTGCTGTGCACAAGGGATACACAAAATGACATCATCTCCCTGGAGCGGAGCCCCACAACCCCCGCACACCTTGGATTGTCCCGAAGAACCATTCCCGGTATCTGTGGCAACCTCCATGTGGTGAAATTATGGTATTTGCAGAACCCAGGGATTTATGCGGTACGCGACCCGGGATGCCCCTTAATAACCTAACACTTGTCTAAGGACAGACACAAGATCCTGACCCAGGGGAATAGCATAAGGCCCTAATAAAAATACAAATAAATGTATATATATAAATATATAGCAAGGACAAAAAACACCCCCCACGAGCCAGGTATATATGACCGGGAGAGCCCTGCCAGACGGGATCTGAAAAACACAAAGGGAGAGAGAGACAGGCGTCAATCAGCACCATGCCAAAAAACACCGCATAATATACAAAACCCCCCTTACACCCCCCCCCCTCATTAACCAGAGCAACGGAAGTGGTTAATGCCAACCAGCACCATCAAGCTGCGCCGGGGCGAGGAGGGAGGCAAGGGAGAAGGAAGGATCCGAGGGGTCACTGACATGGCCCAAGAACCGCCTACCTGGAGAGAAGAGGAACCGCGCAGCCAGCAGAAGATGGCGGCCAGCACACCGAGGACGGAGGAAGAGAGAAGCTCCGGGAGCGCGGGAGCCGAGAAGGCCCCGCCCCTCAGGCCGTCCAATCCGTGCGCGGCCCCGCCCCCAGGCAGCGTCAGCGACTGCCTGCGGGGACCGCCATCAGACCTCGATCACGGGGCCGGCGGCGCCACCCGCCGGCTCCCGGAGTACAGCGTCGGAGAACACAGACCCACACACTGATCAGTGTCTCCCCTGAGCAGCCGGGCAAACAAGCTGCAGGCGCCGAATACGGCGCCCAGCCACCCGCGGGACCGCGGCGCAGCACGCCGCGAGGCCCCGCCCCCCCCGGTTCCTGAGGGGAGAACACACACACAGCCATGAACAGACAGTGAAGGCACAAGTAAAATCACAAAGTAAAATCACAAATGGAAAGCGCAGCAGCACACTCACACAACATGTGCATAGTAAAGCATGACACTGTCCCCAGCGCGTCCCACACCCCGGAAGAGACACAACACCCCAGGGCAAGGACAACCTGACCACTAACTCCTATAAAAAAAGGGGGCATCCCACATCCGGATCACCACTCCGGGAATCCCGCTATGCCCCGCAATGAAGGGTCGAGCGGAGGAGCTAATCTCCTAGGCACCAATGGTGCCGGCTACCTTATTGCCCGGCCTACAGTCGAAGCTGGGAGGCTGCCATTACATAGAACACATTCAAACAAAAGCCGGGCAGAAATAGACCACGGGGGGGGGGGGGGGGGGCCGGGGGGATACCCCGGCTACCTGCAAGCAGGAGACTTCTTTCTTCTGTCTTGTCGCCACCTTGCAGAGAACAACACTGGGAGGTTCTTGGGAGGTACCAGGTATGTAAAGACCGGGAGGGGCCTGTTGAAGTTTTTTGGAGAAGTTCTCTGCAATGCTGCCACCTAGAGGTGCGTTAACCCTAGTGTAATTATTAAGTCTGAAGTGGGGTGTGTGACATACTAAGAATATAATTAATATAAAGAGCACAAATGGACACAGCTTAGCAGATGATTCTGCAAAAAGTATAAACAGAGCATAAGCTTTAACTTACCTGATGCGTAGGCATCATATAGGCGGTACACGCCTTCAGGGTCCCGGCGCTTAAAGTCCGACCACTTTTGCTGAATCGCTCTGATCGAGAGCTCGGTGTGGAAGCGCCGGGACACTGTGGCCTTCACCTCCATGGCAATTCGTTTTTTTCCCCCACGGGCATAGTCGTACTGGGCCACGCAGAAGTCCTATGAAAAATGAAAAAAAAAACACAAATCAATACATGACATCAGAACAATGGCATAAACAGTTATACAGAGACCAGATCAAAGTGGACCCACACCCAGGATTATCACTATTCTGGGTTTGTGTGCACTTTGGTGGGCCACACCAATTGTGGGTGGTCCGCTGTCTGAAACCCCCTTGGAAGGCCACAAATACACCACTGAGGACGCTCCCACGTGACTGCGCCAGCCGAGCACAGCGCTCTGCGCCGCTGTGGTATGCGCATACAAGGCCGTTTGGATGTGCATACCAGCTCAGCTGGGTCTGCACGGCAAAGTACGCATGTGGCGTTTGACTCTAACAGGGAGTGCGCCTGCACACAAAATTTAAAAATGTCTGGCGCAGGGGTACACCCTGCTAGAGGTAAGCGCAAGAGGCATCCGCAGCTCAAGCATGCACAGATGGGACGGGGCTGAGGTAATTTTTAGGGCCCTCCAGGGGGGGGCATCCCCGCAGGACATCCAGAATGGGGATGCCCCACGGGGAGTGATCCAATTTGGCCAGAAAAATAAGGAATTTCAGGGCCAATCCCCCCTGTGTGTTCTGCAACTTTAAGGCAAAAAATACACAAACCAAATACTCACTTTGACCACCTGGCCATTAACGCGGCTATCCACCCGGTTGCGCCTTTTCTTGGCCTGCCCAGGAGGGGAAGGGGTGGGAGGGGTGCTAGATGGGGAAGGTGAGGTAGGTGGGGGAGGTGGGGGAGGGGTGGTGGGGTCAGAGTCGGAGGAGGAGCTGGGGAGGCGCATCACTCGCCGTCTGGGCAGCATTGTGGAAACGCTAAGGAGGAAACAGGAACCGGAAATGACCAAAGCGACATGGGAAAAAAAAAAAAAAAAAAAAACGCTCCGCGCACCAGGAACAAGCTATTATCAGCTATGTGCAAGCTAAGTGGCGGAAAAACTAAAATGACGCTTGAAAACAAGCTATTGGCATAAGCGCTAGACATTTTTAGCTTTAGGTGGCGTTGAAACGCAAAGGAGGATACCGGAACCGGATATGACGCAAGCAACTGTGATTCAAAATTCAAAAACAAACATGCGCGCAACAGGGACAAGCTAATATCAGCTATGTGCAAGCTAAGTGGCGGAAAAAATAAAATGACGCTTGAAAACAAGCTAGGGCCCAAGGCGCCACTAATTATTAGCTTGATTTAGCAGGGGGTTCTACATACTGTAATGCATAGGTCCTTATAAAGCATACCCCGTTGTGCTTAAATATACAAATCTTATTCCTTCCGAAAGTCATCACAAAATCAAACTAGACAACTACATGAAAATGTGGCACACATGAGAATGCATAACGGGTTGTTATGAGCTGGTACGACTGAATGTTAATCCTGCAATATGTGGCCAGGCACGCTCACAACTACAGTGTATTCATTAACAACGACTCGGGTCGCAGGAAGTGAATTCCTTGCAAATGGCAGAAGGGCACATGTATGAACAGCACAGCGCCGCACAACGCAGCGCAGCGAGGCACAGCGACGCTCGCGCCGCCACATAGCGAATTAAAACAGCGACTGCACAAACACTGACCAACACAGATTCATCAAGGACAGGGCTGCCGAATAGCTTGGGCGCTGACAATTTCGAAGAGCGAACGTGACCGCCCAACCTGACAGGCTACAAAATAGCTTTACAAGCCCCGTTTGTGGTGAAAACAAGCGATTTTGATGCCAATGAGTTTGGGTGGAGGAGATGCAATTCCCATGTCACTCACAGCATTACATTGTCAAAAATAATAAAAATTTCAAAAACATAAAAATAACCAGCCAGATTAATAAAACATATCAATATAAACATGTGTTGAATTTTGTGCCAAAGAAAAGAACACAAAAACCACTAAAAACAATCATTGCAGCGTCTGCCATTGAAATGTATGGGAGAGCGGCAGGTAGCGCCAGGTCATACCTGTCGCTGTGATGGGATTAGCAGCGGCGCTGTTCGTTGCAGTCGGCTTCATGATGAATGCCGCGCTAGCCGACGCTCTCGCCGGCTCTAGCCTCATTTTGCTTGATAAATGCGTCATTGTGACCGCCGCCGGGCGTACTGGAGTCGGTAGTCGCCGTTAGCTGCCGCTACCTGGCGCTCGTCGGACACTACCTGGCGCTATCGCTTGATGAATAAGGGCCTATGTTCCAATGTATTTTTGTTTTTTTCCTCAAGGTTCTTTCTAAGGCACTGAATTTCCCTAGTATGTTACTGTTCTCTGTACTTTCCGGTTGGTCTAGCGTGACGGTTTGTGAGAAGTCTCTAAACAGTTGATCCCACTCTAGGCCTGAAAGCTGGGTCATATCCCTTTCCCTCTAGCAGTCTTGATCCTATTGTATTCTTGTGAGTCTCTTGTGGACTAATGGTCTATTCTCTTTAATCCAGGTCTTTGGGCTTAACCCAAGTCCTCTAAAGTCTACTTTGGGGGGGATAGTGGAGTTTTGGAAGCTCCACTAAGTATGGATCCTGGATTCCTATGGGTAAAGGATGTCCCTACTCCTTTTTGAAATTGAAGAGGTTTGGGGGGGAGTGGTTAGAGCCCTTGGGGGGGCTTTCTAACCCTGTATGGAGTAGTTTCTTGGACTTTGCTTTCTCTTGGTAACAGTGTATCAAAATCTAATGCAATGATTATGTCTAAGTATATATTTATTATTCAATATTCATCTTCCTTACTTTACATTGGTATTTAACACATATTTTACCATCACATATTTTTACCAAGTAACACCAATTTTTCAGTATTTTTCAATTTCTTTTTTGTGTTTTCACATAGTAGATATAGTACAGTGCAACAGTTTCAGTTTGTAGCAATTTGTGCTCTGCACAGGTTTGTAGCAAGACCTGTTGCGCTGTCCCTTTGTGATTGATCAGGTTCGGTGCATCTGTTCCTATCATATAGTTTTGCAAACGTTTCGCTGGTGATCCAGCTTCCTCAGTGCACTATTTTTTCTGGTTCAAACATATGAAATAGTGGTAAAAAGTTATATACAGAGTATGTGTAATATAATGAACTAAATTTACATTAGACTGGGCGCACTTACTTCCCAGATGCCTTATTCCTGAGGCTAGTAAGTCTCTATCAATAGTGGCCCCTGGAAATAAAAATTGAGTATATTTAAAACTGTGTTTATCCCCAGTGTATCATTTATCTCTGCTGTAAGCGTTTAACATAAAGTACCTTAATCTTCATAGGGCAATAACTCCTCTCTTAGGTAATGTTCTCTGGTGTGATAATCAGGCAGGTGTGCTTCCTCTTTATGGAGCCGCTATGCCTGTATCTGTGTATATAGGAATGGGGAAAATTTTGAGTGCTGGGTTCACTGTAATGTGCTCCTATCTCAATATTAAAGTTATGAAGGTATATTATGTTACCTTCTCACCTCGATGTCCAGCAGTTGGAGCATCATGGGCATGCTGTAGCATCAAACCTCGGAATGCTATGGGAACCACCCATTGAGATATGCCATTTTTCGATGTTCTGACTAACAACCCATCTTGTAAAGAAAATTGGGACTTACCCTTCATCAAGATCCGTAACTCTTCCTTGTCTTTACAATCTTCCATGGTTATGGAATGGTTCTGTGGATCTTCGATATGTTTATAAAATACCCCAATGACAGGATCCCCCTTTTGGCTTTCAATGAGATCCTCACTAGGAAAATCCTGGCTCCACTGGGCCACATTGGCTTCGGCCTCCTTTTGGGCCTGCCTCCTGGTTAATGCCTCTACCTGTATGGTACCCATGAGGTCATCAATATCCAGGACTTCTCCTTCAAGAGCTCCTCGCTTGGCTAGGGAGTCTGCCAAGTCATTTCCCTCTTTATCCATACCTGGATATTTTGAATGGCCCCTGGTCTTCTTCCAATATATGGCAAGTCCATGAGTGGTAACCATCTCATCAATCCTGCAAAACATTTTACCATGTTTAACTGGTTTGTTATTGCTTCTTACCATATTGGACCTTTTCCATCCAGGGAGGTATTCCACAAAACTGTTACGAATATAATTAGAATCTGTAATTATAACAAACTCTTTCATATCATATTCGATAGCCATCTGTACAGCTTTGTACACAGCAGTAAGTTCTGCAATCTGGCTACTTTTAGGACCAATACTGTATCCTACAGAGATCTCTGGGAAGTTGTTATTCCACACTATTCCAATACCTGCAACCAACTTACGTTCTGATCCCACAGTTGTATGGAAAGAACAACCGTCAACATAAACACAGGGCAAAGATTTGCAATACTCTTCTTCAAATGTCTTATAGGGAGACAAAGATTGTTCTATTAGGAAATCATTTTCCGCTGGTTCATCCTTAGGACCTGTATCGGTACAATCATGAAGATCAGCTAACCCTTGGGCAACTGGATTCTTATTATTTTGTTTGTACCTTATTTCCAATGGCCATCCCATTAAGGACATTGTCCATGCGGTTATCCGACTATTGGAAAGATTTCCATCCCTAATTTTACTACTCTGCAAGTATTGCAATGGTTGGTGTGCAGTTTCCACAATGATCTTTTCGCCTTGGATAAAACTCCTGAAATATTGCAAAGCCCACACAGTTGACAATGCTTTTTCACAATCATTAAATTTTACCTCAACTGGTGATAAGGACTTGCTAGCATAAGCGATGATCTTATTCAGGGTTTCCTGTTTCTGGAATAGTACAGCACTCTTGCTTTTATCGGTGAAGCCTGTTTCAACAAAGAAAGAATTCCCCCCTTCTGGGTATGCAAGGCATGGGGCCTGAATGAGTCTAGTTTTCAGCTCAGTTACAGCTTCCTCATGACATTCATTCCATTCTCATTTTACGCCTTTCTTTAACAACTGCAAAAGTGGTTTTGTAATTTCAGCATAGTTGTCTATGAACTTACGTGAATAGTTCATCATACCCAGGAAGGATCTTAATTCCTTCAGGTTGGTTGGTGACTTTGTCTTGGTCACGGCTTCCACCTTCTTCTTTTGTGGATTAATTCCTTCCGCAGAGATTTCATGACCTAGGAAATTAACTTTGGAACGACACCATTGAGCCTTCTGTAAAGACAGTTTTACGCCAGCTTTTCTCAATTGGGTTAGTACATGCCTCAGTTCTGCAATATGTTCCTCAAAAGTCGTACTTTTGATCAGAATGTCATCCACATAAATTAAGGTACCTCGTTCAGCGGCATCAGGCATTGTCTTATACATAAACACAGCAAACTCGTGACCTGCATTTACATAACCAAAAGGTAATCGTTGCCACGCCCATTGTTTGTCACCAAATGAGAATGCCAGTTTGTATTGGTCCCTCTCATCCACCTTAAAGCGGACCTTCACTCTGAATAAGAGTCTATCTTATATGTTTCCCCCACACTGTACATACAGATTGCTCACATTAAAAATCATCCTACCTGCATCTACTGCATGTTATAAGCCTTTAAACATCCAAGATGGCGGCTTATGGAAGCTGCCATTTTATCAGGCAGCCTGCAAACAGGAAGTGCCTGCAAACAGGAAGTGACTGTGCTGCTCTGCATTCTGGGACTGCTGACCTTTCCCTGACCCCAGCTCTGCTCTGTCTGAGCAAAGCACAGCTATAACCTGCCCCCCTGTACCTTATCCCACTCTCCTCTCCTCAGTAAGTGTGATGCTTCTGAGTCAAGATGGCGGCGCCCGTATCCTAAATTCCTGAACAGAGTTGCAGCCCAGTGGGGGAAAGAATAATAAGTTAGTGACTAAAAATGTAAAATATATTAATTTTAGATGCTGGGGAATCGTTTTTTAAGAGTTTGGGCTTTTCAATAAATCATGGTGAAGGTCCGGTTTAATAGTCCAATATCCCTGCGCACAATCAAGGCCTGTAAAAATTTTTGACCCCTGTATTTGTGCCAAACATTGGTCTATATATGACACGGGCCACCCAGACATATATACCCGTTTATTTAACTGCCTAAGGTCCGTACATAGACGAAATTGACCATTTGGCTTGAGAATTGTCAATATAGGGGAGTTAAATGAACTATGCACTGGGCGTATGATACCCCGCGCTTCCAAGTTCTTGACTATTTCCGCTAACGACTCGTAAGCTGCTAATGGAAGTCGGTATTGTTTGACATATACAGGTGGTGCATTGGGATCTGTTTGGATTCTTGCTACATGTAGGTCAGTGACCCCACAATCATAGGAATCCTTGGCAAACATATCTTGGAAATCTATGAAGAGTTTCTTTAGCTGTTGGCGCTTCGATTCATCAGAGCATGCATCGGCTAAAGAGATTTGCTCTGCGGCCTGTTCCTGAAAAATTTCAGGTTGACTTAACTCATAAGCTTCTTCCAGCTCAGTTGTTAAATCGCTCTTAGGTTCGCTTACCATTTCCTTTTCTCGTTGGTATGACTCATATTCTTTCTAATCACTCTCGTGATTGAAAACCAATGAGGCTTCTTCAATATGGCATGTACCTTCTTCAGAACTGAAAGGATAAATAGAATGAATATTAAATAACCCTTCAGGTATTGAAAAAAAATGTTGTTCCAATAGTTCTTCCTCTGATAGATATTCATCAGGGATAAGTCCAATAACCTGATTCTGAAATCCAAAAGTGTAATATTCAGAATCCATACCTAAAACCTAAAAACAATAGTAGAAATCGCATCAGATTTACCTACAACCAATTCAGTAACCTTGCACAGGCCTAAGCTTTGATCCTGCCCTGACAATTTTATACAGTTGGACTGGGGCCTGCAGCTGTTGCTAAAAAAGGCTTTTGGTTACTCTCATTGGAAACCTGAGTCATTTTACTAACCATTTCGGTTAGTTTGGCTACCTGATCGGCCAACTTATCGAAACGGTCACTAAATTTAGGCCTATCTTGGTTTTGAGGCCTTCTCCTGTTATCAGTAGGTGACCGACCCCTATGTGAGGTATGTGATTCAGGCCTATTATCCTTTGGCCGTCTAGGCTTATTATCCCAGCGGCTGTACGTTGGGGGACCCCCATTGTTATATCAGGGACGGTAGAAATACCTTTTATTACCGCTATTTTTCCCCTCTGACCCATTGGGACTACGAGGCTTTGTTGGCCTGGGTCCTGATTGGTTCTGCTGGGGCTGTTTGGATAGTTCGGCAGGCTTAGGATACTTACGCTGCTGCGTTTCAAATCCAAATTTCTGATCTATCCTAGTCTCAGCGACATGTTGATCTGAGGACTTGTCATACCTTCTCTCACCTGTAGGGTTACACTCACTGATATTGTACAGTGTAGTGGCAGCAGTCACTAATCTGTCTAAAGGTGCATCAAGATCTCTTGCTAAGCTAAATTTAATCTGCACCGGCATCGCATCATAAAATAACTGCTTAAATTCACAGGACTCCCAATCAGGATAACTATATGCTAAACCATAAGCATTTTTAAGGACATACAAAAACTCCCGGGGACTTTGATGAGGTTTGCATCTTAATTTATAGATGTCACGTCTGGCTGCCGTAATGGATTTAACACTTTAAGTGCCAGACTACTTTTCACTATCTTGTGCTACACATGTTCAACCTTGATTTTTGAAGGGATTTCCAGGGATTTCAACATGAATGTCTTGTATGTCCTTTTTTAGTGGATTCTCAATACTTTTGGATGAAATATGTGCAAAAAAAATGTACAAATCTATTTCTTGCAATTTGTAGTGTTTTTTTGTGATAAAAAATGTAAGTTTGTCAATATAATTTTATTGGGTCTGAAACCCCAATTTCTCCCGGTTACAGCGGTACCACATATGTATAGGTAGACACCCTTTCCTGCTCATGAGACTCCCCCAAACTGAAACAGCGCTTTAGGAGATTTTCAGATAAAATACAACTGTGATATGCGCTATGCGCACCTTGCAATTTTTCCAGAAAAACAACCCTTTACATTTGAAATACCCCCCACAAACTATATATTCTCTGGAAGTACACACCTCAAGCTTTCCAGGCTTGTTGATGTGGGCATAGCTTTCTGGAAGTAATCCCTCAATCAATTCTCTGGTTGCACAGAGTTTCCCTAAAATGAATAAAAAGGAAGAATCAAAGCCACATTTTCCTAAAAAAAAAACTATATGCAAACAAGAAAAAACAAGTAAAATCTGAAAAAGCAACATCCCTCGAACAGAACAATACCCAACATGCATATTTTCATAAATGATTTGGGGAGACTTGTAAAATCATATTAGGCTTGATTCAGAGCCTTCTACATTATTTTTCCCCCTGAAGTGCGTCCTTTACACATCTTTTGTTAGGTATACATATGCTCGTATGATGCAGGGCCTCTATCGTGTGAGCTTTGTACTCTGCATTCTTCTTTTCTTCTTCCTAATGATAACTTTTTAGGGGTTTCTAGAGTATAGTTCTCCCACAGTATGTGAGTGACCCTCTCTGTTGCTTACGTTCTTTATGGCATTACGTTTTCATTTTAAAGCTTTCATACAGGTGGGTACAAAAAACGGTCCTCTTTAACATATTTACATTGTTTATCATGATTAGGCCCCTCCTGATTGCTTGCATTGGACTTGGGAATTTGATCACACGAATTATTTCGTTATTTAAATATTCCCCTTATTGTTACAAAAGTTTTTTTTTATTTGTTGATATACTAAACTGTGCAAAAAAATTCTCTACCTATGTTTCATGGATTCACAAGGTAAATGTATCATGTGCAAAACATTACGTAATAGATTCTTCACATATGTTGTTTCAACTCTCCATTATTTCTTCATATCTATAGCGTTCATAAAAGGCAGACATGTTTCGCCTGTCTCGGCTTTTTCAATGCCCTATTGTTGCAAAAAATATACATTATTATTTTGTACATCTTTTATAAGTAAAAAAGTAAGATTTCTTTTGTTACAAAAATAGTGTACCTTACAACTTAAATATGAAGCCTCACACAGTACATCTTTAGTTTTAGCATTGTTCCCTTTGCCTTTTAAATTGTTACGTTGCCAGCCCTTTAAAAAGATAGATCATGTTGGCATAATCACTAATTTGTGACTATTGTTTCCCATGATATATAAGTATCTATATATTGATAAGTACCTTATAGATTTTATTAGCGCCAATTTGATTTTTCAGTAACTCTTATGTTGAAATCTGTGTATAGGTCTTTATGAGCCTATAGCATCTAGATGGGTCACTCTGGGCCTATAATATATATAATGAGGGCAATTAGTGGCCTTATCATAAATATGGCCCATGTAGGAATGCATTCAAGGGGATAAATACCTTCTAGGGGATGAATAGCCTGGAGATGAGAAGCTTGGAGAGAGCTGCAGCCATGGCGGTGTGAGATTTGAAATGTCCCCGCTCGCTCTGTCCACCTAGGTCTATGGTTCCCGATTTTTTTGGTAGGGTCCATCGCGTGTCCCGCACGCTGTATTGTCTTCCCCCTTACACTTTTATACAGGTGGCGCAAGCCCAGGTGATTCTCATCACCACCACGCCAGCACAATCTGAGTGCGTTATATCTCCTGGAGCGCACCCTCTCGTTCTTCCTGCTCACGGCCGAAAGTGACGTGGTTCGCACTGGTCCGGTGCCATAAGTCGTCAAAATCCGCCATTTTACCGAAGTCTGATGGCGGAGAGACTTCTCGGTGCTGTAATAATAAATAATAAATATATTCTATTGTATGGCTCATTGTGCCTTTTATTTATATAATTAACTTCTTGTAATACTGGCACCGGAACTACAACTTTGCTCCGTTTTATGTTTATCCCTAATGTGAGTGATTGTATAAACGTGCTGTGTTCCTACATTACGGTTTGCTTAAAGGGGAACCCTCCATTTCTTCCTATGGTTTCCAATTGATATCCCATTTATATCCCATGTCCATGGAACAAGACAGATATTAAAATACATTAGATTTTAGAGCTAGCCATATTTGTATCACGAAATTTGTCTCACATTCCGCATTATTTAATATCCAAAAATCATTGGGATCTATTTATACATAGAAACATAGAAGGTTGACGGCAGAAGGAGACCATACGGTCCATCTAGTCTGCCTTTATGTGTATACTGTATGTTCTCTGTATCTTATGTGTGTACTGTATGTTCTCTGTATCTTATGTGTATACTGTATGTTCTCTGTATCTTATGTGTATACTGTATGTTCTCTGTATCTTATGTGTATACTGTATGTTCTCTGTATCTTATGTGTATACTGTATGTTCTCTGTATCTTATGTGTATACTGTATGTTCTCTGTATCTTATGTGTATACTGTATGTTCTCTGTATCTTATGTGTATCCTGTATGTTCTCTGTATCTTATGTATATACTGTATGTTCTCTGTATCTTAGGATAGATGTGTGCTTATCCCAGGCATGTTTAAATTCAGTGACTGTTGATTTTTCAACTACCTCTGCTGGAAGTTTGTTCCCAGCATCTACTACTCTTTCTGTAAAATAATATTTTCTAACATTGCTCCTGATCTTCCCCCTGACTAGCTTTAGGTTGTGCCCCCTTGTTCTATCATTAAGCTTCTTCTTAAAAACACTTCCCTCCTGAACCTTATTCAATCCTTTCACATATTTAAAGGTCTCAATCATGTCCCCCCTCTCCCTTCTTTCCTCCAAACTGTACAAATTAAGTTCTTTAAGTCTCTCCTGATAAGTTTTAAGTTTAAGTCCTTCCACCATTTTCG
This sequence comes from Gastrophryne carolinensis, assembly GCA_027917425.1. Lineage (NCBI taxonomy): Eukaryota > Metazoa > Chordata > Amphibia > Anura > Microhylidae > Gastrophryne > Gastrophryne carolinensis. The sequence continues at coordinate 647,675,982 of CM051234.1, read as the reverse complement.
TTGCCCGCCTTTGGACACGTTCTATTTGAATAATGTCTTTTTGCAGGTAAGGTCTCCAGAACTGCACACAGTATTCTAGCTGTGGCCTTACCAGGGCTCTATACAGCGGCATCACAACCTCCCTCTTCCTACCTAACTATACATCAGTACCCATTAATTGCTTATTGCGTTTTATATGTTTTTGTGTTGTTCCTGCAAGGATTAATGTCTTCATTTGGAGCATTCTTTATGCCCTCCTCCAATTACAAATGTTATAGGAAAGGTACAAAACTTATGGTCTCATTCAGACCAGGAAATTTGAAAGCCTCCAAACGGTAGAACCATCATCTTTCCATTCTTAATTTATTTTTTTCTATGTTGCCCCTGCGTGGCGGGGGGTGTATCCTATCAAGGCCCTGGATCCTCAGAGTACTGGGATCACTACCATGACATTTTTTAAAATGACGGCCTATTGGTGTTTTGCTATTCTCTGTTCTTATATTGTACGGATGTTCGTAAACACGCTTATTTAATGGGCGGTTTGTTTTGCCTGCGTAGTATCTTCCACACCCACATGTGTAAATATATCACATTGCTTGTTGCACAGTTAATGTAATGTTGTATTTTGAAGCTTCCCTTCTTTTCTATCGTTGCAGTGAAATGTTTTAAAAAATTGGTCATTAAGGATAGGTCAATGAGTTTTCAAGATTTTACGTATTTGTGAGTGAGCCCCTGTGTATGTGAGGACCAAGGCTGGTCCCGATTGTCCCTTATCTATTCTGGGCTTATACAGCAGTTCCTGCCTGTTCGGATTTTTTGCTTTTTTATAGGCCGCTTTTAAGATGGACATTTTGTAGCCTCTATCCTGTAATCTGGAACGTATCCCCCCCCTGGAATGACTCCATGTTAGTGCAATTCCGTTTTGCCTGGATAAATTCCGGGAGGAGATGGATGGGATGTGAGCTCGTAGCTCTTAGCGTGGTATCAGCGGACGTCTCTTTACTGTATAATTTTGTGGTTATTTGTCTTTATGTGTCTTTTAAAATTTCTAGATCTAGAAACATGATTTTGTTTTTAACACGCTGACATGTGAATTTAAGGTTAATCTCATTGTTTAATTTCCGTACAAAATCATCCAGCTCCTGCCTCGGCCCCTCCCATATTACCAAGATGTCATCGATGTACCTGTGCCAGGCTGACACATGGCACAGGTACTTGGCCATTTTGTTCTCCGCCCACAAACTCCGCTCCCTCCAACCCAGGTACAGGTTGGCGAATGACGGGCCACAGGTCGTCCCCATCGCCCGTCCCCTGCACCTGGTGGTAGAGTTGGCTCTTAAAAAGGAAAAGGTTGTGGGTGAGGATGAAACTGAGGAGCCGAAGCAGGAACAGGCTATGATTGTGTACTGATAGGTCGTTTTCAGTTTAATCTCACTGAATACATGAATTATATATAAATATATTTTCTGGGATGATTTGATTGTACATGTCATATATAAAAAAGCTAAGAAACTGTAATTTCCACCTTAGAACAAAAAAAGAGAAAAGACATGAAGAACAAACCCACCACCCCTGGCAGAGCTAGATAAGAATTCTGGCTGTAAAGCGAAGGCTTCCTCCTTTCAAGCTAACTTTTTGGGAAAAACCACACCTAACTCGGGTAGAATGTTATTTATCTGTATATATATCTTCCTAAAAAAAATCTTTGATTGGCCGGCAGCATCACCTGACCAAAAACACAGGTGCTGATTTTGGAAAGCGGAAAAAAGACGTGTTCCTTTAGGGGATTAATGTGCGGGGGAATCTGGCAGACAGGATGGCCAATTGCTTGTGTGGCACATAAATGAAGGAATTTGGCTTTTAGATAAAAATCAGCTGGAGGTCATTCTTGGAACATCGCCATCTGTTCTGATCTGCAGCACTCACTTCATACTTTAGCTTCTTGATGGTGTGACTGGTCTTCCCATGAGTCACATTTGTATGATCTTGAATCCTCAGGCTGTTGGGTTGCTGGTTGGATTAGGATTAGAATCTGAAGTTTGGGCCATTGTGTAGCCAACTTCTTCATGCTGCTCTCTAGAAAATCTGGATCGTAGTTGTGGCTATTTTCTCCAGATAACCAATCCCAGGACTAAAACAACCGAAGCTAAAACACCAATGACAATGTAGATGGCGACATCTTTCCTAGGAGGCTTTAGGTGGCAGCTCCCATATGACAGCAAGAACTTCGTCCAGGCTGCTGTGATCCACATGGCAGGAGTAAGAGTCGCCCTCCCTTGTTGGCACTTCCATGCTGGCTCTGGTCTGAAGCATACAGAACAAACCTTAAAGGCCCAGCCTGGCATCCAATCCAAATTAACATACACAGAGACGCCACAAAAATGACACTGGGTAAACCAAAAAATAGACATAAATTAACTAAAATGAGATGAGACAGTGATTCCTGACTGACCAGAGGCCCTCTGTTTGCTCTGATAAACAGTTTGTGCAATATCTAACAATGGCTGGTACTGAAGCCCCCCCCCCCCGTGTGATCCAAACGACTGAACCAGGTCTCACCTACAATAAAATACAAAAAATACATTATGAGCCACATACATCATACTTACATCCTCATCTAAAAAAGGGGGGGAACCAGGGGATATGCCCCTCGCTTTTGATTTCCATGGGGCGCTACTGCACATGTTGAACAGCCACCGCAAAGGAGTGGCTTCCAAGGCAGAACGTGGTCTGGAGCGCAGAACGTCACTTTCGTCCAGGGCCAAACAGGGGCCCCAGAACACAAGATGCTGGCCAGGGGCGTAAGTGATGATTCACCACCAGACTGATGCTAGACTAGCGGTCGTCATTTTGACGAAGTCAGCACATCCGCGAGTCACATGTAAGAGATACCCGAAAGGAAATAAAAAGCAAACCTATCCTGGAACAGAAATAGACTGCTAGATTATAAAGAGCCTAATAATATGTAAGATTAATCTCAAATTGTAAACACAAAAATCGGTTAATATATAAATAACGGTAGCCATTTTGGTGTAGTCCGCAATCATGTAAATAACTGCCGCAGGTTTGTGAGTGATTCCTGACTACAGGAAATTATTTTAAAAACCTTTGATCTTCTAGGATAGGCAAAACTTGTGATAAGATGAATTTTAAAGGGATAGTGACAAAATCAATTAAAATGGAAGTAGATCTAACATGATACTTAAATAGCATAACAAATATGCTAAACTAAACCTTTAGGAAAAAAACATTGGGTGACCGGCTGTAGCACTTGTTGGGGGACGTTTGAACTCTTATCCACTAGAGGTCATTCTTGGAGCAGCACCATCTGTTCTGATCTGCATCACCTGCTTCATACTTCAGCTTCTTGATGGTGTGACTGGTCTTCCATGAGTCACATTTGTATGATCTTGAATCCTCAGGCTGTTGGGTTGCCGGTTGGATTAGGATTAAGATCTGAAGTTTGGGCCATTGTGTAGCCAGTTTCTTCATGCTGCTCTCTAGAAAATCCGGATGGCAGTTGTGGCCATTTTCTTCAGATGACCAGTACCAGGACTAAAACAACGGAAGCTAAAACACCAATGACAATGTAGATGGTGACATCTTTCCAGGAGCTTTCATGTGGCGGCTTCGCATACATTTCAAAGGGGGTACAATTAGATGAATGGATTCACATTAATGTTGTTCACATGCACATTAATGTTATTCACATACATTTCAAATTAAATGGATATACAAGAGAATTCATTTGTTTAAATAAGTACATAAAAAATACACGAAAAGTACAGGAAAGGAAATAATGAGCTACCTTTTTCCTTTAGAGGAAAGGTACAAAACAGATCATTACGTCTCATTTAAGCCAGGATAATGCTGTGCCTTGAAGTAATTAATCCACCTAGTTTCCCTCTGTAATGTAGTTTTTTTCGAGATCACCCCCTCTAAGGGTTTTTATGGATCCTATCTAAGCCTATGTACATAATTGTTTGTTTTGCACTTAAACACTGCATTAGTGCCTTGTTTGTTTTTTAACTTCCCTGTGGGATCCCTGTCGTGGTGCCTTGCAAAATGCCTTCCCATTGGGGTTTTCATATTTCCAGTGCTTATGTCATACGAGTGTTCATACAGTCGTTAGCGATTGGTTTTCTCAATGTAGTACCTGTCCCATGGACATACTAACACATAAATCACATCCGTGCTGTTGCAGTTAAAGAAATGTCTTAGGGAGTTTTTACTTTATTATTTACAAAACAAACGGGGGGTCCCACATAACCCCCCAAAACCCTAACTGAGGCAGTAGCACCACTGTAAATAACCAAATCCTAGAAATGTTATCAAAATTTATTAGTACATATATCTAGAGGGAGGGACTGCCAGCTCAGACCCAAAGGCCCACACGATCAGCCGCTCAACAGAACTACCAAACTATTAGTAATTATATCAATCAAAAATCTTTATTTAGTAATAGCCAGAGCATACCTTAAAAACAATTAAAAACATGTTTGCTGGGGCTGGAGTATTGCGGACTACTTTGAATATATAATGATGATATGAAATCGATTAAACACTAGATCAAATCTATAATATAACACACAAACTACATATAATTATGCCCAGGAGTTTCGCCTGAGAGCTGTGCCAGTGATATGTGTACAGTACACAAAAAAGTCAAGGAAAGTAAGTGCTAAAAATTGTATACAGCAGTAAGGAGCCGTGTGAGGCCAGATAAGAATCAGTGCAAGGCAAATAGCCTATGAGAACTAAAGTGCTGAGTGCAAAAAGTGCAAAGTGCTAAAGAAGAGAGAAACTCCAGGGCATATGTAGTGCGGCTACTGCCACAATGGCAGCAAATCAAGATTGAGTAAAAACAATATCCAAAAACAATCTACATTACCACATAATCACATGGTCAGGTCCTACTCCACCAACATGCCCAGCATACCAGCACCACTGACGCGTTGCGTGGCAACTGACTTCTGCCACTTCATCAGAGTGTGGCTGGCTCCCATCTGTCCTGTTTAAATAGCCCCTGGTAAAGTCTCCTCCTCAAAACTCAGGGATTTTCCCGCCCAAAAATAGTGATGGAAAAAGGGCGGAAGTGTGGGAAGTATAGATCAAAATGCTAGCTGGTCCATATTGGATATGTGCGGAAGTGAAGCAAACATAAGCAATGACATGCGCGCATCCTGTCAGCGCCTGGTTAATCAGCCGGATGACTCACACAGTGCGGAGAGCCGCCTGTGTCATCACGCTGATGGAACGGCGCACGTGCGTGTGCCCCTCCATCCGCGCGCGCCTGCGCAAAGTCACTACCCCGCTACCATGGTAACGCGGCTGGGCGTAGGACGCGCAATGGATGTAAGAGGCGCGCACGCGCGCCAGGCCATCGGAGTACCACAAACACTGAATGGAAAGATGCCAGAATAGACGCAAAGTGTCAAAAGCTTATCAAAAAGCTTATCATAATAGTCAGGACCAGCTCATATTGCATGATATAAGCCAATTGTATCAAAATACATTGTACCCCACAATCCACACATACCCTGAGGTCGGGAGGAGACACAGGGGAATTTCCCTAGGGCAGATGGTCATGGCACATATTTACACTTCGGTGAATTAAAAAGCATAAGGCTACTATTTATGAGGCATAATATTCATATAGCTAAGAAATCTAACACCAAACTAATACTTCTAAATTGTGTATGCTAACATTATAAGAGATAAAACCGGGTCATTAGTCAAAACTAAATTTAGCAGATTATATTATATATGCCGGGGGAATGCAGGTAAGTTAACCAAAATAAATGAAGTTGTACAAAACAAGATTGAATCAATATATGAGACTGAAATTCAGTCAATCGTAATGTTTATATACATAAAGCAGGTAAGTTAACCAAGGTTAGTAGGGGCATCCATGCAAATATAAACACATGTAAATATATATATATATATATATACATGGGTCCCTCTGCTACTTATATTGTCTGCCACACCCAAAAGGGTAGCATAAGGTCAGATACTGACCGAAATTAAGGAAAGACAATGAGGAGAGGGAAAGGGGAGAAAAAAGTACGTTGTACTGCCAAGTCCAGCATGTCAAGTCGCTCTTCTACAGTCGATGACATATGAAGGCCATAAGTTGTTGACACAAATTCCCAAAGGTCATTTACAGTCCGTCATGTTGTTTACTCCAAAGATCCCCCTCAATAGAGGTCGGAAGCGTCCATATTGATGGCAAAAACTGTATCCAGAGTGGTGGGAACATAGATGGAATGCAGGGCACTGCTTCATCCTGTCAGGATTTACCCCAAAGCTGCCAGCCTCTTTCCATTTATACGGACGGTGTGCTTATGCAGGGTTTGTTGTCACAGCCAACTGATTCCAAATTCGGCTGTTCTTTTGTTACCAGTTGTCCAATGACCACTTCATCCAGGGATCCCTTTTTTCAGGTGTCTCACTGTCACTTGACGGGGGAGAGGTGCTGTCCAGGAGAATGTTATCTATAATAAAACCACATACAAGTGTGAAAAAACTCACAGCAAACACAATACCGTGACAAAACTTAAAAGAAAAACCAAAACTAACTGGAATAAAATAATTAGTGCAGACGATAATAAGTGAAATATGATAAGAAAGTTGTTAATACAAATAATAAAGTACAGTAAAATAATACTAAGATCTGTGGACCAATGGTGACGTAAACCATATGTGAACACTGCCCATCATCATGGGGCCGAACGCTGGTATGATACATACTGCTACTAAATCCATCAACGCCCTAAGAAAGAAACAAATGAGAATTCCTCATTGATTCCCAATGGTGCCCGTGTACCCAAATTAAAAATCCACTCTAATTCTTTTTGGCATTTCCACCCCTACCCCCCAAATTGATCTTCTCAACATATGTGACCCTGAGATCCCTGGTTTGGCCATTGTGATGTCGAAGGAAGTGGGCGGCAACTGGGGACAGTGTTTTCCCCGCTTCATGGTCCCTCCTAGCTAGTCTTATGTTTGACAAGTGTCCCTGGATTCTTCCCACCACTTTATTTTTTGTTTCCCCAATATATTGTTTGGGGCAGCTGCATTCAAGTGCATAAATAACTCCCTCCATCTGGCATGTAATAGTGGTCATGATTTTCGCCACTGTATTCGAGCTAGTGCTCTTGATGGTATTGGTTGTTTTGTACCAAGGGACACACGTTGCAACGTCCGCATGGTCTACTACCACATCTACTGTTGTATTGCTGCAGCCATGTTTTGGGTCTCCTGTAATGGCTCCTGCATAATTTATCAAGTAGGTTTGGCGCCCGACATGCGGTCATCCTTGGCCCTTTTTTGACCCATTTCTTTAAAACCGGGTCCCTTTCCAAAACCCGCCAATGCGTTTTCAAGATGTGTCTTATGTCCTGCCATTCAGTGCTAAAGTATGTGATGACTCTTACCTCCTCTCTTTTATTCTTCACTTTTCTCTTGTAGCCCAGGAGTTTTTCCCTCGGTGTGTCTGAAGCCCTTTCTATTGCTCTCTGAACCACCTTTTTGGGGTAACCCCGTTTTCTGAACCGTGTCCTCATTTCAGTCACTTCATTCTTGAAATCTGAGTCATTAGAGCAATTCCGTCTTGCTCGTAAGAAATGTCCCACAGGGATTCCCTCTTTGCATCTCTGTTGGTGAAAACTTGAAAATAGTAATAAACTATTTGTAGATGTGTCTTTGCGAAAGAGCTTGGTAGTGATGCTCCCATTGTCTTCAATGCGCATTTCCAAGTCCAGGAACGTAGCCTTATATGGAGACAAAGTGTAGGTAAGTTGAATGTTGTAAGGATTTTGATTTAATGATTCCAAAAATTCTATAGCCAAATCCGATTCGCCATTCCAAAATATCATAATGTCATCTATGTATCGATGGTAGCACAATAGATGCTCATGATACTTTGTGTACGGTTCTTGCCATACTACCTCCCTCTCCCACCAACCCATAAATAGGTTGGCAATTGAGGGGGCACATCTGGCACCCATCGCAACACCCCTACTTTGGCGATAGTATACCATGTCGAAGGTGAATGCATTGTGGGATAGGATGAAATCCAGAAGTTCCAATTGGAACCCATGTTGTTCTCTCCTGTCTATAGATTCAGTCTCCAGGAAATACTGGACTACTTGCATCGCCATGTCGTGGGAAATGCACGTATATAAAGACTCCACATCACATGTGATCAATATGGTCCCCGGAGGTACATGCATGGCATTCAGACGGCTCAAAATATCAGTAGAGTCCTTAATGTATGACTCTAGGGCTGTCACATGTGGTTGGAGTATTGTGTCCAAATAGACACAAGCAAACTCTGTGAGCCCTCCAATCCCCGAGACAATAGGTCTACCTGGGGGTCTTCTAGGATTTTTGTGTACCTTAGGTAAGGTATAGAAGGTGAAGAAATGTTATCAAAATGTATTAGTACATACATCTACATTTATTTACAAAAAATGCTGTAAGACAAATTTAAAACCATTTAAAAAACATATATACAACACTGACAAAGAGGGAGGGGGGAGGGAGGGGGCAAGCACACCACTGCTCTTAACAATACCAATGAATAAATGACAGCCTGCTCTACAATTACGCTATTACTAGTAATTCAATAATAAAGTGCTACAACAATTGATAAAGAAGTTAAAAAACAAACAAGGCACTAATGCAGTGTTTATCTAAGTGCAAAACAAACAATTATTAGATTAAATCCTCTCCTGAGATGTGCATACAACGTATATATATATATATATATATATATATATATAAATATGAAGTATATAAACAAAACTGTGCAAAAAGACCTACAGCCTAAAATGGCTGAAGCGCAACCCGAACTATAAGAACAATGAGGACCCACCAGGTGAAGAAGAGCAGACAATAGATAATATAACACAGAAAAATAGAAAAGGCACTCACATCTAAAGAGCAGACTCACGTGGACGTCCCCCCCAACAACCCACACTCCTCACCACCAACGCGTTTCGTGACGTCACAGCGTCATTTTCTCAAGGCGTATGAGGAGCCCCCAGTTCTGGACCCATATTTAAACTCACCCCGCCATTACTCCCATGCACCGCGGACCAATCAGACACGACCGCCGGACATGACGTGGGGCAGATGGTCACAAAGTCCACAACCAGGAAGTGAGGCCTGGCCCACAGAAAGCATCGTCCCAGATGGGGGCGCGTCGCACGCTCGCGCATGCGCATAAGGGAGGCCCGCGGTGAGATGGAGCGAGGAGAGGTAAGTAGGTTAACGGAACGGGGGGTAAAATGTACAATATTGGACAAACCATAAACTCGAAATACCACAAAAAAACACAGCATATATATAAATTCTATCTTACAATGGACATTACATATTGTTATAATAGGACAATAAAGATGATTTAATCAGATAAGCAATAGTACCTCTTGCATGATAGCATGATCTAATTTGTCCTTCCATTCTGTTTCTCTCCCCCTCCTCCCATCTCTCTTAATATTCCACTTTTTCTTATGGTCTTTGCTTTTTTCTCTTTTTCTTTTCTTGTCCTCTCTTCATTCTTTTCCTTTTCTTTCTCTCCCTCCCGGAAGGTCTGAACGTACAACTTCATGCCAAAAAATGTGTAAACCATACTGAAACTGAACACAGTGGTATAAGGTTGTTAATCTATCTTAATATAGATAAACCCACCGTGTATCCGCAGTGAAACCCAGACACCAATAACCCAGTGAAGTGAACATAATTACTGAAGTGAAAAACTAAACAAAACAAAACCCCAAATACCTACCAAGTGACATGTACGAGGGCCCCTTCCAAAAGCACTCCCTATGGACCCACATGCTACGTGAACAACAAATCTGGCCAGTGAGTGATTGGCCACATATACCATCTCCAAGGGCTGAAAGCCACAATGTGCACTATCTGTCCCAACATGCCACTAAGAAACCCCACTCCAAACTGCTGCAGAAGCTAACTGTCCGGGCTGATTCCCGGGAGAACTGACCCCACCCCCCCGCCACACCCTAACCCCCCCACAAAACCCCCAAAACACCCCCAAAGAAGCCCCCCAGGGCCACCAGTGGTATACACCCGACCTATGACCCCAGAAATGGTGTGAATGCTAGGTCCTCGTTGAGTCCAAATGGGGCCTGAGAGTTAAGGTTAAAAATCCAGCGTAGTTCATGTTGCTGTAACACCCTTTTCAAGTCCCCTCCCCGCGGACCCATGCTAGTAATAGCAATACTTTGTTAGCCTAGTACATATATCCTTTGCCACCTGTTGGAAATCTAAGTCAGATGAACAATTATGTCAGGCCCCTACATATTCACCATATGGTATACTGGATATGAGATGACGGGGAGGGCCCTGAGAATAGTATTGGCTGCAGTGGTCTTAGGGTAAAATTTAGTGACTATCTGGCCCGATGAGTCTAATGTAAATTTCAGATTCAGTTGATTATAGTTGTGCTCTGACATAAATTTTTTGAGGGCAGTTTCTGTTCCTGTCCAGATAAAAATATCATCAATGTATCTGTGCCATGTCTCAATGTGGCACAGATGCTTAGCTAATTTGTCCTCTCCCCACAACCCCCTCTCCCACCATCCCAGATACAGGTTGACATATGATGGGGCACAAGTAGTCCCCATCACCGTTCACTGTATCTGGTGGTGTAAGATGTTATCGAAGAGGAAGAGGTTGTGGGCGAGGACAAAATGCAACAACTTCAATAGAAATATATTGTGACTGTGGTGTTCAACGTTCAATTCTTTCAGAAAAGTTGTAATGGCCTGTAGTCCCTTGTCATAGGGTATGCTAGAGTACAGGGCCTCCATGTCCAGGCTCACCAAGTAGGACCCCAGGGTGACACACATGCCATCAGGGATGCTGAGTAAATGACCAGTATCTTTGAGCTATGATGGTAGTTGGTGAACCAGTGGTTGGAGATGGTGATCGATGTAGCGGCTGGCCCTGTCAGTGAGGGAACCCATGCTTGACACAATAGGTCTGCCAAGAGCCAACTGTATGGATTTGTGTACCTTCGGCAATGCGTAAGACATAGGTACTATCGGTCATGGGGCCTCCAAGAAAGAGCCAGTAGACACGTCAACCAGCTCCCTAATTAGGGAGTGGTAATCCCCGGAGTCCACCGAGATCCTGGATGTGGGGGCCCTGACTTACCAGTCTATTGTTGAGAATTTTGTGGAACATGTTTTCATATTGAATTTTCCCCCTTATCGTCGGGTTTTATAATTAAATTTTGGTTCTTTTCTAGATCTATCATTGTCCGTCTTAAATGTGGGGGGACATTGGACCTCTTGGTGCACACCAGTTTCTCAATATCAGTAGTTACAAGGGCCACAATAGTGGCCACATGTGGGTTAGTATTGAGGGGTGGAAAAAAAGTAGATTTTTTAAAATATGGCTTTTTTTCAACTCTTATTGAATCAAGGCATAAAGCTGCATTAACTTTGCGGCCACTGGAGTGGGGCTAACTATAACCCCTTCTACCACCACTAAACCACAACACTGGGTGAGTCAGTACAGAATACTCTAAACAAGTTTTAGATCCTATGGGACCAATTGGAATATTAGAATCCTAATACACAATACCTTCATTTGCATGGCTCTGTTTGGAGCAACACATACCTGTTTGCCAAGTTCTGGCACTAGTTATTAAACTGTGCAATCAATACAATATAGCGCAATCACACAAAAACAAAATTTACATACTAATGGCACTCGGGATAATTCAGAATCCCTGTCCATGCCATCTTAGCAATTCAGGCCTTTTAACAAAACAAAAAAAATGAATTCAGATTTTTGACAACCTGACTGCTCTTATCCAATTAATCTTTGAGGCTTATCCTTAATGTGCACACAAATAAAACCAACACAAAAACGGGGTTTATCCGATAGTCCTAGAAAGACAAAGCTCAAAGAATTAATAACACCTAACTGGGTGCCTCTCAAAAACCTTTTGCCTACCCCTGGGTGGCGCTGCTACGCCATAAGGCCCCTGAACTTAATAAGCTGCAAAACAAGCTGCTCTCATTCATTATGCTGGCCACTAAACAGACGATTGCAAAGGCCTGGAAACAGCAGTTGGTTTCTATATCGGAGGTTAAAGCTAGACTTAATGGATTCTTGATAAATGAAAAACTTACCAGCATCCTGAATGATAAACACGAGCACTTCCTAGAGGTTTGGGAACCATGGATCCAATTTGCAACCCCTAACATATCGATGCTAGCATTGAATTGATGAATATGTTGAGAAGCTATTAGGAGCGGACCAGAGACTCTTATCCCCTTATCCCCTTTCCCCTCCCCTAGTCGCCCCCCCTTGTGGTTCTCCTTCCCCTCCCCTTTCCTTGTTGAAACCATATCTCTGATTGATGTTGGATCCAGATTTACATGATTCTTGTATTATGTATTGTGTAGTGTGACATGGAGAAGGGGAGGCCCCCCTTTAGTGCCTCCTGCCTCTCGGGTTGGACCAGCCCTCTTTCACATTATGTATCTGGCTTCAGATAATAGTCAGTATACTTTCTTGATGTCTTTAACACAGTTCTTCTTTTATTGTGAATGTAATGCTGCTGAACTCAATGAGAATCTTGTAATATTGTGTTGTCATGAAAACTCAATAAAAAGATTGAAAGATAAAAACCTTTTGCCTAGGCTCATCTGACATTCTTCTATTCTCAGATATACTTAAATCTTCCCTTATAGTCATAACCTGTTGTATCAAACTGAAAGAGAAAGGTTGGTCAGACAGTAAGGAGTTAATCAATGAAGATGATTAGTCTCTATCTGCCTTTATTAGACGTTATTTGTTGTTAGATGCAATTTAATAAACAAGTGAATGCATATGTACAATGTTGCGGCTTACGGGTAGTGTATTTCATCAAATGCGGCAATAGTTTTCAGACACTTAACCACCTGGCCCGAAGGTATAACCTGACCTGGGCCTGTGAGTGTTTCCACTGTGTGTTATTGATGTTCGGTAGGTGCGAATCCTTCACCTTTGTGTTGTTGCCTATAGTACTCCGCCCGATGGGTAAAAATATGCTGACTCTTTCATCAAATCTTTTATTTTAATGATGCACAAACAATAAAAACTTCAGGTCCGAACAACAAAACAAGTAGTTCACTCCTGTTATCAGTCACATGTGCGGTATATGGAATGGTGCGCTGTCCTGAGTGTGACAAGTTCAACTGGCAGGTTCCTTAATCATCCGCTTTTAGAGTTCCATTATATTAATATTGTTTATTTATATAGCGCCATCATCTTCCGTAGCGCTTTACAAGGTATGATTACTGACAAGGTAAAAGATATAGTACAAGGAACAATACAAAATTAGATGCCACAGGGTTTAAACCAAGTGTTGTGAGCACAGGAGACAATGGGAAGGAGTGCCCTGCCCTTGTGAGCTGACAGTCTAAAGGATGGGGGTGGAGACAAAAGGGGTGAGTTCACAAGTAACATAGTATGTAAGGCTGAATAAAGACTTTAGTCCATGCAGTTCAGCCTGTTTATCTCCTTCCAGTGGTCTAGTAGCCATAGCTGGAAATGTTGTTATATGCCAGGAATACACAGTAGCCCTATAGATTTACTGCCCAGTCATAGCTTTCATCCAGCCAGGTCTCTGTTACCCCCACTATGTCATATTGTTCTTCTGTTATTATCAATTCTAGTTCATCCATTTTATTAGTCAAGCTTCTAGCATTTGTAAGCATGCATTTCAAATGCTTATGATAATTTTGTATATTGCCCTTATTCCTCCTAGATGTGCTAACCCCTCCCCCTCTCCACCCCAGTTTCATGTCTACACCCACTGTCACTTTCTTTCCTACCCTCCCCTTTGTAACTGCTTTTACCCTCCCCCCCCAATGCTTAGTTTAAATACTCCTCTAACCTTTTAGCCATCCTCTCCCCCAGAACAGATGCATCCTCCCCATTGAGGTGCAACCCATCCCTGCCAAAGGAACTGTAGCCCACTGTGAAGTCGGCCCAGTTCTCTAAGAACCCAAACCCCTCCTTTTTACTCCAATTTTTGAGCCACCGGTTTACCCCTCTCATCTCCCACTGCCTCTCTGGTGTGTTTCTTGGTACTGGTAGTACTTTTGAGAATACTACAGTTGAGGTCATTGCCTTAAGCTTACGGCCTAAGTCCCTGAAATCATTTTTAAGGACCTTCTACCGAGCTTGAGTTGGGCTGTATGTGCCATTTGAAGGTTATGGGAATTGCTTAAGACAGGCCATATGCTTGTCTGAAGAAGTGAGTTTTGAGGGCACTTTTGAAGGCTTGGAGTGATGGAGCGTGGCGGATTGAGCGGGGAAGTGCATTCCAGAGAAAAGGGGAGGCACGGGAGAAGTCTTGAAGGCGGGAGTGCGAGGAAGTAAAGAGTGGAGGTTGCGCTTGAGTTGGTAACGCTGGATCAGAGAGGAAATGTAGGAAGGGGCCTGGTTAGAGAGAGATTTGTAGGTTAGCATTAGAAGTTTGAACTGAACTCTATGGGAGACAGGTAACCAGTGGAGGGATTGACAGAGGGGGGACAGCACTGGAGAAGCGAGAGGAGAGGTAGATGAGGTGAGCAGCAGAGTTTAGAACAGATTGGAGCCAGTCTGTGGCAAACCACAGAGGAGGGTGTTGCAGTAGTCCAGTCGGGAGATGACCAGGGCGTGTACTAGCATTTTAGGGATGACAGCTGAAAGGAAGAGACTGATGCAGGAGATTTTGAGTTGGAAATGACAGGAGGTGGCTAGGTAGTGAATGTGAGGTGTGAATGAGAGAGCGGAGTCCAAACACTGAGCTTGATGAGTTGCAGTTACTGTACGATTATTTACAGAAATAATGTGGTGTTAGAGAGGGGAGGGGAGTGAGATGGTGGGAAAATGACCAGTTCTGTTTTGTCCATGCTTAGTTTAAGGTAGCGAGGTGTCATGAAAGAAGAAGAGGTGGCTGTTAGACAGTGAGGAAGGCGAGAGAGGAGAGAAGAGAGATTCCGGCCAGAGAGGTAGATCTGAGTGTCATCTGCATAAAAGTGATATTGGAAGCCTAGCCAGGTTATTAGTTGTCCGACACCGCCGAGGAGAGGAAATGGAATATTGAGAAGCAGAACATGTCAAAATCATTTGGCTGTCAGTAGATCATTGGTGACTTTGGTGAGTGCAGTTTCGGTAACAGTGACATGAGCGGAAACCATATTGGAGGGGATCTAGGAGGGAGTTTGTAGACAGATAGTTGGTAAGTTCTGTATGGACATGCTGTTGTCAACAAGAATTGCATGAGAAAGGGAGCAGAGAGATTGGGCGGTAACTGGGGAGGGCAGAGGGGTCCAGAGAGGGTTTTAGTTATAAAGAGTGTAGTTATAACAGCATGCTTATAGGCGGAGGGAAAGGTACCAGTGGAGAGGGATAGGTTGAATAAAGATATTAGGACTGGAATGACAGGGATAAGGTGGGATGGAATGGGATCAAGGGAGCAGGTGGTCAGGTGAGCCAGAGAGGAGAGACCTTGAGCAGTTAATTGTGTGAAATGAGTTGAGTGGGGCAGGGGGGTGTTGGTAGGAGAGAGGTGTTCTGAGGGGTGAAGCCACTTCGAATCATGTCGATTTTGTCTTTAAAGTATGTGGCAAATTGCTCCGTTGTTAGCTTTGAGGATGGAGGAGGTGGCGGTGGGCAGAGAAGGGAGTTGAAAGTGTTAAATAGCTGTTTTGGATTCCGGGCCTGTGCTGATATGAGTGATGTGAAATATTCCTATTTAGCAGATGAAAGGGCAGTCCTGAGTTAATGAATGGATTTCTTGTATAACAGGAAGTCCTCCTTGGTTTTTGTTTTCCTCCAATGATGTCCGTTTCAATGTTGCAGTATTAAGCAATGGTTGTCTTTTTTTGGCCTGAGGGCGGCTGTAGTTAAGGGGAGCAACAGAGTCAAGGGCAGCAGTTAGTGTGTTGTGGTAGTATGAAGCTGCAGTGTCTATATTGGTAAATGAGGGCATGGTGTGAAGGGGATGTAAAGCATCGGAGAGAGATTGAAGGTCTAGGTTTCTGAGGTTCCTGCGAAGAATAGCAGGTTTGTGTGCAGGGGGGTAGTGGTAAGGGAAGAGAGTGTAAGTAGGTTGTGATCAGAGAGGGGAAGTGGAGATGATGAAAGACTGGATACAGAGCAGAGGTGAGTAAAGACTAGGTCAAGTGTATGTCCATCTTTGGGGGTGGGCTGGTAGACCATTGTTTGAGGCCAAAGGAGGTGGTTAGGGATAGTAGTTTGGTGGTTGCAGGGTTGTTGGTCTCAACGGGTATGTTGAAGTCCCCCATGATTATACCTGGGATGTCAGAGGACAGGAAGTAGAAAAGCCAAGTTGAGAAATGATCCAGAAAAAGAGTTGCAGGTCCAGGAGGGCGATAGATAATGGCAATGTTTAGGTGACAGGGAGAGTAGAGACGGACACAGTGAAAGAAGGGGAGGAAAGGGAGAGTAGAGCAGGGGTTGGGTTAAATGAGCAGTGTAAGCAAAACTGCTACTGTGAGGGCACTACTAACAAATACAAAATCCAGAGGGTGCTCCCGGAATTCCTGAATGAACACATGTAAGAACGACCCAAAATCAGAATTCCACTAATGGGGCACTCCACCAGATAAAATTAATTCAATTTATTAATTAGCGCAGTAATATAAAAAGACATACAACACAAACACATGATACAAATAAAACAAAATGGCCACTAGACAAATAGAATATCTATACAATAATCATTAAAATCCCATAATTTCATCAATATACATCAAAGGGAAATATAAAGAGGAAGGCAACTGCTCTCAATAGTATTGTACCTGCTACTACAAGGATAATATACAAAGGGGCTGCCGCCCCAGACTAATAGTGCAACGATATGCTACCCAAAAAGGTTGACTAAAAATCAAAATAATAATGCACACTATCTCTTCAACTCCTATGGCTAAGCAGTATAAGAGGCTACCCTCTACTGCCCCCTAAATATCACTACATGTATAACTATCAAAGTAACTAGTGATACAGGGTATTCCTAATAAACAACACCCTGAACTCGTGATTCAAATAAAGTGCATAGTGCTAAGAAAATTAATTCTAAAGATATAAATACATATATACTCAAAAATTCATATGCAAACCCCAATATAGTGTAAAAATTACTAAGTGCAAAACATGTATTTCTTTTATCTAAATACTTATACTAAAGATTAGATGGAAGCAAAGTATGCAAAGAATAACAAACCATGATATTTACATAGTAACAAAGAAAGCAGTTAGCTATCACCAAATAACTGGGTTCAGTGGTCTGAAAAAGCTGCCCCCGCGCGCTCCGCCAAGCGCCCAAGGCTTCTGAGGGGGTAATGTCACAATGGTATTCCATCCTCTTATAATGCGGCACAAAAAACAAAATAGGGGATTTATAAATGGGCACTCACACTAGTAGTATAGAGAGGATGATATAGAAAATTTATTCAAAATGCTATGTACACCAATAAAAAACATATATACAACATACACTAACAAGACAAAATTAAAAGGAGAATGAATGGGTCCCCGGGCTCTGCTGAATATCTAGTCAATCCAATATCAACAATATAAATTATAATAATAAGAAATCCATACATATTTCATACAAATCTACAAATGTATACATAGATACATGGAATAATGCTGCCCCCTAGTGATCAATAAGTATAAGACAGGGAATTGCATAAAAAAGAGTTCTAATTAATAGACTATATACAACAACCTAATCAGTGTATACACAACAGAAATTATTTACAATATACAAAAAGTGCAAAGTGCATCAGAACAATTATTAAAGACCAAAACAGCTGAGTTTATATGAGACAAGAACAGAGTCTCATTAAGTTCGTGAATGCGCAAAATTATATACTCTAACTCGTGCTCCTATACCCCCAATAAAAGATAGTGAGAAAAGAGAATCAATGAATAGGAAATGAAAAGATAATGTATATAATAGGAAACGTCTCTCTATGATAATGAAGCATTGGGCTTCCCTGTGCTATGCATATAAATAATGAACAGCTCCCCCCCCCAAAATAGAATCAGCAAGCTGTATACAGGTGAAATACTTAGAAGCTGAGCAATAACTAACACAAAGCCGTTTTACTGCGGCTGAGCAAAGGGGGACAAAGGGAGCAGGGAGGGCACAAAAGGCATGCTTTCAATTATGAATAATCAAACATAATAAGACAATACTACCGACAGCAGATCTACTCCCGGGACCTCCGGCTGCCCCACGCGTTCCGCCGTGCGCCCACGGCTTCTGACTGGGGTAATGTGATCTCCATTGTTAGCAGCTTTTATCCTGGCCTGCCCCCGTGTGTGCGTCACCTAATGCAATCCGGTGTGGACGCCAGTGACGTCTGCGCTCACGCCCGTCGGCCACGCCCCCCCGATGACCCGGCCGCCGTCATCTACTGCTAGAATAGCAAGGGGGCGCGGCCGGCCGGCACGAGCCTGCAGACGCTGGAGACGCTGCACACAGTGTTACAAGTCAGGAAGCTGCATTAGATATGTCACAGATGTGAAGCAGAAAATGAAGCACATAGCAAAATAGCCAATATCTATAGCTCATAATTCCCAACTTAACCGAATAAATCACTTTTTCAATATACATTTGCATATCTGTGTATTCTATTTTATATTTACAATGGCAAGTACATCATGATTATATGTGCAGACCGCCCTCTAAACAATGGGCATCTATTGTTTCAGTCCCTAACCATTTTGAGTGAGTAGGGATTCCCACCTATATAAGCCAGCTGGTTATATTTAAGTCCATTCTCGCAGACAACATGCAGGGAATATCGTGGGTAGAGAGGCTCATGTCCCACATTCCAGACTTGGCTGCCACGACACCCGTCTCCTCATAGAAGGCATTCCCACGATCACATGCTCGTTCTCATTCTCCTTAAGACCTTCATGTTGTACATGAGCTCCAATGCGCTTCACCCTGTAGGGGCCTTTACTAAGTGCAAGGATCCAAGTCATCTCCGCTAACATCCCTCAAACGTGACAATGTAAACCTATGTGAAAGGCTGTGAAAGCTGAATATAAGAAGAGACGCACAAAGTGAGTATAATATACTACATAGTCTGTGAAAACAATCCAAAAAACAATGGTATACCAACAACCCCCCATATATATATATATCTCCCCTACACCCCCACACACACACACACACTCCCCCCGTATTAATGGTGAACAAAATGCAAACCAAAATGTGAAAGGAGCATCATGTGATTTCAAACATACTCCCCTAGAGTGCTAAACCGATATAAACTAATAAACAGAGGGGCCCTATCAGGGGGTGGAACTAATGCAACTATGGGCATCATACAAACCATATGAAGGCAATCTGGGCATCAAATGAACGGCTTGCTCTTATAATGCGGCAGGCGAGGCACGCACCGCCACACGCCGCTTCTGCCCGCCGTACAACACCGGACTTCCGGCGGCCCTGACGTCCTCTCCAGAGCCCGTGTCCGCAAGGCAAGGAGACGTCCGTCAGTGGTTGTAAGCGGGGCCGCTCCCCGCACACATAAGAGGATGATTTCATTGCAGTGCACACATTGTAGCATAGCGCTATCTCTTATTAAACAACAGTGATACTGTCAGGGCCAGAGAGTACTTTAAGTGCACTCTCTGCCCGGGGGGGTAAAAGGTTTGGCCAGAGCAATGACACGGAGACATAAGATATGCTTAAAGGTTTTATTAATGGCAAGGATAACAAAAAACTCTTATATTCAGATACAGGGAAAAAAACTAACTAACAAAAAATACCAGATAACAGAAAACCGAACCCCTAAGGTGCTGGAGCACTCACCCAGGGTCCTAGGGCAGATGCAGGCAGTCTCCAGACTCCTGACAGGAACAGACTGAATATCAGAACTCCAGATACAAGGCACATGGATCCACGGACAAAGAGGAAGAGACAACAAAATCCTGCTGCACCTGGTGGAGGGAAAATTTCCCTTAAATAGCACACACACCAGGTGCAGCAGATGAGGCGAGAGCAACAAGCGCTTTGCTGCCACTCTCTGGAGGTTGGAGGGACTGCCGCTGGGGTGAGCAGCCGGAGCTCCGCTGACACCTGCTGGTGGCTGAAGGAACTGCAGATGGGAAAACAGCTCCCAGCCACCAGTTGGGCGCCAGCTGAACCCGGGGACCTTACACTATCCCCCCTTTCAGGAACGGGCTCCTGAACGCTCCCCTGAAAGAAAAAACTCTCCCCTGAGAACAGTACCAACAAATCAAAATCAAGTCCAAAAAAAAATGTCCAAAATCTGTGTACAGATCCCACCTCCGGGATCCACAGAGGAGCCAGAGTCCATCGGAGTAGGGATCCAAATAATTGGCAAAGTTTCACCAGTCCTGGATGCAGGTTCTAAACAGGGCCCGGGTGCAAGACAGGGTCCGGGTTCAGGTGCAAGACAAGGCCCGGGTGACGGTTCAAGGCAGGGCCCGGGTGACGGTTCAAGGCAGGGCCCGGGTGCAAGACAGGGCCCGGGTTCGGGTGCAAGACAGGGCCCGGGTTCGGGTGCAAGACAGGGCCCGGGTGCCGAGCCAGGGACAGGCTGGAAGCAGGACCCGGGTGCCGAGCCAAGGACAGGCTGGAAGCAGGGCCCGGGTGCCGAGCCAGGGACAGGCTGGAAGCAGAGCCCGGCTGCAGGCTCGCTGGGGGCCCCTGCTGCAGGCTCGCTGAGGGACCCGGCTGCAGGCTCGCTGAGGGAGCCGGCTGCAGGCTCGCTGAGGGAGCCGGCTGCAGGCTCGCTGAGGGACCCGGCAGAGGGCTCAATGGCCGGGGGCCCGGCAGAGGGCTCAATGGCCGGGGGCCCGGCAGAGGGCTCAATGGCCGGGGGCCCGGCAGAGGGCTCAATGGCCGGGGGCCCGGCAGAGGGCTCAATGGCCGGGGGCCCGGCAGAGGGCTCAATGGCTGACTCGCGGTGGGGCCCAGCGGCGGCTGACTCGCGGTGGGGCCCAGCGGCGGCTGACTCGCGGTGGGGCCCAGCGGCGGCTGACTCGCGGTGGGGCCCAGCGGCGGCTGACTCGCGGTGGGGCCCAGCGGCGGCTGACTCGCGGTGGGGCCCAGCGGCGGCTGACTCGCGGTGGGGCCCAGCGGCGGCTGACTCGCGGTGGGGCCCAGCGGCGGCTGACTCGCGGTGGGGCCCAGCGGCGGCTGACTCGCGGTGGGGCCCAGCGGCGGCTGACTCGCGGTGGGGCCCAGCGGCGGCTGACTCGCGGTGGGGCCCAGCGGCGGCTGACTCGCGGTGGGGCCCAGCGGCGGCTGACTCTACCATGGGACGCTCTGGAGGCAGGCTGGCATCAACCTCAAAGACCGGATCATCGTTGTCAGAATCTTCGTAGAACCAGGCATCAGGGTCCTGGTTACTAGTAGTAGCCACCGGTTGGTTCCAAGATGAAGCAGGAGACCCCTGATCCAAGGCCCCAGGTGAAGCACACAGCACCTCAGAAATTCCCCTAGAATCTACAGATCTGGCTAAAGGGACGATAGATGGGGGAATCTGGACAGGAACACTGGGTTTAATTAGACAGGGCTGCTTAACCTGTGGCAAAAGGGGATTTATATCAAAGGCTACATCCACCAAGATCCTAACTAGGGGTTGAGCCGCTGGGAAGACAAAATCTCCCCGATCAACCAAAGAGTGAATAAAGTTGATAAGGTCTAAACACATGGGTTTAGAGTACCCAACAAATAATGCCCGCACCTCATCAGCATGAGTCTTAGCTAAAGGCAGTAACTTTCTGATCAAAGCAGGATCCATAGTGGGGGCTAGGAACGGCAAAAGCTAGAGGGACTACAAATCCTAGGATGTGTAATGCTCTGGCCAGGTGGGTATAGGGGCAGCAGGATTATGTCAGGGCCAGAGAGTACTTTAAGTGCACTCTCTGCCCGGGGGGGTAAAAGGTTTGGCCAGAGCAATGAGACGGAGACATAAGATATGCTTAAAGGTTTTATTAATGGCAAGGATAACAAAAAAACTCTTATATTCAGATACAGGGAAAAAACTAACTAACAAAAAATACCAGATAACAGAAAACCGAACCCCTAAGGTGCTGGAGCACTCACCCAGGGTCCTAGGGCAGATGCAGGCAGTCTCCAGACTCCTGACAGGAACAGACTGAATATCAGAACTCCAGATACAAGGCACATGGATCCACGGACAAAGAGGAAGAGACAACAAAATCCTGCTGCACCTGGTGGAGGGAAAATTTCCCTTAAATAGCACACACACCAGGTGCAGCAGATGAGGCGAGAGCAACAAGCGCTTTGCTGCCACTCTCTGGAGGTTGGAGGGACTGCCGCTGGGGTGAGCAGCCGGAGCTCCGCTGACACCCGCTGGTGGCTGAAGGAACTGCAGATGGGAAAACAGCTCCCAGCCACCAGTCGGGCGCCAGCTGAACCCGGGGACCTTACAGATACTTTCTCGTCATGCTATAAATATAGATTACTTCCTAATAAGAACATTTGAAGACACAGATCTGTGAGTGCTATGACTATGTATATTTAATAGGGCTCCAATGGCACTGGCACCAAATCTGCACATATATGCTCAAGTCCAGATCCCAGCGAACTATATCCCATGCTGATGAGTAGAGTGCATCTAATGTCTTCGGCCCAAAAGAATAACAGGGTATCAGGCTTGAAAGCCCAATCCCATAGACTGCAGGTGCTCCTCTCCACTCATTCTCATCATAACATCATCCAAAGATTTAACAGGCGTGGACACCCTTTTCATAATCGGTCCAAGTTAGGGGGCATCATCTTCATACCGCTGCTTCTTATTTCCAGTTGGTGTCTTTTTACATCCAGATTTTCCAGGCCGCCTCCTACTGTCACATCCACATTTCATCAATCATTCCCGACCAGACAAAACTAGATAATGTGGAAAACATAAGGTGAACTATTTATAATATAAACATATGTTTATCAACAAACGTGTGCATATAGTGAAAACAAACTAAGGAAATACCAATGTGGAAATAATACCCCCCGACAAAACCCATAACACCCCCCCCCAAAAAACAATATATGTACACCCTACAAATTAAATGGCAAAATACCCAGTGACACCCCTTATCAACCACCAAGAGTCTGGAAGGGAAATGGGAAGGCAGTATTGGGGTGCCTAAGGATGAAGCGGTCATAGAGAACCCCATAATGCAAACGATGAGTATTACTGGAGAAAGGGTCCAAAGGAAACATCCTCGTTTAGGCCTAAAGGTGTGGCCGTTTCTAAGTTATGGATCCACCTTAGTTCTTCTCTCAACCGTTTGGATTTCAAATTACCCCCACGTGGACCCAACACTATTTTTTGAAGTCCCACCACCCCCAAGCCTTGTACCCTTGAGTTACGTTGGTTCAAAAAGTGTTTGGCAACAGGTGTAAGGGTCTTACCTCTCTTGAGATCTCGAGCCGCCAGACGGATGTTGGACAGATGTGATTGAATCCTATTCTTTAAGGCGTTTTTCGTTTCTCCCACATAAAACCTGGGACAGGGGCAACTAATCAAATAGATAACAGATTTGGTGTTACAATTGATGAAATCATTGAGTACAAATATTCGGCCTGTGTTAGGATTAATTACCTCCTTAGTTTTGACCATATGCTTGCACACAGAGCACGAGCCACATGGTGCTGAACCTTTGGAATTTCCAGTTGTCAACCAGGTTCCTTCGGCTCTAGAAAAGTGACTATGAAACACATGGTCCCAGATATTCCTGGCCCATCTCGCTATCAGTCGCGGTGCCTTTGGTAGCCAGCCCCCAAGGTCTTTATCACTCATTAGAATGTTCCAGTGGCGTCCAAGGATATTTCTTATCGCTTTCCACTGTTGATTAAATCTTGTAACCACACCAATGTGTTTCACTGGATTACGTTTCTTCTTTTGTAATAATTCTGAGCGATTGGCCTTACGTGCTCTCCTCATTGCTGTATTTAGTACACTCTTTGGGTATCCCCTGGCTCTAAATCTTTGTTTCAGACTTCGTGCTTCTTTTTCAAATTCTTCATTCTTGGTACAGTTCCGTCTGAGTCGCAAGAGCTGTCCAACCGGGATCCCCTTTTTCAAATGTGTAGGATGTAGACTTTCAAAGTGTAGGATACTGTTGGTGGCTGTGTCTTTTCGGTATAATGTACTCTCGATATAACCCTCAGATGTTACCATAAGATTGAGGTCCAAGAATGTAATGGATTCTGCAGATGAATGTGATGTAAGTTTAATATTTATATCATTATCATTCAAATGCTTAAGAAAATCATCACATTCCATCTGAGTACCCTCCCAAAAGAATAAAACGTCATCTATAAAGCGAAACCATGCCACAATGTGGCAATGGTATTGTTCCAGGCGCTTGCTAAACACCACCTCCCTTTCCCACCAACCCAAAAACAGGTTGGCGATGGAGGGGGCGCACCTAGCACCCATTGCTACGCCCATCCTTGGTCTGTAGAAACATTTGTGAAAAGTAAAATAATTGTGCTCCAAGATGAATTTTAGAGCATCAAGGATGAACTTTCTGCGTAGTGGGTGCGTGTTCGACTCCATACTTAAAAAGTAATTGGTGGTCATAATCGCATTATCATGTGAGATATTGGAATATAACGATTCCACATCACATGACACCAACAAGCACCCTTTGGGTAAGTGCACCGAGTCCAATTTGAGCCGTAGGTCCATTGAGTCACGTAAATATGAGGCAAGGCCCACTACATGTGGTTGCAAAAAATTGTCAATCCATGTACAGAGCGCTTCGGTTAAGGACCCTATCCCTGATACAATCGGGCGCCCAGGGTTTTTTTTTTGATCCTTATGTATTTTTGGGAGAATATAGAAAGTGGGGGTCACTGGGCACCCCACTTTTAAAAATTCTCCCTCCTTCCGATCTATTGCTCTGTCTATCAATGCTACATCAATCAAGTCATCTATATTCTCAGTGTGCCACACATCCCGCTTCCCCTTTAAAAATACGGACGTATGGGTTACACACCTGCAAGGTGACGATGTGCAGAGAGACGTCTTGAAACGAGCCCCCTTCCAGCCTATATATACCTGGGACCTCCCATTAACAAACCAGTTTTTCCTCTCTGCATGAGGCGACAAGACAGAAGAGATGTCTCCTGCTTTCAGGTAGCCGGGGTTTACCCCGGCACCCCCTTTTAGTCTATTTCTGCCCAGTTTTAAATTGTGTTTGCCTTTAAAAGGTTAATGGAAGCCTCCCAGCCCAGGCTGTTTACTGGGCAACGGCAGATGGCACTATAGGTGCCAAGGAGCTTATCTCCTCCGTGACACTCCGCTTGAGGGGCGATCGGCTATCCGGCTGGTGATCCGGATTTGGGATGCCCCTGTCCCGAGGTCCAGTTTTAGGGCACCCTTTTCCCGCTTGATCCCTATTCCCTTCGCGGGGGGGGGTGTGTGTGAGTGTGTGTGTGTATTTTTGACTCTATGCAGCACATGTGTGCTATTCAGTTTGAATTTCCCTCCATTATTCAGCCGGCCCGACATTAGACGGGCCGCGTCATTCTGGGTAAGGGGGCGTGGCAAGACGCCGGGAGGAAGTTCTCCTGGCTAGTTCCGGGTCACGGCTCACATGTGGAGAGGGAGGAAGATCCCTCACTGTCGCGTTTAAGCCTGCACAGCGGCAGGCTTGTCAGCATTGTGGAGCGTGGCTTTGGATTGATGCGGCCGTCTCTGCGCTGGTCCCTCTTAGCCCCTTGCCCTGCTGAAACAAGGTAGGCGGCCCCACCATTTTACTGTGTGGGGCCGTTTTTTAGTACATGTTATCATTTTTTCTTGTGTATATGTGGGGATTGATGCCTGTTGTTTCCCCACAGATCCTGGGATCCCTGTTTCAGCGGCTCTCCCAGTCTATATATACTGGACTAGTAAAAAAAAAAAAAAAAAAAAAAAATAGTAAAAAATAAAAAATCTTCCCATTCCGGGACATTTATTAAGGGGGCATCCCGGGTTGCTTATATGCTTAAAAATCCCAGGCTAATTGCGAATACCATAAATTCACCGTAATGGAGGCTTCCGATGTTACCGGGGGCTCTTTGGGGCCTAGGCTGTGTGCGGGATGTGGGGCCCTGCTCCCAGGCGATGACGCATTAATTTGCGTTCCATGCGCAAAGCAGACTTTTGCGCGTCAGTCCGGTATTCCGGCTTCTGGCTCTTCGCAGCTTCCGTCATCCCCTACCCCCCTCCCTTATCCCGGACCCCGGTTGACACTGTCAAAAGTGGGGATTCGCAATCCGAGATGGCTGTGCGAGTGGCCAATCTCGAGAAAATTATTTCCGCCACTATGGCTCACAAAGCTACGGCGAAGAGGAAGCACCTTTCCTTAGCAGCGCCTGGCCCTGAGGATGAAGTGTGTGATTCCTTAGAATGGTCCGAATATCCCCCTGATGAGGAAGGGGAGCTCCTTGAGGAGCCGGACGAGCCTGCAGATCAGCTTTTGGCTGACGTTCAGGCTGCAGGGGTGTCTGTGGACACTCCTTCCATTTTGGCCCAAATGTTTAAAATTTTGGCTTTAGATCCGCCTGTTGGGTGAGTTATTTACAGAACCAAAGCCGCGCCTAGTATTTCCCAAACAACAGCACTTTGTCAAAGTTGTTCTTAAAGAATGGGAACATCCTGCGGGCCTGGCTGGCATTCCTCCTTCTTGGGATAAGCGGTATCCCTTTCCAGAGGATTTAATTAAGCTTTGGTCTATCCCACCTGATGTAGATGCTCCTGTGTTGGGGCTATCTAATTCCGCTGTGTTACACTCCCCTGACATTACTACCATTAAAGATGGTGAGGATCGGCGGATTGATCAATTGGCCCGCCATGGGTTTATCAGTGCTGGTCCAGGTATGCGGCCAGCATGCGCTACGGCGCTTCTTCTTTTGGCGGTTAAGTCTGTTATTAGGGATCTGTGCGCAGGACTTGATCCCGCTTGTGATGAATTTATTTCTCTCAAGCAATGTGAAACCTTTATTTCATTTGCCATAAATGCTCAGGATGATTCACTTGCTATGAGTAGCAGGACAGCGGCACTACTGGTTGCCATCCGCCGCTCAATATGGCTACGCCAGTGGGCGGCGGACCTTAACTCTAAGAGGGCGCTTACAGCGCTCCCTTTTGTGGGTTTGCGCCTGTTTGATGAAAAATTGGACACAGTTACCAAGGGTGGTAAATTGCCGCAACGCAAGAAGCCACGTCGCTCCTTTCGGGGGGCAGCTTCGTTTGGGCCCTCCTTTAGGGGAGCCAGAGCAGGCAGAGGGGCTTCTTATTCCTCTACCAGGGGTAGAGGTTGGTCCAGGGGCAGAGGCCGTGGCCGTTCGGGCCAATCCTGGGGCACCAAGCCCAAGCCTGCAGGCAAGCCCGCTCAGCAATGAGGGGCTGCCCTCACCCGTGTGGGTGGGGGGACGTTTGCGACACTTCTCCCATGTTTGGGATCAGGCGGTCCCGGACAGATGGGTCCGGGAGGTATTGTCGTCCGGTCTCAAACTGGAGTTCGAGTCTCGCCCTCCTTCACGATTCTTCCGGTCTCGGGTGCCTACCGATCCTTTGATTGTGCAGGGGCTCCTGGCATCGGTAAAGAACCTTTTGGAAATGGCGCTCATCCGGCTGGTGCTGCATTTAGAGCTGGGTCTCGGTTTTTACTCCAACCTTTTCACAGTCCCCAAAAAGGATGGATCAGTTTGTCCTGTTCTAGATCTGAAGTGTCTCAACTAGTTCATCCGCCCTCGGACGTTTCGCATGGAAACTCTGCGGTCAGCCATCGGTTCCCTTCGGCAGGGGGATTTCATGACGTCCATAGACATCAAAGATGCTTATCTTCATGTTCCCATCTGCCAAGCTCATCAGTGTTTTCTCAGGTTTGTGATGGGAGATCAGCATTTCCAGTTTGCAGCACTTCCATTCAGCCTTTCCTCGGCTCCAAGAGTGTTCACCAAGGTGCTGGCAGGGGTGATGGCCATTCTCAGATCTCGGGGCATTCGGGTGGTCCCTTACTTGGACGACCTACTCATCATGGCTCCTTCGCTCGTTCAATCGGAGACAGACACCAGGATGGTGGTCTCCATGTTGGAAAGTTTTGGATGGGTGATCAACTATCACAAGTCCTCCCTGGTCCCGGCCAGGGTAGTGTCCTTTTTGGGAATGTCATTGGACTCTTGTCAACACAAGGTATTTCTGCCTCAGACCAAGATGCGTCTGATTCAGGAATTGGCTCAGGTCCTTCTTGCCAACCCTCAGCCATCCATCCATCAGGGGATGAGGCTGGTGGGGTTGATGGTTGCCTCATTCGAGGCAGTTCCCTTCGCACAATTTCACACAAGGACGCTTCAGCTACATCTGTTGGCATCCTGGGACCGGCATCCGCGGTCGTTGGATCGGTCCTTCCAGATGTCTCCCCGGGTCCGGCAGTCTCTTCAGTGGTGGTTAGTCTCGGACAATCTCTTGAGGGGCAGGTCCTTCCTGACTCCTCTTTGGGAAATTGTCACCACGGATGCCAGTCTTTCAGGATGGGGGGGATTCTGGAAGGATCGTCAGTTCCAGGGGCAGTGGAGGCCTCGGAAGGCCCAATTGTCCATCAATGTTCTGGAACTGAGAGCCATCCATCTGGTTCTGGGTCTTTTGACTCAGGATGTTCTGGGCCTTCCTGTTCAGGTTCGTTCAGACAATCAAACAGCTGTTGCTTACATCAATCGTCAGGGAGGGACTCGCAGTCTGGGTGCTCTCAGAGAGGTGTCCCTGATCCTGATTTGGGCAGAGGCCCATGTTCCTTGCATCTCTGCTGTTTACATTCCGGGAGTGGAAAACAGGGAAGCGGATCTTCTGAGCAGAGGCTCGTCCCGTTTAGGGGAGTGGTCCCTTCATCCTCAAGTTTTCCGGTCGTTGTGTCTCCGGTGGGGGACACCAGAAGTGGACCTGTTTGCCTCTCGTCACAATTGCAAGCTCCCGACCTTTGTGTCGCTCTCCCAGGATCCGCTAGCTCTGGCACTAGACGCCATGTCTCTGAACTGGGGAGGTCGGGGGTTCCTGTATCTGTTTCCCCCGATTCCCATGCTGGGCAAGGTAATGCGGGAGGTGTCCGCCATTCTCGTGGCTCCAAGGTGGCCAAGATGAGTGTGGTTCGCAGACATCGTTCGGCTGGCAGTGGATCAGTTTGTTCTGCCTCTCCGGCCCGATCTGCTCACTCAGGGTCAACTACGTTACCCCAATTTACCCATGCTAGGTTTGACGGCTTGGCTGCTGAGACCTTCATCTTGAAGGAGGAGGGTCTTTCTGATTCAGTTATTAAGACTCTGATCTGTGCCCGGAAGAAATCTTCCTCTACCACCTACTATAGGACTTGGAGAGCCTATATTGCTTGGTGCGAGACCAGATCTTTACCTTGTAGAGTCTTTTCAGTTTCTAGAATTCTGGATTTTCTGCAATCAGGGCTGGATTCTGGACTCCAGCTAAGTACTTTGAAAGGGCAGGTTTCTGCCTTATCTATTTTCTTTCAGAAGCATTTTGCGCTTCACCCTTTAGTTAAGACTTTTTTCCAGGGGGTTACGCATGTGCGGCCCCCCAGGAAACCATTACTTCCAGTTTGGGATTTGAATTTAGTTCTTTCTGCTCTTCAGGCTCCTCCTTTTGAGCCTTTGCAGGATATTGCTCTTTCTACCTTGACTCAGAAGGTTGTCTTCTTGATAGCTATCACTTCTGTTCGGCGTGTCTCGGAGTTGGCGGCCTTGTCAATTCAGGCGCCATACTTTGAGAAGCATCAGGACAAAGTGGTTTTTAGGTATAAACCAGACTTCCTTCCAAAGGTAGTATCTGCTTTTCATTTGAATCAGGATATTGTTCTTCCCTCCTTGTGTCCTAATCCTAAGAATGACAAAGAGAGGGCCTTGCATTGTTTGGATGTAGTTCGCTGTGTTAAGCACTACTTGATTACTACTTCTTCTTTTCGTAAAACTGATGCCTTTTTTGTTGTGTCATGTGGGCCAAGAAAGGGTTTGGCCCCAGCTAAATTTTCCATTAGCAAATGGATATGTCAGGCCATTATTGCGGCCTATTCTGTTAAGGGGAAAGTTCCTCCTTTTCGCATCACTGCTCATTCTACTCGCGCCGTTGGTGCATCTTGGGCTTTTCAGCACCACTCTTCTGTTGAACAAGTTTGTAAGGCCGCTACTTGGTCTTCTGTTCATACTTTTTCTAAGTTTTACAAGGTTGATGTGCGGGCCTCAGCGGATGCTGTGTTTGGCCGCAAAGTTCTGCAGACCGCAGTCGTTTAAGTTATGCTTCATTGCCTTCGGATACCCATCCCTTTTTGGGCACTGCTTTTGGATATCCCATACGTCCGTGTTTTTAAAGGGGAAGCGGGATTAGTGGCACACTGAGAATAATACCATTTTGTGAGTACTCACCTGAAAAATGGGTATTGTCAGTGTGCCACACATCCCGCTTCACCCTCGCCCTTTTCGGTATCCTGAATCCTTTATACGGTGAAGCTTATGGTTATTATTATTTTGTGAGGTTACCATTGGATTACCTGGTACCTTGTCTTTCTGCTTTTGTATACACTGGTTTGTTAATGGGAGGTCCCAGGTATATATAGGCTGGAAGGGGGCTCATTTCAAGACGTCTCTCTGCACATCGTCACCTTGCAGGTATGTAACCCATACGTCCGTATTTTTAAAGGGGAAGCGGGATGTGTGGCACACTGACAATACCCATATTTCAGGTGAGTACTCACAAAATGGTATTTTCTCATTTGTATCTGGTAGTCGGATTGCTAGATAGAACCTCCTAATATCTTGTGTCTCTAAGCTGGCGTAGGACCTCTTGCGTGTAGAGGCCAACCGGGAGGACCACAATATTCCCCCCTTTGTCGGCCTCTTTGATAACAATATCTTTCCGCTGTTCTAGATTACGTAACGCTAGTCTCTCACCCCTGGTGATATTCTGCCTCCCTCCCAAAATAGGGAGTTTTTTAAGATCCTCACTTGAATAGCCGGGCTGATGGACCAAGGCGGAATAAACGTGGATTTCTTGTGAAATGTCCTTTTCATTGGATCCTCAATTTGATTATTTAATTCCTCCAAGGTTGTAAATAGTTGTAATTCTTCCACATTCCAATCAACGCCATCTTCTCGCCGTTTCAGATTTGCAAAATTTTTTTTAAGTAACAACTGTCTGCAAAATAAGATGATGTCCTTGGTTATCTCAAATTTATCGAGGTTTCTAGATGGGGAAAAAGAGAGGCCTCTAGCCAATACTGACCTTTCATCATTGATAAGGGGGGTATCTGTAAGATTAATAATCTGCAGATCCAAATCACCAGCTTGTGCTGAGTTAATGTCAGTCATAGATGTGTTAGGTCCTACAATAGGGTCTATGACAAGGGGAGCCGACGTGATGTTAGGGAGTTCTACTGAGGTGGAGGGTGAGTCTGCCTGCCATACCCCCATCTCTTGCGATCCCTGAGTCTCAGTCCTCGATCTCCTCTTCCTTCTCTTACGCCCGCCCGTCTAATTCGTCGGTGGTATCCGACAAAAAAGAACTCTGGGACTGTGATGAACTATTCCTTACAGTCATTCCACTCCTGGTATTGTGGTTTCTTTCCTTCAATTCACTATCTTGTTTTTTGGGGAAGTATCTCTGATTTCCCCTGTGTTGCCATTTGTATACTTTCTGTTGATTAACATCAAACTTATCCCTGGCAAACTTCTGTTTTTTGCCTTCTACTATCTTTCCTTCATATTTTGAGATCTCAGTCTGTGCAGCCACCATAAACGGTTCTACCAAAGTATCTTGATCAAATTTTTCCAACGCCCGTTTCAGTTCCCCTATCCGGGATTTGACTTTCTGTAAAAGCTCTTTATCATGGTGGATCAACATATCCATTAGGATGATGGAACATTTTGCAAGGCCTTGCTCTCATATAATCTTAAAAGCATCAGTAGGTTCCCAAGCTGGGAAGATCTGTACCCGTAGGCCTCGTGGGCATAAGCCCTGTTCCTTATACATTTCCAATGTCCTAACATTCCACTATAATTTGGTGTGTGTAAGGTATGCCTGTTTGAGCTCCCTAAATTCACTGGGGGCCACTGATCTCTGACAAATATCTGTGTCCCCAAAAATGTCAATCACTTTATTGGACCATTCTTTTTCCAAAGCCTCTATATTCAACAGCATGTTAAGGGTAAAGTGTGCTCTACTCACCAAAAAGGGCGTGTCAGTGGTGTGGAAGAACACAGCCTCCAACCACTTAATGCAAATTAAGCAAAACTGCTACTGTGAGGGCACTACTAACAAATACAAAATCCAGAGGGTGTTCCTGGAGCATATAAATATAAATCATAATTTAATAATTAGAACAATCACACATCAGTCACTGCGTCATTCATTCCAGGTCTTGTTTTGGTTAACCATCATAGATCCCTCTATCAATGAATTCTCAACATCAGGGCCCAATGTGAAATTTCTTTTTTTTACTAATCTATGAAGATATTTAATTCTAACTACTAAGATTAACTGTAATATAATAACGATAAATAAAATAACAGGGTGCAATAAAACCTTTCCCATTGCTGTTGCCACTGAGGACTTGACCACATATTGATTTATTAAATTTACTCCACCAGGAAGCACCAGAGAAACTAGACCAAACGTGTTGTATAGACTGCAACACTCCATGTTCATGTTTAAAAGCAATCTCTGCTTGCTTAATCTCTGTTTGCAATACCTGTAAAAAAACAATATCTTCTATAAGTTCCACTGTCCATTCCTGGCAAGGGAATTCATCTAATTGAGATATATTAAATTTAGGAGGGAAGCTGTTTATCTCCCTATTCAGTATAGGGGAAATATTGATTTCGATTCCATTAAAATCAATACTTACTAATTCCCCCGCTATACAATATAATCCCCTATGCAGAACATCTGAATAGGCACAGGAACTCATAAGAGCTTTGATTTCTTCACTTTCCATCATAACTTGGAAACAAAATTTCCTCTGTTCAACAGGAGTAAATAACTCAAAGGAGGTTTTAACTTCCTCAACTCTTGCTGTACACAAACTATGGTTATGGAAGCAAGAATGATATATTTCTTTAATTTGACTAGGCAAGCAGACGACCTTTGATTGGAAATGTAAACATGCTGATAGGTCTAGCTGCTCCGGTTCTGTCTGGTCAACATCAATAGCAAAATCCTTATATTGCAACTGATAATACAGAAGTTGGGTGTCGCTAACTGGTAATCCTAAAACAGTGACAGATACCAACTCTTGTTGCTGGCCTGCAATAGGAATTAATGATGTGGCATAACATTCCCTAGGCACATATCCTACCCACTTATTCACCCATAAATCAATATGATATAAAGCAAACTAATATTCAGAGGGTAGACTATGTATGATATTCAAAGGTGTAGTGCCACCCTAAAAAGCCTGGGCTATGATCTTAAAATTAGAAAATTCTACTTGTACTTCAAGACATGCTCTCGCTACTTGGGAATGCTGTGCACTAGTCATTAATGCCATTGTCACTTCTTCAAGATGAAGAATAGCAGGACCCATTACTGTAGCAGTTTTAACAACCATACTCTGTAAAATCTGATTTATATTCTGCTGGGTCTGTATGCCTCTGCTTCCTAATAACCCTGCAGACTTCAAATCAGATCTCAATGTATTGATGTCTATGCTGTTTGTGATACCACTAACCGCTCCTACACCACCGATGATCCCTTCCATTATTCCTCTTTTATTCTTTTTATTTAGAGGTTTACTAAACCTTGTTCGATACCCAAATCTATATTTATCAGATGCTCATGAAATTTAGGATATTGCTTGGAGACCTTCCAATCAGAAATGTTAAATTTTCACACAATATTGAAAAAATTCCCAAACTCGCAACACATCTCCTCTCTCTTGAGGGTTTATTTGTAAATGACCCTGATCCAGGAAAGTCAAATAATTTTTGGTCAAAAACCATATGCCTGTTTTAGAACGGCCATTTTTGGCAGTATGAATCCGTTCCAAATCAATATTTCCCGACCATTTAGCTGGAACCTCCCCCTTTATCTCAACACTCCAAAACCCTATATCTTCCATTTTACATGCCCATGAACCTGTTCGATTGTTATGAACAAAGGTTCCATGTAATTTAGAAAATGTTGTTTTGGTTCTTTATGTCATTGGATCTTTATGTCATTATTGTATGTAAACGTTATTTCGACACAACAAGTATAACCATATCCTATACAGATATTGCCCAAAATATCAACTGTCATCAACTGGGGAATTTTTCCATTGTACCATATCCCATCTTCTTTTCCTATAAAAAGAAACATTCTGTTCTGGTGTTAATAAGGTCTCCGGGTCTTCCTCAGGAATTTTAGGCATGCTCATTGTAACACCACTGCTTAATTGAGTTCTTATGAGGATGTAAAGGAGTCCTAAGATAAAAATTCTCTCCTTAGATGTTATTAGAGATGAGCGAACTTTGGAAAAATTCGATTCAACAGATTCGCAGAATTTTCCGACAAAAATCAGTTCGACCCAAATTTATTCGCGACGAATCGCTATTAAAAACGGCTATTTCTGAGCCTCCTAGAGCCTCAATAGGGTTGTAAACCATTCTGCCTTGCTGTAACACACACAGGATGCGTGCTGGGTTAGTTAAATATTACTTTGAATAAATATCACATGCAGATCAGAGGCATTGCTAATAGAATCGCAGAGCGGCACAATTGCAGAGAGTTGAAGTGGCATCACTATGAGGGGCAGGAGCCCAAACATTGCTTTAAAGAGACACTGGAGTTGGCAGCAGCAGGAGCCCAAAAATTGGATGAATCACACCCTGGAGTTGCAAGCAGCAGCAGGAGCCCAAACATTGGCTGAAAGAGACACTGGAGTTGGCAGCAGCAGGAGCCCAAAAATTGACTGACACACCCTGGAGTTTCAAGCAGCAGCAGCAGGAGCCCAAACATTACTTTAAAGAGACCCTGGGGTTGGCTTCAGGAGCCCAACAATTGGATGAATCACACCCTGGAGTTGGCAGCAGCAGCAGCAGGAGCCCAAATATTACTTTAAAGAGACACTGGAGTTGGCTTCAGGAGCCCAAAAATTGGATGAATCACACCCTGGAGTTGGCAGCAACAGCCCAAACATTACTTTAAAGAGACCCTGGGGTTGGCTTCAGGAGCCCAAAAACTGGATGAATCACACCCTGGAGTTGGCAGCAGCAGCAGCAGGAGCCTAAACATTACTTTAAAGAGACACTGGAGTTGGCTTCAGGAGCCCAAAAATTGGATGAATCACACCCTGGAGTTGGCAGCAGGAGCCCAAATATTACTTTAAAGAGACACTGGAGTTGGCTTCAGGAGCCCAAAAATTGGATGAATCACACCCTGGAGTTGGCAGCAGCAGCAGCAGGAGCCCAAATATTACTTTAAAGAGACACTGGCATTGGCTTCAGGAGCCCAAAAATTGGATGAATCACACCCTGGAGTTGGCAGCAGCAGCAGGAGCCCAAATATTACTTTAAAGAGACACTGGAGTTGGCTTCAGGAGCCCAAAAATTGGATGAATCCCACCCTGGAGTTGGCAGCAGCAGCAGGAGCCCAAATATTACTTTAAAGAGACACTGGCGTTGGCTTCAGGAGCCCAAAAATTGGATGAATCACACCCTGGAGTTGGCAGCAGCAGGAGCCCAAACATTACTTTAAAGAGACCCTGGGGTTGGCTTCAGGAGCCCAAAAATTGGATGAATCACACCCTGGAGTTGGCAGCAGCAGCAGCAGGAGCCCAAACATTACTTTAAAGAGACACTGGAGTTGGCTTCAGGAGCCCAAAAATTGGATGAATCACACCCTGGAGTTGGCAGCAGCAGGAGCCCAAACATTACTTTAAAGAGACCCTAGGGTTGGCTTCAGGAGCCCAAAAATTGGATGAATCACACCCTGGAGTTGGCAGCAGTAGCAGCAGGAGCCCAAACATTACTTTAAAGAGACACTGGAGTTGGCTTCAGGAGCCCAAAATTGGATGAATCACACCCTGGAGTTGGCAGCAGCAGGAGCCCAAATATTACTTTAAAGAGACACTGGAGTTGGCTTCAGGAGCCCAAAAATTGGATGAATCACACCCTGGAGTTGGCAGCAGCAGCAGGAGCCCAAACATTACTTTAAAGAGACCCTGGGGTTGGCTTCAGGAGCCCAAAAATTGGATGAATCACACCCTGGAGTTGGCAGCAGCAGGAGCCCAAATATTACTTTAAAGAGACCCTGGGGTTGGCTTCAGGAGCCCAAAAATTGGATGAATCACACCCTGGAATTGGCAGCAGCAGCAGCATGAGCCCAAACATTACTTTAAAGAGACCCTGGGGTTGGCTTCAGGAGCCCAAAAATTGGATGAATCACAGCCTGGAGTTGGCAGCAGCAGCAGGAGCCCAAACATTACTTTAAAGAGACCCTGGGGTTGGCTTCAGGAGCCCAAAAATTGGATGATTCACACCCTGGAGTTGGCATCAGCAGGAGCCCAAAAATTGGCCTAAAGACATAAATATGTTTTGCACCATTTGGAAAGTGTAAAACGTGGCACCATGCTGAATCTAGTCGCATGCATCAGGCATTGGTGGGTGGAAATCCTGGCTGATCCATCCCTGATTCATTTTGACAAAGGTGAGTCTCTCCACATTTTTAGTTGACAGATGAGTTCTCCTCGCCGTAACTATGGCCCCCGCCACGCTAAACACCCGCTCAGATGGCACGCTACTTGCCGGGCAGGACAGCTTTTCCAGGGCAAACTCTGCTAGTTGCGGCCACAAATCAAGTTTGGCTGCCCAGAAGTCCAGCGGATCCTCAAGGTGTGTTGGCATGGTCATGTCAAAGTATGACATGACCTGCTGGTTCAGGTCCTGCTCCAGGTCTTCCTGCTGCTCATGAGTAGCCTCACTATGCGGGTGTAGAAAGCTACTCATTAGCGACTGAAGACTGAGGCTGCTGCTGCTGCTCCTGCCAACCCCCCCAGCGGCCATGGCAGTGGAAGGTGAGCACAGAGGTCCCCTCGAGTCAGACCTGCGAGAGTATGGACCATGGCGCAGATAGGCATCGGCCAACTGCCTACGTAGAATGTCTTTGTAGTAGTTCAGTTTGTCCTCCCTCTCGGTGGGTTTAAAAAATGCCCCCATTTTGTGCCGGAAGCGAGTCTGCTGCAAGCTCTGCCTGCGGAATCTTGGCCTCTGCCACTCCTCTTTTCACTTCCAGGCACTTGTCTGCCCGACATAGTCTAACTGGCGTGGTAGTAGGTGATATTTTAAGAACCCCAGGCAGCGGTGGGTCTATATGAAACAGAATATAATGCACACCAAAAGTGAGCAGTAACACTCAGCCTCCAACAGGCCTGCTTAGTGTAAATAAGAGAGCTGCTTAGTGTAAATAAAGAGGGGTATGGTATGTTACAGAATGGGATGCCCCAACAGCAGAACACCTGGGAGCAGTACTACTATGCACAGCAAAAGTGTCTTTATCAGGCCCAATTTCTATTAGAATAAGTGCAAAGGGTTATAGTATTAAATAGAGGCAGGTGCAGTCACAGAATGGGATGCCCCAACAACCAGAGAGCACCTGGCAGCAGTACTACTATGCACAGCAAGTGTGTTTATCAGGCCCAATTTCTATTAGAATAAGTGCAAAGGGTTATAGTATTAAATAGAGGCAGGTGCAGTCACAGAATGGGATGCCCCAACAACCAGAGAGCACCTGGCAGCAGTACTACTATGCACAGCAAAAGTGTCTTTATCAGGCCTAATTTCTATTAGAATAAGTGCAAAGGGTTATAGTATTAAATAGAGGCTTGTGTAGTCACAGAATGGGATGCCCCAACAGTCAGCAGTGCACCTGGCAGCAGTACTACTATGCACAGCAAAAGTGTCTTTATCAGGCCAAATTTCTATTAGAATAAGTGCAAATGGTTATGGTATTAAATAGAGGCTGGTGTAGTCACAGAATGGGATGCCCCAACAGGAGTGCACCTGTGAGCAGTAATACTATGCACAGCAAGTGTGTTTATCAGGCCAAATTTCTATTAGAATACGTGCAAAGGGTTATGGTATTAAATAGAGGCTGGTGTAGTCACAGAATGGGATGCCCCAACAGGAGTGCACCTGTGAGCAGTAATACTATGCACAGCAAGTGTGTTTATCAGGCCAAATTTCTATTAGAATAAGTGCAAAGGGTTATAGTATTAAATAGAGGCTGGTGTAGTCACAGAATGGGATGCCCCAACAACCAGAGAGCACCTGGCAGCAGTACTACTATGCACAGCAAGTGTGTTTATCAGGCCAAATTTCTATTAGAATAAGTGCAAAGGGTTACAGCAGTAAATAGAAGCTGGTGTAGTCACAGAATGGGATGCCCCAACAACCAGAGAGCACCTGGCAGCAGTACTACTATGCACAGCAAGTGTGTTTATCAGGCCAAATTTCTATTAGAATAAGTGCAAAGGGTTACAGCAGTAAATAGAGGCTGGTGTAGTCACAGAATGGGATGCCCCAACAGGAGTGCACCTGTGAGCAGTAATACTATGCACAGCAAGTGTGTTTATCAGCCAAATTTCTATTAGAATAAGTGCAAAGGGTTATAGTATTAAATAGAGGCTGGTGTAGTCACAGAATGGGATGCCCCAACAACCAGAGAGCACCTGGCAGCAGTACTACTATGCACAGCAAGTGTGTTTATCAGGCCAAATTTCTATTAGAATAAGTGCAAAGGGTTACAGCAGTAAATAGAGGCTGGTGTAGTCACAGAATGGGATGCCCCAACAGGAGTGCACTTGTGAGCAGTAATACTATGCACAGCAAGTGTGTTTATCAGGCCAAATTTCTATTAGAATAAGTGCAAAGGGTTACAGCAGTAAATAGAGGCTGGTGTAGTCATAGAATGGGATGCCTCACAGCAGACTTGAGATCAGTTCAGTATATATGCACAGTTAGTGTATAAGCAGCCTGAAAACGCTAACAAAGCCAGTCAGCCAGCCAGTAACACTCAGGCTGGATGAAAAAAAGAAAAATCTCCCTGTGACTGCCTTTTCATGAAATTCGGATCGAATCCGGGTTCGTCCGGATCGATTCGCTCATCCCTAGATGTTATCACATCCTGTAATTTCAATGGCTGCATGATTCAATATTCCTGTAAAATAAAGGTGCAGCATCAGTCATTTTGGCATAAACAATTTGCATTGGTCTGCATGAACCACATTTTTTGTTGTCGCCTCACATTTTTGTTAGAATTTAGAGGCATTTGGACTTGGATCATTACTTGTCCCATAGAATCAATTATTTCAAAAGCACCTTCCCAATTGCTCTGCCAAGGAAAACTCTTGCGAAATGCTTTTACCATAACCATGGCTCCCTTCACAAATTTTGATTGATGTGGAGGAACCATTTTTTGCATATGCATGGCTGCATGTGGCAGGACATTGTTCAGATTCTCCTGAAGCAACTGTAACCATTGAGACTTTGCTCTTTTTGTGGTGTTGAAAGAAATGGTTCATGTGGAAATGTTAAATTCATTTTTCGTCCTGTCATTAGTTCAAATGGTGAAAACTGAGTAGTAGAGGAAGATGTACCCCTTACACTCATCAAAATGAATGGTAATGCATCTACCCAGGTGTTCCCTCTGCTCATTAGCATTTTAGCTATCCTTTTTATAGTCCTGTTCATTCGCTCAACAATACCAGCTGACTGAGGATGATAAGCTACATGAAATTGTTGTTCAATTCCTAAAATCCCACATTGCCTTCATGATTTTACCTGTAAAATGAGTCCCACAGTCTGCTTCCAACTTAAAACAAAAACCCCAGGTAGGAAAGATGTGATTCACCAAAGCCTTGGCTGTGCTTATTGCATCATCTTTCCTTACCGGTATAATTTCGACCCACTGGGAAAATACATCTACCACCACTAAAGCATACCTAAATCCATAACTTCCCTGTGGGCAAGGGTCCTATGAAATCAATTTGTAGAGTTTTCCAGGGGGCGTCAGCTGGAGCAATTTTTAATAAAGGTGGCTTTGTCCTTTTGGTCTGGGATTTTTGTGCACAAATTAAACAATATTGCACCTCATGCACTGTGTTCTCCATTTTTTCCCAGTAAATTTTTTCCTTAAGAATTTCTAGCAACCTTTGCTGACCAATGTGACCTAAACTCTCATGATTGTACTTTGTGAATTCTACCTGCAAGTGTTCTGGTATGACTGGTAGTAAATTTCCATTTGAATCATGGCATAATATGTCATTTTCCAAGCTAAAAGGGGGCTTAGGGTCTTGTCGTATTGTGGCCAAATTTTGAATCCTTAGCCTGTTCTTTCGCAAATGAAAGAGGCTCTTGCTCTGTCTTACGTATTGCATTTACAATAGCAGGCTTTGTGTCATTGTCGGCGTCAATTCCATCAATAGTCTCCCCCTGTACTGCTGCTTCCTTAGCCAAGCTGTCAGCTGTTCTTTTCCCGATGCTCACGGCACTATTGTCCTTTTGATGTCCAGGGATTTTAATGATACTACAGGGATTCTTAGATGCAATTTCAAAAATTGTTTCTAAAGTTTTCTTGTGAGCAAGATTTTTATTGGAGGAATCAACAAACCCTCTTCTCTTCCAGATCGGAGGATAATCTGAGTGATCTTACAGAGTAAGAGCTATCACTATAGATTGCCAATGGTATACGATTTTCTTGATCTTCAATGATCAAAAGCGTATTTTTTTTTTCCTGCTCAGATTCGGATCTCCCTTTGCTGTATTCAGATTTCCAGTCTTTCATCAGCTATTAGGGTCCTCTTTTCATCAGGTGCGGGTGTTGCCACATTTTTTTTTTCCCTTTCCCCTCTCCCTCCCTCATCCCTCATTCCCTTCCCCCCTCCCTCTAGCTGAACCACGGGACTGCTTGATTGACCCACTGCAGTCTATTACATGTAAACATAAATACACAGATAACATACCATTTTTCCCTAAGTATTTGTTTGGTGGCATGCTTCCTACTCCTATTATATATATTTTTTTTTTGCTTCTATTTTCTTTCCTTGCCTATCCGGGTTTATGATTCTAATAGGATTTTTTTGTAGCAGATCTTTACCAAAGTCCGTAAGTTGTTTCTTGATCTCTATCTGTGTGTTCACTTCGGCTTCTATTTCAATAATTTCCTGCATCTTTCTTAACCATTTACTAAATGTGGGTGGGGTAGGATTACGCCAGTGGGTAACAATATAATATTTAGAGCCCATAATGATGATGTTGGTCAAAGACCGCTTCGGCTTAGGTACGTCCGGTACTGGGATATTTAGGAGGATTCTGGCTTTGTCTAAAGTAATATTTACTCTTCCAGTCTTATTTACGTACTGGGTTATTTCCTGCCAGAGTGCTGCGATGTGTATACACTCCCACCATATGTGTAGTACTGTATTCGGGAACCGACTACACCACCAGCAAAGCTTTGAGGGCATATTCCTATTGTGATCAGCGGTTAAGTAGTACCTAGTGATGTATTTAAAGGAGAAGGTTCTTAATGGGGCTGATATTAGAAGTGTATTTTCCTTATAGATATTCTGCCAGTCTAAGTTTGAAAGAGGTTTCTGGATGTCTCCCTCCCATTTTTTTTTTATACGTATTAGCTTTGTTTCCTTCGTTGAGAGTCGGGTCACAAAGTATACTGTAGTAAGTACGTAACTGTTTGGGTCGGGGATCTGTAGTGAAAAATAGTAATTGAAAACTTGATAGGGGGAGCATAATATCTGGCTGGCAGTACGTTCTAAAGGTATTGGAGGTCGCCTTATATCTTAGAAAGGCCTGAAGATTATGGGTCATTTTTTCCTTACAATACATTTGGGTAATTTCAATCTCATTTGCCCAAATATCTTGTATCCTAATGACTTCCCGTGTGAATTCCAGTTTGGTGTTGTGTTTCCCAGTAACCTCTTCTATTACACTCTTCCTTTCCAGGCCTATGAGTCTATGTGGGAGTGGGGATTTTATCGGGTCCAGTATTACGTTTTTTAAAGTGGTTAGAGTTGGAGAGACCAGAGGGTGCGAAGTAAGATGTAATGCTTCTGTTAGTATTTTTGGATTTAAGGAGAATATGTCCTCAATTTTGATGGGTTCTAGTTCCAGTTGTGACCAGGCATCTCGGTTTGCTGAATGTTTCCATCTAAAGATTCTTTGTATCTGTGCAGCATGATAGTATCGCTTGATATTGGGGGCGCTCAGGCCACCACAGTACAAAGGGCGGCTTACATTATCATATTTTGCCTTATGCTTCCTTCCTCTCCATATAAAGTCGGCGATAATCCTATTTATTTCTATAAAGTATTTATCTGGCAAATATTTTGAAATAGGAAGATGAGCTTAGGTAAGAAGAACATTTTAAGCAGTGCTATTCTTCCTAGCATATTTAAAGGAAGTTTGTTCCAGCTTTTTACCGTTCCTTTTAATAAGGGGATAAGGGGGGAGTAATTTACCTCAAACAATTGTTTATGATTTTTTGTAATATTGATTCCGAGGTATTTAAAGAGGTTATCCTCCATGTGAAAGTTAGCCATCTGTTTAAGTTCTTGTAGTTCTAGCTGTGGTATATTTAGTGGCATAATGATAGATTTCTCTATGTTTAATTTAAAATTAGAAAGCTGTCCAAAGGCTTCCAAGACGTCTAGGCATCTTTGGAGAGAAGCTTAGGATTTCCTAGAGTAAGTAAGATATCGTCGGCATATGCAAGAATTTTTATTTCATTTTTTCCGGTGCCTATCCCCTTTATTGTTGGATCTTCAGTAATTTTCCTTAATAGGGGTTCTAGATGTATATTGAATAAGAGTGGGGAGAGGGGACAACCCTGTCTTGCTCCATTTCTTATCCGAAAATGGTTAGTAAGGGAGCCATTAACTTCGATCTGGGCCGACTGGTTTATATATAGACTCAGGACTTTAGAAATTATTTTTGGGCCTAAACCGATTTTTTGTAGTACAGATTCCAAAAAGGACCAAGATACCCTATCAAAGGCTTTTTTGGCATCCAGGGCTACTATAATCGCCTTTTTTTTTTTCTTATGAGATTTTATACAGTGCTGACAAAGCCAGAGAGATATTTTGGTGTAGTCCACATGATGGCATGAATCCTGCTTGAATGTTGGAGATCACATAAGGCAAAACTTCCTCAAGTCGTTTACAAATAATTTTTGCGTAGATCTTCAAATCGATATTGATTAAGGATATGGGTCTGTAATGGGAGCAGCTGGATTTATTTTTTCCGGGTTTTG
Source organism: Gastrophryne carolinensis (assembly GCA_027917425.1). NCBI lineage: Eukaryota > Metazoa > Chordata > Amphibia > Anura > Microhylidae > Gastrophryne > Gastrophryne carolinensis. The sequence goes on along the minus strand of CM051234.1, from coordinate 647,632,660 downwards.
GGATTAATTTTATTATCGCATTATTCATATGTTGGCTGAGCGGATTGTTCTCATCTAATGCGTTGAAAAGATCGGTTAGTTGTGGGGATAGTTCTTCTTTGAAGATTTTGTATTCGGCTGGGAAGCCATCACTACCTGATGCTTTATTGATTTTCAGACTGTCAATTGCCCATACAACTTCTTCAATGACGAATGGGTTTTCTAGAGTTCGTTTCAATTTTTCCAGGATTTCCTGTGTGTGCTTTCCTTGAAAAAAGTGGTCACCGTTCCTGTTAATTGTTTCGCGGACATTGTATAGATTCTCGTAGAAATGGTAAAAAATATTTTTAATTTCTGCTGTTGTATGGTGAGTGATGCCCTTCTATCAGTAATTGAGGCAATAAAAATTTCAGCCCTGTTGTCTTTTGCTAGAGCGGCCAGGTATTTTCCATTCTTATTCAATTCGTGTTTATTTTTTATTCTTGACGTTTTATGTTCAGTGGGATTTAATATTTCCTTTAGCGCCTTTCTCGTCTTTTGAATTTCCTGGTAGAGACTTTCGGTTGCCAATTGTTTGTGGGATTTTTCAAGTTTGTCTAGTTTCTCTACTAGGTCGTTTATCTCTTGTGTGATCAGTCGCCTATTTTTTGCTGCGATCGCAATGCAGATGCCGCGTATATAGCATTTATGTGCTTCCCAGATAGTTCTGATCTTTACTTCGCTGGTCCGATTAGTTGCAAAAAATTCTCTAATGTTATGATTTAGACTTTGTTGGTCGCTAGCTGACTTTAGTATATTCTTGTTCAACTTCCATTGGTGAGTTACGTCAGTTTTATATTTAAAGTTCAGGGTCATAGATACTGGTGCGTGATCTGATAAGGTTATGTTTCCAATCGAACAGTTGGTAATCATATGTAAATTTTGCTGCCTAATGAAACAGAAGTCTATTCTTGAGTATGTGTTTTTGGCTCTATTGTAGCAGGAATAGTCTCTTTCAGTTGGGTGGAGTGTTCGCCAGGCATCCATTAAGTTGAGGCCTCTAATATGATCCCATATCTGATGGTTAGTTAATAGTTCCGCCTCCTTCCTTTTTGCTCCAGTAGAATCTAATTCATTGTTGGCTATCATGTTAAAGTCGCCTGCCCAAATTATTAGACCTTTTTTTTGTTCGTCGATTTTCTTTGCTACCTTTGTTAAATATTTTATCTGTCCCTGATTCGGAGCGTATGAGTTGATAATAGTGCATGTTTGCCCGCATATCTTTATAGTTATTATTATAGTCCTTGCTTGTTCGTCCTGATATTGATTGATAAGATCATGTTGGCAGTTTTTATTTATCAGTATCGCTACCCCTCGCGTTTTTTTAGACCGGAATGGGTTGGAGATAATACGCCCAAATTCTGAGAAGGCCCTGTACGGTTCTCTATCTCTTTTGAAGTGAGTTTCTTGAAGCAGAGCAATATCTATTTTTAGCCTTTGAAGTTCTTTTACTATGTTTCCTATTTTTTTCTGGGCCATTTGCTCCTCTAATATTGTAGGTACAGATTTTTATTAACTTATTTTCCATGATTGGAGTTGGTATGTAGCTTTGTTGTACATAAAATTTGCGGGTTCCAGTTTTGTTCTTTCTTTATAGTAGTTTGTTCCACGTGGTTCATATCCCTCCCCAACCCCCCTACCTTTCACGCGCATGGCTCGACCGTCCAAGGATGTGGTTGCCATTCCTTGGTTTCCTATTTCCTGCCTCCTTGTATTTCAGGGGCAGATTAGGCCTGAGCCAGTGCTGCTGCCCGAATAGCCCCTTTTTTTTTTATTTTGTTTTTGCCCGGGAATTATCTCCTTTCCTCAATTTCCTTGTGTTGAGTTTATGCATTCCCTTTTCCTTCCCTTCTTCCTCTACCATCTTCTCCCAAAAAAAAATTTTTTTTTTTTTCCTCCTGTTTTCATTTTCTAGTTTTCCACTAGCATTTTTTCAGGCAGAGTTGCCATATCAGAGTCCATGTCCCACTCCGGGATGTGCAGAGGGGTGAGTGGGAGCTCCTGGCTGAGTGCGTCCAACGGGTCACCATCCTTCAGTATTAATGTTTTGCCAGCGGTAGAAATTGAGAGTCTGAGCGGGCCAATCCATTTATATTTTAGGTGCTTTGCATCTAGCTGGGCCAGTAGAGGCTTCAATAGATACCTTCTGTACCTAGTACGCTTCGAGTAGTCCTGGAAAATCTGAATAGTGCTAGACCTTATTTGGACTGACCTTATTTTCCTGGCTAGTGACAATAAACCTTCTTTAACTTCATAATCCGGGATAAAGCAAAGGACGTCCTGCGTGATTCCGTCCGCAGTGATTTTTTTTTCCCCCATCTCGGTGACATCTACTAATGGTCACAGTTTCTTCATTTTTTGCTAAAGTTTGGAAGATTTCGTTTACAAATGTGTTTAGCTCACTGTGCTTTACTTCTACGGGAATTCCTCTAATTCTTAGATTGTTACGCCTTGATCGATTTTCTAGATCGTCCTGTTTTATAGTCAAGTCTTTTAGGGTTTTGCTGTGAATAATGAACCGGCCAGCCTCCGTGTTGTAATAAAACGTCCAGGTTTAATGAAGATAGATTAAAATGTTCCTTGTGGCAACATCAATACAAAACAGGCAGTATAAAAGTAGTGGCGGCGTCGACGCGTTTCGGGCTTGGCGCCCTTATTCATGACAATTTAACAAAGGTAAAACCTTCCTATATATAGACATACATCATTCACTAATTTAATCAAGAAAGTAATCATAACAAACACATGATTGATTAATCAAACTCCTAGGTACTCACGCTTTGATGCACTCGCTGGTCTCCTTCGTCCACCGTGCGATGACCACGTCATCCCCCAGAGCGACCAGGGGCCCCGAGAGCCAATGGCATGGAGGCCAATGACGTGGCTCACGCCAATAGGCTGGTAGAATGCCTCGTCAGAGTGAGGGCAAACTAAGTCCCCATACGCTCCGGGGAAGGGAGGAAGACAAGCACAGCAGGCGAAAGCTGCGGCCAAACACACCAGGCATTGAAAAATACAATAATACAATGATAGTTGTCTCATTTATGACATGGGGGATATGATATGAAGGATGTGGACTAAATATATGTTATATATTAATTGATTTGTTGAATTACTAGTCACCCACATTCCTACTAAAATCACTATTCTCCTACCAATAGTAAGAGCAGGGGCCGGCAGGCAAAAGACTAGATCCCCTCCGCCACTCCCCCTCCTTATCTACTTCGCCCCTCTAAAGGTAGGCCAACGGTCTCCGACTTGCTGTATATGTGCCATCAGAGGGGAATCCCAGATGAGGCACAGGGAACAGGACAGTGAGCATCTCGACCCAAAATGGGTCCAATCTCTTTGGATGCAGCATGAACATATCTCTTCCCTCTCATGACAGGAAAACCTGATGGAGAAGAATCAGCAATATCAAACCAGGGAGAAAGTGTAAGGATTATTATGATGACAATAAATGTTCGGTGCCCGTGTATGGACTTAGTAACCAAAAATGTCATCCTAAAAAGAGATCCACATCCCACCTTGAGTTCAATCCCAGGGGGATGGGGGTCTGTAATTTAAATATCCAAAACACCTCCCTCTGCAAAATCTTCTGCTGTAAGTCTCCCCCTCTAGGGCCCATTGACACTTTCTCTATACCCATACAGGTGATACCCGAAAAATCTCCAGAGTGAACATTAAATATGTGCCGACCCACATTGGATAGTCTAGAAAAATCTCCCCTATGTGTCGCCAAATGTTCCGCTATCCTTTTCTTAAGGGGTCTTGTGGTGCATCCTACATATTGGACTCTACACTCTATACATGTGATCACATATACCAGATTTTTTGTGTTACAGTTCATTAATCGTTTCACCTTGAATTTATCACCGGTAACTACGGATTCAAACTCCTCATTCTGGTGGACCAATTTGCAGATGTTACACCTCCTCCCTCCACATCTAAAAAAGCCTTTACAATCCAACCATGTCCCCGGAAATTTAGTTTGTCCTTTAAATAAGCTTGGGGATAATTTTTGGCCAAGAGTGGGGGACCTCCTACTCACAATCTGCACCCCTTGTTCCACAATGGATTTTAAATCTGGGTCACAATACAAAATCGGGAGATGTTTGAAAATGATCTTTTTTATCTCTCGAAACTCCCGACTATAGGTTGTGACCATAGTAACCTTCTTTTCTCCTGTTCTTTCCTTCGTGGTGGTGTTCCTCCCCAATCTGTTTTTATCTTTCCTCAATCCTGAATTTTTAGGACCCATTAGTGAATCTCTAGGTCTATTCTCTGCTATGTATTTCGCTTTGGCTAACATGTGGCCCGGATATCCTCTTTGAGTCAGCCTGGAATGAATGAGTTCTATTTCCTTATTGAAACTCTCCTCCTCTGAGCAATTTCGGCGTGCTCTAATCATTTCGCCCACCGGTATTGACCTAATTGTGTGGGGCGGGTGGCAACTTTCTGCCCTTAATGTAGTGTTACCCGAGGTGGGTTTTCTGAAGGTGGCAGTTTCAATTCTATTTCCAGAAAGATAGAGGGAAAGATCTAAAACAGAAATCTTATTTGGACTACACTCTGAAGTAAATTTTAAATTTAATTGATTGTTATTCAAGTATAGGACAAAATCCTGCATTGCATTTTCTGCTCCATGCCAGATTATGAGGAGGTCGTCTATGTATCTCCCATAATATTTAATATTCTGGAGAAACGGATTGGTCTGGGTGAAAATTTGGGCCTCCTCCCACCACCCCATGTATAAATTGGCACGTGAGGGAGAAAATGGGGCCCCCATCGAGGCTCCACATTTCTGGAGATAGTACCTATCCAAAAACAAAAAGTAGTTGTGTTTCAGGAGATATTCCAATGATAGAATTAGAAATTCTATCAGTGTCTGGGGATAAGCAGAATAATTCTTCAAATGAAAGAAAATTGCTTGGAGGGCGAGATCATGGGGAATTGATGAATAAAGTGAGGCCACATCACATGTGAGCCACAGATCTTCCTTTTCCCATGAGAGGTCCTGTAGTTGTCTAATCACATCCCTTGAGTCCTGGAGAAAACCTGGGAGTCTTCGGACAAGAGGGAGGAGATGCAGGTCCACCCACTGCCCCAGCCTCTCATTGAGACCACCAATCCCGGCCACAATCGGTCTGCCAGCAGGTGGACGTTGTGGCTTGTGGATTTTCGGGAGGTGGTGAAAGACTGGGGCAATGGGTGAAGCAACATCCAAAACCTCCAAATCCCCGTCCGACAGAACCCCCAGCGCTTTCCCTTCTAATAAGAGGGTGCTTAATGCTGCTTTAAACCGTGATGTGGGGTCCCCACTTAACTCTAAATAAGTGTGTTGATCCTCCAGTTGCCTCCTCGCCTCCTTCTCATAATCACTACTGTCCATAACCACCACACTACCCCCCTTGTCTGCTGACCGAATGACTATAGAATTGTTATTACTTAAGTTACTAAGAGCTATCTTCTCTGATGTGGGCAGGTTGGACCTGTGTTTAATGGATCCTACCCGGGAAGCCAATTTTATTAAATCACCCTCCACCATCTCTTGAAATACATCCAGACTAGACGTTCTAGAATGGACAGGATAGAATTTACTGTTGGAGGGCTTGGGTATCCTGGGAGGTAGAATTAACTGTTGCTCCTGATCAGACAAACCCTCCAACATAATTTTCGCTGTCACATCCTGAGCTGAATAAAATTGTGTGGAAAGGTCTGACACTGAATCTGGTTGCGCATGTATAGTCTCATCAATGGGTGCATCCCTGTTCTCATGAAGAACTGGCAAAAAATGTTTTCTAAGGGTTAAGCTGCGTATAAATTTATTCACATCCATAAGTGTGTTAAACAAATTAAAATGGAAAGTGGGCGCAAATGAAAGACCCTTGGATAATAAATTCATCTCATCCTCAGAAAGATTATAACTCGACAAATTAATTACATTAGTAATCTTACTCAAGTCATTCGTTTCCTTAAGGAGTACCGGGACTCTTGGTTTGTGCTTTCTCCCCGCTCTATGATACCTCTTTGTCCCCTTTTCTTTTTTATCTTTGGCAATCTCTCCTGATGAAAATCCCGATCTTCTAAATCTGTATCTGATCGTTCACTGCCGGATGACCAATCGGTGTGGTCCGATGCAAAGGACACATTTCTTTTGCCAGAGGGGCTCTTTAAAATGGACTTGTGCCTCAAAGGTCTGCGGAAGGTACGTTTCCAAGTGTAAATCTTGTTATTAGCATAGTCCTCAGAGTCTCTAACATATTTACTCTTTTTGATATTCATGATTTGAGTTTCCATTTGATCCAGAGATTTTCTCATGCGCTGCATGTGTTCCTCAAAGTGGCGATCAGTTTCATATGTCTTGAGGGAGGATTCAATTGATGTAATTTCTCGCTGGATATCCTTCAGCTTGTCCTCCTCATATTTGGTGATTAATTTAATCAGTTCCAGGGAGGCTGTAGTCAGGATCGCATCCCATTCTTTTTTGAACTCCTCTGAGTATATTGTAGTAGGGATTTTGCGTATCCGCAGCCCTCTTGGGATCATAGTGTTTTGCAGATATTTATTCAAAGTATTCAGATCCCACCAAGTTTTCAATTCACATTTCATACTTTCTTCATATTGTTTGATGATATCTCTCAGACCAACAGACTCAGCTGTATCATGGTTGGGTTGTGCAGAAATAAAGGGCATGTCAAACACAGCATCAAACTTATCACGGCTACGCACCGTGTCCCCATATTGGGATTTTACCCTCTCCATGATCAGCAATGTAGATTGCCTTAGAAATCTTCAATGGTGCCCACCAAGGTCAACACTTCAAACACTGGAATCAATAATAAACAGGGTCCCATCCATGCACGGCTGAGCTGAAACAAGTGAACTGCAAACGTGTATGCCAGCTCTGGATGCGCTTTTCCCAGCAAGCACGGTAAGGCAGCACGGAAAAGAGAGCTCACCTCCGTGTGTAGCTGTGCTGTGAATAATGAACCGGCCAGCCTCCGTGTTGTAATAAAACGTCCAGGTTTAATGAAGATAGATTAAAATGTTCCTTGTGGCAACATCAATACAAAACAGGCAGTATAAAAGTAGTGGCGGCGTCGACGCGTTTCGGGCTTGGCGCCCTTATTCATGACAATTTAACAAAGGTAAAACCTTCCTATATATAGACATACATCATTCACTAATTTAATCAAGAAAGTAATCATAACAAACACATGATTGATTAATCAAACTCCTAGGTACTCACGCTTTGATGCACGCGCTGGTCTCCTTCGTCCGCCGCGCGATGACCACGTCATCCCCCAGAGCGACCAGGGGCCCCGAGAGCCAATGGCATGGAGGCCAATGACGTGGCTCACGCCAATAGGCTGGTAGAATGCTTCGTCAGAGTGAGGGCAAACTAAGTCCCCATACGCTCCGGGGAAGGGCGGAAGACAAGCGCAGCAGGCGAAAGCTGCGGCCAAACACACCAGGCATTGAAAAATACAATAATACAATGATAGTTGTCTCATTTATGACATGGGGGATATGATATGAAGGATGTGGACTAAATATATGTTATATATTAATTGATTTGTTGAATTACTAGTCACTCACATTCCTACTAAAATCACTATTCTCCTACCAATAGTAAGAGCAGGGGCCGGCAGGCAAAAGACTAGATCCCCTCCGCCACTCCCCCTCCTTATCTACTTTGCCCCTCTAAAGGTAGGCCAACGGTCTCCGACTTGCTGTATATGTGCCAGCAGAAGGGAATCCCAGATGAGGCACAGGGAACAGGACAGTGAGCATCTCGACCCAAAATGGGTCCAATCTCTTTGGATGCAGCATGAACATATCTCTTCCCTCTCATGACAGGATAACCTGATGGAGAAGAATCAGCAATATCAAACCAGGGAGAAAGTGTAAGGATTATTATGATGACAATAAATGTTCGGTGCCCGTGTATGGACTTAGTAACCAAAAATGTCATCCTAAAAAGAGATCCACATCCCACCTTGAGTTCAATCCCAGGGGGATGCGGGTCTGTAATTTAAATATCCAAAACACCTCCCTCTGCAAAATCTTCTGCTGTAAGTCTCCCCCTCTAGGGCCCATTGACACTTTCTCTATACCCATACAGGTGATACCCGAAAAATCTCCAGAGTGAACATTAAATATGTGCCGACCCACATTGGATAGTCTAGAAAAATCTCCCCTATGTGTCGCCAAATGTTCCGCTATCCTTTTCTTAAGGGGTCTTGTGGTGCATCCTACATATTGGACTCTACACTCTATACATGTGATCACATATACCAGATTTTTTGTGTTACAGTTCATAAATTGTTTCACCTTGAATTTATCACCGGTAACTACGGATTCAAACTCCTCATTCTGGTGGACCAATTTGCAGATGTTACACCTCCTCCCTCCACATCTAAAAAAGCCTTTACAATCCAACCATGTCCCCGGAAATTTAGTTTGTCCTTTAAATAAGCTTGGGGATAATTTTTGGCCAAGAGTGGGGGACCTCCTACTCACAATCTGCACCCCTTGTTCCACAATGGATTTTAAATCTGGGTCACAATACAAAATCGGGAGATGTTTGAAAATGATCTTTTTTATCTCTCGAAACTCCCGACTATAGGTTGTGACCATAGTAACCTTCTTTTCTCCTGTTCTTTCCTTCGTGGTGGTGTTCCTCCCCAATCTGTTTTTATCTTTCCTCAATCCTGAATTTTTAGGACCCATGAGTGAATCTCTAGGTCTATTCTCTGCTATGTATTTCGCTTTGGTTTCGCCAAGCCCGAAACGCGTCGACGCCGCCACTACTTTTATACTGCCTGTTTTGTATTGATGTTGCCACAAGGAACATTTTAATCTATCTTCATTAAACCTGGACGTTTTATTACAACACGGAGGCTGGCTGGTTCATTATTCACAGCACAGCTACACACGGAGGTGAGCTCTCTTTTCCCTGCTGCCTTACCGTGCTTGCTGGGGAAAGCGCATCCAGAGCTGGCATACACGTTTACAGTTTACTTTTAGGGTTTTATTAACGGTGGTTATGGTTTTATTTTTTTCTTTGAGTTCTCTAGCGAGAACTAACATGTCTGCCTCAAGAGTCCATTCTTTCTGTAATAGCATGCATTGCCGATTTAAATTCCCCGAGCTCGGATTCTAATGTTTCCTTCACCGTGCGCTGTATTTGATCGGATATTGTATGTTCTTGAAGAGGTCTAAGTCAGAGGCGAGTCCTTCCCTGAGTTCCTTTATACCTGCCCTTATTTCTTGTTTAATTATGTGTCTAGTATCATCGCTTTCCGATTCCCGCCGGCTACTACTACTATTTGGTGCCTGATTAGTATCTAACTCTGATGATATGTTTTCCTTTGGGGCCGTTCTTTTGGTCAGCCATTTCTTCATCTAAAATTGGAGTCTGTATAGAGACTAGGTCAGTGACAGTTTTGCCCATGTCCGAGAAAAGTTCTTTTTGGATGAAGTCAGCATGGGCTTTACTTATTTGCCTGTAATATTTAGTAATATCCGATGGAATGGGGGTAACCCCCAAGGTCTTTGGGGGGATGGAAGAGCGGGCTGGTGTTGTTGGAATATCCACAGTCGCTTGTTGTGACTGTTCAGTTGGATACGGGCTATTATTGCTTTTCGACCGTGTGGATAGGCCTGCGTTGTATGCTGGCAGCGTGGATTGTTTCTGGCCCACTCTTTTCTGATTGTGTGACATTTTTATTAACGTATCCGAGTAATGTGTCCTAGGTTTTTTTTTTTTTTAATTTTGTTTTAAGAATTATGAAATATGTCTTTACATATATTTTCAACCTTGTTATACAGTTGAAATTCTGGGGAGTACGATAGCCGATAAACCCCCTTTATATGCTAGTATTGATATCCCGCTGGTTCCGGCTGTATGGGCCTATAGGGATAAGGAGTATGTGACAAATCCCTTTAGAATTCAGGGTGCACCCAGTGGCAGTCCTTTAGACTTCGGTGGGCACCCAGTTGCAGAGAGTAGTGCTTTTTTTTTTTTTTGGACGACCCAAGGCAGCGGCTAGTACATAGATGGGTCGCGGGCAACTGAGGTCAACTTTTATGCCACTTTTCACTTATTTCCCATGATGTCTCAATTGGCGACTGCCAGTGACCCCAAATAGCGGTATTTATCTGATACCGATGCCAATTGGCGGTGTTCTTAGTCTATTGCCTTAGATCACAGTAGATTAGAAGGACGGGCATAGCCGCGGCAGCCAGGAAAATTGATTAGTGAATAAAAAAAATGTCTAAATGTCTAAAAAACTATACAAGACTTACGGTCTCAGTGGTGCTGAAGCGGCAAGATCATTCTGGGCAGCCAGTAGTAGTAGCAGCTGCGGCGACTGCGTGATCATGGGGAGACGGCTCTGGGCGGTGGCAGCTTCTGTCCCCTGGGTTCCTGTATTTGGTGCTCTTCCCAATCCTCCCAGAGCAGGATCGACTGGGTGCAGTGGCGGCGCCGCGCCGGCAGGTTCACACCGGGCGGCGGGCGATGGATAGAAGCTGGCAGTAACTATCAACAGGAGACCGATTCTGGCGAGGTGGTGTCAGCAGGGGGAACGGGATGGCATATGGCAGGGGCATTTGCCGGCGGAGGCGAGTGGATGTGGCCGACAGCAACTGGCGTGGATAATAGCTGAGCGGAGTCCACAGTGCAAACAGTGCGGCTGACCGCAGCGGGTAACGGCGATGCCGGCAGTGATTAGTATCAGAGCGGTGTCTACAGGGCAGAGCGGCGTCCACCAGGCAGACAGGGCGGCTGACAGCAGCAGGTAACGGCAATGTCGGCAGTGGTCTGTAGCGGAGCGGCGTCTACAGGGCAAACGAGGCAGCTGACATGGGTGTTCACACGGAGCGGCGGCCAATGGATAGAGGCTGGCAGTAACTATCAGCAGAAGACCGATTCTGGCGAGGTGGTGTCAGCAGGGGGAACGGGACGGCTGATGGCAGGGGCAGTTGCCAGCGGAGGCGAGTGGATGGGGCCGACCGCAGCTGGCGTGGATGATAGCAGAATGGCGTCCTCAATGCAAACAGTACGGCTGACAGCAGCGGGTAACGTCGATGCCGGCAGTTATCCGTAGCAGAGCGGCGTTTACAGGGCAGAGCGGCATCCACCATGCAAACAGGGCGGCTGACTGCAGCGGGTAGCGGCAATGTCAGCAGTGGTCAGTAGCGGATCGGTTTCTCCGGTTCAAACGAGGCAGCTGACGGCAGCGCGTGACGGCGTTGCCGGCGGCGGCCGGCAGGTTGAACCCGCAGTAGCGGTGCGGCGTCTACAAGGCGAACGGGGCGGTTAGCAGCAGCGGGGGGGGGGGGTGCCGGCGGAATGCGGCCGATAGTAGCGGGCGGCTTTGCTATGATGATCCCGGATTCCGATGCCGGTTGATGAGGTAAACCTATGTTCTAGCGGGGCTAAATGATTTAAGCGGATTACAGCAGGTAGATGGTTTAGAATTACGGTGGAAAGGGAAGCCGGCCGGTTGAAGCCATAATAGCGGATGATGGATGACCGAGCGACAGGAACGTGGAGGATACTCCGGAGTTCAGGCGGGCAGCATTCGGGCGGCAAGCGCATAGCTCCTCCCCTCACTCACGCATGATTCTCCCCCCTTTATATATGGTCTCTTGTCTTGCCCTCACCCAAAGATTTAGCAAGGAATATGTCTGTTGGACCTGATAGTAACTTGATTTGAGGCAGTACTTTTTGCACTGTTTCACACAAGACCCCTGCAGATGGAATTGCTCACAATCTGGGACCGAGACACACACTCTGGATAACTCTTTTTGCATGACACCGTCTACAAGGCAGCCTCTAAACTGTTTCCATGTCTCTTGGCTGTACACATACCTGGAGTGGACAACTTGCAGGTCAATCATCTCAGAGAGTGGTCCTGCATCAGAGGGAATGGTCTCTTAATCAGAGGGTTTTTTCAATCCATATGCATGTGCTGGGGGATCCCAGACGTAGATCTTGCATCACAGCACAGTCGGAAGGTCCAAAGTTTGTGTCCCGATCCAGGGATCCTCTAGCAATAGCAACAGATGCCCTGACTTTTCAGTGGTCCGCACTTAGGCTTCTTTATGCATTCCCTCTGATTCCACTCCTGGGTCGAGTACTAAAAAAGCATAGCTCACAAGGGAGTCCCAACCATTCTGGTGGCTCCTCGGTGGCCAAGAATCTGGTTCTCAGACATAGTAAGGATGTCAGAGGGCAACTCGTGGAAATTACCCGATGATCCAGATCTTCTTACACAGGGGCCTCTAAAGCATCCAATTCACAAGTTCTGGCTTGGACTGTCTGGCTATTGAATTCTTCATCTTGGCAGAAAAGTCTTCCAGACTGATTCAGCCCAGGAAGAAGTCTTCATCAATGATCTACTATAGAGTCTGGCAAGCATTTATCGCTCGGTGCAAATCCAAAGGGTTTGCTGGTAGAATTTTTTTCTGTTCCCGGAATATTAGATTTTTTGCATGGTCGTGATGAAGAGTTTTCAATTGAGTACTTTAAAGGGACAGATATCTGCTTTATCTTTTTTCAGAAACCCTTTGCCGAGAATAAATGTATCAAAACTTTTGCATAGGGAGTCGCTCATGTGCGGCCTCCTCGTAAGACACTTGTGGGTTTGGGACCTGACCTGAGCTTTTATCAGCTCTTCAGAGTCCTTCTTTTGAACTATTGGCAGATACGTCATTAAGTTTATTGACTCTTAAAGTGGACCAACACCCAGGGGTGATCGGCCCAGGAATCTATAAGATTCCCGTGCCGATCACCTCCCTCACCGCGGGACATCCGAGATCGGGATGTCCCGCGGGGTGAAACCCCCCCCAAAAAACCTTACCTTACCTTGCCGCCGCCTCCCGCGCGCACGTCTAGAGGGGCGTTTGTGAATGGCCGGCGCGGGCGCGCGCCCTGTATGAGTGACGTGCGGGAGGCGGCTGCGGACGTGCTGTCTTGTCCGGCGCTGTCGCTCGCTTGTCCGTCGGCGGGGATTGGACGGCGCGGTCACGTAGTGAGGTGAGTTTTGGGGGCTTTCTGGGGGGTTTCACACAGCGGGGCACCCCCAATCGGGGTGCCCCCCCGAAGTGGACCAAAACCCAGGATAGTCAAAATCCTGGGTGTTGGTCCACTTTAAGGTTATCTTTTTTAATGGCAATAACCTCAGTAAGGAGGGTTTCTGAATTAGCAGCTTATCAGTTAAGTCTCCTTATTTAGTGTTACATAAGGACAAGGTCATCTTCTGCTTTAAACAGGATGTTCTTCCTAAACTGGTTTTCATCTTAATGAAAAGGTGAATTTGCCTTCCTTATGTCCAACTCCACTGTCCGATAAAGAGAAGATTTTTCATTGCTGGATGTAGTGAAAGCACTAGGATACCATCTCACTGCTACACAATCTTTCCATAGGTCGGACTCCTTATTTGTCATAACTGAGGGTCCACGGAAAGGTCTTCCACCATCTAGGTCTACCATCAGCCGATGGATTAGTCAGGCAAGGCAGTAGTCCTCAAACTTCCTCCTCAAGGGCCGAGACAGGCCAGGTTTTGCAGCTCTCCACGCTACTCCACAGGTGAATTAACTGGTGCTCAGACAGAGCTAGAGCCCTAATTATTACATCTGTGCATTAGCATAGAGAGCTGCAAAACCTGGCCTCTGTCGGCCCTTGAGGAGGAGGACTACTGCCCTAAGGGGAAGGATTCTCCCTTTAGGACTACTGTTCATTCAACAAGAGCTATTGGAGCATCCTTGGCTTTTTAGCATCAAGCTACAATATAACAAGTATGCAAAGCCGCTATTTGGTCTTCAAGTCATACAATTACCAAATTCTATAAGGTAGAGCCTTTGGTAGGAAGGAATTACATACAGTAGTAATTAGATGGTTTTGGAATGTCTTGTTCCTGAAAGGAATAAGGTTTGGGGATCCCACCTGAATTAGGATACTGCTTTTGGAGATCCCATTCGTCTCTGAATTCTTCCAATGGCCTGAAGTAAAATGGAAGAGAAAAGAGAATTCTGTGAGTACTCACCTGTAGAATTAATTTCTCTTTCATTATTACTTCAGGACATCAGACCCTCCCTGTCTGCTAGGTTACTATGTCCATGTCTTGGATGCCTAGTTTTAGTGGAGTGGTAAATATCTAAATAGTTGCTGTAAATAAAGAGCATAAAAAAAATGTAAAAAAACGGAGAGAGGAGTCTTAGATTTTGTCTCCAGCCTTTTGTTTCCAACAGGAGATATAGATATGGCTCCCGGGCGGCTGGTTCTACTGCTTTTCAATTAAACTGGAGTGAAGGAAGTCTGCCAGGAGGATAGGAGGATATAGGCCCGATAGGAGGATATAGGCCTGGGAGGTGGAGACACACCTTTGTTCTTGCAGTCCACGCCCTTCGGGAGAGGTTAACGCATTTGTCTCCGAATTCTTCTGATGTCTTGAAGTAATGGAAGAGAAATTAATTCTACAGGCGAGTACTCACAGAATTTTCTTTTTCCCGGGACTGCCCCGATTCTTCATCTGTGGTCTCGCGGCGCATGCAGTTGTCCCGCGCTGTCATGTCCCACGCTGTTGCAGTAAATGTACTTACCTTCACCAAGCTGGGCAGCACGATCGTCCTCCTCCTCCTGCAGAGCGATGCTCTTGCTCAGGCAGCACTAGTTGATCAGAACAGGGAGAGACTGAGCAGGCCAGCAGGGTGAGCGCCGAGCTCTCAGGCACTGTGTGGGCAGGCAGGGGGCTGGCTCCTGGCACGCACTCCTGACATCGCCCTCACTGCTTTCCACTTTGAAGGGGACTCTTCAGCATCTGATCTGAGGTGTGATTTATTTAAGATTTATTAAAAAAAATAAGTTTCTATGGGGCATCCCCCAGTGTAAAACCCCCAACTGGCCCCTTTCCCAGACCCACACATTACACACTATGCTATTAGATGAGACACATTCTAAACAACCCGGACATGTCCCCAGCTATAGGCGAGCAGGGATGCGGCTGCAGTGTAATGTGGTGTGGGCTCTGGGAAACGGGGTTACACAGGCAGCATCCCAATTTGGGGGGGGGGGGTCACACGGGGGCATCCCAACTTGGGAGTTTACACAGGGGGCATCCCATCTCTCTCCATCTCTTTCTTTAATTTTTTTGTCCTTTCTTGCTTCTTTTATTTGTCCATTCCTTACTTCTTTTTCTCTTCCTCTATCTTTCTCCCTGTTCTTTTTTTCTCCCTTCTTCCCTGCCTCTTTTTCTTTCTCTCTCTCCACCACACTTTATTCTATCTCTTTCTCAACTTTCCTTCTCTTTGTTATCTCTTTCCTTCATCCTTTCCCTCACTCCTTCCTTTCACCCTCCCCTCTCTTCTGCATTTCCTCTTTTTTCTTCTCACACTCCTTCCTTCCTACTTCTATTTTTCTCACCTTTTCTTTCTCCCTTACATTCTTCCCTTTTCACCTATCACTCTCTCTTTCTCCCTCACTCCCCTACTGCCTTCTTCCTTCCTTTTGCTCTTTCACTCCCCCCTTCCTCTTTCTTATTCCCTGTCCTTGCTCTTCTCTCTCTCTTCCTTCAGTTCTCACTTCCTTCTCTCCCTCCTTCCTTTCCCTCCCTGTTTCTTTTTTTACTCCTCTCCCCATCCTGTCTTCTTCCCGTCTCTTTACTCTCTCTTTTTTTAATTCTTTCTGTCTCACTCCCCTCTTTTTTCCCTTCTTCCTCCCCTCTTTCTTTCCCTTCTTCCTCCCCTCTTTCTTTCCCTTCTTCCTCCCCTCTTTCTTTCCCTTCTTCCTCCCCTCTTTCTTTCCCTTCTTCCTCCCCTCTTTCTTTCCCTTCCTCCCCTCTTTCGTTCCCTTCTTCCTCCCTTTCTCTTTTCTTTCACTCACTATTGCTATTCATTCTCTCTTTTTTCATTACCTCCCCCACTTCTGCCAACCACCTCCCAACCTCCTAACTTTCTCCTTTTTTTCCCTGTTCCCTCTCTCTTTTTCTTCCTCCTTTTTCTCCTTTCTCTTGTCTTTCTCGCTCTTCTCACACGATTGTATGCGTGTGTTCGCGGGGGCGTGCCAGTTTTATTATCATTATGTAATTTTAAGGTAGTGTTTCGCTTTATGGCCAAGGATAGGGGGGCGTGGTCTAATAACAAAAATTTCCCTCTTTCTTGCTTTCAAAAGTTGGGAGGCATGCATCACTCGCAACATTGCGGTGACGGGGCCGGCTAGAAGGCGCTGCCTGCATTTAAAGTGGACCAACACCCAGGGGGGAGATTCCTGGGCCGATCAGATCCCTACCTGCGGGGCATCCGAAATCGCTGTGTGAAACCCCCCCCAGGATGCCCAGAAACCTTACCCTAACCCCGTTCCAATGGCGCATGTGTGGGCCGCGCCTCGCGCTTCCCTCTAGCAGGGCGGCCGTTTGTGAATGGCCGGCGCAGGCGCGCTCCCTGTTAGAGGGAAGAGCGAGACGCGGCCTCCAGCGCTCAGAGCCGCTGTGGTTGGACGCTGCTTGTACGTGCGTACCACAGCGGCTCTGATTGGACGAGCGCCCGCGTAGGAGCGTGGTGAGGTGTTTCCGGGCGTTCTGGGGGGTTTCACACAGCGTGACCCAGGATATTCAAATTCCTGGGTGTTGTTCCACTTTAATGTAACATACTTTATGGGGCCGGGCACAGTACAGAAGTCCCGGCCGTTTTTGAATCCCAGTCCGCCCCTGGGTATGGGAGTGGACCTCGAACGGCTATGGTATCATTTAGTCTCCTGGGCAGTTCCTCTGATTGCGGCATCGATTATAACCACGGCAAGATGGCCGCCTCTATTAGCGAGGACACTGCATAGCTTTCAGGCTACGGAAAGATGGCGGCCGCCCCTCCCGTGACACACTTCCCGCTGCGCGGCGAACCAGACAGGAGACATGGTAGATATTAACACTGGAGCTCTGGTAGCGGTTACCATGGTGTTCAGGAAAGGGATGCTGGGATTGAAGGCGTTGACTCTTCGTGTGATGATGATGTGACGGCGTCTGTAAGTAACGTATTATTGTGACATTATTGTATAGTGCGGCCGGTAATAACCCCCGGCACCGGCTCACCCGCTGATAGGAGGATGCGGCCCGCGCCCTTTTAGTGACAGTTGTGGGCGCTGTAGAGCGCTCAGTGCTGCCCCGTGTGGCGGTAACCGGCGCTGCATCTCTCATATAGGCCGCTGCGGGGGAAGGTGAGCGCTGCCGCTTCATAATCACTAGCCCGGGGTTTGGTCTTTGCTCCCCCGATGTGTGACGTTACCCACTGCAACTCACCTTTCCCCGGTACTGCGCATGCGTCTGATCGGCAGGTGACGCTAACTCGTCTAAGCTCCATCCTCACTACCCTATGACGGGGTATTTATACATTCCTGGTGTGGGCATGCGCAGTTGGATTGGGGGAAGGTGAGTTTACTGGGGCATTGCGAATCTGGATGTCCTGGGGCAGGGGAGTAGGTAGGCTTTCTAACACCCGGCTCCACCCGTCCCTGCTTCTCCCTTCAGCATCCATCCATCCCTGCTTCTCCCTCCAGCACCCATCCATCCATCCCTGCTTCTCCCTCCAGCACCCATCCATCCATCCCTGCTTCTCTCTTCAGCATCCATCCATCCCTGCTTCTCCCTTCAGCACCCATCCATCCATCCCTGCTTCTCCCTTCAGCATCATCCATCCCTGCTTCTCCCTTCAGCATCCATCCATCCCTGCTTCTCCCTTCAGCACCCATCCCTCCAGCACCCATCCATCCATCCCTGCTTCTCCCTCCAGCACCCATCCATCCATCCCTGCTTCTCCCTCCAGCACCCATCCATCCATCCCTGCTTCTCCCTCCAGCACCCATCCATCCATCCCTGCTTCTCCCTCCAGCACCCATCCATCCCTGCTTCTCCCTTCAGCACCCATCCATCCCTGCTTCTCCCTTCAGCACCCATCCATCCCTGCTTCTCCCTTCAGCACCCATCCATCCCTGCTTCTCCCTTCAGCACCCATCCATCCCTGCTTCTCCCTTCAGCATCCATCCATCCCTGCTTCTCCCTTCAGCATCCATCCATCCCTGCTTCTCCCTTCAGCACCCATCCATCCCTGCTT
The DNA here is from genome assembly GCA_027917425.1 of Gastrophryne carolinensis. Lineage (NCBI taxonomy): Eukaryota > Metazoa > Chordata > Amphibia > Anura > Microhylidae > Gastrophryne > Gastrophryne carolinensis. The sequence goes on along the minus strand of CM051234.1, from coordinate 647,614,528 downwards.
CTCCCTTCAGCACCCATCCATCCCTGCTTCTCCCTCCAGCACCCATCCATCCATCCCTGCTTCTCCCTTCAGCACCCATCCATCCATCCCTGCTTCTCCCTTCAGCACCCATCCCTCCAGCACCCATCCATCCATCCCTGCTTCTCCCTCCAGCACCCATCCATCCATCCATCCCTGCTTCTCCCTTCAGCATCCATCCATCCCTGCTTCTCCCTTCAGCACCCATCCATCCCTGCTTCTCCCTTCAGCATCCATCCATCCCTGCTTCTCCCTTCAGCATCCATCCATCCCTGCTTCTCCCTTCAGCATCCATCCATCCCTGCTTCTCCCTTCAGCACCCATCCATCCATCCCTGCTTCTCCCTTCAGCATCCATCCATCCATCCCTGCTTCTCCCTCCAGCACCCATCCATCCATCCCTGCTTCTCCCTCCAGCACCCATCTATCCATCCCTGCTTCTCCCTCCAGCACCCATCCATCCATCCCTGCTTCTCCCTCCAGCACCCATCCATCCATCCCTGCTTCTCCCTCCAGCACCCATCCATCCATCCCTGCTTCTCCCTCCAGCACCCATCCATCCATCCCTGCTTCTCCCTCCAGCACCCATCCATCCATCCCTGCTTCTCCCTCCAGCACCCATCCATCCATCCCTGCTTCTCCCTTCAGCACCCATCCATCCATCCCTGCTTCTCCCTCCAGCACCCATCCATCCCTGCTTCTCCCTCCAGCACCCATCCATCCCTGCTTCTCCCTTCAGCACCCATCCATCCATCCCTCCAGCACCCATCCATCCATTCCTGCTTCTCCCTCCAGCACCCATCCATCCTTTCCTGCTTCTCCCTCCAGCACCCATCCATCCATCCCTGCTTCTCCCTCCAGCACCCATCCATCCATCCCTGCTTCTCCCACCTGCACCCATCCATCCATCCCTGCTTCTCCCTCCAGCACCCATCCATCCATCCCTGCTTCTCCCTCCAGCACCCATCCATCCATCCATCCCTGCTTCTCCCTCCAGCATCCATCCATCCATTCCTGCTTCTCCCTCCAGCACCCATCCATCCATCCCTGCTTCTCCCTCCAGCACCCATCCATCCATCCCTGCTTCTCCCTCCAGCACCCATCCATCCATCCCTGCTTCTCCCTCCAGCACCCATCCATCCATCCCTGCTTCTCCCTCCAGCACCCATCCATCCATCCATCCATCCATCCCTGCTTCTCCCTCAAGCATCCATCCATCCATCCCTGTTTCTCCCTCCAGCACCCATCCATCCATCCCTGCTTCTCCCTCCAGCTCCCATCCATCCATCCCTGCTTCTCCCTCAAGCATCCATCCATCCATCCCTGTTTCTCCCTCCAGCACCCATCCATCCATCCCTGCTTCTCCCTCAAGCATCCATCCATCCATCCCTGTTTCTCCCTCCAGCACCCATCCATCCATCCCTGCTTCTCCCTCCAGCACCCATCCATCCATCCCTGCTTCTCCCACCAGCACCCATCTATCCATCCCTGCTTCTCCCTCCAGCACCCATCTATCCATCCCTGCTTCTCCCTCCAGCACCCATCCATCCCTGCTTCTCCCACCAGCACCCATCCATCCACCCCTGTTTCTCCCTCCAGCACCCATCCATCCATCCATCCCTGCTTCTCCCTCCAGCACCCATCCGTCCATCCCTGCTTCTCCCTCCAGCACCCATCCATCCATCCCTGCTTCTCCCACCAGCACCCATCTATCCATCCCTGCTTCTCCCACCAGCACCCATCTATCCATCCCTGCTTCTCCCTCCAGCACCCATCCATCCATCCCTGCTTCTCCCTCCAGCACCCATCCATCCACCCCTGCTTCTCCCTCCAGCACCCATCCATCCATCCCTGCTTCTCCCACCAGCACCCATCTATCCATCCCTGCTTCTCCCTCCAGCACCCATCCATCCATCCCTGCTTCTCCCACCAGCACCCATCTATCCATCCCTGCTTCTCCCACCAGCACCCATCCATCCACCCATCCCTGCTTCTCCCTCCAGCACCCATCTATCCATCCCTGCTTCTCCCTCCAGCACCCATCCATCCATCCCTGCTTCTCCCACCAGCACCCATCTATCCATCCCTGCTTCTCCCACCTGCACCCATCCATCCACCCATCCCTGCTTCTCCCTCCAGCACCCATCTATCCATCCCTGCTTCTCCCTCCAGCACCCATCCATCCACCCATCCCTGCTTCTCCCTCCAGCACCCATCCGTCCATCTCTGCTTTTCCCTCCTGCACCCATCCATCCCTGCTTCTCCCTCCTGCACCCATCCATCCCTGCTTCTCCCTCCTGCACCCATCCATCCCTGCTTCTCCCTCCTGCACCCATCCATCCCTGCTTCTCCCTCCAGCATCCATCCATCCCTGCTTCTCCCTCCAGCATCCATCCATCCATACCTGCTTCTCCCGCTAGCACCCATCCATCCATCCCTGCTTCTCCCTCCAGCACCCATCCATCCATCCCTGCTTCTCCCACCAGCACCCATCCATCCCTACTTTTCCCTCCAGCACCCATCCATCCATCCCTGCTTCTCCCACCAGCACCCATCCATCCATCCCTGCTTCTCCCACCAGCACCCATCCATCCATCCCTGCTTCTCCCTCCAGCACCCATCCATCCCTGCTTCTCCCACCAGCACCCATCCATCCATCTATCCCTGCTTCTCCCGCCAGCACCCATCCATCCATCCCTGCTTCTCCCGCCAGCACCCATCCATCCATCCCTGCTTCTCCCGCCAGCACCCATCCATCAGCCAGCCATCCCGGCTGCAGCCATCCATCAGCCATCCATCCCGGCTGCAGCCATCCATCAGCCATCCATCCCGGCTGCAGCCATCCATCAGCCATCCATCCCGGCTGCAGCCATCCATCAGCCATCCATCCCGGCTTCTCCCACCTGCACCCCATCCAGCCATCCATCCCGGCTTCTCCCACCTGCACCCATCCATCCATCCATCCATCCATCCCTGCTTCTCCCACCTGCTCCCATCCATCCCGGCTTCTCCCACCTGCACCCATCCATCCATCCATCCCTGCTTCTCCCACCTGCTCCCATCCATCCCTGCTTCTCCCTCCTGCACCCATCCATCCATCCATCCCTGCTTCTCCCACCTGCACCCATGCATCCATCCTATTCACCGTGTCTTCTCTCGCCTGCACCTATTCATTTTTCCTGGTATCCTGCTCGGGTCGCTTCATTCTTCACAGTTGGGTTATCCACCACAAGGTGGCGCAGCTGACTGCAAGACAAGACTTGTTGCTCCGGCCCATAAAAGGACAGCACATTCCCCATAATTCCCAGAGTTTCCTTGCAGTCTGGCTGCGAAGATGGAAGACTATCTCTCTCTGGATTAGGAGCGAGGCATCCTAAGCCCGTCGGCCCTGCAGGCCTATTCCCACCTGTTCCGAGACCCATCCTGCCTCCCAGCCCTGGCTGCGGTTCAGGTGAAGGTAGGGGAACACCTAGGGTCGGGTGCTCACAGAGCTATGCTCTGGGCCGCAGACCCTGTACCCAAAGGGTAGACGGCCATAAGCTATGGTAAGCCTATATTGGGGGGGAGAAACTACTTGGGGACCCCTCATGTCTGATCTGTGTATCCCACATGCTTTATTGGATTGTGTTCACTTATGCTTCACTTCTGTTCACTTGTGTGTACTCTTAACCGAGACCTCTTCAGTCCTTCTCACTCCTGCTCTCTGCCTTCTGACTAGCTGACTTGGGGGGCGGCTCCTTCCTCGGGCGGCTGCCCGGCAGCGTACACGCCGTCTGCTGCGGGCGCTGACAGCGCGTTCCGCGGCGGCGGTGGAAAAAAGGTGTGGAGTCTCTCCCTGCTTCTTCTCCTTCATCGCGAACCTCCGGTTGCCCGAGTGAGGAAAATAGCGTCGGGAGGTCCGCGCGATGCGGGGCCGTCCCTCGAGGTGCTGCCGGACTCTCCTCTGCGCCATTTTGCTTCTCTTGTGGGGAGCGTGCTTCCTGCTGCATCGGGCGCGTTCTGGCTTCATCCCTGGGCTGGCTGCTGTGCTGCTGCATTCGCATGGTCCGTGAGTCCGGTCCCTTACACTTCTATTTTCTGTCTTATTGTGCTGCTGCTATGCATGTGCTGTGGGACTCTCATTTTGTCCCTCCTTTTGTGTCCTTCAGGCGGGTCCCTTATTACTACTGTGGTTTCGCCCGGTCCATTTACCCCCCCCCCCCTGGGCTTTTTAGGGACTATTGTGGGGGGATTTTCCGGGTTTGGGCCCCTAGCACCTGTTACCCGTGGTTTCTGGCTTTTTTTCTAATCACCATATGGAGGCTTCTGGGGATAGCGAACTTGGGGGCCCCTCGGGGCGGGCTCAGCTGTGTCTCTTGTGTGGTACATCCCCTTTGAGTGGTCGCAGCGCGATTTGTGTCCCCTGCGCCCAGAGCGTCATTGCGGAACAGGATGGGGCGAGCGCCACTCTCCACAGTCCTATTTTGCCTACGGCCTCGTCGACACCCCCGCGTCTGAATTTAACCCCCAGTGAGCGGGAAGCTAGCAGGGGGTCCCATTCGGACCTGGGGCTGGGGGTGGCCAGCATTGAGCGGCAATTGTCCCGGCCGACTGGCAGCAAGGCCTCGGGTAAGAAGCGCCATTTGGCACCCGTTTATTCCCTCTTTGCTGATGATGATTATGACTATGGGGCCCTTGGTGGCCGTGACTCCATGGAGGAGGGCAAGTTATTTCAGGATTCTGACTCCTCAGGGGGCCGCCCGGGTGACTTTGATAGTGACCCTGGGTCCTCCTCAGACGAGGGCATGTGGCTCCCCGATGACACCGAAAAGCTGTTGTCCACGGTGCTTGATACCCTGCACATTGATCCCCTAAAGGCGGCCAAGAAGAAACAGGGGGATCCTTTTCTGCCTGAAAGACAGCGTCTGGTTTTTCCTGAGCAGGGCCACTTCTCCAAATTGTTTTTTTAAGGAGTGGGAGAGACCTAATAAATTGCCGTTGGTACCTAAGGCCCTGGACAGACGGTATCCCTTTGCGGAGGAGTTGATTCATCTATGGTCCTGTCCTCCGGAGGTGGATGCTCCTGTTCTGGGGCTCTCCAATACCTCGGTTATGCCGTCTCCTGATACGACTACTTTGCGTGAATGCTGACCGGGGCATGGATCAACTCGCTTGCCATGCTTTCACCTTTGTGGGGGCTGGGCTGCGTCCTGTCTGCACCGCAGCCATTGTTTCCATTGCCATCAAGAAGAAGGTTAAGGCGCCTTGTGGATGTCGCCAGATCTCGCAAGCGAGCAGATGAGTATAAGGAGATTTTGGCTTGTGCGGACTTCATTGCCTTTGTGATCTCAGCCATGGATGATGCTGTCCGGCTTGGCAGCAGGGCTTCGGCTCTGCTGGTTGCCCTTCGTCGGTCTATCTGGTTGCGACAGTGGGCGGCCGACACTGCCGCCAAGAAATCCCTTACTGGGATTCCTTTCCTGGGTCTTCGTCTTTTTGGGGAGCGTCTTGATCTCTTGGCAAAGGATGAGCGGCTCCCTCAGTGCAGGAAGCAGGTACGGCCCTTTCGGGGCTCTTCTTCCTTTCCGAGGGGGACGAGGTTCTTCCTTCTCTGGTGGCCGCAGGGACTCCTGGGGACGAGGTAGATCCTGCGGTCAGCCCAGTCTCTCCTGGGGGTCCAAGTCCAAGACCCCTGCTAAGTCCCCTCAGGATAAGGAGGTGCCCTCACCCTGCTTTTTGCTCACGTCTGGAGATAGCACATCTCGGACCGGTGGATTCAGGAGGTAGTGTCCTCCGGCTACAAGATAGAGCTGGCAGCTTGGCCGCCCCCAAGATTTCGTCGGTCACGGATTTCCCAGAACCCCTTGACGGCGCAGGGCCTAGGATTGGCTGTCCAACGACTTCTGACGTCGGGAGTGATTTGTCCTGTGCCTCATCAGGAACGGGGTCGAGGTTTCTATTCCAATCTTTTCACGGTGCCCAAGAAGGACGGATCTCTGGACCTGAAGGGTCTCAACAGGTTTGTCAGGTTCAAGCACTTCCGCATGGAGACCTTACAGTTAGCGGTGAGTTCACTTCGGCGACTTCATGACCACGGGGTCCAGCTGAGTACCCTCAAGGGGCAGGTTTCGGCCTTGGCAATTTTTTTCCAAAGATCTTTTGCAAATCATAGACTTACCAAGACTTTTTTCCAAGGAGTTACCCATGTGCGTCCGCCGCGTAAGCCTTTGCTACCGGTATGGGATTTGAATTTGGTGCTTTCTGCTCTCCAGGGGCCTCCTTTTGAGCCTTTGTGTGATGCTGCCTTATCCATTTTGACTCTGAAGGTGGTCTTTTTGGTAGCTATCATTTCGGTGCGCCGCGTCTCTGAGCTGGCGGCGCTTTCTATTAAGCCTCCTTACTTTGAGCGGCAACAGGATAAGGTGGTTTTTCGTCTTAAACCGGAATTCTTGCCCAAAGTTGTCTCCGCCTTACATCTCAATGAGGACTTTATCTTGCCTTCCTTGTGTCCTGCACCTTCTAATTCTAAGGAGAGGACCCTTCATTCCCTGGCTGGTGTCAGGGTGCTTAAGTACTATTTGATTGCTACGGAGTCCTTTCGGAAGTACTATCAGCAAGTGGATCAGACAGGCGGTGGGGCAAGCGTATTCTGCCAAGGGGAAGGAACCCCCTTTCCGTGTTACAGCTCACTCCACTAGAGCTATTGGTGCTTCTTGGGCCTTTCAGCACCAGGCTTCGGTTGAACAGGTTTGTAAGGTCGCTACTTGGTCTTCAGTTCATACTTTTACAAGGTTGATGTTAGGGCCTCAGCTGATGCTGTTTTTGGTCGCAAAGTGCTTCAGGCGGTAGTGTCATGGACTACGCACTGTTGCTCACTGGGGATCCCACCCTTCACTGCTTTTGGATGTCCCAATTGTGAAGAATGAAGCGACCCGAGCAGGATACCAGGAAAAATACAATTCTGTGTTTACTCACCTGTAGAATTGTTTTTATTGGTATCCTGCTTGGGTCGCTTCATCCCACCCTTGTTTTGTTATATCCTCTTTTGCCTTGTAATGGTGATTATTGTTTAGAGAGTTTATAGTGGGGCTGTGTGAGTTAACATGGTCTCTGGCCTCCCGGCTTTTCTCTGTATTATTGCTTTTCAACACTGGGAATTATGAGGAATTTGCTGTCTTTTTATGGGCCGGGAGGAGCCACAAGTCTTGTCTTGCAGTCAGCTGCGCCACCTTGTGGTGGTTAACCCAATTGTGAAGAATGAAGCGACCCGAGCAGGATACCAATAAACACAATTCTACAGGTGAGTAATCACAGAATTGTATTTTTGATCACCAAGGGAGGCGGACTAAAGGTAAGTAGCCTTTTTGTTTGTTTGCCTGTTGAATGACTTTAATGTGTGAAGGCCTAAAGCCATTTCTAATGAATTTTCATATTTCGCTTATCAAATTTTATTTTTAACCGACCATATTTGTTTACTTGCTCTGTTACAGGGCCAACAAGGAACCCCCAAATAACCACCCCGTCGTGACATCACACCAGTCCTGTGTGGGAAACGCTTTCCTCTTTTTCCCAGGCGCCAGCAACTTCCTGTTTCACCATTGAGCTCCTCAACAGGAAGCATCGCGCGGCATAACAAGATGCAGTCAGAAGACGCCCGATATCTAAAGAGGAAAGTAAAAGTCGGAAACATTGATGTCCATCCTAACGAGAAGGCCCTAGTAGTTCACTATGAAGTGGAGGCCACCATTCTGGGAGAGATGGGCGACCCCATGCTCGGAGAACGGAAAGAGTGTCAAAAAGTAATTCATATCAGAAGCCTCAACGCCAACACCGACATCTCTACTCTGGCACGCAAAGTGGTCGATGAGTGCAAACTCATCCCTCCGGCTAAACTGGCTGAGGTAGAACAGTTGCTTTACTATCTCCAGATCCGCAAAGACGGGTCAACGGGTAAAGGAAAGGGCGAGAACCGGAACAAACCGATGGACCCGCCAACGTTTGATGGAACAGAGATCAACGAAGTCGCTAACATTAACGAGATGGATGACTACATCGAATTGCTGTACGAAGATATTCCTGATAAGGTCCGAGCCTCCGCTTTGATCCTTCAGCTTGCTCGCAATCCGGACAATTTGGAAGAGCTGCTTATGAACGAGACGGCGTTGGGGGCCCTTGCCAGAGTATTAAGGGAAGACTGGAAGCAGAGTGTTGAACTCTCCACCAACATTATTTTCATCTTCTTTTGCTTCTCCAGCTTTTCCCAGTTTCACGGCTTAATCACCCATTACAAGATCGGAGCCCTCTGTATGAGCGTCATTGATCTCGAGCTAAAGCGCCACGGACTCTGGCAAGAAGAACTGACCAAAAAGAGGAAAGCGGTCGAGGACAACCCAAACGTTTCGTCCCTGAAGAAAGATTACGAGAAGACCTACAAAAAATACCAGGGGCTTCTGTCGAAGCAGGAGCAGCTGCTGCGAGTTAGCTTTTATCTGCTGCTAAACCTTGCCGAGGACACTCGCACCGAACTGAAGATGAGGAACAAGAACGTTGTACACCTGTTGGTGAGGGCGCTGGACCGAGAGAATCTGGAACTTTCGATCCTGGTCGTGGCTTTCCTAAAGAAGCTTAGCATCTTTCTGGAGAACAAGAACGACATGGCCGAACTAGACATCGTGGAAAAACTGGCCAAAATGGTGTCCTGCGAGCACGACGACCTGCTGAGCATAACGTTGAGGCTTCTCCTCAACCTCTCGTTCGACTCGGGCCTGAGAAACAAGATGGTGCAGGCCGGGCTCCTTCCCAAGCTCACGGCTCTCCTGGAGAATCCGAACCACCAGCAAATCGTCATGTGCATCCTTTACCACCTGAGCATGGACGACCGCTGCAAATCCATGTTCGCCTACACTGACTGCATCCCCCAGCTGATGAAGATGCTCTTCGAATGTTCCTCCGACCGCGTCGACCTCGAGCTCATTTCCTTCTGCATTAACCTGGCGGCCAACAAACGTAACGCTCAGCTCATATGCGAAGGCAACGGCCTGAAGATGCTGATGAAGAAAGCTCTGAAATTCAAGGACGTGTTGCTGATGAAGATGATCAGGAACATCTCGCAGCACGACGGGCCCACCAAAAACCTCTTCATCGATTACGTCGGAGATTTAGCCGCTCAGATTTCCAACGCCGGCGAGGAGGAGTTCGTCGTCGAGTGTTTAGGAACGTTGGCCAACCTCACCATTCCCGATCTGGACTGGCAGCTGGTCCTTCAAGAATACAAACTGGTCCCTTACCTCAAGGAAAAACTCCAACCGGGGGTCGCCGAGGACGATCTCGTGCTGGAAGTGGTCGTCATGCTCGGGACCGTTTCCATGGACGACTCCGGCGCCGCCCTGCTGGCCAAGTCCGGATTTATTCCGGCGTTGATTCAGCTGCTGAACGCTCAGCAGGAAGACGACGAGTTTGTGTGCCAGATCATATACGTCTTTTACCAGATGGTTTTCCACCAGGCCACGCGCAACGCCATCTTGAAGGAGACCCAGGTTCCCGCGTATCTGATTGACTTGATGCACGATAAAAACGATGAGATTCAAAAAGTGTGCCACGACACCCTGGACATCGTGGCCGAATGGGATAAAGAGTGGGCGCAGAAGATAAAAAGCGAGAAATTCCGCTGGCACAACTCTCAGTGGCTCGAAATGGTGGAGGGCCACCAGATGGACGAAAACGAGCAGTATCTCTATGGAGACGAGCCCACCGACCTGTTCCTTCATGAAGGAGACCTTCTGGAGAGGGCCGATTCCTACTACACCGCAGAGGGCCTGCTGCTCCCCGAAGGCGCCGTGAGCCCAGACTTCTTCAACGATTATCAGTTCCAAAATGGGAACCCATTTGCCAAGTACTCCTTCGATACCGGGATAGGGGCTGATCATTTTGACCCGCCCGCTGGCAATTTAGTGCGACCTACAACGGCGTATGGCTACCGCCCAGATGAGCACAATCTTTGAAGCAGACCAGCAGTCAAAAATAAATGAAACCAGACCAACACAACAAACAGTCCTCATGCATCCCTCTCCAGGGCAATACATTTTAAAAACAAGATGGCCGCTTATGGGCTTGCAGGCCACCTGCAAACAGGAAGTCATGCTGGGCTTCACGTTACTGTGCATTTCAGTTATGTCAGTTGGGAGAGGAAGCTCCAAAATGGCCGCTACCTTTCTTTTCCAACTGTGCCAGGCTGTTGGTCCGGTTTAAAGTGGAATTTGACTATCCTGGGTTTTGGTCCTTTTTCCTGCCCTGCTGCGTGAAACCCCCCAAATGACCCGAAGAAACTCCCCTCTTCCCGGTCCTACAGCGCATGCGCGGCCACTTGTCCAATCGGCGTGCTCGGAGCCGCTGATGTACCATCTAAGGCGGCATCTAAGGCCAGCGGCTCCCCCCCCCCTTCCGCAGATATCTCCTCTTCCTGCTTAATCAGCGCGTTCGGAGCCGCTGACGTCACGCCATCTAAAACGGCGTCTAAGGGCAGCGGCTCTGAGCGCCCCGGCTTCCCTCTAATAGGGAGCGTACCCGAGCTGGCCATTCACAAATGCCTGACACTGGTTACGCACCCTGCTAAAGGGACAGCGGGGATACGGCTGCTGCTTGCGCGTGAGCCGCTGAACCGGGAAAGGAGGTGAGTTTCTGTGCGAACTGGGGGGGGGGTATCACACAACGATTCTGGATGCCTGGGGGGGAGGGAATCAAGTGGCCCTGGAATCTTATAGATACCAGTTGGTTTTGGTCCACTTGGCGAGGGTAGCCTGGAAGGTATTGCAGCATGGAGTGAGCGGCTACACACCATAGCATCCCATGCTCCCCCTAAGCACGCGCCCCTGCAGATGTTCGAGTCTGTGGGGCGCACAGCATTAAAGTGGACCAAAACCCAGCATTTTCACTATCCTGGGTTTTGGTCCTTTCCCCTGGGGCACCTCTATCGGTGATGCCCCACTGTGTGAAACCCTCCAGATCGCCCAAAGAAACTCACCTCTTCCAGGTCCTACGGCGCGGTCACAAAAGCGGCAGACATATGTGAATGGCCGCCACGGGCGATGCGGCCGCCAGTGATCTCGGATCCGCTTGCATTAGACGAGCTCCTGGAACAAGGGGCTTGAGCAGATTGGAGCATGCTGATTGGACAAGGGGCTGCACATGCGTTTGAGGACCGGATAGAGGTAAGTTTGTTCGGGTGACCTGCAGGGTTTCGCACAGCGGGGTATCCCCCATCAGGGTGCCCCGGGGACGAGGACCAAAACCTGGGATAGCCAAAATTGTAAGTTTTGGTCCACTTTAATAACCTGGAATATAATAGTGTTTGCCAAAAGTCTTATAGGGCAACTATCATTAAAGTGTAACAAAACCCAGGATCTTGACTATCCTGGGTGCTGCTCCCCGCTGTGTGAAACCCCCCCCCCCAGATTGCCTGCACAAGCTTGCCTTTCCCTGGTCCTACGGCACGTGCGGGCTCTTGTCCATTTTCAGTTGTTTGCCGCACATAGTTAATGTTTGCCAAAAGGCTCTGTTTATGCAAACGGGAGCGAGATGGGCGGGCCCGCAGCATCATGTTCTTCCAAGATCCCCCCCCACCCGGGCTATCTAGCTGGGACGGGATTGTGCGCACAGACCAAAGTTGCTGTGGCTCCCGCCACAAGAGGTGAGTTTTGCTGGGACCCGGGTGGTTCACACAGCAGGGCATCCTGATTTGGGATGCCCCAGGGGAAGGTCACATTGGGTTTTGTTCTGCTCTAAATGGACTGTAAAGCCAAATACAAAAAAAAAAAAAAAGGCACTTACCGACTCTTCCCCCTCAGCAGCTTCCCGCCAGTCTGTCGCTCAGAAACCTCCTGGCGAACGAGCACACGTTTCCCCCAGAATTCTTGGTGCCAGGATCCACGCTCACTGTTGGTTGGGGGCCCCGACACTCCCCGCCAGTCATATTTCCTGTACACAGCCGTGAGGGACAGGGGCCCCAGCTCTCAGAAACGGGAAGGTTTCTAAGTGTCGGACTGAGCGGAAGCTGCTTAAGTGTGTCTACGGTCCCTTGAAGCACTTGTGAAAATGAAAGGCTATTATATGATAGGCTGCATGAAAATAAATATTTGACTAATATCCTTTATTCCAAAAAAGCGAAAGAGAATATTTAAAAAAAAAAAAGTGGGGGGGCGGGTTAAACGCGTAGGTTCCCAGGATACTGAGAAGTCATCTCGGGTGTCCTCCAGGTAACAAACTCAGCAGATTTCCACAGTGAATAGTGGACGGATGCCCAAGGAATTCTGGGTGGTGGATGGGCATTCATAGTTTCATAGGAATTTTTGGGGCTTGCACTATTCACTGTTGAAATGGTGGATGGGCGCTCCTAATGGCGCTGCACTCGCATACAGAATACCTTGAGCGTCTGTCCACCATTCCCTGTAGAAATGGTGGCCAGACACTGCTAGCGGCCTGCACTCAAGCTTTAAAGTAAAAAAATAGGAAAAAATAGTAAGGTTGCAAAAAAAGGGGGGGGGGGGGGCTAAACTTGTAGCTTCCAGGATCCTGAGACGTCGTCTAAAACTCTGCAGATAAACTTACCTGACCAGGAGTGGGGTTTAGGAAACTCTTCAAATGGGCCGACATGTATTTATTTATTTACATTTGTTTTTGCATGGCATCACTCTACTATAATTATTTTTTTTTTTCAAATTCTTTATTTAGAGATTTTGCAATTTTAAACATTACATACATTTGGACATACATAGTATAACATAAGGAAAGAGGGGTCGAGCGGCCGGGGACCCCGCGTTCGATGCATAGAGATCAACACAACCATATATAGAACAACTGTCTCCATCACGTCTGACATGGTGGGGTGGAACCCGGCCTCAGCTCCCGCCCAAGAGGACAGGGCATGGCCGCATCCCACAACCCCCGCCAAATGCTGTATATCTCTGGTTGGCTCGAGGTGGGCCGTTTCCCCTACATGCTGGACCGGCATCAACTATCTTGCCATTGCCGTGGGGGGGACGGGTTCTCCAACGTTAGGTGTGCCCTATCGGCCAGCTCAAGGGAAGTGGGAGAGAACATTGGGGCCTACGGGGGGATTAAAGATAGAGGCGAGGAGGGGGGGAAGGGATCTAGGGTCTTAGGTGCAGAGGAGGTGAGCGATGGGTAGGGTGGGGTATGGCGTGCGGGACACAGCTCTCGATTGGAACCAAGTCATTTCCCCTCCTGACAAGTGATGCAGGAATTCGCTCCATCCACGTCCACCCTGTACGAGGAAGGGAGGACCAGCAAACTGGTCGAGGGCCCCGCACCACTAGCTAAACAGGCTCTCAAACTCTGCCGACTCCTCGTACATCAGCCAGGGCAACCACGTGGATCTGTATTGCTCATCTCTTTCATGTAAGGAAAGTGTCAGATCCTCCATTTCTTTGACATTTATAACTTCTCTCGCCCAATCTTTAACAGAGGGGGTTATTCTTTGCTTCCAAAATCTGGGTATTGTTTGCTTGGCAGCATTCAAGAGGTGGATCAGCAGAGTCTTCTTATATTTCCCTGTCGGAACTATCGTTGAGTGTAGGAGGACTTGGGCTGGCTCGCTTTGTACCTGGGCCCCCGTAATCTGAGTAACAATGGGAAGGACTGCCTCCCAGTACTTCTGAATCTTGGGGCATGTCCACCAAATGTGGAACAATGTTACTATAATTATTCATTACAGCAGGTTCGACTTTCAGGGGGGATCTGCATCCCAGTGAGCTTTTTAAAATGATTGTCCTGCAAACCTTCACACACAAAATTCCTTAGTCGCTCCTCTACATTCACTGTTGAAATGGTGAACAGGGACTGCTAACGGCCTGCACTCAATATTCAAAGTTAAAAAACGGGAAAAGCTAAAGAAAATAGTAAGGTAGAGAAAAAAGGGGCAGGTTAAACACGTAGCTTCCAGGATACTGAGACGTAGTCTAGGGTGTCCTTCTGGTAACAAACTTTAGCAGATTTCCACAATAAATGGTGGACGGACGCCCAAGGAATTCTGGGTGGTGGACAGGCAATCCTAACGGCCTGCACTCAAGCTTCAAAGTGAAAAAAATAGGAAAAGCGAAAAAAGATTGTAAGGTAATAAAAGGGGGGGATTAAACACGTAGCTTCCTGGATACTGAGGTGTCGTCTAAGATGACGTCCTACTAACAAACTCTGCAGATCAACTTACCTGACCTTGAGCAGGGTTTAGGAAACTCTTCAAATGGACTGACGTTTACTTATTTATTACATTTGTTTTTGCATGGCAGCAATCACTCACTATGATAATTATTTATTACAGCAGGTTCGCCTTTCAGGTGGGAATCTGCATCCCGGTGAGCTTTTTAAAGTGATTGTCCTGAAAACCTTAATACTCACCTTTTGGCCAGTGATACCCTTGAAACAGCTTCCTCCCGGTCCAGTTCTCAGAAACATACCAGTTTCTTAACATGGAGCCCCAGAAGGAGGTCTCCTGACATGACTCGCCCCCTCTTGCGGAGAACAGAATTGAATGTTCTCCATTCATTCTAACTAAAGTGGCGACTCGGCTTCAGCTGCTTTGGCAGGTCCAGTGCTCAGAAATGTATCCGTTTTAATGTGCACTCCTCACGACCTGCACTCACGCTGTCAAAATGGTGGACGGGCACTGCTAATGGCCTGCATTCATACAAAGAACACCTTGGGCGTCCGTCCACCATTCGCTGTTGAAATGGTGAACAGGGACTGCTAACTGCCTGTACTCAAGATTCAAAGTTAAAAAACCGAAAAAACGAAAGAGGTGTCGTCCTGGTAAAAACTCTCAGCAGATTTGCGCAATGAATGGTGGACAGACACCCAAGGAATTATGAGTGGTGGATGGGCACCTCTAACGTCCTGCACTCAAAGTTAAGTTTGGTACTTAAAGGAGCAGTATCGCGAAATTTGCATTAAAAAAGATAAATAATTAAATAGCCACACAATAGCTTATAACATGTGTATAAATAATCTGGCGATAGAAAAAGAAAAAAATATATGCCTCTCTTTTAAATTGTATAATTACAATGGCTCAGTCCATTTGCTGAATAGGGGGATCTGCTGGGTTGTATTTAGTGAGCTGCTTCATTTAGCCCACTGGTCTCCTAGCAACACTTTACCTCAGAGGCTGACACTGTAATCAGTGGTAACGGCTGTGTGTGTGTGTGTGAGGTGAGACCAGGTGACTCAAATGTGTAAAATCTATACAAAATAAACTAAACTGACTGAAAACGACTGAAATTCTTCTTTGAATAACTGTGCAGGAAAATCTAAAGGTATTAAAGTGGAACAAAACCCCATTCTAAATCGGGATGCCCACTGTGTGAAACGACACCTGGATAACCACAGATCCCCCCATTTTTCTGGCGCGCTCACGCAAATAGTCATTTAGACAGGCCGGGCGGCCAGGAAGGTTACTGCTCAGGCTCCCCATCTGCGTGCAAACAGAGCTGATTGGATGAGAGCCCGCGCATGCGCTGTGGGACAGGGAAAGGTACGTTTTCACAGGCGAACTTGGGGATTTCACATATCAGGGCATCCCAAGTCGGGATGCCCCTAGGGGCACAAAACAAAACTCCAGATAGGGAAAATCCTGGGTTGGGCTTTGCTCAAAACACACAAAGCTGAAAGAAAGATCATATGGAAAAAAGCGAGAAAATGGTAAACTGAAAGATTCTGCAGCAGAGCCAACATGAAGTTGAACAAAATCAGCTAAATGACTTCTAGAGCTTTTCTCTATGTTTTAGATATATAAGTTCTGGCCAGGCAATGTTGCAATGCTGTTATCTGATGCTGGACGGCTGCCAGCACTGAACAGCTGAGACTTTGATACATTCTCCTCAGCGTGGAACTGATACATTGTTTCACCCCTCTCCTCAGCATGGAACAGGCCAGAGTGTCGGCTCCCGACATAAACATGAGCTATTAGTCTCCAGCTGCACAACACACACATCATTTTTTTCTACATTTGTAATTCTTACTCCAACACTTACCTACATTCAAAGTACCATTTAAATATAAGCCACCAAGAAAAATTCGCGATACTGCTCCTTTTAAGTTCAGGATACTGAGAAGTTGTCTAAGTTGTCCTCCTGGTAACAAACTTCCACAGTGAATGGTGGATGGACGCCCAAGGAATTCTGGGTGGTGGACAGGCAATCCTAATGGCCACCATTTTGACAGTGAATGGTGGACGGGCACTGCTAATCGCCTGCATTGGCACACAGAATACCTTGGGCATACGTCCACCAATTCGCTGTGGAAATGGTGGACAGGCACTGCTAGCAGACCTGCACTCAAGCTTCAAAGTTAAAAAATAGGAAAAGCAAAAAAAAAATGTAAGGTAGTAAAAAGGGGGGGTGTTAAATATGTAGCTCCCAGGATACTGAGATGTTGTCTAAGGTGTCGTCCTAGTAACAAACTCTGCAGATAAACTTACCTGACCATGAGCAGGGTTTAAGAAACTCTTCAATAGGGCTGACATGTATTTATTTATTTACATTTGTTTTTGCATGGCATCGCTCTACTATGATAATTATTTATTACAGCAGGTTCGACTTTTAGGTGGGAATCTCAACCTGCATCTCTGTGAGCTTGTCCTACAAACCTTAATACTCACCTTTTGTCAAGTGATACCGGCTTCCCCACGGTCTGGTTTTCAGAAACTCGTCCTCAGAAGGAGGTGTCCTGACATGACGTGCCACCTGTGTTCTTTCTGGTAACAAACTTTGCAGATTTGCACAACGAATGGTGGACGGACGCCCAAGGAATTCTGGGTGGTGGATGGGCACCACTAACAACCTGCACTCAAGCTTTAAAGTTAAAAAACAGGAAAAGCTAAAGCAAATAGTAAGGTAGACAAAGAGGGCGGGTTAAACACGTGGCTTCTAGGATGCTGAGAAGCTGTCCAAGGTGTCCTCCTGGTAACAAACTCAGCAGATTTGCACAATGAATGGTGGACGGACGCCCAAGGAATTCTGGGTGGTGGATGGGCACCACTAACAACCTGCACTCAAGCTTCAAAGTTAAAAAATAGGAAAAGCGAAAAAAGATTGTAAGGTAGTAAAAAAGGGGGGATTAAACGTAGCTTCCAGGATACTGAGGTGTCGTCCTAGTAACAAACTCTGCAGATAAACTTACCTGACCATGAGCAGGGTTTAGGAAACTCTTTAAATGGCATTTACTTATTTATTATATTTGTTTTTGCATGGCATCACTCTACCATGATAATTATTTATTACTGCAGGTTCGAAATTCAGGTGGGAATCGCAACCTGCATCCCAGTGAGCTTGTCCTACAAACCTTAATACTCACCTTTTGCCCAGTGATACCCTTGAACCAGCTCCCCCCCCCCCCCCGGGGGTCTGGTTCTCAGAAACTTGTCCCCAGAAGGAGGTGTGCTGGCATGACAAACCCCCTCTGTTGCAGTGAATGGAATTGGATGTACTCCATTCATTGTAACCAATGTCGCGACTTGGCTACAGCCACTATGGCAGGTCCGGTGCTCAGAAATGTACCAGTTTTTTAAGGTTCACTCTTCACGTCCTAGACTCCAGAATTCCTTGGGCATTCGTCCACTATTCACTGTCAAAATGGTGGACTGGCACTGCTAACGGCCTGCATTCGTACAAAGAATACCTTGGGCGTCCGTCCACTATACACTGTCTCAATGGTGGATGGGCACTCCTAATGGCCTGCACTCTCACCCAGAATACCTTGGGCGTCCATCCACCATTCACTGTCGAAATAGTGGACGGGCACTCCTAACAGCCTGCACTCACACACAGAATACCATGGGCCTCCGTCCACCATTCGCTGTCGAAATGGTGGACGGGCACTGCTAAGGGCCTGCACTCAAGATTCAAAGTTAAAGATAATAGTATGGAAAAAAGGGAGGGGGGTAAAACACGTAGCTTCCAGGATACTGAGACGTCATTTGAGGTGTCCTGGTAACAAACTCAGCAGATTTGCACAATGAATGGTGGACGGATGCCCAAGGAATTCTGGGTGGTGGATGGGCACCCCTAACGGCATGCACTCAAGCTTCAAAGTTAAAAAACAGGAAAAGCTAAAGAAAATAGGTAGAAAATGTAGATATAGATATGCGAAGGGGCTCCAGCATTCTGTATGACCCCCGAGCTTGTTTTGATTATCTGCCTGCGGGACCAACACCCGTTAAAGTTAGGTTTAAAGGGGGCACAGCACTCAACCGTGTTAGCTTGGAATCGGCCCTATAAACACATCTGCAGAGGTATCTTGAAGCTGCACCACCAAAGGCCATGGTGCCTCTGTGTAGGTGCAGGGCTAACTTTAATCTATGAGCGCCATCTATTGGAGAAATTGGGAGCAGCTTAGCTGAGGTTAGCTTAGCCCTATAACCGTCCTAAGACCCCCCACCACATGATATGAGAGGGGTTTACACAGTGGGGCATCCAAATTCCAGATGCCCATAAAGAGGTTGACCATCCCCCCAAAGAGTCTTATAGATCTTCATAAAGCTCACCCATGTGCAGGTTTCAATCCACACCCAAATCTGCCCCAGAGCCACCCTCACTTCTCTAAATAAGCATGACCTTCATTATGGTATGTTAGGAAAGAAGCTGGATCCCACAGAAATATCTGGCCCACGCTCCTCCGGTTCTGAATCTGATGAAGAGCAGAAAAAAGGCGAAACGTGAATGCCAACACAAATGGCAGCAGTTTATGTAAAGTCGAGAGATGTTGCTGATCTTATCCAGATTTTTCTTTCTGTCTATTTATGTCTTTTGTGCTAAATAAAGAATTCCGTCCCCTCTGAGTTTGTGTAACTTATTTGTGCAGATCACGTGACTTAGAGAGGTGTGGCCATGTCCTGCTGCAAGGATTTCCTCTGATGAGGGCTCATGACAACGTGGTGAGATCTTGAGATTATAGGGACTGGAAATCCTATGGCGATAATAAGGCAGCAAGCAGCTCACCTGATACCTGTCCCATGTGCCTCGCCTCCATTTCCTGTAGCCCAGGGTAGAGGCCGTAGCAGGGCGCCAACGCTTGCCTTCTTTCAATTCCATTTCTCCAGGACCATGCAAAAAAGGGGTCTAACCATTACTCTGTCCCTTGGTGCTCTCAGTGTAAGTGAGCATGGCAAGCCACAGTGGTCCCGCAGATGCTAGTGGACGCACACGGAAGAGAGAAGTGTCACACGGCTTTCTCACATGCTCTCTCGCACCTGAGATCGTCTCACATGTGTCCCCTAATCAAGCAAGAAAGTGAGACTTCGTGCATAAGAGAATCATTTCACTGGAGAAGTATTTTTCCATCCATAAGACACATCTGATCATAAAGTACATCCAGAGTTTAGAGGAGGAAAACCAGAAAAAAAAAATCAACCAAATGATGTGCTAAAATTCCACTTCCAATCACCCCAATAACAGACAGTTTGCAGAATCACCCCATAACAGGCAGTGAGCGGCATCCTCATTCACAGGCAGTGGGCAGCATTCTCCATTTACAGGCAGTGTGCGGCATCCCCCACTTACACGCAGTGGGTGGCATCATTTACAGGCAGTGAGCGCCATCCTCTATTCACAGGCAGTGTGCGCCATCCCCCACTTACAGGCAGTGAGTGGTATCCCTGCCCATTGACAGGCAGTTTGTGGCATCCCTCCTCATAGGGTGCACAAGGTGGAAGCAGTTAAACTTGCTCCCTGCCTGCCAGTCCTTCAATGCACAGCACTCCCACGCCACCGTTGATCATGTTCCGGTGGGGGTGTGGCCCATTTACAGGCAGTGTTCACGAATGAACACGGCTGTGCATAGGCCACGCCCACCCATCGAAGCTAGGAATGCCATCAGTGGTGTGGGAGCACTGTAAGGTACCATATATGTATGTGGGGAGAACCACCCTTTTAAGGACTGGCAGGCAGGAAGCAAGTTTAATTTCTTCCTGCACGCTGGTCCTCCATTGCACTCCCTCCTCACACACATGTTCGCGCCATAAGACCCACCAATACACCCCACACACTTCCATGCGTCTTATGGAGCAAAAATGTGGTGAGCTTTCTCATCTAGTGCTGTATCAGCCCTTTATCTAATTCCCCTTTTTAAAGGCTTCTCAAAAACAGTTAAAATAAAGAAACTACATCTAGTGTATCCACCTTTCATTAAAGCAGAACAAACAAACTTTCCCCGGTTTTGCTTTGTGCCCCCTGGGACATTCTGAATTGGGATTCCTCACTGTATGAATCCCTGTTCAAACTCGCCTTTCGGGACTCCCAACGGTGCACGCCTGCTGTGACGTCATTCGACAGGCGGCTCTCATTGACTTCAAGTGGGGGCGCTGCCGCGTCCTGGGCCATGTGAGCACTCCCGTCCCAGCCGATCTGAATGCAGGGAATGCATTAGCACGCATTGTACACAATGAGAGCCGCCTGCCGAATTCCATAGTCACAGCAGGCTGCTCTCATTGAACAAGAGCCCGCAAATTCGCAGCTGGAGACTTGAAATTTGATTTTGGGTGAACTCGGAGGTTTCACACCGCAGGGCATCTTAATTTTAGATTCTGCGCCGGCCGCTGCTTGGTTTTGTTCCATTTTCAAGAGCAAATTCATACAATAGAGGTGGAGCAGGAGTCAGAGGGGTGAATTTAAAATCACTGTGTGGATACCAACCCAGCTTTGTGTCACCTTTAGGTCAGGGGGCCTCATCGTTGTTCAACATTTTTTTATTAGATTTAACCCTTTAAGTGCCAAGCACGTAACACGCGCTGGCTTGTCCGGGCCTTAAGTTCCAAGCCCGTAGGTGTTACATGCTTGAGTTTCCCCGCTGTTATTTAAAAAAAAAATGTAAAAAATACTCACCCAACCCCTCTATGGATCCGGCTGGGTCCCCTCTTTAATTTGGTGCCATCCGATCCCCCGTGGGGGGAATAGGGCCCCCCCCGCTTCCAGCTGCTAACTGTAAAGAAAAAAATAAAAATGACATTTACTTACCTGTGGTCGCGCTGCCTCCCGACAGGTCTCCTCTTCACTGGAGGGGGGGGGCTCCGATCGCCCCTCAGCCTCTTCTGTGGCAAGGAGAGGGCAGAAATCGACCTCTCCCCCCACTTCCTGGATCGCGACTGCTAGCCCCGCCCCCTGGGGGCCGGGTGACATCATTGTGATGTCACCAGAAGCTGGCTACTTAAGTCCAACACCCGAGACTAAGGATCAGTCGGCTCGGGTGGTTGGAGGAGAGAGGTGGGGAGGGGGGAGGGCTGTGATCGCCCCCCCCTCCCCAGGCTCTCTCCTCCAAACACCCGAGCAGACTGTCAGCTGTCATCGGAGATCGCCGGGGGACACAGGATCGGAGGTGAGTAAAGTAAAAAAAATATAAATACAAATTTTTTTCTTATGTGTCAGTGTGTTTATTTTTACATTTAACCCCTTGTGAACTGGTAAGGGGTCCGTGAGACCCCTTATACCAGTTCACAAGGCTGGGGGCTGGCAAGTCACCTGCGGTAGCCGTTAACCCCCGGCACCCCTATTACCTGCCTCCCCGGGGGGGGCAGAAGAGCCCGGGCCCACATAGGCTATGTGGGCTTGTAGGCTGCAGGGTGAGGGGGCCACAAAAGCTGGCCCCCCCACTCTATTCCTACAAGCCCCCATAGCTGGTCCCGGGCTGGTAATGCTGGGTAAGGGGGACCCCATTTCATTTTTTGGGGGGATTTTTAAGGGTTTTAACCCTTAAAATTCCCCCAAAAATGCCCCCACCTGGGAGGGGGGACCCTATGTCATTTTTCTTTTAATTAAGCCCTTATGTTCTGTCGCCCAGCAGCTAAAAAAGGCTTCCAGCTGCAGCAGGAGAGCAGAAGCCAGATTGATCAGCGTGGGACACAGGGATGGATGGGAGGTAAGTATTAAAAAAATAAATAAAATATTTTTTCTGCTTGTTTCTGTGTTTTTTTTTACACTTAACCCCTTGTGAACTGGTAAGGAATCCATGAGATCCCTATACCAGTTCACAAGGCTGGGGAGCTGGCAAGTCACCTGCGGCTAGCGGGTGACTTGCTGTTAACCCCCTGCACCCCAATTACCTGCCTCCCCAAAGCCCAGGGGGGGGGCAGAAGAGCCCGGGCCATGGCTATGTGGGCTTGTAGGCTGCAGGGTGGGGGGTTCTACAAGCCCCCATAGCTGGTCCAGGGCTGGTTATGATGGGTAAGGGGGACCCCATATCATTCTTTGGGGGAGTTTTAAGGGTTTTTAACCCTTAAAATTCCCCAAAAAATGGACCCTATGTCATTTTTTTTTTAATTAACCCCTTATGTTTATAGTGTGGATAGTAGTAGTATTTTATTTGTTAATGTTATAAAGTGCTATTTTCAGTTTAGGGGGGGTCTCCTGGGCAAGAATGGGGGGGCTACCAATACCTATGTGGTACCGTTGTAATCGGAAGTAATGGGGCTTTCACATGCAATATGGTTTTCTCTAATAAAGTAAATGTTTTATTTAAAATAAAGGAGACAATTTTCTAAAAAATAATTTTACATTTTTTTTGTTCTTTTTACGCAAAAATATTAAAAAAAACAGTAGAAAAATGACAAACAAGACATTTCATGTTAAAGCCTAAACTCTGCTGCAAAAAATATATCTATAATTTTCCTGGAAATTCCTCCAAAAATCATGGTTAAACATGGTGCAAAATGGTGAAAAATTACCTGTCAACAGAGGGTGAAAAAATTTCAAGTAGACGGGCAATTAAACGGGTTAATAGTACCTATGCATGTGGGGTATTGTTCTGCTCGGGGGACCTTGCACTTTCAGATTTAGCTTCTTTTTTCTTGTTTGCATATTGATTTTTCAAGAAAATGTGTTTTTTATTCTGTTTTTTGAGGGAAACCTCTTGCAACCTAAGAATTCTTCAAGGGATTACTTCTAAAATGATGAGCCCACTACAACAAGATGGGTACACTTAGAAAGCTTAACATATGTTCTTTCAGGGAATATATGGTTTCTGGGGGGTATTCCAAATGTAAAGGGTTGTTTTGGTTGAAAAATCGCAAGGTGCGCACTTTGTCTGCAGAGCTGAAATTTGCAAGTAAAATTACCCTTACGCACATGCTTTACTTTGGGGTGTTTGACAACTCTTTCCTTGACAGTATCTATGCATGTTGAGTATTGTTCTGTTCAGGGGATGTTGCTTCTTCAGATTGGGCTTGTTTTTTTCTTGTTTGCATTTTTTTTTTTTTTTTGCTTTTTTATTCTTTTTTAGTGAAACTCTGTGCTACCAAAGAATTCATTGAGGACTTCCAGAAAACTGCACCTGTGTAAACAAGCCTGGTACACCTAGAAAGCCTGAGGTGTATACTTCCAGGGAATATATAGTTTGTGGGGGGTATTTCAAATCTTAAGGGTTGTTTTCCTTGAAAAACTGCAAGGTGCACCTAGCGCTTAGCATATTTGTATTTTATCTGAAAATCTCCTAAAGCGCTGTTTCAGTTTGGGGGAGTCTCCTGGGCAGGAAAGGGTGTCCACCAATACATATGTGGTATCGCTGTAACCGGGAGATTTTATTGACAAAATTACTTTTTTTATTACAAAAAACACTACAGTCAGACAGCAGCTCTGGAATCACCCAATGTTTGTGCTGGATTGTGGGGAGGTAAGGTTTTTTTTTATGTAACTCTGCTTTGCTAGGGGAGCAGTGGTGGACTGGGGTCCTGGTATTACCAGTCCCTGGCTAGCCTGAGGCATCCCTGCAGAGCCCCCCCAAGCATGATGCCAGGGCTATAGCATTGGGGGCTGGGTTTCCTTGGCTTCCTTTCCTGGTGGGTACAGGGGGCAGGGATTGAATGTGGGTGATAAAGCAGCAGCCCAACTGGCCCCAAAGCAGTGCGGCCCATCGGGCATTGTCCTGGGTCTCCCTATGGCCAGTCCACCCTTGAAGGGGAGGGTGACAGGGTGGATGGGGACCTAAATAACAAGAAGTCAGGCTGGACCGGCCCTTTAAAATAAGTAAAAAGATTACTGTATGAGCCCAGCGCTCCCTATTTAATGTTCACGCCAGAGCACCTTCACATATAGTTACACCACTGATTACAATGGCACTTTTTTGTTACGGAAAATCAACAAAACAAGCAAACTATATTATTTTAGGGTGGAAAAACGAATACTTTGCTGGATAAGCCTTTGTATTGATGGCGGAATTCGGTGTGTTGGGGTAGTGGTCCATCAGCGTGGCACATCTAGACTTGGCAATCTTTGCTCGCTCCCACATGCAAAAGATCCAATTCTTGTTTACAGCATCTTCCAGTCACCCCACAGACTTTCTGGGCCACTCCAAAACATTGACCTTCTGGTGATGTCATTCTTTTATTGATGTGGAGTTATGGCTTTGGCTTGTTGCTCTGCTCCCCAATCTCTCCCTGCCCTTCTTACCCCATCTCTCTCTGCTCTGCTCCATCCAGGGAAGTACATAGATTCAACAGGGCCCCATAGCAAAAGTCATGGTGGGCCCTCCAAAAATTACTTACAACCCCCAAGCCTTAAACTGGAGCAAATGCCATGACAACTGGCCCTAGAATTGACTCCAGGGCCAGGGAAAATCCCTCCCCAGGGGAAACTCGTCATACCTCAATGTCATAGTGTATGTGCGGGCCTCCGGCAGCATCCTCTGCCAAGAGGTCATTGTGGAGGTTCCAAAAGGTCATTTCATTCAGAATAGTTTGCCAGGAAATTATTATGCACAGCAATCAGTGATTGAGGAAGAGCCAGCTCATGCACCATGGGAGCCGGGATCAGAATAAGACTTTGGATCATCCTGGGGGTTCACACACACACAGGAGCGTCCCAAATCAGGTTCTGTGGTCTGATTGAAATTTTAAGCAACGTGTGGCCCAGTGATGTCCGCTTATTCCTGGGACAGTATTGGTGAACTCTCTGCAGCGAGCACCAGGGGCCAGAGCGCTAGGTTCCACAGGGCAGAGCTAAGATGTCAGCTCCTTGTTTCCTCGATTGCTCTATGTATAGAGCACCGGGGTTAAGCAAAGCACTGGCATCTTAGTTCCACCATAGAGAACCTACAGTTCAGGCCCTCGATGCTCCCAGCAGACAGCATGTCAGCAATGCATACTAAGTGTAGCAGCAGTCCTGCGCTTTTGCTTTAGGGGCTACAAGGTCAGGGGAGGCTATTTGCTTTGGGCCCCCTTCTCCCATGGGCCTGGTAGCAGCTGCCTTCAATGTCTCTCTGGTATATACGCCCCTGCTCCCATCTTTCTCTGCTCCCTGCTGAACCACACATCTCTTTCTGCCCTGCTCCCCCTACCTCTCTCTGCTCATTTTTGCACCGCATCTCTACCTTGCTGCCTGCTGCACCCCATCTTTATCTTCTACCTGCTGCACCTCAATATCTCTCTGCCCTGCTCCTCCCATTTCTATCAGATCCATGCTGCTCCCCCATCTATTTGCTCTGTTGTGCCAATTGTCCTCTGTCCAGTTCTCCCATATCTCTCTGCTTCCTGCTGCACCCCACTCTCCCTGACATGCTCCCCATCTGCCCCCGTCCTTCTCTGCTCTGCTTCTTGTTGTTCGCTCATCTCTTTCTCTGCTCTCCCCCAGCTCTCTCCGCTTGGCTCCCCACAACTTTCTCTGCTTGGCTCCCCCCAACTCTCTCTGCTTGGCTCCCCCCAACTCTCTCTGCTTGGCTCCCCCCAACTTTCTCTGCTTGGCTCTCCCCCAACTCTCTCTGCTTGGCTCCCCCCAACTCTCTCTGCTTGGCTTCCCCCAACTCTCTCTGCTTGGTTGCCCACAACTCTCTCTGCTTGGCTCCCCCCCAACTCTCTCTGCTTGGCTCCCCCCAACTTTCTCTGCTTGGCTCCCCCCCCCAACTCTCTCTGCTTGGCTCCCCCCCAACTCTCTCTGCTTGGCTCCCCCCAACTCTCTCTGCTTGGCTCCCCCAACTTTCTCTGCTTGGCTCCCCCCAACTCTCTCTGCTTGGCTCCCCCCCCAACTCTCTCTGCTTGGCTCCCCCCAACTTTCTCTGCTTGGCTTCCCCCAACTCTCTCTTCTTGGCTCCCCCCAACTCTCTCTGCTTGGCTCCCCCCAACTCTCTCTGCTTGGCTCCCCCCAACTCTCTCTGCTTGGCTCCCCCCAACTCTCTCTGCTTGGCTCCCCCCAACTCTCTCTGCTTGGCTCCCCCAACTTTCTCTGCTTGGCTCCCCCCACTTTCTCTGCTTGGCTCCCCCCAACTCTCTCTGCTTGGCTCCCCCCCAACTCTCTCTGCTTGGCTCCCCCCAACTCTCTCTGCTTGGCTCCCCCCAACTCTCTCTGCTTGGCTCCCCCCAACTCTCTCTCCTTGGCTCCCCCCAACTCTCTCTGCTTGGCTCCCCCTCAACTCTCTGCTCAGTGCACCCCCATATCTCAGAGATTTCTCTGGCGTCGTTCGGTCTTCCTAAATAATCTAAGGAAGTGAAATATAGGCTTAACAAAGAACACAGACAGACAGCGTGTTCTAAGCTACACAGGAAAGCGCTTTCTGCTCGTTCCAGCCAGTGACACTTGGCTCCCCCCCAACTCTCTCTACTTGGTTCCCCACAACTCTCTCTGCTTGGCTCCCCCCAACTCTCTCTGCTTGGCTCCCCCCAACTCTCTCTGCTTGGCTCCCCCAACTCTCTCTGCTTGGCTCCCCCAACTTTCTCTGCTTGGCTCCCCCCAACTCTCTCTGCTTGGCTCCCCCCAACTCTCTCTGCTTGGCTCCCCCCAACTCTCTCTGCTTGGCTCCCCCCAACTCTCTCTGCTTGGCTCCCCCAACTCTCTATGCTTGGCTCCCCCAACTCTCTCTGCTTGGCTCCCCCCAACTCTCTCTGCTTGGCTCCCCCCAACTCTCTCTGCTTGGCTCCCCCAACTTTCTCTGCTTGGCTCCCCCCAACTCTCTCTGCTTGGCTCCCCCCAACTCTCTCTGCTTGGCTCCCCCAACTTTCTCTGCTTGGCTCCCCCCAACTCTCTCTGCTTGGCTCCCCCAACTTTCTCTGCTTGGCTCCCCCCAACTCTCTCTGCTTGGCTCCCCCCAATTCTCTCTGCTTGGCTCCCCCCAACTCTCTCTGCTTGGCTCTCCCAACTTTCTCTGCTTGGCTCCCCCCAACTCTCTCTGCTTGGCTCCCCCCAACTCTCTCTTCTTGGCTCCCCTCATCTCTCTGCTCAGTGCACCCCCATATCTCTGCCCTGCTCTCCTATCTTTCTTCACCTTGCTTTCCCAAATCTCTCTTATATGCTCCCCCTCAACTCCCTCTGCTTTGCTTCCCCATCTCCTTCAGCTCTGCTCCTCCTTTTCTCTCTGCCATGTGTCCCTGCTTCTCATTGTTCTCGTTTGTCCCTCTTTGAGGTGTAACATGCAGATCTGCAGCAATAAATGATTCATTTGCCTATTTAAAGTGTTTCTATTGTTTTAACCGTTACAACCTATCACCTATCCATCAATCAATGAGGGGCGTGGGCTAATTTAACAAAGGCTCCTCTATTCCCACCCTGAAGAGCTGGTAGGTATACGTTTGCGTTTCAGCATTTTGCAAGTCACGTCATGTCTCCTCTAGGGGCCCTTTCATACCTCTCCAGTTTTCCAAGGGAAAATTCTGATCAAGTCCGCCCCCCCCAAAAAAAAAAGTCACAACCTTCAAATTTAAATGTGTTCTGTGTCTATTCTATAGAACGCCTTGAAAAAACGCAGTTCAACTGCAAAACACAAAACGCAACTGATTTGCAACTGCATAGTGTGACCGTCGCCTAACATCATGCAAATGTCGGGTGTTTTTGGACCCGAGTCCAGCTGCATGGAATCCACAATCCCCTGTGATATGAAAAAGTCTCCCGCGCCCGTTCTGGAAGTTGCATTCAGTCCCTTTTTTGTTATGTTGATTACAAGATGTGGACCAATCACAATCTTCTGTTACTCACTTGTTACCAATGATACCCCCCACCATATAAACCAGCGACCTGTCCCTTCCAGTATCAGTATCATGAACAAATGGAAAGTCCTCATTTTAAGCAGAAAGTCTTTTGAAGAAATTTTGACCAAAGAACTACAACGAGTGTCGCCGGGATCCTACTGATCTGAGGTCAGCTCCATGTTTTTGTATTTATTATTTTAGAGACCTGTCATTGTGCATTTGTAGGCCGGTGACAAGGAACCGTGGGTAGACCCCTCTCTGCACGATTCAGAGATTTCTCTGGCGTCGTTCGGTCTTCCTAAATAATCTAAGGGAGTATAATATGCGCGTAACAAAAGAACACAGACAGACAGCGTGTTCTAAGCTACACTGGAAAGCGCTTTCTGCTCGTTCCGCCCAGTGACACTTTATTTTATATCAAAGTATAAAAAAAAAGCACAAAAATCTAATTACTATCTCAATGATTGGTCCTTGCAGCCACAGATCATATTCTTAGAAATGTTAGTGAGGCCTGGGGGCTGGACATAATAAGGTGTTTTCCAGCTCCCCAGTGCCATCTTGTTCACAGTAATGTGTTAATAGCTGCGCGCTTTATTGCTCTAATTTCAGTACAAGCAAAAGGAAAGAATCAGCGCAAAGATAAGTGGCTTATTGAGGGTTTATTTCACCTATATTAGCCACTAAAGCATACAATGCAGAGAGAGGGGATGTTCACATATATATTCATTTTATTGATTCTGACCTCCATCCATCACACAGGTATTCTGTTATAGAATAAGATGTTTTTATATTATCAATCAATTCCTCTGGTGGGGTGTAGCATTGCCACATGGCCAGTATTTTTTTACTTTAAAAACCCAGGATAGCCAAATCCTGGGTTTTGGACCTTTGCCCCAGGGCAATTGGGGACGCCCCACTGTGTGAAACCTCCCAGATCGCTGAAGTCAACTCACCTCTTCCCTGTCCTATGGCACATGACCGGCTGCTCAGCCAATCAGCATGCTGGGATCCGCTGACGTCGCGTCTTCTAAGCCTTCGTCTAAGGCCAGCGACTCCGAGCGCGCTGACGGCCACATTCCCCGCTTCCCTGTAACAGGGAGCATGCCTGCGCCGGCCATTCACAAATGCCTGGTGCAGGCACATGCTCTGCTAGAGGGATAGCATGGATGCGGGCGCGGCTCACGCATGCGCCGCTGGACGGGGTAACACGGTAAGTGTATGGGACGACCTGGAGGGTTTCACACAGTGGGGATGCCCCGGAAGGAGGGAATTGATTGGGCCGGGATTCCTGAGTTCCACTCCTTGGGGCATCCCAACTCGGTTTGAACCCCCACCCCGATCGCCAGTTCCACTCACCTTCTCCAGGAACCCTTGCTGCATCTGTGGACTCCGGCCACATCCCCTCTCACCTCTAGCCATGCGCACATCTGCACCCAGCCTTTCTGAATTGGCAGTGTGGGTATTGCCACTCAGCCAATCAGCGTGCTCGCTGTCACTCAGCTCCCTTCTGCCTTTGGCGTGCCTCTCAGCCAATCAGCATGCTCGCTGTCGTTGCCGAGTGGTGTCCAAGTCTGTGCCATGGGAGTGGAAGGAAGGTGAGTGTATGGGGCGACTTGGGGGGGTACACACAGCGGGGCATCCCGATTTGGGATGCCGCCGCACAGAGGAAAACACAGGATCATAGCCAGGATTTGCACTTTATAGTTATTTGATATAGGATCCGGATCATAGCCAGGATTTGCACTTTATAGTTATTTGATATAGGATCCGGATCATAGGCAGGATTTGCACTTTAGAGTTATTTGATATAGGATCCGGATCATAGGCAGGATTTGCACTTTAGAGTTATTTGATATAGGATCCGGATCATAGGCAGGATTTGCACTTTACAGTTATTTGATATAGGATCCGGATCATAGGCAGGATTTGCACTTTAGAATTATTTGATATAGGATCCGGATCATAGGCAGGATTTGCACTTTAGAGTTATTTGATAGAGGATCCAGATCATAGGCAGGATTTGCACTTTACAGTTATTTGATAAAGGATCCGGATCATAGGCAGGGTTTGCACTTTACAGTTATTTGATATAGGATCCAGATCATAGGCAGGATTTGCACTTTACAGTTATTTGATATAGGATCCGATCATAGGCAGGATTTGCACTTTACAGTTATTTGATATAGGATCCGGATCATAGGCAGGATTTGCACTTTACAGTTATTTGATATAGGATGCGGATCACAGGCAGGATTTGAACTTTATAGTTATTTGATATAGGATCCGGATCACAGGCAGGATTTGCACTTTATAGTTATTTGATATAGGATCCGGATCATAGCCAGGATTTGCACGTTATAGTTATTTGATATAAGATCCGGATCATAGGCAGGATTTGCACTTTATAGTTATTTGATATAGGATCCAGATCATAGCCAGGATTTGCACATTGTTATTTGCACTGATTAGATCACTTGTGTTTATGATGATTGATATTTATATGTGCCAGTGCTCTACACACTTCCATGTTGGTTTGTCTTCTATGTATTGTCTCATTATGTGTTTTTTAAGGGATTTTATTATAATCGATTTTTATTGGTTTTCAGACAAAAACAAAAATACAACAGTTATACAATTACGGGTTAATAACAAAACGTAGGGAAGGGGGGGTAGGGAAAGAACAAAAGGAAAGAGGGGTGGGGGGGGGCAACGGGATACAGGGGTCGCGCTAAGGTTCTAAACATAGTGTATAAAGTACAAGCATTCATATTCGCCGACAATTCCACCTTAGGACAGGAGATTGTGCTACCGTGTTTCCCCGAAAGTAAGACAGTGTCTTACTTTCTTTTTATCCCCAAAAACCCCACTACGTCTTACTTTCGGGGTATGTCTTATATTATCTGCCCCCCCGCAGAGCCGGACTCTTAGCTGCAATGAAACGAGCTCCGGCAAACACAGCCGTAAAGCGCAACGCCGGCTGTCGCGAGCTCCCCGAACGAGGGCGACGCAGCGAGTCACGTGATCGAGAGCCCCCGGCCGCCATCATTGTTGAGGGCAAGTGGGGAAATGGCAGATGCGGCGACGTATGGAGAGGGGGACGATGCGGACGTGGGCAGGAGGCGGCGCGCAGCTACGGTAGATGAGAGGGAGGCGGCAATACCCAGTGAGCGAGCAGCTTCCAGCTTGTGAGACGTGGGCAGGAGGTGGCGCGCAGCTACGGTAGATGAGAGGGAGGCGGCAATACCCAGTGAGCGAGCAGCTTCCAGCTTGTGAGGGACAAGTGGCGGGCAGCCCATGTAAGTAACTTTTCCTTTGCAGGACTTGTACCGTGTTTCCCCGAAAGTAAGACATATGTCTTACTTTCGGGTACGACTTATATTAGCCGACCCCTCTGAAACTCCCGATACGTCTTACAATCGGGGGTGTCATACTTTCGGGGAAACACGGTAGCTACCTGGGCGCCTCCTGTACTTATGTTGCGGCCTGCGTTTAGGTAAGAGGAGCGGGATGTGTGGGTGCGAAAAGCGGTCTCGTTACTTTAGCTTTAAGGGCTGGGACGAGGCCCGCTCCCAGGGAGCAGTGCCGGCCGAGAGGGGGAACCGTGCCCTTCCGGCCACCCCCCCCCCCCGCCAAGCCCAGCCCCGGAGAGAGGATTGATAGGCCGCACACCCCTGTCTCTGACTTGCTAAAGCAGTGCTAGGAGGTGCGTGTCTCGGTAGAACAGCCAGCTTATCCAGGCGGATGCGCACTGGTCTGCAGTGCCTCTGCTTTTTGCTACTAGTTCTTCCATACAGCGAATTCCCTCCAACTCCACCACCCACTCCGTTAAGGTAGGGGGGGTTGGGGTCTTCCAGTGCTTAGGAATAATGGCTCTCATAGCCGTTAGGAAGTGGCCCAGGATCCCCTTACGGATCCTCGACACTGGGCCCGGGATCAACGACAGGAGTGTGGCCTGAGGAGTGTTGTCTATCTTGGTCCCAGATACCCCCATCATAGATTGCAAAGATTTGTTCCCACAGGGCCTTGATCGTTGGGCAGCTCCACCAGATGTGGGTCATGGTACCCACTTCCTTCTGGCATCTCCAACATTTGTCCAATTGTGCGGCTGCAAATCGGTGCAAGTCAACCGGGCATCTGTACCATCTGGCGAGTACTTTATAGTTTCTTTCTTGTGAGGCACTCGCCAGTGATATCCCGCGGGTGTTCGAAAAACACTTTAGCCAGATCGGTGTCTGAAATTTGTATACTTAGTTCTCTCTCCCACTTGTCTATGAACTTGGGTGGGCCTGAGTAGTGTGTTCTGTGTAGCAGGGCATAGAGGGAAGATATTACTCGAGTTGGGGGGGGTTTGTGTGACAAAGGATTCTAGCTCCGTGGGGGGATTGCGGGATGTTTCCAAGAGCTTATTAGTGATAATGAAGTTATGCAACTGTCTATGTAAGAGCCATGAAATGCGCTTGCCTCCTGCTCTCTCACCCAGTTCAGAGAGCGTGGGGATCTTGCCCATCTCTAGAACATATCCTATCGTGGTATTGTTAGAGGCTTCCCAGATGAGGAAGCTCTCGGCACCAAGCCCGGGCTCAAAGGCCGGATTGTCAAAGAGCGGTGTAGAAGGGCCTGGTCTACGGACCAGCGTGCGTTTGTTCTGCAAGGGGTCCCAGGTTTCCAGGAAGTGCCTGACCAAGAAGGGTGTAGACTCCTTGTGGGTTTTAGAGAGAGGGGCGGCCCGCTCTAGTAAGGTAGGGTTAAATGGGGAATGAGTTTTCTCGAGCTGCACCCAGAGTTTGTCCCTCCCCCTATGCATCCAATCCACCATCCGCTGCAAGACCGCGGCTGTGTGGTAGACTTTTAAGTCTGGGAGGCCTACTCCCCCCTCACTTTTATTCCTGGAGAGAGTAGAGAGTCGTATCCTAGGTTTGGAGACGCCCCAGACGAATTTAGAGAAGGCTGACCTCAGTTTGTTAAAAAAACCTGTTGGGGATTTTTATCGGAATCGTCTGGAATATATATAAAAGTTTGGGGAGGATGTCCATTTTTAAACTATTGATTCTCCCGAACCATGAAACTGGCCTTTTAGTATATGAGTCTAGTTCAGCTAGTGTTTTGGTGAGGAGTGGGGCATAATTAAGTTCATATAAATTGGCTAAGTTGGCTGGGATCTGTACACCTAAGTACTTGATGGCCTGGGTTCTCCATTTGAATGGGAAGTTTCTTTCCAAGCGGCTGGCCTCCCAGGGTGGTAGTGAGATGTTGAGCGCTTCTGATTTAGAGTAATTAATTTTGAAGTTGCTCACTCGGCCAAACCATTGGAATTCTTTTAGGACAGAGGGAAAAGAGATGTGGGCTGAAGACAGATCGTCCGCGAACAGGGAGGCCTTATACTGGTGATTAGCTATCTGTATCCCTTTGATATCTGGGTTATCCCGGATGGCTATTGCTAAATGCTCCATTGTGAGGACGTACAGAAGGGGGGACAGCGGGCAGCCCTGTCTCATGCCATTGCAGATAGGAAAGGGGGCAGACAGGAGTCCATTCGCCCTAACCCTAGCAGTAGGGGAGGTATAGAGAGCGAGGATCTTGGAGAGGAGGCCAGGGCCAACACCAACCTGTCGAAGTGCTGCCTCCATAAACGCCCAATTCACTCGATCGAATGCCTTCTCTGCATCGCAGGAAAGCAAGCACACTGGCTCCTTTGAAGAGACAACGTGTGCTATTAGGTCGAGCAGTTTGTTAGGGTTGTCCCTAGCCTGGTCCAGGTGTATCAGGGCTGGGAGCAAAGGTTGTAGTCTTAGAGAGATGATCTTTGCGTAGAGTTTGAGGTCTACATTAATTAAAGATATTGGTCTGTAATTTTCACACAAGGACGCATCTTTGCCCGGTTTAGGAATGACCAAAATCGTCGCTTCTAGTGATTGTTTGGGGAAGGGGCAGTGTTCATTAATGGAGTTGAAGGTTTCGTCAGGAATAGGACCTGGAGGGGTCCAAAGTGCTTGTAGAATTTAGGGGAATAACCATCAGGGCACGGACATTTTCCGGCGGGTGACTCTTTAATCGCCCCAGCTACTTCCTGCTCAGAGAAGGGAGCCTCAAGAAGGACCGCTTCCTCCGCGGGTATAGTTGGGAGGGGTGTGTTCTCTATGTAGGTAGCTATCTCTTCGGGGGACACTCGTGCAGCCGGGGTTGGGTTGTGCGGGTTATTTATATTATATAGTGAAGAGTAAAACTCTCTAAAGGTGTCCACAATGGCAGTCGGCATCTGTGCTAGAGTTCCGTCGCCCCTATGGATGGCCGGTATATAGGCTGCTGCTGGTCTAGGGTGCAGAGTTCTAGCAAGCATCCGGCCACATTTATTGGCTGATTCATAAAATAGAGCCCTCCCCCTTTCTCTGTACCGTAGGTAGGATTGGTTATAGAGCTTTTGGAGCTTTTCCCTGGCATTTTGCAATTCTAGTAGCTTGGTGTTGGTTGGACTCTCTTTGTGTTCTTTCTCAAGGGTTAGGATCAGAGCTCTGGTCTGGATAATGAGTGAGGCCCGTTCCCGCTTGAGCCTCGTACCGTGTTTAATGAACTCCCCTCTGAGAACGCATTTAAGCGCTTCCCATTGGTAAGGCAGAGGGGTGGGGTCATCCCTGTGAATTTCAAGAAAGTGATAGTGTTTTCTATCGCGGAAGAGCAGGCCGTGTCACCAAGCAGGTCATCATTCAACCTCCAAGTCCAGCCCGGGGGGTGAGCCCCAGCAGGCAAAACGAGATAAAGACAGGGGCGTGGTCTGACCACAGTATTGGTCCCATCCAAGCCCTGGGGTTCCAATCCAGGGCGTGGTGGCTGAGCAATAGGTAGTCGATTCTACTATAAGATTTGGCAGCATGGGAGTAGAATGAGTAATCTCTCGAGTTGCCATTTAATGCCCTCCAGGTATCTATAAGTTGGAGGCTCCCTAGGGATTTTTTAAGTTTGCTGATCTTGCCTAGCGACACGGCGGATCTCCCGGAGGAAGTGTCAATTGTGGGGTCAAAGGGAACATTAAGATCCCCTCCAACGATAATAATTCCTTCTGCAAAGGCCTCGAGTCGTTTAAGTGTTTTGACACAGAAATCCACCTGGTCCAGGTTCGGGGCGTACATGTTCGCAAGAGTATAAGTTTTGTTAAGTATCTTGACTTTAATGAAGAGGAATCGACCCCGAGGATCGCTTTTTGTTTCAATTATTTCATGTGGAAGTGACTTATGGAATGCTACAGATACTCCTTTTGTTTTAGCCTCGGGGTTAGAAGAATGGTGCCAGGATGGGAAATATCGATTGCCTATTTTGGGAATGTGATCAGTCTTAAAGTGTGTCTCCTGGAATAGAGCAATTTTGACTTTCTGTTTGTGGAGGTCATATAGAACTTTAGTTCTCTTCTCTGGTATATTGAATCCTTTTACATTGAAAGAGCAGATTATCACGTCCCCCATTGTGTGGGTGGGAAGACTAATTCTAATGAGGTTATCTGGGGGGGGGCTTGAGGGGTTAGAGAGAGAAAGGGTGGGGGCGGGGTAGGGATAGGAAGGAAAGGAAGTGGGTTTTTATTCCTTGGGGTGAGGGGTAGGGTTATGTGGGAATTACTCTTAAGTGTAACTTATTACGCTCTTCGCTCTCCTGAGGTTCAGGGAGGGAAGGAAGGCCTAAATCGGGGGTTGGAAAACTATGACCACCTGACGGGAGATGTGCTTTCTTGAAGGAAAAATTGGTATACCCATCAGAGTCAAAAACCAAACTATGTTTACAGAGAACATTTATAGATTCGCCCGCCAATCCGGGGGAGATTCCTCCCCTAACTAAATCGGCCGGGCCAATCCTGGGGAATAAACGCGGGCGTCCGCTGGGGCGGGAGTCACTCCCGGCCCCCAGCTAGGCGCCCCAACAATCAAGTAATAGCAACCTTTAATGAACAGAGGACATGCTTTAGCACAAAAACAACTGTGAATGTTGAAGGGCCCCTGGGCTGGGCCGCCCCAGCCAGAGCCGACCGCCTGGGAGCATCGCCCCGCTGCAGACCCTCCAGATGGCGCCGTCTCCGCCACCGTCGGCGAGCCACTCCGCTCACCACCTCCAGCCTGGGAGGATGACAGGCTCCTCTCTCCCTGGGCAACGCGGCTCAGCGTCCCCTCGTCGGCAGCTGTGTCCACCGGTGAGTTTTGCTCGGTCGGCTCTGTGCTCACTCCCTCACCGCGCCGCTCACACCGCGTCTCCCTCCTTCCCTCATGCTCTGGATCCGGCGCCATGTTGCGGCTTTCCCCCGAAGGGCCCGGGGTGCCATCAGGGGTGAAATAGTGGGAGATCTTCGGTGATCTAGCATCACCAGTAGCTGTCCTGTTCTTCCTCCTCCTCGACATGGGTCCTGTCGGTGTCAGGGAATGGGTATAAGGCTTGGAATAAGAGCGTTAGGCACAGAGCTCCCTGAATTCCGTCCTCACGCGGCCATAGCTTAACCACGCCCCCTCTTTTAAGGGATTTTAATTGTGTAGTGGTTATGTGTAGTGATTAATTTAGTGTTATGGAATAAAATCTATTTTTTTAATAAATTCCTTGAGTGCCTCCCTCTATAATTCTGTGTTCCTTTTTAAAGAGGAACACTGGACCGAAAATAAAAAGGAGCGGATTCCCCCCTGATCAGTCCCTACTTACCTTCTGGATTACCTTTGGCGTCTTCAGGGCCCGATCCTCTGCCCTCCCTCCCACTGGCTTAGCTTTCTGTAAGTGCTCTTTAATTTCCCGCGCCACTCAGCAAAGTCTTGTGGGTTATTGGGCAGCTCCATTAAATCCCATTAAATCCCATTCGTGGGCACTGTGTAGGCACAAGATTGGGGGCCGCGCTCCCGAGTGCCGGATGGGATGCAAGATGGCGCCACCTGTTGGCAGGTTGTCAGAATCTGAGGGACCCAGAAGATGGATCCCGTGGTGATGTGAATAAATACTGGCCAAAGGTAAAACCGGAGAGGGGGGGGGTAGCAGATCGGTGAGGTTTGGGGGAGGTTTTAACCCCTTTAATGGCCACTGGCATGGTGGTGGTGGTGCAGGTATTTGTTTTTTTTTTATTGGTAATTTCGGATGGGAATCGTTTACCCGCAATTACAATTACCAGTAGAATAAAAAAAGAATAACACCGGCCAGGTGGGAACCCTAGAGGTATATCTGACTATTCGGGTAGGGTCAAAATGCCCTGATGAAGTGGATTATGTAATGTCCACGCAACGCGTGGGAGTCTAACCAGCCTGCCTTGGGGGGGGGGACCCTGACTTGATACTACTAATGGTGATATAGTTCCATTCTATCTTTATCTCCTGACCTCGGCTTCTTTATCCTTTCAGCTTTTGATAATTCTATTTTGGAGTGCGATATTTGATTGATTTGCACAGTTTTTTGAATTTTTTTTAGCACAATGGCCTTGATTCACAAAGAGTTGAAGAAAATTCTCATGGTAGTAAAAAATTCAATTCATGAGAAAAAAGCCTGAGAATGTCACTGTTACTGAATCACCAGATTGAAAAACAATGAAAGTCAATGGCACTTTTTTACTCCTAAGAAAAGTAGAGAACTGTTTCCTCCTTTCTACACTGTAGTAAAAGCTGCCATTGACTTTCATTGTCTTCCTATCTGGTGATTCAGTAACAGTGACATTCTCAGGCTTTTTTCTCATGAATTAAATCTTTTACTACCATGAATTTTTTTTTCAACTCTTTGTGAATTAAGGCCAATATATGTGAATTTCAGGGCACAATTTCGCACTTTATTCATTGGATTGGCTTTTTTCCCCTGCATTAGGGATTATATTTACTAGTCCTATTTATACTGGGGTCATGGATTAAAAACCTTTTATGAATTTGTGGCATATATATATATATATATATATATATATATATATATATATATATATATTAGCTGACACTATGGCACTTTAATACTTATTTTATTTACTAGTCCTATTTATACTGGGATCATGGATTAAAAACCTTTTATGAATTTGTGGTGGATAGATATATATATATATATATATATATATATATATATATATATATATATATATATATTAGCTGACACTATGGAACTAATACTAATTTTATTTACTAGTCCTATTTATACTGGGATCATGGATTAAAAACCTTTTATGAATTTGTGGTGGATATATATATATATATATATATATATATATATATATATATTAGCTGACACTATGGAACTAATACTAATTTTATTTACTAGTCCTATTTATACTGGGATCATGGATTAAAAACCTTTTATGAATTTGTGGCGGATATATATATATATATATATATATATATATATATATTAGCTGACACTATGGCACTTTAATACTAATTTTATTTACTAGTCCTATTTATACTGGGATCATGGATTAAAAACCTTTTATGAATTTGTGGTGGATATATGTATATATATATATATATATTAGCTGACACTATGGCACTTTTATACTAATTTTATTTACTAGTCCTATTTATACTGGGGTCATGGATTAAAAACCTTTTATGAATTTGTGGCATATATATATATATATATATATATATATATATATTAGCTGACACTATGGCACTTTTATACTAATTTTATTTACTAGTCCTATTTATACTGGGATCATGGATTAAAAACCTTTTATGAATTTGTGGTGGATATATATATATATATATATATTAGCTGACACTATGGAACTAATACTAATTTTATTTACTAGTCCTATTTATACTGGGATCATGGATTAAAAACCTTTTATGAATTTGTGGTGGATATATATATATATATATATATATATATATATATATTAGCTGACACTATGGAACTAATACTAATTTTATTTACTAGTCCTATTTATACTGGGGTCATGGATTAAAAACCTTTTATGAATTTGTGGTGGATATATATATATATATATATATATATATATATATATATATATATATTAGCTGACACTATGGAACTAATACTAATTTTATTTACTAGTCCTATTTATACTGGGGTCATGGATTAAAAACCTTTTATGAATTTGTGGCGGATATATATATATATATATATATATATATATATATATATATATATATATATATATATTAGCTGACACTATGGAACTAATACTAATTTTATTTACTAGTCCTATTTATACTGGGATCGTAGATTAAAAACCTTTTATGAATTTGGATATTGTGTAATAATCATATTCATTAGTCAATTAGGTCCTGATTTCCTCGGCAGTTGTTTCTCTGTTTTTTAAATTATTTTAACGTGTATGTTGATGGTCATGTTCTATGTATTTTGCGATTAAATTTAATTAAAGATATATATTTCATGGCATGGAGTTAAAGTGGACCAACACCCAAGGGGCATCTATAAGATTCCCGGGCCGATCAGATCCCTCCCCTCGGGGCAACCAAAATCGGGATGTCGCGCGGGGTGAAACCCCCCAGGAAGCCCACAATCCTACCTTTTCCACGTTCCAGCGGCGCATGCGCTTCTGCCGCCGCCGCCTACCGCGCGTCCCTCTAGCAGGGCACGATCCCGCGCCGGCCATTTGTGAATGGCCGGCGCGGGTGCACTCCCTGTAAGAGGGACGCGCAGGAGGCGGCGGCGGTGGACGCGCTCTGCTCATCCGGCGCTGCCTCTCGCTTGTCCGCCGGCGGGGATTGGCTGCAGCGGTCACGTGGGAGCGGGGAGAGGTGAGTTTTCGGGGCTTTCTGGGGGGTTTCACACAGCGGGGCGATCGGGGTGCCCCACTGAAGTGGACCAAACCCAGGATAGTCAAAATCCTGGGTGTTGGTCCACTTTAAGCAGTGCGGTCTTTTATAGTGTGCGCCTACGGACCAATCTGGTGATCTTTTTGTGTAATTTGGGTACTCGGGTATCTTTTTATCCAGGAGGTAGTGACGGGCAGTGGTGTAACTACAGGGGGTGCAGGCAGTGGTGTAACTAAATGTGATGGTTCCCTGGTGCAAACAATAAATGGGGCCCTTTATGTGGTTCATAAAGTAAACTTTTTTCTGTCTCGTAACTTAGGCCCTTCTTCATGAAGGGATAGCACCACGTAGCGCCTTGTAAATGACAGGTAGCGACGGGTGAACGCCGGACACAACAGCAATTACACATTTATCAAGCAGAATCTGTTGAGCGACTGGGATAGCGCCATGTAGCGTCTGATTCATCATTATCCCAGGCTTAGCGTACAGCTCCGGCGTTCAGCCTTGCAGAGCGCCACGTCTTACCTGTCGCTCTCCCATACATTTCAATGGACGTTCTCTTATTTCTCTTTAAACAGGGTTTTTGTTTTATTATTATTTTTTTTTATTCTCAAATAATGTTGTGACCTCTCCTGACCCTGAAAAAGCCATTTTTTCATTATATTTTTACATTTTATATATTTCTGCAGAAATGACATTACAGCTCTGCCATTAAAGTGTTCAGGTTACAATGTAATAACAATGTAATTCCATATGTTTTCGCTTTGTTACTGGTGGATACATGTTAAAAAACAGACTTTAATCACACCTGCCCTGGCACTCTGGGCTTCAGAGAAGCATTTTTGAGCGCTGGAGGTGTGTGAGGCTGTTTTTTTTTTGATGAATATGTTGTGAGTCGGTCGCAATGACCAGTCGCTAACATTCGCTCCCATACATCGCTGTACTGGTCAAATATCGACTCCCCACAATGTATTCATCAATGCTGCACAGCGGCTGAGTCGCTCTGAACTAGCGACCGAGCACAGCGACTACTACCGGGCGCTCTGAAATGCCTGCTACAGACGCTCATCTGTCGCTACCTGGCGTTAGTGATGAATCAGCCTGCCCGTCGGATGCAACTAGACAACTAAAGAATGAAACAGAAGAGACACGTGGAGCTTCCTTTCTCTAAATCACAGCTGTCAAAGCCCAGGGGCCGGATGCGGCCCTCCAAGACTTTTTAGACGGCCCTCTGGCTGCTGACACTGGTGTGAGAGGTAAGTGGGGAGGACAGTGGGCTTATTCTATCGCATGTTACATTGATGGGTTT
Organism: Gastrophryne carolinensis; assembly: GCA_027917425.1. Lineage (NCBI taxonomy): Eukaryota > Metazoa > Chordata > Amphibia > Anura > Microhylidae > Gastrophryne > Gastrophryne carolinensis. The sequence continues at coordinate 647,573,557 of CM051234.1, read as the reverse complement.
TATTATTGTTGTGTATGTATATAGGTGACGCTTATTGGATAATTATTGGATGTAGGAGCACATTATAGGTTTCATCTATATTTCATTGCACTGTTATCACTTGTCACTTTAGATTCTTACAATTGCACATTGCTATTTGCACTCTTTACTGTTATATTAAATGACACAAGCAGCGTGTCCAGTATCGGGCAGGTTGATTCATCACTAACGCCAGGTAGCGACAGATGAGCGTCTGTAGCGGCATTTTCAGAGCGGCCGCTAGTAGTCGCAGTGCTCGGCCGTGAGTCGCTAGTTTATAGCGACTCAGCCGCTGTGCAGCAATGATGAATACGTTGTGAGGAGTCGCTATTTGACCAGTACAGAGCTGTATGGGAGCGCATGTTAGTGACTGCTCATAGCGACCGACTCACACCATATTCAGCAAAAAAAAACAGCCTCACAAATCTCTGGCACTGAAAAATACTTCTCTGAAGCCCAGAGCGCAGGAGGCGGTGTGATTAAAGTCTGTTTTTCAGCATCTATCCACCAGTAACAAAGTGAAAACATATGGAATTACATTGTAGCAACATTATAACATGAACACTTTAATGGCAGAGCTGTGATGTCATTTCTGAGGAAATATGTAAAAAATAAAAAAAATTATGAAAAAACAGCTTATTCAATGTCAGAAGAGGTCACAGAATTATTTGTGATTTAAAAAAAAACAAAAAAACAACACAGTTTAAAGAGAAGGAAAGGATTGTCCGTTGAAATGTATGGGAGAGCGACAGGTAGCGAGAGGTCATACAAGGCTGTGCAAGGCTAAACGCTGGTGCTGTTCGCTGAGGCTGGGATAATGATGAATCAGACGCTAAAAGGCGTTATCCCAGTCGCTAAACAGATAAACGCCGGCGCTGTTCGCTGAGGCTGGGATAATGATGAATCAGACGCTACATGGCGCTATCCCAGTCGCTAAACAGATAAACGCCGGCGCTGTTTGCTGAGGCTGGGATAATGATGAATCAGACGCTAAATGGCGTTATCCCAGTCGCTAAACAGATAAACAGCACACAAATCAGTAGCAAAAATAGTGCAAAAAGACAATTACTTATCCATCCAAGTGTAAACAGCCGGCAGACAGCGTCCCCCCCTCCTTGTACGAGGCGTTATGTCTTAATGATAAAACTACTATTCTTATTTGCACCCATTTGCTCACTATGAATTGATGTACAATTGGGATAAGCACGTAGCACTTTATTAGAGAGAGAAGGTATAGTTTGTAAGATTTTTTATTAGGTTTTGAATTGCACCTTATATCATTTATACTTATGATGGCAGTAAGGTTCAGCAGCACCCCCTCCTGGCAGATGAGATTTTAGCATGTCTTGTATGTTTTTTAATTACGGTATGTGCCTGTGATGTAAATTAGCTATGTTTTAGAATTTATAAATCAATAAAATTATTCATCTACCATATATTTGGTGTTGTGCAGTCATAAGACTCTGTTGAGTTCTCTATGGGGAGTTTCTTTAGTGAGGCATCTCCCACCTTTTAGCCATTGACTATATTGAGTCATAAACAGAGCATTGCACCACATTTACTAATAATCATATTCTACTGGTGCCAGCTCTATTCCTTTTCTTAGTATCTGTCATTTACAAGGCGCTACCTTGCGCTATCCCTTCATAAATAAGGCCCTAAGACAATTAAGAAACATTTATTCATTGCAGCGACACTGAAGTTCAAAATTTCTTCCATCTACTTTGTCTAATTTTTAACCTATGCAGCTTTGATTGTTGCACTAGGTATTGGCCTATATCAGCCCCTGTTGGACCCGCCGGCTGATTATCCCAGCGCCAGTGAGCGCCACTTCGTACTGCTGTTTTTCCGCCACTCATCCGCATATTTGAAAACTTTGGCGCTGTGTTTTCCGTTGCTGGTCAGCGTTTCATCATTACGGTTACAAGAAATCACCGCTGGGACAAAGGGGACTCAGGCCCTTATTTATGAAGGAATAGCGACAGGTAGCGACCGGTAATGACGGGCTCCGCCACGAGAACGCCAGCTCCCCACCACAATCACACATTTATCAAGCCGATCCTGCTTAGCGACTGAGATAGCGCCATATAGCGACTCATTCATCATTATTCCAGCCTCAGCCCACAGCGCCAGCGTCCGACCTTGAACAGCGCCAGGTATGACCTCTCGCTACCTGGCGCTCTCCAATGCATTTCAATGGGACAATCTTTCAATATTCGTAATTAATCGTTATTAATTTTTATTTATTTTTTTTTAATGTGAAAAATTCTGTGACCACTTCTGCCATGTTAGATAATTGTTTTAAGTAAAAAAAAAAATGTGTGCAGAATTGATATTACAGGTCTGATATTAATGTATTCATATTACAAAATGTTTTTATAAACTTGTTTTTTTTGGTTTCCAAAAATATGGTTGTTTGGGGGTTAAAAAACTACTTTTAACACATCGCCGCCAGCGCTCTGGGGTTTTAACATGCATTTCACAGCGCGAGAATTTTTTGAGCGTGATTTGTTAATGAATATGGTGGGAGCCGGTCGCTATGGCCAGTCGCTATCATGCGCTCCCATACAGCGCGGAACCTGTCAAATAGCGACTCGTCACCTTGTATTCAACATTACGGCACACCGACTGAGTCGCTATCAACTACCGAACAACGGCCAAGCACAGCGACTACTAGCGGGCGCTCTGAAAATGCCGCTACTGTCGCTCATCTGTCGCTACCTGCCGCTATTAATGAATCGGCCTCAAACTGTACAGTGCGTTTAGGCTGTGCTTTAGTCGTGTCCTAATTACACATTATTAAGTAAAAAGCCATTAAAATCAATTTAAATAACACCCTCCAAAAAAATTGTCCCATCTAAGTCCTGCGTTTCCATTATTAACAAGTCCCAACGCAAGTTCTGTACAAATAAATGTGTGTGATATTAATTATAAGCATTAAACACTACAATACAGTTCTGCCCATTGTGCTCTATGGGATGTTGAGCTACAGCGTCACTATAAACTGGCGCAGCTTAAACAAGAGCGCCTGATGCTGCATCATTTTCAGCGCTAGCGTTAAATAAGCCGGCGGCCGCATTTTTTTAGTTGTTAAATCTGACGCTGAGGCCAAAAAAGTGGCGCTGGCGCTTCTTAAAAAAAGCTCCCCAATTAAGTTTAAACTGCTAACAGACAAAGAAAAAAAAATATAGCAAAAAATGCAGTTTTATAATTAAAGAAAATAACATTGTACCTATATTTAGAATAAAAAATGGAGGCAAAACAAATACTGAAGTGTTTCTAAGGCCCTTATTTAAGAAGGGATAGCGTCAGGTAGCGGCTGGTTAATGAGAGGTAGCGACTGGTGAACGCCGGACACGGCAGCAATTACACATTTATCAAGCAGAATCTGTTTAGCGACTGGGATAGCGCCATGTAGCGTCTGATTCATCAATTTCGCAGCCTCAGCGAACAGCGCCGGCGTTCAGCCTTGCACAGCGCCAGGTATGACCTCTCGCTACCTGTCGCTCTCCCATACATTTCAGTGGACGATCCTTTTCTTCTCTTTAAATGGGGTATTTGTTTATTTTTTATCAAAATGCTGTGACCTCTTCTGACATTGAATAAGCAGTTTTTTCACAATTTTTTCATTTTTTATATATTTCCTCAGAAATGACATCACAGCTCTGCCATTAAAGTGTCATGTTACAATGTTGTTACAATGTAATTCCATATGTTTTCGCTTTGTTACTAGTGGATAGATGCTGAAAAACAGACTTTAATCACACCGCCTCCTGCGCTCTGGGCTTCAGAGAAGCATTTTTCAGCGCCAGAGATTTGTGAGGCTGTTTTTTTTGCTGAATATGGTGTGAGTCGCTCGCTATGAGCAGTCGCTAACACGCGCTCCCATACAGCGCTGTACTGGTCAAATAGCGACTCCTCACAATGTATTCATCATTGCTGCACAGCGACTGAGTCACTATAAACCAGCGACCCACGGCCGAGCACTGCGACTACTAGCGGGCGCTCAGAAAATGCCGCTACAGACGCTCATCTGTCGCTACCTGGCGTTAGTGATGAATCAGCCTGCCCGTTTTTAGACTAGATTACTTTTATACCTCGGTTAACTTACTGTAGATTTTTACGCCAGAATAAGGCAGAAAGTTTTTAGTTTAAACTGCTAAATGAACTTTAGATGTTTTCTATCTTCTTAAAACGAAGACTTACTTTAATAGAATAAAATGTATTTTAAGTTTAACTGTTACAATTGAAAAACACCTAAAGTTACATTTTGAATAAAATATTTAGGCAATACAAAGTACTTAACATACCATAAACAAGGTCTCCACCCCAAACTACAGCTGCACGGAATACACAGGGCCCTAAGATATGGAAACGGCTGCACCCATCCCAAGAGATGTTTCACTCTCCAGTCTTATGCTAATTTCAAACTCCTTGAAGCTGACCAATCAGAATCTTCTATTCATTACCATCTCCATTCCTACTACAAATATCAGTTATCTCGCCCCTTCTTTTAGTTTATTTTATGTGGGTTTCACTTGCGACAACATCGAGGGGAATTTTTGACGCAGAATTAAAAATTGAGGAACATTGCAGAAATCTAAGGTAAATGGAATAAGTTTATAGTTCTATTCTTATGCTGTATATTATATTATATTATAATATTTTGGAACTATATCCAGCAATATATTGGGACATCTTAGATCGTCACTTCCTCAGATTGCCCCCTGAGGAAGTGGCGGGGGTTGGTGCTGGAACACGTGGGTTAGGAGGGGATGTCCTGACCATGGCTGGTGATGTCATTTGAAGATCATTATATATATATATATATTCTTATTTACCTTCTTTCTCCTCGACTGGGAATGTTTGAATATGTATTGTCAGCTAGTGCATTATGGGATATTAGGTTTGATTGTTGTAAACGTTGTAGTTATGAAAGTTATATGGATTACGTAAATCTTCATATGCATTAGCATTGTATTTATTGATTGCACTTTGCCCTTTTGGCGGTATATTTGCATGTTGCACCGATATCAATAGGGGTTGTAAGAGGATTGTATCAATAGGACATTTGTGGCGATATAGGAGTTATTGGGGGTTATTTAAGAAGTGCTAACGCCACGATCTGTCAGGCGCAGTATGTGAAAACCATATATATAAAGTCAAACTGGTGAGCGCCTCTAACAGCGCCATGTAGCGTCACATGTATTATTACAGGCAGGTCAGTGTATAGCGCCTCTAACAGCGCCATGTAGTGTCACATGTATTATTACAGGCAGGTCAGTCTATAGCGCCTCTAACAGCGTCATGTAGCGTCACATGTATTATTACAGGCAGGTCAGTGTATAGCGCCTCTAACAGCGCCATGTAGCGTCACATGTATTATTACAGGCAGGTCAGTGTATAGCGCCTCTAACAGCGCCATGTAGCGTCACATGTGTTATTACAGGCAGGTAGTGTATAGCGCCTCTAACAGCGCCATGTAGCGTCACATGTATTATTACAGGCAGGTCAGTGTATAGCGCCTCTAACAGCGTCATGTAGCGTCACATGTATTATTACAGGCAGGTCAGTGTATAGCGCCTCTAACAGCGTCATGTAGCGTCACATGTATTATTACAGGCAGGTCAGTGTATAGCACCTCTAACAGCGTCATGTAGTGTCACATGTATTATTACAGGCAGGTCAGTGTATAGCACCTCTAACAGCGCCATGTAGCGTCACATGTATTATTACAGGCAGGTCAGTGTATAGCACCTCTAACAGCGCCATGTAGCGTCACATGTATTATTACAGGCAGGTCAGTGTATAGCACCTCTAACAGCGCCATGTAGTGTCACATGTATTATTACAGGCAGGTCAGTGTATAGCGCCTCTAACAGCGCCATGTAGTGTCACATGTATTATTACAGGCAGGTCAGTGTATAGCGCCTCTAACAGCGCCATGTAGCGTCACATGTATTATTACAGGCAGGTCAGTGTATAGCGCCTCTAACAGCGTCATGTAGCGTCACATGTATTATTACAGGCAGGTCAGTGTATAGCGCCTCTAACAGCGCCATGTAGCGTCACATGTATTATTACAGGCGGCTCAGTGTATAGCACCTCTAACAGCGTCATGTAGCGTCACATGTATTATTACAGGCAGCTCAGTGTATAGCGCCTCTAACAGCGCCATGTAGTGTCACATGTATTATTACAGGCAGGTCAGTGTATAGCGCCTCTAACAGCGCCATGTAGCGTCACATGTATTATTACAGGCAGGTCAGTGTATAGCGCCTCTAACAGCGCCATGTAGCGTCACATGTATTATTACAGGCAGGTCAGTGTATAGCGCCTCTAACAGCGCCATGTAGCGTCACATGTATTATTACAGGCAGGTCAGTGTATAGCACCTCTAACAGCGCCATGTAGTGTCACATGTATTATTACAGGCAGGTCAGTGTATAGCACCTCTAACAGCGCCATGTAGTGTCACATGTATTATTACAGGCAGGTCAGTGTATAGCGCCTCTAACAGCGCCATGTAGCGTCACATGTATTATTACAGGCAGGTCAGTGTATAGCACCTCTAACAGCGCCATGTAGCGTCACATGTATTATTACAGGCAGGTCAGTGTATAGCGCCTCTAACAGCGTCATGTAGTGTCACATGTATTATTACAGGCAGGTCAGTGTATAGCGCCTCTAACAGCGTCATGTAGCGTCACATGTATTATTACAGGCAGGTCAGTGTATAGCACCTCTAACAGCGCCATGTAGCGTCACATGTATTATTACAGGCAGGTCAGTGTATAGCACCTCTAACAGCGCCATGTAGCGTCACATGTATTATTACAGGCAGGTCAGTGTATAGCGCCTCTAACAGCGTCATGTAGTGTCACATGTATTATTACAGGCAGGTCAGTGTATAGCGCCTCTAACAGCGTCATGTAGCGTCACATGTATTATTACAGGCAGGTCAGTGTATAGCACCTCTAACAGCGCCATGTAGCGTCACATGTATTATTACAGGCAGGTCAGTGTATAGCACCTCTAACAGCGCCATGTAGTGTCACATGTATTATTACAGGCAGGTCAGTGTATAGCGCCTCTAACAGCGCCATGTAGTGTCACATGTATTATTACAGGCAGGTCAGTGTATAGCGCCTCTAACAGCGCCATGTAGCGTCACATGTATTATTACAGGCAGGTCAGTGTATAGCGCCTCTAACAGCGTCATGTAGCGTCACATGTATTATTACAGGCAGGTCAGTGTATAGCGCCTCTAACAGCGCCATGTAGCGTCACATGTATTATTACAGGCGGCTCAGTGTATAGCACCTCTAACAGCGTCATGTAGCGTCACATGTATTATTACAGGCAGCTCAGTGTATAGCGCCTCTAACAGCGCCATGTAGTGTCACATGTATTATTACAGGCAGGTCAGTGTATAGCGCCTCTAACAGCGTCATGTAGCGTCACATGTATTATTACAGGCAGGTCAGTGTATAGCGCCTCTAACAGCGTCATGTAGCGTCACATGTATTATTACAGGCAGGTCAGTGTATAGCGCCTCTAACAGCGTCATGTAGCGTCACATGTATTATTACAGGCGGCTCAGTGTATAGCACCTCTAACAGCGCCATGTAGTGTCACATGTATTATTACAGGCAGGTCAGTGTATAGCGCCTCTAACAGCGCCATGTAGCGTCACATGTATTATTACAGGCAGGTCAGTGTATAGCGCCTCTAACAGCGCCATGTAGCGTCACATGTATTATTACAGGCAGGTCAGTGTATAGCGCCTCTAACAGCGCCATGTAGCGTCACATGTATTATTACAGGCAGGTCAGTGTATAGCACCTCTAACAGCGCCATGTAGTGTCACATGTATTATTACAGGCAGGTCAGTGTATAGCACCTCTAACAGCGCCATGTAGCGTCACATGTATTATTACAGGCAGGTCAGTGTATAGCACCTCTAACAGCGCCATGTAGTGTCACATGTATTATTACAGGCAGGTCAGTGTATAGCACCTCTAACAGCGCCATGTAGTGTCACATGTATTATTACAGGCGGCTCAGTGTATAGCGCCTCTAACAGCGCCATGTAGCGTCACATGTATTATTACAGGCAGGTCAGTGTATAGCACCTCTAACAGCGCCATGTAGCGTCACATGTATTATTACAGGCAGGTCAGTGTATAGCGCCTCTAACAGTGTCATGTAGTGTCACATGTATTATTACAGGCAGGTCAGTGTATAGCGCCTCTAACAGCGCCATGTAGTGTCACATGTATTATTACAGGCAGGTCAGTGTATAGCGCCTCTAACAGCGCCATGTAGCGTCACATGTATTATTACAGGCAGGTCAGTGTATAGCACCTCTAACAGCGCCATGTAGTGTCACATGTATTATTACAGGCAGGTCAGTGTATAGCGCCTCTAACAGCGCCATGTAGTGTCACATGTATTATTACAGGCAGGTCAGTGTCTAGCGCCTCTAACAGCGCCATGTAGCGTCACATGTATTATTACAGGCAGGTCAGTGTATAGCACCTCTAACAGCGCCATGTAGCGTCACATGTATTATTACAGGCAGGTCAGTGTATAGCACCTCTAACAGCGTCATGTAGCGTCACATGTATTATTACAGGCAGGTCAGTGTATAGCGCCTCTAACAGCGTCATGTAGCGTCACATGTATTATTACAGGCAGGTCAGTGTATAGCACCTCTAACAGCGCCATGTAGCGTCACATGTATTATTACAGGCAGGTCAGTGTATAGCACCTCTAACAGCGCCATGTAGCGTCACATGTATTATTACAGGCAGGTCAGTGTATAGCACCTCTAACAGCGCCATGTAGCGTCACATGTATTATTACAGGCAGGTCAGTGTATAGCACCTCTAACAGCGTCATGTAGCGTCACATGTATTATTACAGGCAGGTCAGTGTATAGCGCCTCTAACAGCGCCATGTAGCGTCACATGTATTATTACAGGCAGGTCAGTGTATAGCACCTCTAACAGCGTCATGTAGCGTCACATGTATTATTACAGGCAGGTCAGTGTATAGCGCCTCTAACAGCGCCATGTAGCGTCACATGTATTATTACAGGAAGGTCAGTGTATAGCGCCTCTAACAGCGTCATGTAGTGTCACATGTATTATTACAGGCAGGTCAGTGTATAGCGCCTCTAACAGCGTCATATAGCGTCACATGTATTATTACAGGCAGGTCAGTGTATAGCACCTCTAACAGCGTCATGTAGCGTCACATGTATTATTACAGGCAGGTCAGTGTATAGCGCCTCTAACAGCGCCATGTAGCGTCACATGTATTATTACAGGCAGGTCAGTGTATAGCGCCTCTAACAGCGCCATGTAGCGTCACATGTATTATTACAGGCAGGTCAGTGTATAGCGCCTCTAACAGCACCATGTAGCGTCACATGTATTATTACAGGCAGGTCAGTGTATAGCACCTCTAACAGCGTCATGTAGCGTCACATGTATTATTACAGGCAGGTCAGTGTATAGCACCTCTAACAGCGCCATGTAGCGTCACATGTATTATTACAGGCAGGTCAGTGTATAGCGCCTCTAACAGCGCCATGTAGCGTCACATGTATTATTACCGGCAGGTCAGTGTATAGCACCTCTAACAGCGTCATGTAGCGTCACATGTATTATTACAGGCAGGTCAGTGTATAGCGCCTCTAACAGCGTCATGTAGCGTCACATGTATTATTACAGGCAGGTCAGTGTATAGCGCCTCTAACAGCGCCATGTAGTGTCACATGTATTATTACAGGCAGCTCAGTGTATAGCGCCTCTAACAGCGTCATGTAGCGTCACATGTATTATTACAGGCAGGTCAGTGTATAGCGCCTCTAACAGCGTCATGTAGCGTCACATGTATTATTACAGGCAGGTCAGTGTATAGCGCCTCTAACAGCGCCATGTAGCGTCACATGTATTATTACAGGCAGGTCAGTGTATAGCACCTCTAACAGCGTCATGTAGCGTCACATGTATTATTACAGGCAGGTCAGTGTATAGCGCCTCTAACAGCGCCATGTAGCGTCACATGTATTATTACAGGCAGGTCAGTGTATAGCGCCTCTAACAGCGCCATGTAGTGTCACATGTATTATTACAGGCAGGTCAGTGTATAGCACCTCTAACAGCGCCATGTAGCGTCACATGTATTATTACAGGCAGGTCAGTGTATAGCGCCTCTAACAGCGTCATGTAGCGTCACATGTATTATTACAGGCAGGTCAGTGTATAGCACCTCTAACAGCGTCATGTAGCGTCACATGTATTATTACAGGCAGGTCAGTGTATAGCGCCTCTAACAGCGTCATGTAGCGTCACATGTATTATTACAGGCAGGTCAGTGTATAGCGCCTCTAACAGCGTCATGTAGTGTCACATGTATTATTACAGGCAGGTCAGTGTATAGCGCCTCTAACAGCGTCATGTAGTGTCACATGTATTATTACAGGCAGGTCAGTGTATAGCGCCTCTAACAGCGCCATGTAGCGTCACATGTATTATTACAGGCAGGTCAGTGTATAGCGCCTCTAACAGCGTCATGTAGTGTCACATGTATTATTACAGGCAGGTCAGTGTATAGCGCCTCTAACAGCGTCATGTAGCGTCACATGTATTATTACAGGCAGGTCAGTGTATAGAGCCTCTAACAGCGCCATGTAGCGTCACATGTATTATTACAGGCAGGTCAGTGTATAGCGCCTCTAACAGCGTCATGTAGCGTCACATGTATTATTACAGGCAGGTCAGTGTATAGAGCCTCTAACAGCGCCATGTAGCGTCACATGTATTATTACAGGCAGGTCAGTGTATAGCGCCTCTAACAGCGTCATGTAGCGTCACATGTATTATTACAGGCAGGTCAGTGTATAGCGCCTCTAACAGCGTCATGTAGTGTCACATGTATTATTACAGGCAGGTCAGTGTATAGCGCCTCTAACAGCGTCATGTAGCGTCACATGTATTATTACAGGCAGGTCAGTGTATAGCGCCTCTAACAGCGTCATGTAGCGTCACATGTATTATTACAGGCAGGTCAGTGTATAGCGCCTCTAACAGCGTCATGTAGCGTCACATGTATTATTACAGGCAGGTCAGTGTATAGCGCCTCTAACAGCGTCATGTAGTGTCACATGTATTATTACAGGCAGGTCAGTGTATAGCGCCTCTAACAGCGCCATGTAGCGTCACATGTATTATTACAGGCAGGTCAGTGTATAGCACCTCTAACAGCGCCATGTAGCGTCACATGTATTATTACAGGCAGGTCAGTGTATAGCGCCTCTAACAGCGCCATGTGGTGTCACATGTATTATTACAGACAGGCCAGTGTATAGCGCCTCTAACAGCGCCATGTAGCGTCACATGTATTATTACAGGCAGGTCAGTGTATAGCACCTCTAACAGCGCCATGTAGCGTCACATGTATTATTACAGGCAGGTCAGTGTATAGCGCCTCTAACAGCGCCATGTGGTGTCACATGTATTATTACAGACAGGTCAGTGTATAGCGCCTCTAACAGCGCCATGTAGCGTCACATGTATTATTACAGGCAGGTCAGTGTATAGTGCCTCTAACAGCGCCATGTAGCGTCACATGTATTATTACAGGCAGCTCAGTGTATAGCGCCTCTAACAGCGTCATGTAGCGTCACATGTATTATTACAGGCAGGTCAGTGTATAGCGCCTCTAACAGCGCCATGTAGCGTCACATGTATTATTACCGGCAGGTCAGTGTATAGCGCCTCTAACAGCGCCATGTAGCGTCACATGTATTATTACAGGCATGTCAGTGTATAGCACCTCTAATAGCGCCATGTAGCGTCACATGTATTATTACAGGCAGGTCAGTGTATAGCACCTCTAATAGCGCCATGTAGCGTCACATGTATTATTACAGGCAGGTCAGTGTATAGCACCTCTAATAGCGCCATGTAGCGTCACATGTATTATTACAGGCAGGTCAGTGTATAGCGCCTCTAACAGCGTCATGTAGTGTCACATGTATTATTACAGGCAGGTCAGTGTATAGCGCCTCTAACAGCGCCATGTAGCGTCACATGTATTATTACAGGCAGGTCAGTGTATAGCGCCTCTAACAGCGTCATGTAGTGTCACATGTATTATTACAGGCAGGTCAGTGTATAGCACCTCTAATAGCGCCATGTAGCGTCACATGTATTATTACAGGCAGGTCAGTGTATAGCGCCTCTAACAGCGTCATGTAGCGTCACATGTATTACTACAGGCAGGTCAGTGTATAGCGCCTCTAACAGCGCCATGTAGCGTCACATGTATTATTACAGGCAGGTCAGTGTATAGCACCTCTAACAGCGTCATGTAGCGTCACATGTATTATTACAGGCAGGTCAGTGTATAGCACCTCTAACAGCGCCATGTAGCGTCACATGTATTATTACAGGCAGGTCAGTGTATAGCACCTCTAACAGCGCCATGTAGCGTCACATGTATTATTACAGGCAGGTCAGTTTATAGCACCTCTAACAGCGTTATGTAGTGTCACATGTATTATTACAGGCAGGTCAGTGTATAGCGCCTCTAACAGCGCCATGTAGCGTCACATGTATTATTACAGGCAGGTCAGTGTATAGCACCTCTAACAGCGCCATGTAGCGTCACATGTATTATTACAGGCAGGTCAGTGTATAGCACCTCTAACAGCGCCATGTAGCGTCACATGTATTATTACAGGCAGGTCAGTGTATAGCACCTCTAACAGCGCCATGTAGCGTCACATGTATTATTACAGGCAGGTCAGTGTATAGCGCCTCTAACAGCGTTATGTAGTGTCACATGTATTATTACAGGCAGGTCAGTGTATAGCGCCTCTAACAGCGTCATGTAGCGTCACATGTATTACTACAGGCAGGTCAGTGTATAGCGCCTCTAACAGCGTCATGTAGTGTCACATGTATTATTACAGGCAGGTCAGTGTATAGCACCTCTAACAGCGCCATGTAGCGTCACATGTATTATTATAGGCAGGTCAGTGTATAGCGCCTCTAACAGCGTCATGTAGTGTCACATGTATTATTACAGGCAGGTCAGTGTATAGCACCTCTAACAGCGTCATGTAGCGTCACATGTATTATTACAGGCAGGTCAGTGTATAGCACCTCTAACAGCGCCATGTAGCGTCACATGTATTATTACAGGCGGCTCAGTGTATAGCACCTCTAACAGCGCCATGTAGCGTCACATGTATTATCACAGGCAGGTCAGTGTATAGCGCCTCTAAAAGCGCCATGTAGCGTCACATGTATTATTACAGGCAGGTCAGTGTATAGCACCTCTAACAGCGTCATGTAGCGTCACATGTATTATTACAGGCAGGTCAGTGTATAGCACCTCTAACAGCGTCATGTAGCGTCACATGTATTATTACAGGCAGGTCAGTGTATAGCGCCTCTAACAGCGCCATGTAGCGTCACATGTATTATTACAGTCAGGTCAGTGTATAGCGCCTCTAACAGCGTCATGTAGTGTCACATGTATTATTACAGGCAGGTCAGTGTATAGCGCCTCTAACAGCGCCATGTAGCGTCACATGTATTATTACAGGCAGGTCAGTGTATAGCGCCTCTAACTGCGCCATGTAGCGTCACATGTATTATTACAGGCAGGTCAGTGTATAGCGCCTCTAACAGCGCCATGTAGCGTCACATGTATTATTACAGGCAGGTCAGTGTATAGCGCCTCTAACAGCGCCATGTAGCGTCACATGTATTATTACAGGCAGGTCAGTGTATAGCGCCTCTAACAGCGTCATGTAGCGTCACATGTATTATTACAGGCAGGTCAGTGTATAGCGCCTCTAACAGCGTCATGTAGCGTCACATGTATTATTACAGACAGGTCAGTGTATAGCGCCTCTAACAGCGCCATGTAGCTTCACATGTATTATTACAGGCAGGTCAGTGTATAGCGCCTCTAACAGCGTCATGTAGCGTCACATGTATTATTACAGACAGGTCAGTGTATAGCGCCTCTAACAGCGCCATGTAGCTTCACATGTATTATTACAGGCAGGTCAGTGTATAGCGCCTCTAACAGCGCCATGTAGCTTCACATGTATTATTACAGGCAGGTCAGTGTATAGCGCCTCTAACAGCGTCATGTAGCGTCACATGTATTATTACAGGCAGGTCAGTGTATAGCGCCTCTAACAGCGTCATGTAGCGTCACATGTATTATTACAGGCAGGTCAGTGTATAGCACCTCTAACAGCGCCATGTAGCGTCACATGTATTATTACAGGCAGGTCAGTGTATAGCGCCTCTAACAGCGTCATGTAGCGTCACATGTATTATTACAGGCAGGTCAGTGTATAGCGCCTCTAACAGCGTCATGTAGCGTCACATGTATTATTACAGGCAGGTCAGTGTATAGCGCCTCTAACAGCGCCATGTAGCTTCACATGTATTATTACAGGCAGGTCAGTGTATAGCGCCTCTAACAGCGCCATGTAGCTTCACATGTATTATTACAGGCAGGTCAGTGTATAGCGCCTCTAACAGCGTCATGTAGCGTCACATGTATTATTACAGGCAGGTCAGTGTATAGCGCCTCTAACAGCGTCATGTAGCGTCACATGTATTATTACAGGCAGGTCAGTGTATAGCACCTCTAACAGCGCCATGTAGCGTCACATGTATTATTACAGGCAGGTCAGTGTATAGCACCTCTAACAGCGCCATGTAGCGTCACATGTATTATTACAGGCAGGTCAGTGTATAGCGCCTCTAACAGCGTCATGTAGTGTCACATGTATTATTACAGGCAGGTCAGTGTATAGCGCCTCTAACAGCGTCATGTAGTGTCACATGTATTATTACAGGCGGCTCAGTGTATAGCGCCTCTAACAGCGCCATGTAGCGTCACATGTATTATTACAGGCAGGTCAGTGTATAGCGCCTCTAACAGCGCCATGTAGCGTCACATGTATTATTACAGGCAGGTCAGTGTATAGCGCCTCTAACAGCGCCATGTAGTGTCACATGTATTATTACAGGCAGGTCAGTGTATAGCGCCTCTAACAGCGCCATGTAGCGTCACATGTATTATTACAGGCAGCTCAGTGTATAGCGCCTCTAACAGCGTCATGTAGCGTCACATGTATTATTACAGGCAGGTCAGTGTATAGCGCCTCTAACAGCGCCATGTAGCGTCACATGTATTATTACAGACAGGTCAGTGTATAGCGCCTCTAACAGCGCCATGTAGCGTCACATGTATTATTACAGACAGGTCAGTGTATAGCGCCTCTAACAGCGCCATGTAGCGTCACATGTATTATTACAGGCAGGTCAGTGTATAGCACCTCTAACAGCGCCATGTAGCGTCACATGTATTATTACAGGCAGGTCAGTGTATAGCACCTCTAACAGCGCCATGTAGCGTCACATGTATTATTACAGGCAGGTCAGTGTATAGCACCTCTAACAGCGCCATGTAGCGTCACATGTATTATTACAGGCAGGTCAGTGTATAGCACCTCTAACAGCGCCATGTAGCGTCACATGTATTATTACAGGCAGGTCAGTGTATAGCGTCTCTAACAGCGCCATGTAGCGTCACATGTATTATTACAGGCAGGTCAGTGTATAGCGCCTCTAACAGCGCCATGTAGCGTCACATGTATTATTACAGGCAGGTCAGTGTATAGCGCCTCTAACAGCGCCATGTAGTGTCACATGTATTATTACAGGCAGGTCAGTGTATAGCACCTCTAACAGCGCCATGTAGCGTCACATGTATTATTACAGGCAGGTCAGTGTATAGCGCCTCTAACAGCGCCATGTAGTGTCACATGTATTATTACAGGCAGGTCAGTGTATAGCGCCTCTAACAGCGCCATGTAGCGTCACATGTATTATTACAGGCAGGTCAGTGTATAGCGCCTCTAACAGCGTCATGTAGCGTCACATGTATTATTACAGGCGGCTCAGTGTATAGCACCTCTAATAGCGCCATGTAGTGTCACATGTATTATTACAGGCAGGTCAGTGTATAGCGCCTCTAACAGCGCCATGTAGCGTCACATGTATTATTACAGGCAGGTCAGTGTATAGCGCCTCTAACAGCGCCATGTAGTGTCACATGTATTATTACAGGCAGGTCAGTGTATAGCACCTCTAACAGCGCCATGTAGCGTCACATGTATTATTACAGACAGGTCAGTGTATAGCGCCTCTAACAGCGCCATGTAGCGTCACATGTATTATTACAGGCAGGTCAGTGTATAGCACCTCTAACAGCGCCATGTAGCGTCACATGTATTATTACAGGCAGGTCAGTGTATAGCACCTCTAACAGCGCCATGTAGCGTCACATGTATTATTACAGGCAGGTCAGTGTATAGCACCTCTAACAGCGCCATGTAGCGTCACATGTATTATTACAGGCAGGTCAGTGTATAGCACCTCTAACAGCGCCATGTAGCGTCACATGTATTATTACAGGCAGGTCAGTGTATAGCACCTCTAACAGCGCCATGTAGCGTCACATGTATTATTACAGGCAGGTCAGTGTATAGCACCTCTAACAGCGCCATGTAGCGTCACATGTATTATTACAGGCAGGTCAGTGTATAGCGCCTCTAACAGCGCCATGTAGTGTCACATGTATTATTACAGGCAGGTCAGTGTATAGCGCCTCTAACAGCGCCATGTAGCGTCACATGTATTATTACAGGCAGGTCAGTGTATAGCGCCTCTAACAGCGTCATGTAGCGTCACATGTATTATTACAGGCGGCTCAGTGTATAGCACCTCTAATAGCGCCATGTAGTGTCACATGTATTATTACAGGCAGGTCAGTGTATAGCGCCTCTAACAGCGCCATGTAGCGTCACATGTATTATTACAGGCAGGTCAGTGTATAGCGCCTCTAACAGCGCCATGTAGTGTCACATGTATTATTACAGGCAGGTCAGTGTATAGCATCTCTAACAGCGTCATGTAGCGTCACATGTATTATTACAGGCAGCTCAGTGTATAGCACCTCTAACAGCGCCATGTAGCGTCACATGTATCACTAGCGGTGGCTCAGTGTATAGCGCCGGCGCTCTAGGTTCAGCAGCGTCATGTACCCCTGTCGCTCTCCCATACATTTCAATGGGTTTGAATGGTTCCAATTATTTAGGGATTTTATCATTTTCTTTCTGGGCTGGTGCATGTGTCACAGGATCTCTGGGCTGTTTGTAGTTGTTTTGGATGCATTTTAGCACTTTTTGTGCTTTGGGCCATGAGAAAGATATGTCATGTTATTCTAGTGTCTCTAATGCCATTCTCATTCTTATTAAAAAAAAAAAAAAAATCACAAAAAAATTCACAAAATCACAAAGGTTCCTGTTCTTGTGGTATCCTGGGCCACACATTGCTTTTGTGTGTATTATATTGCTTGTTTGGGACGTTTCGTGGCACACCCTCACTCATATGTATATTCTTGGATGTTGCTGAACCAATAGGTGCACAGTGTACAGGTTCTCTTACGTACATTTGTGAATGGCCGGCGGAGACACGCCCCCTGTTAGAGGGTAGTGGGGGATTCGGACTTAGAGGCCGATTCATTAATAGCGCCAGGTAGCGACAGTTGAGCGACTGTAGCAGTATTTTCACAGCGCCCGCTAGTAGTCGCTGTGCTTGGCCGTTGTTCGGTTGTTGATAGCGACTGAGTCGGTTTGCCGTAATGTTGAATACGGGGTGACGAGTCGCTATTTGACAGGTTCCGCGCTGTATGGGAGCGCATGATAGCGACTGGCCCTAGCGACCGGCTCCCACCATATTCATAAAAAAATCACGCTCAAAATATTCTCGCGCTGTGAAATGCATGTTTAAACCCCAGAGCGCTGGCGGCGATGTATTAAAAGTAGTTTTTTAACCCCCAAACCAACATGTTTTTGGAAACCAAAAAAAAAAAAATTTTGAAATAATTTAGTAATATGAATACAATAATATCAGACCTGTAATATCAATTCTGCACACATTTTTTTTTTTTAATTATTTATCTAACATTGCAGAAGTGGTCACAGAATTTTTCACATAAAAAAAAAAAAAAAAACATTAATAACAATTAATTAATAATATTTAAAGATTGTTCCATTGAAATGCATTGGAGAGCGCCAGGTAGCGAGAGGTCATACCTGTCGCTGTTCAAGGTCGGACGCTGGCGCTGTGGGCTGAGGCTGGAATAATGATGAAGGAGTCGCTATCTGGCGCTATGTCAGGCGCTAAGCAGGATTGGCTTGATAAATGTGTGATTGTGGTGGGGAGCCGGCGTTCTCGTGGCGGGGCCCGTCATTACCGGCCGCTCACCAGTCGCTACCTGTCGCTATTCCTTCATAAATAAGGGCCTTAGATGAAAGTTTAGACAATGTGACATCAGCGGCTCCGAGTACGCTGATTGGACAAGCGGCCACGCATGCGTCGTAGGACCGGGAAGAGGTGAGCTGTGCTCTGCAATTTAGGGGGGGTTTCACACAGCAGGGGATCCCCGATCGGGGTGTCCCGGGAGAAAGGACCAAAACCCAGGATAGTCATAATCCTGAGTTTTGGTCCACTTTAAGGTATGACAACCAGGAGGAAAAGGTGATTTATGTTTCAGTTCCTTGTAAAACACTTTAATACTTTTCCTGCCATTGTCCTTTATGGCAGCTTAACCTTCAGCCCCACTGGAAACTGGCGCTGCTTATACAAGTGCGCAGGTCTGCACTTTGGAGAAGGTGCAAGTCATAAATACATCTCTGTCTGGTGTACACATTGAAACTAACTGTTGTACATGTCGTAAAGAGGAACATCGGACGTAAAAAAAAAATATGGGTGACCCTCCCCCCCCCCCATTAAGCCCTGCTTACCTTTTGTTGGATGCTTCAGAGCACAATCCTGTGTCCCGCTCCCGCCGGCTTAGCTACTTGACAGCCGTGCTCGACAAAGTTCAGCGGCGCTCTGCAAAGTCTCACGGCTTCTCAGGCGGCTCCATTGTATCACATTCCCGCCCACTGCGCAGGCGCGAGATCGGGGAGGTTGGCTGGAATCCGAGGGACCCATAAGATGGATCCCCTGGTGAGGTGAGTAAATAGTGCCCAATTGTGAGACTGGAGGGGGGGGGCAGCAGATGTTCCTCTTTAATATCTTCCCTGGCATTATGGCAGCTTAAAGTGGGCCAAAACCCTGGATTTTGACTATCCTGGGTTTTGGTCCTTGCCCCCTGATCGGGATGCCCCGTTGTGTGAACCCCCCCCCCCCAGATCGCCGAAACCAACTCACCACTTCCCAGTCCTACGACACATGTGCGGCCGCTCGTCCAATCAACGCGCTCGGATTCGCTGACGTCATGCCGTTGAGCGCCTGTGAGCGCACTGGCGGCTGCATCCCCCGCTTTCCTCTAACAGGGAGCGTGCCCACCCCGGTCATTCGCAAATGCTTGGTGCGGGCAACCGCCCTGCTAGAGCATGCGCCATTAGACTGGTAACAACAAGGTAAGTGTATGGGGTGATCTGGGGGCTTCACACAACGGGGTATCCCGATTTTGGATGCCCCGGGTGGAGTGCTTTGGTCCAATTTAAGCCCCAATGAAAACTGGCGCTGCTTATACAACTGCGCGGGTCTGCACTGTGAATAAGGCGCGGGTCTGCACTGGGAATAAGGCGCGGGTCTGCACTGTGAATAAGGCGCGGGTCTGCACTGGGAATAAGGCGCGGGTCTGCACTGTGAATAAGGCGCGGGTCTGCACTGTGAATAAGGCGCGGGTCTGCACTGGGAATAAGGCGCAGGTCTGCACTGTGAATAAGGCGCGGGTCTGCACTGTGAATAAGGCGGGGGTCTGCACTGTGAATAAGGCGCGGGTCTGCACTGTGAATAAGGCGCGGGTCGCACTGTGAATAAGGCGCGGGTCTGCACTGTGAATAAGGCGCGGCTCTGCACTGTGAATAAGGCGCGGCTCTGCACTGTGAATAAGGCGCGGCTCTGCACTGTGAATAAGGCGCGGCTCTGCACTGTGAATAAGGCGCGGGTCTGCACTGTGAATAAGGCGCGGGTCTGCACTGTGAATAAGGCGCAGGTCTGCACTGGGAATAAGGCGCGGGTCTGCACTGTGAATAAGGCGCGGGTCTGCACTGTGAATAAGGCGCGGGTCTGCACTGTGAATAAGGCGCGGGTCTGCACTGTGAATAAGGCGCGGCTCTGCACTGGGAATAAGGCGCGGCTCTGCACTGTGAATAAGGCGCGGCTCTGCACTGGGAATAAGGCGCAGGTCTGCACTGTGAATAAGGCGCGGGTCTGCACCGTGAATAAGGCGCGGGTCTGCACCGTGAATAAGGCGCGGGTCTGCACCGGGAATAAGGCGCGGGTCTGCACCGGGAATAAGGCGCGGGTCTGCACCGGGAATAAGGCGCGGGTCTGCACCGGGAATAAGGCGCGGGTCTGCACTGGGAATAAGGCGCGGGTCTGCACTGGGAATAAGGCGCGGGTCTGCACTGGGAATAAGGCGCGGGTCTGCACTGTGAATAAGGCGCGGGTCTGCACTGTGAATAAGGCGCGGGTCTGCACTGGGAATAAGGCGCGGGTCTGCACTGGGAATAAGGCGCGGGTCTGCACTGGGAATAAGGCGCAGGTCTGCACTGGGAATAAGGCGCGGCTCTGCACTGTGAATAAGGCGCGGGTCTGCACTGTGAATAAGGCGCGGCTCTGCACTGTGAATAAGGCGCGGGTCTGCACTGTGAATAAGGCGCGGGTCTGCACTGTGAATAAGGCGTGGGTCTGCACTGTGAATAAGGCGCAGGTCTGCACTGGGAATAAGGCGCGGGTCTGCACTGTGAATAAGGCGCGGGTCTGCACTGTGAATAAGGCGTGGGTCTGCACTGGGAATAAGGCGCGGGTCTGCACTGTGAATAAGGCGCGGGTCTGCACTGTGAATAAGGCGCGGGTCTGCACTGTGAATAAGGCGTGGGTCTGCACTGTGAATAAGGCGCAGGTCTGCACTGGGAATAAGGCGCGGGTCTGCACTGTGAATAAGGCGCGGGTCTGCACTGTGAATAAGGCGTGGGTCTGCACTGTGAATAAGGCGCGGCTCTGCACTGTGAATAAGGCGTGGGTCTGCACTGGGAATAAGGCGCGGGTCTGCACTGTGAATAAGGCGCAGGTCTGCACTGGGAATAAGGCGCGGCTCTGCAGTGTGAATAAGGCGCGGGTCTGGTGTACACAGTGGCTGTTGATCGGGTCTTAGCAGGAATAGAACCGATTTGAATGTATTGTATTGTATAATATTGAATTGTATTTCCAGCATGGCGGACGTCATTCAGGAGGTGACCAGAAATACAGCAAAGTCCCTTCTACAGCTCATCTCCTGGACCTCAGAGAGACTGAAGATGACAGAGGTGGCCGAGCATTTCATCTTCATAAAAGAACTTGGAACAGGATCGTATGGGAAGGTTCTACTGGCCAAATACCGAGCAGCAGGTAATCATTAATTCCCAGCATTCACTGAGCAATTCAGAACTAAGGGGGTTATTCATGAAGGGATAGCGCCAGGTAGCGCCTCGTAGCGTCAGGCAACGTCTGGTGAATACCGGGCGCTGTAAGCAAAACCACATTTATGAAAGCAAATCTGGTAAAAGCCTCTAACAGCGCCATGTAGCGTCACATGTATAATCACAGGCGGCTCGGTGTATAGCGCCGGCGCTCTAGACTCAGGAGCACCATGTAGTACCTGACGCTCACTGACGCTCTCCCATACATTTCAATGGCCGTTCATTTGCTTGTGTTTAAAGTGGACCAACACCCACCCCTGATCGGCTCGGGAATCTATAAGATTCCCGGGCCGATCAGCTCCCTCCCCGCGGGGCATCAGAAATCGGGATGCCCCGCTGTGTGAAACCCCCCAGAAAGCCCCTAAAATCTTACCTTTTAGGCGACGGATATGCCGCCGCCGCCTCCCGCGCGTCCCTCTAGCAGGGCGCGCTCCCGCACCGGCTGTATGTGAATGGCCGGCGCGGGCGCACGCCTTGTAAGAGGGACGCACGAGACCCCCTATCGGGGTGCCCCGCGGAGGTGGACCAACACCCAGGATAGTGAAAATCCTGGGTGTTGGTCCACTTTAAACAATTTTTTTTGACTTTTTATATTTTTCTGCAGAATTGTCATTACAGGTCTGGCACTAAAGTGTTAATGTCACAGTGTTACAACAATGTCATTCCGTGTGTTTTCGCTTTGTTACTGGTGGATATGTGTTCAAAGACAGACTTTAATCACACAGAGTCTGACGCTCTATGCTATAGCGACCAGCTTTAAAGCGCCGAAGCTGTGTGTGTGTGTGTGTGTGTGTGTGTGTGTGTGTGTGTGTGTGTAGATTTTTCTTAAGTATGGTGTGGAGCGTCGAGTGCCGGACGCACTGAGCCGGTGCTACATCTCGCTCGCTGCAGCGCTGTACTATTGTTACAGCGCCCAATACACATCACATTCATCAATGCCGGCCAGGTTACTACAGCGACTGAGGCGCTACGTTACAGCGCCCAATACCCGCTTACAGCGTCTACTAGCGGTCGCTCTAAGCGCCGCTATACAGACGCTCATCTGCCGATACCTGGCGCTAATAGTGAATCAGCCTCTAAATAAACTTTTAAGTATAATAAACTTCTAAATACAGTATATAACTCAACATATAGAACTGCCTTTGTTCCAGTTCAATCTGCTCACCCTTTTATGTGTTAGAATTGTATCAATGAAGAGAACCTTATGGATAAATAGGGATCCAGGTCATTTCTTTTTTAAGATAAAAATAATTAATATATTAATAAATTAATAAATAAATATTAAAATAAAGGTTATTAGGGATTGTTCATTTTTCAAGGGGAGTACAACAGATGTTGTACTAAAATAAAGGAAATTCTTCCACTCTAATTTTACATTTTGTTGAAGAAACGAGTCGCTTTACATACAGTACAGGGAGGAATATTTTGTTGATTTAGAGAAAAAAAAAATTGTTACAATTAAAAAAAAAAGAAAGTGTCTATCTTTTACATAAAACATTAAAGTGGAGCAAACATTTAAGGGTTATTTTACTTTAAATGTTAATTATAAAATGAGGCAGAAAGTTATATATATATATATATATATATATATAACTTTCTGCCTCATTTTATAAATTAACATTTAAAGTAAAATAACCCTAAAGTACATTAGCAGTTATATATATATCTCTCTCTCTCTCTCTCTCTCTCTCTCTCTCTCTCTCTCTATATATATATATATATATATATATATATATATATATATAAACTTTCTGACTCATTTTATAATTAACATTTAAAGTAAAATAACCCAAAGTACATTAGCAGTTATCTCTCTCTCTCTCTCTCTCTATATATATATATATATATATATATATATATATATATATATATATAAACTTTCTGCCTCATTTTATAATTAACATTTAAAGTAAAATAACCCAAAGTACATTAGCAGTTATCTCTCTCTCTCTCTCTATATATATATATATATATATATATATATATATATATATATATATAAATAAACTTTCTGCCTCATTTTATAATTAACATTTAAAGTAAAATAACCCAAAGTACATTAGCAGTTATCTCTCTCTCTCTCTCTCTCTCTCTCTCTCTCTCTCTATATATATATATATATATATATATATATATATATATATATATACTTTCTGACTCATTTTATAATTAACATTTAAAGTAAAATAACCCAAAGTACATTAGCAGTTATCTCTCTCTCTCTCTCTCTCTCTCTCTATATATATATATATATATATATATATATATATATATATAACTGCTAATGTACTTTAGACATTTTCTATCTTTGTAAAAATGTTTTTTTAAGATAGAAAAAAAAATTGTATTTAAATATTCCATTGTTACAATTAAAAAAAAGGAATAAAATGTATTTTAAGTTTAATTGTTACGTTACAGTTGTTACCTAAGTTACATTTTAAATAAAAATATTTAGGCAACACAAAGTACTTAACATACCATAAACAAGGTCTATGGCCGAGGTCTCCACCCTAAACTACAGCTGCATGGAATACACAGGCCCCTAAGAGATGGAAACGGCTGCACCCATCCTAAGAGACGTTTCAGTCTTATGCTAATTTGAAGCTCCTCTATGTTGACCAATCAGAATCTCCTATTCATTTCCATTTCCGTACCAGTTTCGTAGCCCCTACTTTTAACTTGGAGGCTGATTCACTACTAGCGGCAGGTATTGCCAGATGAGCGTCTGTATAGCGGCGCTTAGAGCGACCACTAGCAGACGCTGTAAGCGGGTATCGGGCGCTGTAATAGAGCGTCTCAGTCGCTGTAGTAACCTGGCCGGTATTGATGAATGTCATGTGTGTTGGGCGCTGTTACAACAGTATAGCGCTGCAGCGAACAAGAGGTAACGGCGAGTCAGTGCGTCCGGCACTCGGCGCTCCACACCATATTTAAGAAAAAATACACACCCAGCGTTGGCGCTCTAAAACTGGGTGCTGTAGCATAGAGCGCCAGACGCTGTGTGATTAAAATCTGTATTTGAACACATATCCACCAATAATAAAGTGAAAACACATGGAATGACATTGTTATAACACTGTGACAATAGCACTTTAGTGCCAGACCTGTAATGACAATTCTGCATAAAAATATAAAAAGTCCTAAAAATGTAAAAACGTGTTTGTTTGCAGCCAGGAGACGTCACACAATGATTGGAGCAAAAAAAAAAAAAAAAAAGGCAAACACGATGTTGGCAAAACATGATATTGGCAAATGTAATGGTAACCAAAGCGTTACCATTACATTTGTCTCTGACGCACGGCTCCGCCCCCATGAGCCTCTGTGGCTCACGGAGACGGAACCAGGAAGTGAGACGGACGCCGCAGCCGCGGCTCTCACCTGCGATCGCAGCGGGGACATCGCTGGATCGCAGGGAGAAGGTAAGGAGACTGCGCCGCCCTGCTCCTCTGCCAAATAGATCCCGAGCGTGACTCGGGGTTACCGCTACTTACAGCGCAAATTAACCCCGAGTCACGCTCGGGATCACCACTAAGGAGGTTAAACACAACTAATGAAGCCCATTGAAATGTATGGGAGAGCGCCACTGAGCGACAGGTGCCCCATTTGTCCTGGAGAAGTGACGCGTGTCGTCACGCAACGCGTCGACAGGGTACGTGCGGGAGTGTGGGGGGGGATGAGTTGATGGCCACTTTGGATATGTGAGTTATTTATTCTTTGCTATTGATATCTGTTTTTTTGGCTCCTGGCTGTCTTCTTATGTTTATATTAACAGACATTAGGTATTGAGAGTATTGAGTTTTTTAACAACTAGCACTATTAATTATTGTTCCAGCTGGACCATAATTCACAGGTTTTATTTATTATTAATGAATTTATTATTGTAGTAATAGCCATCATTTTTGGGGGGCCTTGTTGTGTCCTCCCCCCCCCCTTCCCTCCTGCCATTTTCCTCTTCCTAGGTCTTGTGTTTGTGTTTTTTAATGAGGTTTTAAAGTGTCTGTCTCTATATGTATATAAAAAACTTTTTTGATGAATAAAATAATTAATTAACCTATATTATTATAGAGGTGCCGTTTTTTGAGGATAAATTGTTTGGGAATAGTGGGATTCCCTTTTTTTGTCTGCATTTCTTATTATATGTTTAAATATTTGGGCGGGCACCACTATTCTAATAAGACTAATGAAAAAATAAATAGAAAGAGGTGCTCCGATGGTCTCGCCTTTTAAACTAGACATGCACAATAATAACCCTTATCGTGGACCATAAACGGGCACAACCGCCTTTGTATAATCCAAAAGGTTACTTTATTTTAATATGTTACAAGCCAAACCAAAGAGTCTAAAAACATATAGACACCGACTCATTTGAAACCAATTGTCTACCCTGAACTATAAATAACATCAATATTATACAATAAAGGGTTAAATACCACAGGCGGTGTCTCTTGTCTCTACCTCTTAGTAATACAATACACATGAAGGTATCACAAAGTGACCTCCATATTCTCTATCTAAAGTGCACACCAATATATCTTGATAAACAAAAGGGGGATATATGCTTATATACAGTCCTATAATAATCTTTATAAAGTGCGAGTGCTATAATTTAGAGGTGAAAGAAAAAAATTATAAATAAAAAATGGAAAAGTCCAAAGGTGACATGATGCAACAACTGAAAAACAATATCAAACCTAAATATTCAAGCTAACACAGTGGAAACAGTGAGTACAAATCCCTACAAAGAGGTTTAGATTAATCAAACAAGCACAGCATGCACATAAATAGCAGCATAAAGGGGAGACAATAAGAGAGATACCGCCTTTAAGATGAAGTGAAGTTCAGGCTTGGCAGGGACGCTCACCCCGCGCGCTCCGCCATTTGCCAACAGCTTCAGAAGGAGTAAATTCCGCAGTTGAGGCATTGGCTGTCACCCCTAATTAGGCTGGGGCAACCCTTCCGGAAAAGCACCCCCTTTGAGGAGGTTTGCAGTGTAGACCCGTTCCGCAGGGGGGTAGTGTCCATGCTGTATTCTATGATGAACAATATAGGGGCGAGTACGCACGTCTACGTGGGTAAATGGGAACGAGATCTGGGTCCCTGCCGTTCGGACAGGGGATGGACGGAAATTTGGAATGCCACTTCGTCATGCTCCATAAATGTGTTGACAACTGAAACGGCCTACAAAGTTCTGTTCCGATGGTACCTGGTGCCCAGTCGCCTTGGTAAAATGTTCCCAGGACAGGCAAACACATGCTTTAGGGGTTGTAATGTAGAGGGGAATATTATGCACATCTGGTGGACATGTCCCATGCTGACCCGTTTTTGGTCCCAAGTACACAGGATAGCCGGTAAAATGTTTCGGACAAGTATCAAGAAGGATCCTTGGGTGGCCCTCCTTCGCTGTAGACCTCCAGAACTCACCAGGAGGCAGAACAAATTGTTTATTTATTTGCTTTTGGCTGCCAAGCAGACCATTGCTAGGGCCTGGAAGAGGCAGATTGTCCCACTGTCGGAGGTGTCGTCCAGGATGAACGGCTTTTTGGTCAATGAGAGGCTCTCAAGCATCCTGGCCGACACCCAAGATAAGTTTCTTTCCATTTGGGAGCCCTGGATACAATATGCCTGGCCTAATGCGCCGCCGGGAATGCTAAATTTGGCGATCAATGTGGGCTAGGCTGCGAGGATCCCTTTCCCTCTGCCCCCTCCCACTCCCTATCCCCCTTCCCTCCCTCATTCTGTTCCTTTTTTTTACTTTTTACTTTGGGTCTATTTCCCCTATCCCTTGTGTCTTTTTCTGTGTTCGTTCCTCTCACCTTTCTTTTCTTTTTGCCTCCTGCTTCTTGTCCTGCGGCTCACCCCTCGGTGGTCTCCTGGGCCGTTGCCCCGGGGCGCTTTATGGTGGCTGGTGCCCTGGTTGGCGCGGTTCTGGTTGAGCGGCGGGGGGTGTGCTGTGGCGAGAGGCTAATAAGGTCTACTTGAAACTACTATTTCCTGGCCTGGTGAGGAGATATAGTTGAAGACACAATGCCAACAGATCTTGCGTAGTAACTGTTATTTATGTTTTCACTGTGTTGTGATTGTACTGCCAGTTGCTTTTGGATGATCTGACTTGCCACGACCTGTTTTCCTGTCCGAACGCGCTTAATTGTTGTGATTATTGTAATGTCTGCCTCCCCTGCGCGAGATGGATTCTCTGCTCGATGATTACCTGTATTGTTTTTTCCAAAATTAATAATAAAAACATTGAAACTAGAAGGAGTAAATTCCGGGTCCCTTTGATTATACTAAGATGGTTGTGCCCGTTTATGGTCCACAATAAGGGTTATTATTGTGCATTTCTTATTATATGCTTCAAAATCCATAGTAATTTATCCACTAAATGAACGCGTTTCGCTCTGATTTATCATTAATCTTCATCATCATAAAGTGGATAATTTAGATCCTCATTAGAGGCATATATTTCCATAGAATACCTAGCAGTGATGTAGCTGCTCCACCTGGGATGCCCTCTAAAATGTATTCACAATTCATGTGACAGATCGGGGACTAGTCATAATTTTGCCCCCTCCCTCCCCGACTTTTACGGCCAAAGTCTATGTCCTCTGTGGCTCGATCGGCCCGGGAATCTTTTAGATCTATAAGATTCACGGGCCGATCAATCCCCCCCCCCGGGGCATCCAAAACCCCTCAGTTTACCCCATCGACTTACTCGGTTTCCCGGTCCCACAGCGCGTTTAAGAGCAGCATCCTGTTATCCCTCTAGCAGGGCGCGTACCCGCGCCAGGCATTTGTGAATGGCTGGCACGCTCCATGTTAGAGGGAAGCGGAGGTTGCGCCCGTAAGGGCGCTCAGAGCCGCTGCGTGGGACTGGAAAGAGGTGATCTGGTCTCCGGGAGGTAAGGACCAAAACCCAGCATAGTCAAAATCTTGGGTTTTGGTCCACTTTAAAGGAGAGGGGCCACTTTTAATCCTCCCTCTCCATGCCGCGGGGAACCGGCTCACCTGCACCTCCTGGCTATTATGTGGAAAATGTGGCAGGGGAGCTAAGGGGAGGCCGGGAAAGTGTCTTTCTTTCCTCCTGCACTTGGGAGTCATCTGTCCTGCAGCAGCTTTTTTAAAATGATGCCACTGGGGCATCTATCTCAGGCGCCCCGCCCCCATCTGGAGTGATGGGGGCGCAGATTACCTATGGTCCCTCATAGACTTTTATGGGGTCCGGATTAGGGTGATGCAGAAGCAGAATATTGGGACAGCACCAGAACAGAAGCACATTCTGCTCATCGCTACTTTACTTATTATTAATTATTATTATTATTATTATTATATTTATTATATGTATTATTATTATTATATTTATTAAATGTATTATTATATTTATTAAATGTATTATTATATTTATTAATGTATTATTATTATATTTATTTATTATTATTATATTTATTATTATAATATTTATTATATGTATTATTATATTTATTATTATTATATTTATTTATTATTATTATTAATATTATTATATTTATTGCTGCTGTTTGATATTTTTTCAGGTCAGTTTGTGGCAGTTAAACTTTTAAGCAAGAAGACGACACCGATGGACAACTTCCTAATGGAATACACCATGTCTCTGAGCCTCAGCTGCCATCCGCACATCATCCTGACCCATGATATCGCCTTCCAAACCACTAGTGACTATGTGTTTGTCCAGGAGGTGGCGCCAGCAGGAAGTCTCCAATCTATCATAAAGCCAAAGGTATGTTTGTAACCTGAGAGGTGATGTCTTGGTGGTACATAGCCTTGAAACGGGTTACACAAAGAAAAAAGGGTCACAGCTCACCCAGTAAAAGTGGACCAAAATTTGGACTATCCTGGGTTTTGGTCCTTGAAACCCCCCAGGTCGCCCGAACAAACTAACTTCTCCCCGCTCCTATGGTGCATGTGCAGCCTCTTGTCCAATCAGCGCACTCGGATCTGCTCCCACCCCTTCGTCTAAGGCAAGCTGATCCAAGTACACTGGCGGCCATATGCCGCCCTTCACTCTAACAGGGAGCATGCCTGCACCTCCCATTCACAAATGCCTGGCACGGGCATACACCCTGCTAAAGAGATAGCGGGGATGCGGCTGCTGCTCGCGCATGCTCCATTGGAAGGTGAGTTTCTGGCCGACCTGGGGGATTTCACACAGTGGGGCATCCAGAATCAGGATTCCCCCGCTGTGTGAATCCCCCAGGTCACCCTGGAAGCTTATAGATTCCCATTCTGATCTCTGTGGGTTTTGGTCCACTTTAATCTTCCAAGATGCACGGCCAGAAAAGTTCCACTTTCATGGACTTTCCCTGTTAGACCTGCAGATCAGGGCAGCAAAGGACACGAAATTCCCCACTTACCTTCCTCATGCTCCCACGTCGCCATTTGTCCACAGCAGCGGTGAAGCCGGTGCAGAAGGGGGTCATGGCCTCTGCGAAGAACACTCCCATTGACATCAATAGGTCTCTCTGTTCATGGAAGTTCCTTACGTACAAGGTGCCTATTGTTAATGGGAGTGCTCTGGACTGAGGCCATGTCCACCTGTGGTGGAGGAGCAGGTGGAAGGTAAGTGGGTGTCTTGTCTTGGTCTCCGAAACACAGAATCATAGAGGGAGGCAAAGAAATTTATCAAAATTAGTTCTGTGGGTCTATCCCCCACTTCATCAGGCTTGTCTTGGTCTCCGATCAGCGTTTCAGAAATCTTACAGGTTCTTAAAGTGGACCAAAACCCACCGTAATCGATTCCTTCCCCCGGGGCATCCAAAATCCAAAAATGTGTTAAACTCCCCCCCCCCCCCAGGTTGCCCCATACACTTTTCTTGTTTCCTGGTCCATGCGCGAGGCGCTGCAGCAGCATCCCTGCTATCCCTCTAGCAGGACACGTGCCCGCGCCAGGCATTTGTGAATGGCTGACAGAGGCACGTTCCCTGTTAGCAGGAAGCAGGGGATGTGGCCGTCAGAGCTCGGAGCCACTGGCCTTAGTCTAAGGCTTAGACAACGTGACGTCAGCGGCTACGAGGGCACTGATTGGATGAGCGGCCATGCATGCGCTGTTGGAGGGGGTGAGTTAACTTCGGTGATCTGGGGAGTTTCACACAGTCGATCGGGGTGCCCCCGGGGGAAAGGACCAAAACCCAGAATAGTCAAAATCCTGGGTTTTGGTCCACTTTAATCATACACCCTTAAGATAGGTGCCTCATTTAGTTACAGCACAGTTACCCAACACAGGTCGATAATATTCCTTGTAACATAAAGTCACTGTAAAGGCAAAAGTAAAAACAAAACAAAAACCATCAGCTTACCTTGCCAAACATTCCTCCAGCGCTGTCATTCTTCTCAGCTCCACCCCGTCAATAGAGAAATCTCCTTCCTCACTCGGGGCTCCGGCCACACCCCGCTGATGTGGGCCACCAATCCTCTGTGAGGTGCCATAATGGAACCATGCCCCCCTCAGGCTTAAATGGCTGCCTGCCATCAAGCCCAGCTGACCTCTCATGAAGTCCTCCTTCCCTCCCATATGCCCACCTACCTACCAGGTCACCCACCAGCCTGCAAACCTACCTACCTACCTGGCTACCCACCTACCAGGTCACCCACCAGCCTGCCCATCTACCTACCTACCTGCCTGCCCACCTACCTATCAGATCACCCACCAGCCTGCACACCTACCTACCTATCAGATCACCCACCAGCCTGCACACCTACCTACCTACCAGGTCAACCACCAGCCTGCAAACCTACCTACCTACCTGGCTACCCACTTACCAGGTCACCCACCAGCCTGCCCATCTACCTACCTGCCTGCCCACCTACCTACCAGATCACCCACCAGCCTGCACACATACCTACCTAGCAGGTCACCCACCAGCCTGCACACCTACCTATCCACCTTCTTGCTTGTCCCCCTAACTACCTAGTCACCTACCAGCCTGCCCACCTACCTACCTGCCTGCCCACCTACCTACAAGGTCACACACCAGCCTGCACACCTACCTACCTACCAGGTCACCCACCAGCCTGAACACCTACCTATCCACATTGTCCCCCTAACTACCTAGTCACCTACCAGCCTGCCCACCTACCTACCTGGCTACCCGTCTGCCCACCTACCCTGTTACCGAGTACGGAAAGTTTGTGCATGTGTTTGGGAGTGTGCACATGTGTTTGGAAGTGTGGGGGTACGTGCATATGTTTGGGAGTACGTGCATGTTTTTGGGAGTGCAAGGATGTGCGGTGGACCGGAGGCCACGGGATGAAGTTTAGGTATCACACATTATTCTATAGTAGAGTCCATAAGCCGCCTCCTCTTTTACAGATTGGTTTACACGAAGAGATGGTAAAACGGTGCGTCACACAGATCGCGAGCGCTTTGGACTTCATGCACAGCAGAGGGATGGTCCACCGTGACATCAAGCTGGACAACATCCTACTGATGGACTTGGAATGTCGTCACATCAAACTGGCCGACTTTGGCCTCACGAGACTGCAAGGTACATTGGCGCCCTCCATGTCCTGGTTTATACCCTACACAGCTCCTGAACTGTGCTGTTTACCAAAGGGGGGACAGATCCTGCTGCACCCCAGCCTTGACGTGTGGGCGTTCGGTGTTGTGGTCTACATCATCCTCACCGGCTTATTTCCTTGGAAACTTGCGGACGGTCAAGACCAGAAGTATAGAGACTTTGCTTGGTGGCAGGTAAGAAAGGATGTCACGTTAGCCCCCCACATGTGGCAGATGTTCTCCACTGAAGCCAGACAGATGTTCTGGGAGTTGCTGGCCCTCGATGCCTCCGAGAGGTGCCCTGCTGTGGACATACTAAAATACATTGACCTGCCATGGAAAGAAAAGAGCCCTCAGGAAATTGTTATAAAAAATACGGGCGTACTGCACATTACATACAGACCTTATGAAGCATCGGGTGGTGCCTCACATGTAGACCATGACACAGCCATGCTTGCCATTGGAGCAGAGGAGGAGATCACGTAACTGCTTGGGTCACCTTGGTACACTGCTATGTATGTGTTCTGGACATCACAGAGATAGAGGCTAACCTTTCCTCTTTCAGTATCCTAATATGCGGCCAATGTAGGTATTTAGGAAAGATTGTCCATGGAAAGGTTGGTGGGAACCAGAATAATGGCCAAGCTAAAGACGCATCCTAGATAGAGTTAGAAAAGATCCCTGGCTGGAAACTACGGCTATAAAGGACATCTAGAGCAATGTAAATGAGTTGACTGTGACTAGTAACCAGGGCTGAATCAAGTGTGGTGGAGGCCCCTGGGCAGAAAGTCTGGTGAAGGCCCCTGGGCAGAACGTCTCCACTGAGGCCAGACAGATGTTCTGGGAGTTGCTGGCCCTCGATGCTTCTGAGAGGTTCCCTGATGTGGACATTCTAAAATACATTGACCTGCCATGGAAAGCAAAGAGCCCTCAGGAAATCGTTATAAAAAATACGGGCATACTGCACATTACGTACAGACCTTATGAAGCGTCGGGTGGTGCCTCACATGTAGACCATGACACAGCCATGCTTACTATTGGAGCAGAAGAAGAGATCACGTAACTGCTTGGGTCACCTTGGTACACTGTTATGTATGTTTTCTGGACATCACAGAGATAGAGGCTAACCTTTCCTCTTTCAGTATCCTAATGTGCAGCCAATGTAGGTATTTAGGAAAGATTGTCGGTGGAAAGGTTGGTGGGGACTACAGCAACCAGAATAATGGCCAAGCTAAAGACGTGTCCTGGATAGAATTAGAAAAGATCCCTGGCTGGGAAACTACAGCTATAAAGAACATCTAGAGCAGTGGTTCTCAACCTTTCTAATGCCGTGACCCCGAAATACAGTTCCTCATTTTGCGGTGACCCCAAACCAAAAAATAATTTTGGTGGCTACTTCAAAACTGTAATTTTGCTACAGTTATGATTCGGAATGTAAATACCTGATATGCATTATGTATTCTGATTGCTACAAATCAAGCATCATTTTGTGTATGGTGTGTGTACTGTTTTTACATTATTAACCTTTTTTACACCAGCAGGCTGTCTCACAGGCTCTCTTGCCTCTCCGCCTCCTAGACTTCTGTCCTTCCGGCGCTTGCTGCGTCCGCCCACTGATGACGCCAGCAAGCGCCGGACACACGTAATGCGCTGCTATGGATTGTTGAGCGTTCCCCCGCCCCTTAGGCCCCGGACAGATGATGCAATCATGTCTGCGCATGCATGCATGCATTCAGTTTGGAACGCGCATCCATAACGCCGTGCGTTCCAGCTGAATAGCGCTACTGCAGCCGGTAGCGCGACTTCTCAGCGGCCAAAGCCATTGGAAATATGTATTTTCTGATGGCTTCAGGTGACCCCTGTGTTTTGGTCGTTCGACCCCTGCCGGGGTCGCGACCCACAGATTGAGAACCGCTGATCTAGAGCAATGTATATGAGTTAGACAAAAAAAGGTATAAATGCACACTGGTAGACAGGTGCACGACCAGGGACAGTCCCCCAGCCCCACAATACATTAGCTGCAAAGGATAGAGAGTTCAGCACTCCTAAAAAGTTCAATCCTTTATTGTGAATCCTTTTAAAATCATCTCCAAAAATAGAAAGGCAGCCATAAAAACAATTACCAGACCCTGGCAGATGAAAGTTAGGCAAGCATTCTTACGCGTTTCGGATGCTGCGGGTCCTTATTCACAGATTCTTTATTCATCTATGAATAAGGACCCGCAGCATCCCAAACTTGTAAGAATGCTTGGCTAACTTTCATCTGCCAGGGTCTGGTAATTGTTTTTATGGCTGTCTTTCTATTTTTGGGGATTGAACTTTTTAGGAGTGCTGACCTCTCTATCCTTTGCCTCTAATGTAAATGAGATGGATGACTGTGACTAGTGACCAGGGCTGGATCTAGTGGTGTGGAGGCCTCTGGGCAGAACATCTGGTGGAGGCCCCTGGGCAGAACGTCTGGTGGAGGCCCCTGGGCAGAACGTCTGGTGGAGGTCCCTGGGCAGAACGTCTGGTGGAGGCCCCTGGGCAGAACGTCTGGTGGAGGCCCCTGGGCAAAACGTCTGGTGGAGGCCCCTGGGCAAAATGTCTGGTGGAGGCCCCTGAGCTGAACGTCTGGTGGAGGCCCCTGGGCAGAACATCTGGTGGAGGCCCCTGGGCAGAACGTCTGGTTGAGGCCCCTGGGCAGAACGTCTGGTTGAGGCCCCTGGGCAGAACGTCTGGTTGAGGCCCCTGGGCAGAATGTCTGGTGGAGGCCCCTGGGCAAAACGTCTGGTGGAGGCCCCTGGGCAGAACGTCTGATGGAGGCCCCTGGGCAAAACGTCTGGTGGAGGCCCCTGGGCAAAATGTCTGGTGGAGGCCCCTGAGCTGAACGTCTGGTGGAGGCCCCTGGGCAGAACATCTGGTGGAGGCCCCTGGGCAGAACGTCTGGTTGAGGCCCCTGGGCAGAACGTCTGGTTGAGGCCCCTGGGCAGAACGTCTGGTTGAGGCCCGTGGGCAGAACGTCTGGTTGAGGCCCCTGGGCAGAATGTCTGGTTGAGGCCCCTGGGCAGAACGTTTGGTAGAGGCCCCTGGGCAGAACGTCGGGTTGAGGCCCCTAAGCAGAACGTCTGGTGGAGACCCCTGGGCAGAACGTCTGGTGGAGACCCCTGGGCAGAACGTCTGGTGGAGACCCCTGGGCAGAACGTCTGATGGAGACCCCTGGGCAGAACGTCTGATGGAGACCCCTGGGCAGAACGTCTGATGGAGACCCCTGGGCAGAACATCTGATGGAGACCCCTGGGCAGAACGTCTGATGGAGACCCCTGGGCAGAACGTCTGATGGAGGCCCCTGGGCAGAACGTCTGATGGAGGCCCCTGGGCAGAACGTTTGGTAGAGGCCCCTGGGCAGAATGTTTGGTAGAGGCCCCTGGGCAGAACGTTTGGTAGAGGCCCCTGGGCAGAATGTTTGGTAGAGGCCCCTGGGCAGAACGTTTGGTAGAGGCCCCTGGACAGAACGTTTGGTGGAAGCCCCTGGGCAGAACGTTTGGTGGAAGCCCCTGGGCAGAACGTTTGGTGGAGGCCCCTGGGCAGAACGTTTGGTAGAGTCCCCTGGGCAGAACGTTTGGTGGAGGCCCCTGGGCAGAACGTTTGGTAGAGGCCCCTGGGCAGAACGTTTGGTAGAGGACCCTGGGCAGAACGTTTGGTGGAGGCCCCTGGGCAGAACGTTTGGTGGAGGCCCCTAGGCAGAAAGTCTGGTGGAGGCCTCTCGTAAGAAAATGTAGCTCAAATAAAAAGCATCTCCGTAAAATCAAAAGTAAAGGTTGGGGGTATCTGCTTCTGTGGACTTTTCATGATACTCCAGGGCCGGGCAGTCCAAAAGGAGACAACTATAGATCAAGGGCAGGGGCGGATGGCCATAGGGAGACCTGGTGAGCCGCACTGCTTTGGGGCAGTCTGGGATGCTACTTTTACTACCAACCCTATCCAATTATTGCCTCTCCCATCCCCTTCCACAGTCTACCCCCTCACTCAAGCAACCCCAGCCCATGTCCTCCCCCTAATGATTTAGCCTCAGCCTTGGAGCTCATTGGTCAACTGGCCAGGCATGGCAGATGAGAGAACAGGGGGAGGAGCTACCTCATATAAAAAAAATATAAAAAGTAGGTGCAGTTATCTTATAAACAGAGAGAAGGGGTGAGATTCCCATTAATAAGAGAATAAAGGGGTTGAGTTAAACTTTAAGCTTGAAGGAAAGAGTGGAGATAGGTCCTGATACATAAGAAGGTGCTGGACTCTCCACAAATACCAGAGGAACAGTGGGTGGAGTTCATGGTAGGTCACTGGGTGGGTCAAGGTATAAAAACCCAGTTTAGTGCCAAGTCGGGGAAGTGGCTGAACAGCAAGTGTGGCGCCGGAGAAGATACTGCTTCAGGGTACAAGGGTTTTGGAACGCTCGGAGAGGGACCCTGTTGGAAAGAGCCCAGAGGGGTGCCTTCCTCAGCCCAGCCGCCACTGCTCAGGGGGTTCTAGCTCTCTCCTCAACACGTCATGTTTTGTGGAGCTCCACATAGCTGGTTCTAGAGCACTGTTTGGGCACTAATTACTCCACCTGTGTCTCTGTGTGTGTAGTAGGAAAAACCACGCCCACACCACATTATTCATTAAAAATGAGGAGGGTCGAATGCAGCGAGGATAGGTCTGGGGACTGATGTGGGATGCAGGTTCCTTTCATGGTAAAAGAAGAGATTCAGTTACTAGGAAACTGGGTTTAGTGCCCTACCCAAGGGCATCTCCAAAATTATACATTTAAATGCCCACTTACCAGGTGGGGTGCAGGAACAATAATGTGGGCTCAACAAGGAAACTGTATACCCCGGCAATGGGCGGTCCAGGGGACCGCGCGCATCCAGGAAGTTCATGATCCGCACCTGTGAATAGAGAGAGAAAGGTTATTAAGTAGGGCACTACTAGGTCTAAAGAGGGGTAAAGTTTACCTTGGCAGGGAATGTGCATCCTCAGTCCTTGTCCCGGCAGCCTGGTCCTAAATGGGTTGGGGGGAGGCAGTTGGTGACCTCATGGTGCCACAGGGTTGACATGGGGAGCTCTTGCATGGATTAGCCGCCCCAGTGGCATGAAGCTACGGGAGCCCTGCAACAACAGGCAGAGCAGGGAGGCATACAGCATGCTGGACAGCTTCTTCCAGGACTGGGGAGTTGGGATCCCCCAGCGCTACCGGGTTTGAGATGCCCCAATGGGGTGTAGTTCTCTGTACAGGAGGGTGGCCCTCCCTCCCCTCTCTGCTTCTCTGCTCCATTAGCATGGCAGATGAGATGACAGGGGAGGAGCTACCTTATAAAAAAGAGAGAAGAAGGTGCAGTGGGTGGCGTCTCCATAAATACCAAAGGAACAGTGGGTGGAGTTCATGGTAGGTCAATGGGTGGGTCAAGGTATAAAAAAACAGTTTAGTGCGGAAACTGTGGAAGTGGTGGAACAGCAAGCGTGGCGCCAGAGGAGATACAGCTTCGAGGTGCAAGAGATTTGGGACGCTGGAAGAAGAGAAGGGGGTGGGAGTCCCATTAATAAGAGAATAATGGGTGGAGTTAAACTTTAAGCTTGATGGAAAGAGTGGAGTTAGGTCCTGAGATATAAGAAGGGGGTGGCGTTTCCATAAATACCAGAGGAAAAGAGGGTGGAATTTATGGTAGATCACTGGGTGTGTCAAGGTATAAAAACCCAGTTTAGTGCCAAATGGCAAATCGGGAAGCGGCTGAACAGCACTTGTGACGCAGGAGGAGATACTGCTTCAAGGTGCAAGAGTTTTGGGATGCTGGAAGAGGGACCCTGTTGGGAAGAGCCCAGAGCGGGGCCTTGGTGTGGATCTAACAGTGAAGGAGCCCTCTACCATGGGAATGGAAGAGGCCAAGAGAAGTGCCTGGACTCTGAAGTGAATGGAAGTGTTGAACTCGACTGTCCCTGGACCTTGAACTGATTCCTGAGCTAACAACCAGTGGGACCACCCAAGTAGTGGCTATTGTTCCCTGTAGTGGAGAAGCTCCCCTTAGCACTCATTCCCCTACGTTTTCCCTATCTGATTTACTGTGAGTTAGTGCTCATCTCAAAGTGGGGCGGACGGACCACCAGAGCACTGCGAGTAACTGTGATATTACCTGAGATAAGTTGATACTGTGACTTTGCTTTCTGGAAGTTACAGCCCTGATTTGTGAATGTGCCACCTGTTGCGCTATAATACCAAGTCAATAAAGTGGAACCAACTTGTTTAAGTTGCAATTGGACTGCGTGTGGATTTATTGGCCAATATATGTTGGATTACAATTAAAGTTATGCTAAAGGCTCGAGGCTAATGTAAAACTAATGGAAAGATGGTATATGGTCCCAGAGAGAATTAAACACTTTTCCATTGAGTCCCAGATGAACTGCTTCCGGGGACCTCTCTCCGGGGTCGTACCGGCATGTGTGGTGGGATTGTCCAGTAGCTAGGCGATTTTGGTAAAGAATCTTTAGAGTTCTCAGCAAGGTATGTGGTAGATCTGTGGTCAAAGACCCTTGGGTAGCTCTCCTCACCTCCCCAATCCCCCACCGTTCTAGACTAAAAAAGCGGTTGATGTATTATATCCTATGAGGGGCAAAGCTGGTGATAGCTGGGGCTTGGAGGTCCCCCACCTTGTATTATATCCTATCAGGGGCAAAGCTGGTGATAGCTGGGGCTTGGAGGTCACCCACCTTGTATTATATCCTATGAGGGGCAAAGCTGGTGATAGCTGGAGCTTGAAGGTCCCCCACCTTGTATTATATCCTATGAGGGGCAAAGCTGGTGATAGCTGGGGCTTGGAGGTCACCCACCTTGTATTATATCCTATCGGGGCAAAGCTGGTGAAAGCTGGGGCTTGGAGGTCCCCCACCTTGTATTATATCCTATGAGGGGCAAAGCTGGTGATAGCCGGGGCTTGGAGGTCCTCCACCTTGTATTATATCCTATCAGGGGCAAAGCTGGTGATAGCTGGGGCTTGGAGGTCCTCCACCTTGTATTATATCCTATCAGGGGCAAAGCTGGTCATAGCTGGGGCTTGGAGGTCCTCCACCTTGTATTATATCCTTTCAGGGGCAAAGCTGGTCATAGCTGGGGCTTGGAGGTCCCCCACCTTGTAATATATGCTATCAGGGGCAAAGCTGGTGATAGCTGGGGCTTGGAGGTCCTCTACCTTGTATTATATCCTTTCAGGGACAAAGCTGGTGATATCTGGGGCTTGGAGGTCCCCCACCTTGTATTATATCCTATCAGGGGCAAAGCTGGTGATAGCTGGGGCTTGGAGGTCCCCCACCTTGTATTATATCCTATCAGGGGCAAAGCTGGTGATAGCTGGTGCTTGGAGGTCCCCCACCTTGTATTATATCCTATCAGGGGCAAAGCTGGTGATAGCTGGGGCTTGGAGGTCCCCCGCCTTGAGCTTCAACGCCTTAAAAAACAAGGTTAACTGCATTATGGCCATGGAATAAAAGGCCACCATTCACAATGGGACTTTGTAGCTGTTCAGGGAGATGTGGAAACCTTGGGTTCGGAATTTTCTCCCGAAAGATTTTGATGTAAACCTAATGAGCATCTGATCCTTCCTCGACCCCTTCCTTTACCCCCCCCCTCATAGGGGTTGTTATTTTTCTTTTAATTTATTTGAATTGAACTTTTTTAGTAACTTTTGAATGGATTTTCTTGTCTGCAGTGAATAAGCTTCTGACTGTGACTTAAGTTGTCTGTAATCTTTAAATTCTGTGTATGAACAGTATTATGCTTATAGAATGATGTTATAGAAGAATATACACAATAAAAAGATTGATAAAGGTAAATAAAGTTATACTAAAGGCGAGCGCCCGATTGTTGTCCCATTGTCTCGGGCTACGCGTTGCACTGTCCTAAACTTTAATCTGTTTTCAAAAAGGGAATGGGGGGTTGATTCCCCGGGGGTAAGAGTGGGCTCTA
Organism: Gastrophryne carolinensis; assembly: GCA_027917425.1. Taxonomy (NCBI): domain Eukaryota; kingdom Metazoa; phylum Chordata; class Amphibia; order Anura; family Microhylidae; genus Gastrophryne; species Gastrophryne carolinensis. The sequence continues at coordinate 647,533,450 of CM051234.1, read as the reverse complement.
TAATACCTTACTCCACACACCGTTCTGTAGTGTTGGTACAGATTTATTTACAAGTGCATATTATATACAACATATTTACAGTATTTGTTTTGTATTTTTCGTTTACAGTGCAATATTCATACAAGTATTTTTTCACATATTGTACAACATTTGACTGTATTCTGTAATTTACTTCTTTTGTGAGTTATCCAAGTGGAAAACAGTCTTTATGACCTGGGGTTCTCCCTTTGCAGGGGTAACCAGGTTGGGTATAGCACCTTGAGTTTTAGCAAGTTTTTGGGGTTGGTATTGTAACAAGTTTCGGCCCTCTGAGTTTGTAGCAAGTTTTACTTGGTTCCGTCACAAACGCGTTTCGCCTTACGACTTCGTCAGTGTGCGGACCTTAACATAGTTTCACACGTAAGTTCAGTTAGTGGCTTTTGGCTGTTGGTGGGTGATACCATCTCCCTTTAGTGGCTTCCTTGTGGTCAAATGATTTGTTTGGCCTAGGCTGCGGGACCTGTGTGTCGTCCAGCACCCCCTCCCTCTGATTGGGGGGGGTGGTGCTCCGCTAGTGTATCCGTTCAGCTGGGTCGGGTGGCGCCGTGTTGTGGCTGCAGATGTCTGCGCTGTAGTTGTTGGAGCACTGCGAGGCCAATGCGGGAGGTAACGCGAAGGAGCATAAGAAGTAAATTACAGAATACAGTCAAATGCTGTACAATATGTGAAAAAATACTTGTATGAATATTGCACTGTAAACGGAAAATACAAAACAAATACTGTAAATATGTTGTATATAATATGCACTTGTAAATAAATCTGTACTAACACTACAGAGCGGTGTGTGGAGTAAGGTATTATAGAGCCCACTCTTACCCCCGGGGAATAAACCCGGGAGGGAACAGTGGGACTCTCACCCCCCATTCCCTACCTTAACAAGTGCCCCATGAAGGCACTCCATACCAACCCACCACCACAGGATAGGAACCGAATACACAGACAAAGGTGTCCTATTCCCAACCCCCCCCATAACTGCTTTCAAAAAGACTGTTCCTAAGTTATCTTAGGAACATCGGCGGAGGTTAAAACCCCCCCAAACCTCACCAAACTGCTGCCCCACTCCTCCGGTTTTACCTTTGCCCAATTTTTACTCATCTCACCAGGGCATTCATCTTTTGGGTCCCTCGGATTCCAGGAGACCTCCCAACAGGCAGCGCCATCTTGCATCCCATCAGGCACTGCGAGCAGCCCTCGAACTCGCGCCTGCACAGTGCCCATGAATGGGATTCAATGGAGCTGCCCGAAATCCCATGAGACTTTGAGGAGCCGCCCGAAATCCCGTGAGACTTTGTGGAGCTGCCCGAAATCCCGTGAGACTTTGCGGAGCTGCCCGAAATCCCATGAGACTTTGCGGAGCTGCCCGAAATCCCGTGAGACTTTGTGGAGCTGCCCGAAATCCCGTGAGAGTTTGCGGAGCTGCCCGAAATCCCGTGAGACTTTGCAGAGCCGCCCGAAATCCCGTGAGACTTTGCGGAGCCGCCCGAAATCCCGTGAGACTTTGCGGAGCTGGCCGAAATCCCGTGAGACTTTGAGGAGCTGCCCGAAATCCCGCGAGACTTTGCGGAGCCGCCCAAAATCCCGTGAGATTTTGCGGAGCTGCCCGAAATCCCGTGAGACTTTGCGGAGCTGCCCGAAATCCCGTGAGACTTTGCGGAGCTGCCTGAAATCCAGTGAGACTTTGCGGAGCTGCCCGAAATCCCGTGAGACTTTGAGGAGCCGCCCAAAATCCAGTGAGACTTTGAGGAGCCGCCCGAAATCCTGTGAGACTTTGCGGAGCTGCCCAAAATCCTGTGAGACTTTTCAGGGCTGGCCGAAATCCCGTGAGACTTTGCGGAGCTGGCCAAAATCCCGTGAGACTTTGCGGAGCTGGCCGAAATCCCGTGAGACTTTGCGGAGCTGCCCGAAATCCCGTGAGACTTTGCGGAGCTGCCCGAAATCCCGTGAGACTGAGGAGCCGCCCGAAATCCCGTGAGACTTTGCAGAGCCGCCCGAAATCCCGTGAGACTTTGCGGAGCTGCGAGATCGCCGTGGGACACTGAATAGCACAGCTAAAGCCACGCTTGTCAGTTAGCGTCGGCTAAGCAGATTGTCGCAGCAGGAAGCAGCAACATCCAAAAGGTAAGTAGGGGAGATTGGGGGGGGGGGAATCGGACCCTTTTTAGTTTTAGGTCTGATGTTCCTTGGACCTCAATAATTAGAGATTCATAGAAAAAATGAAGAGAAACAGTGGCTGTGGCAACAGCGATGTGATGTAAGCACACTGTGACAAGTGTGAGAGGAGGGCGGGGTTTCAGAGCTGCAGAGAGAGGCAGCCAATCAGGATGTCTGGGCAGGGAGTGGGGGGGGGTGTTTCCGTTCTTGGTCCACTGAAGGTTGACTAATGGACCAGGTCAGGGGGGGTTGGGGAACGAAATTGGGAATGAGGAAGTGATTTCCTAACTAAGTAGACAGACAGAGGAGGAATCACAGCGCTCCAGCCAGTCAATAAAAGGTAAGCTACTGTTATTCTTTTTTAAGTTTTGCCAAATCCTTTCATTCTGGCCGTGGCTGCTGCTGTTTAACCCCGAGCACATGGGGAGATTTCCAACACACAACCTGATGCTGGCCCTTCCTGCTCCGGCCTTGTGCTGACGAGGGCCCAAAGCCCAAGACACGTGTTCACAAGTAGGATTGGATGGGGGGTACATCTGGCGGGTCCAAGCGCATTTTGATATAGACTTAAAGAGGTCTTTCACCCTGAATAAGAGCCTATCTTATATGTTTCCCACACCCTGTACATACAGATTGCTCATATTAATCCAGACCTTTACCCTGAATAAGAGCCTATCTTATATGTTTCCCACACCCTGTACATACAGATTGCTCATATTAATCCAGACCTTTACCCTGAATAAGAGCCTATCTTATATGTTTCCCCCCCTGTACATACAGATTGCCCACATTATTCCGGACCTTCACTCTGAATAAGAGTCTAGCTTATATGTTTCCCACACCCTGTACATACAGATTGCCCACATAAATCCAGACCTTCACCCTGAATAAGAGCCTATCTTATATGTCTCCCACACCCTGTACATACAGATTGCTCACATTAATCTGGACCTTCACCCTGAATAAGAGCCTATCTTATATGTTTCCCACACCCTGTACATACAGATTGCTCACATTAATCCGGACCTTCACCCTGAATAAGAGCCTATCTTATATGTTTCCCACACCCTGTACATACAGATTGCTCACATTAATCCGGACCTTCACCCTGAATAAGAGCCTATCTTATATGTTTCCCACACCCTGTACATAGAGATTGCTCATATTAAAATTCATCCTACCTGCATCTACTGCATGTTATGAGCCTTTAAACATCCAAGATGGCGGCTCATGGAGCATCAGGCTGCCTGCAAACAGGAAGTGTCTTCTGACTGTGTCGCTCTGCATTCTGGGATTTCTGTCCTTTCCCTGACCCCAGCTCTGCTCTGTCTGAGCAAAGCACAGCTATAACCCCGCCCACCTGCACTTCCCCTGAACAGAGTTGCAGCCCAGTGTGGGAAAGGATAATAATAAGTAAGTGACTAAAAACTTAAAATATATTCATTTTAGATGCTGGGGAATAATTCTTTAAGGGTTTTGGGCTTTTCATTAAATGATGCTGAAGGTCCGCTTTAAGAGGTGTAAAATGATCATTTGCATGTGAAAGGGATTCTGGGAGAAATTTCAACTCTTGATGAATCAAGTCCTATGGGCCTCTCATCAGGGGACAGGAATGAAAGTGAAATGAAAGCAGTGCGATATGTCTCTTTAAATCGAAAATGGCGGGGGCTCAACGCCGGGGGTGACATCACCAGAAACGCGTCAGAGCGTGACGCATCCCAGAAGTGTCACATGATGAAGAATGTATTGTGTGATGCGCAACGTGTGTCCAGCTAATGAGTCACTCCCACTCACCTACCGGGGACCAATAAGATGTGGAGGCTAATTTAAGACTAGCGCCACGTATCGCCATGTGAGCGTCTATGTAGCGGCGCTTAGAGCTTCCGCAAGTGGTTGCTGCAAGCGAGTGCCGGGCGCCGCGACCTAGCTTAGCGGCTGGACAAATGGCGCTGTACTATCCTGTCCAGCATTAATAAATGTGATGTGTGTAGGGGGCGCTGTAGAAACGCTCACCCTGATTCACTGCAGAGCCAATCGTGAATGCTAGGTAATGTCCCGAGGTCAAAGCGCCGAAAAGACTACGCTACATCTAACAACAGGACAACGCTGCAGTGAGCGATAGTTAGCGCCAGTTAAGTGGCACTGAAGCCCATATTTAGGAAATACCTACACACAACCAGCGTCGGCTCTAAAGCTGGGCGCTGTAGCATAGAGCGCCAGACGCTGTGTGATTAAAGTCTGTTTTTGAACACATATCCACCAGTAACAAAGCGAAAACACATGGAATGACATTGTTATAACACTGCGACACTGACACTGCAATGGCCGACCTGCGCATACACCTCTGCATAAAAAAAAAAATTCTATATATCGCAATAAAAGTGTTTGTTTGCCGGGCAGGAGAGACACGCAAAAACATTTGAACCAAAAATTTAGCAAAACACCATTTAAACACAACCAAATAAAACCCCTGTTGAAATGAATGGGAGAGCGATACTACACATACAATTCTGCATAAAAAAAAAATCACAATGAAAGTGTTTGTTTGCCGGGCAGGAGAGACACGCAAAAACATTTGAACCAAAAATTTAGCAAAACACCATTTAAACACAACCAAATAAAACCCCTGTTGAAATGAATGGGAGAGCGATACTACACATACAATTCTGCATAAAAAAAAAATCACAATGAAAGTGTTTGGTTGCCGGGCAGGAGAGACACACAATGATTTGAACCAAAAATTTAGAACATTACTTTAGGAAAACGCAATTTATACACAACCAGATAAAACCCCATTAAAATATATGGGAGAGCAACGCTGAGCGACAGGTGCTACATGGTGCTGCTGAACACACAGCGCCGGCGCTATACACTGACCTGCCTGTAATAATACATGTGACGCTACATGACGCTGTTAGAGGCGCTATACACTGACCTGCCTGTAATAATACATGTGACGCTACATGACGCTGTTAGAGGCGCTATACACTGACCTGCCTGTAATAATACATGTGACGCTACATGGCGCTGTTAGAGGCGCTATACACTGACCTGCCTGTAATAATACATGTGACACTACATGACGCTGTTAGAGGCGCTATACACTGACCTGCCTGTAATAATACATGTGACGCTACATGGCGCTGTTAGAGGCGCTATACACTGACCTGCCTGTAGCAATACATGTGACACTACATGACGCTGTTAGAGGCGCTATACACTGACCTGCCTGTAATAATACATGTGACGCTACATGGCGCTGTTAGAGGCGCTATACACTGACCTGCCTGTAATAATACATGTGACGCTACATGGCGCTGTTAGAGGCGCTATACACTGACCTGCCTGTAATAATACATGTGACACTACATGACGCTGTTAGAGGCGCTATACACTGACCTGCCTGTAATAATACATGTGACGCTACATGACGCTACATGACGCTGTTAGAGGCGCTATACACTGACTTGCCTGTAATAATACATGTGACGCTACATGGCGCTGTTAGAGGCGCTATACACTGACCTGCCTGTAATAATACATGTGACGCTACATGGCGCTGTTAGAGGCGCTATACACTGACCTGCCTGTAGCAATACATGTGACGCTACATGACGCTGTTAGAGGTGCTATACACTGACCTGCCTGTAATAATACATGTGACGCTACATGACGCTGTTAGAGGCGCTATACACTGACCTGCCTGTAATAATACATGTGACGCTACATGGCGCTGTTAGAGGCGCTATACACTGACCTGCCTGTAATAATACATGTGACGCTACATGGCGCTGTTAGAGGCGCTATACACTGACCTGCCTGTAATAATACATGTGACACTACATGACGCTGTTAGAGGCGCTATACACTGACCTGCCTGTAATAATACATGTGACGCTACATGGAGCTGTTAGAGGCGCTATACACTGACCTGCCTGTAATAATACATGTGACGCTACATGACGCTGTTAGAGGCGCTATACACTGACCTGCCTGTAATAATACATGTGACGCTACATGGCGCTGTTAGAGGCGCTATACACTGACCTGCCTGTAATAATACATGTGACACTACATGGCGCTGTTAGAGGCGCTATACGCTGACCTGCCTGTAATAATACATGTGACACTACATGGCGCTGTTAGAGGCGCTATACACTGACCTGCCTGTAATAATACATGTGACGCTACATGGCGCTGTTAGAGGCGCTATACACTGACCTGCCTGTAATAATACATGTGACGCTACATGGCGCTGTTAGAGGCGCTATACACTGACCTGCCTGTAATAATACATGTGACGCTACATGGCGCTGTTAGAGGCGCTATACACTGACTTGCCTGTAATAATACATGTGACGCTACATGGCGCTGTTAGAGGCGCTATACACTGACCTGCCTGTAATAATACATGTGACACTACATGGCGCTGTTAGAGGCGCTATACACTGACCTGCCTGTAATAATACATGTGACACTACATGGCGCTGTTAGAGGCGCTATACACTGACCTGCCTGTAATAATACATGTGACGCTACATGGCGCTGTTAGAGGCGCTATACACTGACCTGCCTGTAATAATACATGTGACGCTACATGGCGCTGTTAGAGGCGCTATACACTGACCTGCCTGTAATAATACATGTGACGCTACATGGCGCTGTTAGAGGCGCTATACACTGACTTGCCTGTAATAATACATGTGACGCTACATGGCGCTGTTAGAGGCGCTATACACTGACCTGCCTGTAATAATACATGTGACACTACATGGCGCTGTTAGAGGCGCTATACACTGACCTGCCTGTAATAATACATGTGACACTACATGACGCTGTTAGAGGCGCTATACACTGACCTGCCTGTAATAATACATGTGACGCTACATGGCGCTGTTAGAGGTGCTATACACTGACCTGCCTGTAATAATACATGTGACGCTACATGGCGCTGTTAGAGGTGCTATACACTGACCTGCCTGTAATAATACATGTGACACTACATGACGCTGTTAGAGGCGCTATACACTGACCTGGCTGTAATAATACATGTGACACTACATGACGCTGTTAGAGGCGCTATACACTGACCTGCCTGTAATAATACATGTGACGCTACATGACGCTGTTAGAGGCGCTATACACTGACCTGCCTGTAATAATACATGTGACGCTACATGGCGCTGTTAGAGGTGCTATACACTGACCTGCCTGTAATAATACATGTGACACTACATGGCGCTGTTAGAGGCGCTATACACTGACCTGGCTGTAATAATACATGTGACACTACATGACGCTGTTAGAGGCGCTATACACTGACCTGGCTGTAATAATACATGTGACACTACATGACGCTGTTAGAGGCGCTATACACTGACCTGCCTGTAATAATACATGTGACGCTACATGGCGCTGTTAGAGGCGCTATACACTGACCTGCCTGTAATAATACATGTGACACTACATGGCGCTGTTAGAGGCGCTATACACTGACCTGCCTGTAATAATACATGTGACGCTACATGACGCTGTTAGAGGCGCTATACACTGACCTGCCTGTAGCAATACATGTGACGCTACATGGCGCTGTTAGAGGCGCTATACACTGACCTGCCTGTAATAATACATGTGACACTACATGGCGCTGTTAGAGGCGCTATACACTGACCTGCCTGTAATAATACATGTGACGCTACATGACGCTGTTAGAGGCGCTATACACTGACCAGCCTGTAATAATACATGTGACGCTACATGACGCTGTTAGAGGTGCTATACACTGAGCTGCCTGTAATAATACATGTGACGCTACATGACGCTGTTAGAGGCGCTATACACTGACCTGCCTGTAATAATACATGTGACGCTACATGACGCTGTTAGAGGCGCTATACACTGAGCTGCCTGTAATAATACATGTGACGCTACATGGCGCTGTTAGAGGCGCTATACACTGAGCTGCCTGTAATAATACATGTGACGCTACATGACGCTGTTAGAGGCGCTATACACTGAGCTGCCTGTAATAATACATGTGACGCTACATGACGCTGTTAGAGGCGCTATACACTGACCTGCCTGTAATAATACATGTGACGCTACATGACGCTGTTAGAGGCGCTATACACTGACCTGCCTGTAATAATACATGTGACACTACAGGACGCTGTTAGAGGCGCTATACACTGACCTGCCTGTAATAATACATGTGACGCTACATGACGCTGTTAGAGGCGCTATACACTGAGCTGCCTGTAATAATACATGTGACGCTACATGACGCTGTTAGAGGCGCTATACACTGACCTGCCTGTAATAATACATGTGACACTACATGGCGCTGTTAGAGGCGCTATACACTGACCTGCCTGTAATAATACATGTGACGCTACATGGCGCTGTTAGAGGTGCTATACACTGACCTGCCTGTAATAATACATGTGACGCTACATGACGCTGTTAGAGGCGCTATACACTGACCTGCCTGTAATAATACATGTGACGCTACATGGCGCTGTTAGAGGCGCTATACACTGACCTGCCTGTAATAATACATGTGACACTACATGGCGCTGTTAGAGGCGCTATACGCTGACCTGCCTGTAATAATACATGTGACACTACATGGCGCTGTTAGAGGCGCTATACACTGACCTGCCTGTAATAATACATGTGACGCTACATGGCGCTGTTAGAGGCGCTATACACTGACCTGCCTGTAATAATACATGTGACGCTACATGGCGCTGTTAGAGGCGCTATACACTGACCTGCCTGTAATAATACATGTGACGCTACATGGCGCTGTTAGAGGTGCTATACACTGACTTGCCTGTAATAATACATGTGACGCTACATGGCGCTGTTAGAGGCGCTATACACTGACCTGCCTGTAATAATACATGTGACGCTACATGGCGCTGTTAGAGGCGCTATACACTGACCTGCCTGTAATAATACATGTGACACTACATGGCGCTGTTAGAGGCGCTATACACTGACCTGCCTGTAATAATACATGTGACACTACATGACGCTGTTAGAGGCGCTATACACTGACCTGCCTGTAATAATACATGTGACGCTACATGGCGCTGTTAGAGGTGCTATACACTGACCTGCCTGTAATAATACATGTGACACTACATGGCGCTGTTAGAGGCGCTATACACTGACCTGCCTGTAATAATACATGTGACGCTACATGGCGCTGTTAGAGGCGCTATACACTGAGCTGCCTGTAATAATACATGTGACACTACATGGCGCTGTTAGAGGCGCTATACACTGACCTGCCTGTAATAATACATGTGACGCTACATGACGCTGTTAGAGGCGCTATACACTGACCTGCCTGTAATAATACATGTGACACTACATGACGCTGTTAGAGGTGCTATACACTGACCTGCCTGTAGCAATACATGTGACGCTACATGGCGCTGTTAGAGGCGCTATACACTGACCTGCCTGTAATAATACATGTGACGCTACATGACGCTGTTAGAGGCGCTATACACTGAGCTGCCTGTAATAATACATGTGACGCTACATGGCGCTGTTAGAGGCGCTATACACTGAGCTGCCTGTAATAATACATGTGACGCTACATGACGCTGTTAGAGGCGCTATACACTGAGCTGCCTGTAATAATACATGTGACGCTACATGACGCTGTTAGAGGCGCTATACACTGACCTGCCTGTAATAATACATGTGACGCTACATGACGCTGTTAGAGGCGCTATACACTGACCTGCCTGTAATAATACATGTGACACTACATGACGCTGTTAGAGGCGCTATACACTGACCTGCCTGTAATAATACATGTGACGCTACATGACGCTGTTAGAGGCGCTATACACTGAGCTGCCTGTAATAATACATGTGACGCTACATGGCGCTGTTAGAGGCGCTATACACTGACCTGCCTGTAATAATACATGTGACGCTACATGACGCTGTTAGAGGCGCTATACACTGACCTGCCTGTAATAATACATGTGACACTACATGGCGCTGTTAGAGGCGCTATACACTGACCTGCCTGTAATAATACATGTGACGCTACATGGCGCTGTTAGAGGCGCTATACACTGACCTGCCTGTAATAATACATGTGACACTACATGACGCTGTTAGAGGCGCTATACACTGACCTGCCTGTAATAATACATGTGACACTACATGGCGCTGTTAGAGGTGCTATACACTGACCTGCCTGTAATAATACATGTGACGCTACATGACGCTGTTAGAGGCGCTATACACTGACCTGCCTGTAATAATACATGTGACGCTACATGACGCTGTTAGAGGCGCTATACACTGACCTGCCTGTAATAATACATGTGACACTACATGGCGCTGTTAGAGGCGCTATACACTGACCTGCCTGTAATAATACATGTGACGCTACATGACGCTGTTAGAGGCGCTATACACTGACCTGCCTGTAATAATACATGTGACGCTACATGACGCTGTTAGAGGCGCTATACACTGACCTGCCTGTAATAATACATGTGACACTACATGGCGCTGTTAGAGGTGCTATACACTGACCTGCCTGTAATAATACATGTGACGCTACATGACGCTGTTAGAGGCGCTATACACTGACCTGCCTGTAGCAATACATGTGACGCTACATGGCGCTGTTAGAGGCGCTATACACTGAGCTGCCTGTAATAATACATGTGACACTACATGGCGCTGTTAGAGGCGCTATACACTGAGCCGCCTGTAATAATACATGTGACGCTACATGGCGCTGTTAGAGGCGCTATACACTGACCTGCCTGTAATAATACATGTGACGCTACATGACGCTGTTAGAGGCGCTATACACTGACCTGCCTGTAGCAATACATGTGACGCTACATGGCGCTGTTAGAGGCGCTATACACTGACCTGCCTGTAATAATACATGTGACACTACATGACGCTGTTAGAGGCGCTATACACTGACCTGCCTGTAGCAATACATGTGACGCTACATGGCGCTGTTAGAGGCGCTATACACTGAGCTGCCTGTAATAATACATGTGACACTACATGGCGCTGTTAGAGGCACTATACACTGACCTGCCTGTAATAATACATGTGACGCTACATGGCGCTGTTAGAGGCGCTATACACTGACCTGCCTGTAATAATACATGTGACACTACATGGCGCTGTTAGAGGCGCTATACACTGACCTGCCTGTAATAATACATGTGACGCTACATGGCGCTGTTAGAGGCGCTATACACTGACCTGCCTGTAATAATACATGTGACACTACATGGCGCTGTTAGAGGCGCTATACACTGAGCTGCCTGTAATAATACATGTGACGCTACATGGCGCTGTTAGAGGCGCTATACACTGACCTGCCTGTAATAATACATGTGACACTACATGGCGCTGTTAGAGGCGCTATACACTGACCTGCCTGTAATAATACATGTGACGCTACATGGCGCTGTTAGAGGCGCTATACACTGACCTGCCTGTAATAATACATGTGACGCTACATGACGCTGTTAGAGGCGCTATACACTGACCTGCCTGTAGCAATACATGTGACGCTACATGGCGCTGTTAGAGGCGCTATACACTGACCTGCCTGTAATAATACATGTGACGCTACATGGCGCTGTTAGAGGTGCTATACACTGAGCTGCCTGTAATAATACATGTGACACTACATGGCGCTGTTAGAGGCGCTATACACTGACCTGCCTGTAGCAATACATGTGACGCTACATGGCGCTGTTAGAGGCGCTATACACTGACCTGCCTGTAATAATACATGTGACGCTACATGACGCTGTTAGAGGCGCTATACACTGACCTGCCTGTAATAATACATGTGATGCTACATGACGCTGTTAGAGGCGCTATACACTGACCTGCCTGTAATAATACATGTGACGCTACATGACGCTGTTAGAGGCGCTATACACTGACCTGCCTGTAATAATACATGTGACGCTACATGGCGCTGTTAGAGGCGCTATACACTGACCTGCCTGTAATAATACATGTGACACTACATGGCGCTGTTAGAGGCGCTATACACTGACCTGCCTGTAATAATACATGTGACGCTACATGGCGCTGTTAGAGGTGCTATACACTGACCTGCCTGTAATAATACATGTGGCCCTATATGACGCTGTTAGAGACGCTATACACTGACCTGCCTGTAATAATACATGTGACGCTACATGGCGCTGTTAGAGGTGCTATACACTGACCTGCCTGTAATAATACATGTGACGCTACATGGCGCTGTTAGAGGTGCTATACACTGACCTGCCTGTAATAATACATGTGACGCTACATGACGCTGTTAGAGGCGCTATACACTGACCTGCCTGTAAAAATACATGTGACGCTACATGGCGCTGTTAGAGGTGCTATACACTGACCTGCCTGTAATAATACATGTGACGCTACATGGCGCTGTTAGAGGCGCTATACACTGACCTGCCTGTAATAATACATGTGACGCTACATGGCGCTGTTAGAGGTGCTATACACTGACCTGCCTGTAATAATACATGTGACGCTACATGGCGCTGTTAGAGGTGCTATACACTGACCTGCCTGTAATAATACATGTGACGCTACATGGCGCTGTTAGAGGTGCTATACACTGACCTGCCTGTAATAATACATGTGACGCTACATGGCGCTGTTAGAGGCGCTATACACTGACCTGCCTGTAATAATACATGTGACGCTGTTAGAGACGCTATACACTGACCTGCCTGTAATAATACATGTGACGCTACATGGCGCTGTTAGAGGCGCTATACACTGACCTGCCTGTAATAATACATGTGACGCTGTTAGAGACGCTATACACTGACCTGCCTGTAATAATACATGTGACGCTACATGGCGCTGTTAGAGGCGCTATACACTGACCTGCCTGTAATAATACATGTGACACTACATTTCGCTGTTAGAGGCGCTATACACTTACCTGCCTGTAATAATACATGTGACGCTACATGGCGCTGTTAGAGGTGCTATACACTGAGCCGCCTGTAATAATACATGTGACGCTACATGACGCTGTTAGAGACGCTATACACTGACCTGCCTGTAATAATACATGTGACGCTACATGGCGCTGTTAGAGGCGCTATACACTGACCTGCCTGTAATAATACATGTGACACTACATTTCGCTGTTAGAGGCGCTATACACTTACCTGCCTGTAATAATACATGTGACGCTACATGGCGCTGTTAGAGGTGCTATACACTGAGCCGCCTGTAATAATACATGTGACGCTACATGGCGCTGTTAGAGGTGCTATACACTGACCTGCCTGTAATAATACATGTGACACTACATGGCGGTGTTAGAGGTGCTATACACTGACCTGCCTGTAATAATACATGTGACGCTACATGACGCTGTTAGAGGTGCTATACACTGACCTGCCTGTAATAATACGTGTGACACTACATGACGCTGTTAGAGGTGCTATACACTGACCTGCCTGTAATAATACATGTGACGCTACATGGCGCTGTTAGAGGTGCTATACACTGACCTGCCTGTAATAATACATGTGACACTACATGGCGCTGTTAGAGGTGCTATACACTGACCTGCCTGTAATAATACATGTGACGCTACATGACGCTGTTAGAGGCGCTATACACTGACCTGCCTGTAATAATACATGTGACACTACATGGCGCTGTTAGAGGTGCTATACACTGACCTGCCTGTAATAATACATGTGACGCTACATGACGCTGTTAGAGGCGCTATACACTGACCTGCCTGTAATAATACATGTGACGCTACATGACGCTGTTAGAGGTGCTATACACTGACCTGCCTGTAATAATACATGTGACACTACATGACGCTGTTAGAGGTGCTATACACTGACCTGCCTGTAATAATACATGTGACGCTACATGACGCTGTTAGAGGCGCTATACACTGACCTGCCTGTAATAATACATGTGACGCTACATGACGCTGTTAGAGGCGCTATACACTGACCTGCCTGTAATAATACATGTGACGCTACATGGCGCTGTTAGAGGCGCTATACACTGACCTGCCTGTAATAATACATGTGACACTACATGACGCTGTTAGAGGAGCTATACACTGACCTGCCTATAATAATACATTTGACGCTACATGGCGCTGTTAGAGGTGCTATACACTGACCTGCCTGTAATAATACATGTGACACTACATGACGCTGTTAGAGGTGCTATACACTGACCTGCCTGTAATAATACATGTGACGCTACATGGCGCTGTTAGAGGCGCTATACACTGACCTGCCTGTAATAATACATGTGACGCTACATGGCGCTGTTAGAGGTGCTATACACTGACCTGCCAGTAATAATACATGTGACGCTACATGGCGCTGTTAGAGGTGCTATACACTGACCTGCCAGTAATAATACATGTGACGCTACATGGCGCTGTTAGAGGTGCTATACACTGACCTGCCTGTAATAATACATGTGACGCTACATGGCGCTGTTAGAGGCGCTATACACTGACCTGCCTGTAATAATACATGTGACACTACATGGCGCTGTTAGAGGCGCTATACACTGACCTGCCTGTAATAATACATGTGACGCTACATGGCGCTGTTAGAGGTGCTATACACTGACCTGCCTGTAATAATACATGTGACGCTACATGACGCTGTTAGAGGCGCTATACACTGACCTGCCTGTAATAATACATGTGACGCTACATGGCGCTGTTAGAGGTGCTATACACTGACCTGCCTGTAATAATACATGTGACGCTACATGGCGCTGTTAGAGGCGCTATACACTGACCTGCCTGTAATAATACATGTGACGCTACATGGCGCTGTTAGAGGTGCTATACACTGACCTGCCTGTAATAATACATGTGACGCTACATGGCGCTGTTAGAGGTGCTATACACTGACCTGCCTGTAATAATACATGTGACGCTACATGGCGCTGTTAGAGGTGCTATACACTGACCTGCCTGTAATAATACATGTGACGCTACATGGCGCTGTTAGAGGCGCTATACACTGACCTGCCTGTAATAATACATGTGACGCTGTTAGAGACGCTATACACTGACCTGCCTGTAATAATACATGTGACGCTACATGGCGCTGTTAGAGGCGCTATACACTGACCTGCCTGTAATAATACATGTGACGCTACATGGCGCTGTTAGAGGCGCTATACACTGACCTGCCTGTAATAATACATGTGACGCTACATGGCGCTGTTAGAGGCGCTATACACTGACCTGCCTGTAATAATACATGTGACACTACATTTCGCTGTTAGAGGTGCTATACACTGACCTGCCTGTAATAATACATGTGACGCTACATGGCGCTGTTAGAGGCGCTATACACTGACCTGCCTGTAATAATACATGTGACACTACATTTCGCTGTTAGAGGTGCTATACACTGAGCTGCCTGTAATAATACATGTGACGCTACATGACACTGTTAGAGGCGCTATACACTGACCTGCCTGTAATAATACATGTGACGCTACATGGCGCTGTTAGAGGTGCTATACACTGACCTGCCTGTAATAATACATGTGACGCTACATGGCGCTGTTAGAGGTGCTATACACTGACCTGCCTGTAATAATACATGTGACGCTACATGGCGCTGTTAGAGGCGCTATACACTGACCTGCCTGTAATAATACATGTGACACTACATTTCGCTGTTAGAGGTGCTATACACTTACCTGCCTGTAATAATACATGTGACACTACATGGCGCTGTTAGAGGCGCTATACACTTACCTGCCTGTAATAATACATGTGACGCTACATGGCGCTGTTAGAGGTGCTATACACTGACCTGCCTGTAATAATACATGTGACGCTACATGGCGCTGTTAGAGGCGCTATACACTGACCTGCCTGTAATAATACATGTGACGCTACATGGCGCTGTTAGAGGCGCTATACACTGACCTGCCTGTAATAATACATGTGACGCTACATGGCGCTGTTAGAGGCGCTATACACTGACCTGCCTGTAATAATACATGTGACGCTACATGGCGCTGTTAGAGGCGCTATACACTGACCTGCCTGTAATAATACATGTGACGCTACATGGCGCTGTTAGAGGCGCTATACACTGACCTGCCTGTAATAATACATGTGACGCTACATGGCGCTGTTAGAGGCGCTATACACTGACCTGCCTGTAATAATACATGTGACGCTACATGGCGCTGTTAGAGGCGCTATACACTGACCTGCCTGTAATAATACATGTGACGCTACATGGCGCTGTTAGAGGCGCTATACACTGACCTGCCTGTAATAATACATGTGACGCTACATGGCGCTGTTAGAGGCGCTATACACTGACCTGCCTGTAATAATACATGTGACACTACATGGCGCTGTTAGAGGTGCTATACACTGACCTGCCTGTAATAATACATGTGACGCTACATGGCGCTGTTAGAGGCGCTATACACTGACCTGCCTGTAATAATACATGTGACACTACATGACGCTGTTAGAGGCGCTATACACTGACCTGCCTGTAATAATACATGTGACGCTACATGGCGCTGTTAGAGGCGCTATACACTGACCTGCCTGTAATAATACATGTGACGCTACATGGCGCTGTTAGAGGCGCTATACACTGACCTGCCTGTAATAATACATGTGACACTACATGGCGCTGTTAGAGGCGCTATACACTGACCTGCCTGTAATAATACATGTGACGCTACATGACGCTGTTAGAGGCGCTATACACTGACCTGCCTGTAATAATACATGTGACGCTACATGACGCTGTTAGAGGTGCTATACACTGACCTGCCTGTAATAATACATGTGACGCTACATGGCGCTGTTAGAGGCGCTATACACTGACCTGCCTGTAATAATACATGTGACGCTACATGGCGCTGTTAGAGGCGCTATACACTGACCTGCCTGTAATAATACATGTGACGCTACATGGCGCTGTTAGAGGTGCTATACACTGACCTGCCTGTAATAATACATGTGACGCTACATGACGCTGTTAGAGGTGCTATACACTGACCTGCCTGTAATAATACATGTGACGCTACATGGCGCTGTTAGAGGCGCTATACACTGAGCTGCCTGTAATAATACATGTGACACTACATGGCGCTGTTAGAGGTGCTATACACTGACCTGCCTGTAATAATACATGTGACGCTACATGGCGCTGTTAGAGGCGCTATACACTGACCTGCCTGTAATAATACATGTGACGCTACATGGCGCTGTTAGAGGTGCTATACACTGACCTGCCTGTAATAATACATGTGACGCTACATGGCGCTGTTAGAGGTGCTATACACTGACCTGCCTGTAATAATACATGTGACGCTACATGACGCTGTTAGAGGTGCTATACACTGACCTGCCTGTAATAATACATGTGACGCTACATGACGCTGTTAGAGGTGCTATACACTGACCTGCCTGTAATAATACATGTGACGCTACATGGCGCTGTTAGAGGTGCTATACACTGACCTGCCTGTAATAATACATGTGACGCTACATGGCGCTGTTAGAGGTGCTATACACTGACCTGCCTGTAATAATACATGTGACGCTACATGGCGCTGTTAGAGGTGCTATACACTGACCTGCCTGTAATAATACATGTGACGCTACATGACGCTGTTAGAGGTGCTATACACTGACCTGCCTGTAATAATACATGTGACGCTACATGACGCTGTTAGAGGCGCTATACACTGACCTGCCTGTAATAATACATGTGACGCTACATGGCGCTGTTAGAGGCGCTATACACTGACCTGCCTGTAATAATACATGTGACGCTACATGGCGCTGTTAGAGGCGCTATACACTGACCTGCCTGTAATAATACATGTGACGCTACATGGCGCTGTTAGAGGTGCTATACACTGACCTGCCTGTAATAATACATGTGACGCTACATGACGCTGTTAGAGGTGCTATACACTGACCTGCCTGTAATAATACATGTGACGCTACATGACGCTGTTAGAGGTGCTATACACTGACCTGCCTGTAATAATACATGTGACGCTGTTAGAGACGCTATACACTGACCTGCCTGTAATAATACATGTGACGCTACATGGCGCTGTTAGAGGCGCTATACACTGACCTGCCTGTAATAATACATGTGACGCTACATGGCGCTGTTAGAGGTGCTATACACTGAGCCGCCTGTAATAATACATGTGACGCTACATGACGCTGTTAGAGGCGCTATACACTGAGCCGCCTGTAATAATACATGTGACACTACATGGCGCTGTTAGAGGCGCTATACACTGACCTGCCTGTAATAATACATGTGACACTACATGGCGCTGTGAGAGGCGCTATACACTGACCTGCCTGTAATAATACATGTGACGCTACATGACGCTGTTAGAGGCGCTATACACTGACCTGCCTGTAATAATACATGTGACGCTACATGACGCTGTTAGAGATGCTATACACTGACCTGCCTGTAATAATACATGTGACGCTACATGACGCTGTTAGAGGCGCTATACACTGACCTGCCTGTAATAATACATGTGACACTACATGGCGCTGTTAGAGGCGCTATACACTGACCTGCCTATAATAATACATGTGACACTACATGACGCTGTTAGAGGCGCTATACACTGACCTGCCTGTAATAATACATGTGACGCTACATGGCGCTGTTAGAGGCGCTATACACTGACCTGCCTGTAATAATACATGTGACGCTACATGACGCTGTTAGAGATGCTATACACTGACCTGCCTGTAATAATACATGTGACGCTACATGACGCTGTTAGAGGTGCTATACACTGACCTGCCTGTAATAATACATGTGACGCTACATGACGCTGTTAGAGGTGCTATACACTGACCTGCCTGTAATATTACATGTGACACTACATGGCGCTGTTAGAGGCGCTATACACTGACCTGCCTGTAATAATACATGTGACACTACATGACGCTGTTAGAGGCGCTATACACTGACCTGCCTGTAATAATACATGTGACACTACATGGCGCTGTTAGAGGCGCTATACACTGACCTGCCTGTAATAATACATGTGACGCTACATGACGCTGTTAGAGATGCTATACACTGACCTGCCTGTAATAATACATGTGACGCTACATGACGCTGTTAGAGGTGCTATACACTGACCTGCCTGTAATAATACATGTGACGCTACATGACGCTGTTAGAGGTGCTATACACTGACCTGCCTGTAATATTACATGTGACACTACATGGCGCTGTTAGAGGCGCTATACACTGACCTGCCTGTAATAATACATGTGACGCTACATGGCGCTGTTAGAGGCGCTATACACTGACCTGCCTGTAATAATACATGTGACGCTACATGGCGCTGTTAGAGGTGCTATACACTGACCTGCCTGTAATAATACATGTGACGCTACATGGCGCTGTTAGAGGTGCTATACACTGACCTGCCTGTAATAATACATGTGACGCTACATGACGCTGTTAGAGGCGCTATACACTGACCTGCCTGTAATAATACATGTGACGCTACATGACGCTGTTAGAGGTGCTATACACTGACCTGCCTGTAATAATACATGTGACGCTACATGACGCTGTTAGAGGTGCTATACACTGACCTGCCTGTAATAATACATGTGACGCTACATGGCGCTGTTAGAGGTGCTATACACTGACCTGCCTGTAATAATACATGTGACGCTACATGACGCTGTTAGAGGCGCTATACACTGACCTGCCTGTAATAATACATGTGACACTACATGGCGCTGTTAGAGGCGCTATACACTGACCTGCCTGTAATAATACATGTGACGCTACATGACGCTGTTAGAGGCGCTATACACTGACCTGCCTGTAATAATACATGTGACACTACATGACGCTGTTAGAGGTGCTATACACTGACCTGCCTGTAATAATACATGTGACGCTACATGACGCTGTTAGAGGCGCTATACACTGACCTGCCTGTAATAATACATGTGACGCTACATGACGCTGTTAGAGGCGCTATACACTGACCTGCCTGTAATAATACATGTGACACTACATGACGCTGTTAGAGGTGCTATACACTGACCTGCCTGTAATAATACATGTGACGCTACATGACGCTGTTAGAGGCGCTATACACTGACCTGCCTGTAATAATACATGTGACGCTACATGACGCTGTTAGAGGTGCTATACACTGACCTGCCTGTAATAATACATGTGACGCTACATGACGCTGTTAGAGGTGCTATACACTGACCTGCCTGTAATAATACATGTGACGCTACATGGCGCTGTTAGAGGTGCTATACACTGACCTGCCTGTAATAATACATGTGACGCTACATGACGCTGTTAGAGGCGCTATACACTGACCTGCCTGTAATAATACATGTGACACTACATGGCGCTGTTAGAGGCGCTATACACTGACCTGCCTGTAATAATACATGTGACGCTACATGGCGCTGTTAGAGGCGCTATACACTGACCTGCCTGTAATAATACATGTGACGCTACATGGCGCTGTTAGAGGTGCTATACACTGACCTGCCTGTAATAATACATGTGACGCTACATGGCGCTGTTAGAGGTGCTATACACTGACCTGCCTGTAATAATACATGTGACGCTACATGGCGCTGTTAGAGGCGCTATACACTGACCTGCCTGTAATAATACATGTGACGCTACATGGCGCTGTTAGAGGTGCTATACACTGACCTGCCTGTAATAATACATGTGACGCTACATGACGCTGTTAGAGGCGCTATACACTGACCTGCCTGTAATAATACATGTGACGCTACATGGCGCTGTTAGAGGTGCTATACACTGACCTGCCTGTAATAATACATGTGACGCTACATGGCGCTGTTAGAGGCGCTATACACTGACCTGCCTGTAATAATACATGTGACACTACATGGCGCTGTTAGAGGCGCTATACACTTACCTGCCTGTAATAATACATGTGACGCTACATGGCGCTGTTAGAGGTGCTATACACTGAGCCGCCTGTAATAATACATGTGACGCTACATGGCGCTGTTAGAGGTGCTATACACTGACCTGCCTGTAATAATACATGTGACACTACATGGTGGTGTTAGAGGCGCTATACACTGAGCCGCCTGTAATAATACATGTGACGCTACATGGCGCTGTTAGAGGCGCTATACACTGAGCCGCCTGTAATAATACATGTGACACTACATGACGCTGTTAGAGGCGCTATACACTGACCTGCCTGTAATAATACATGTGACGCTACATGACACTGTTAGAGGCGCTATACACTGACCTGCCTGTAATAATACATGTGACGCTACATGGCGCTGTTAGAGGCGCTATACACTGACCTGCCTGTAATAATACATGTGACACTACATGACGCTGTTAGAGGCGCTATACACTGACCTGCCTGTAATAATACATGTGACGCTACATGGCGCTGTTAGAGGCGCTATACACTGACCTGCCTGTAATAATACATGTGACACTACATGGCGCTGTTAGAGGCGCTATACACTGACCTGCCTGTAATAATACATGTGACACTACATGACGCTGTTAGAGGAGCTATACACTGAGCCACCTGTAATAATACATGTGACGCTACATGGCGCTGTTAGAGGCGCTATACACTGAGCCGCCTGTAATAATACATGTGACACTACATGGCGGTGTTAGAGGCGCTATACACTGAGCCGCCTGTAATAATACATGTGACGCTACATGGCGCTGTTAGAGGCGCTATACACTGAGCCGCCTGTAATAATACATGTGACACTACATGGCGCTGTTAGAGGCGCTATACACTGACCTGCCTGTAATAATACATGTGACGCTACATGGCGCTGATAGAGGCGCTATACACTGACCTGCCTGTAATAATACATGTGACGCTACATGGCGCTGTTAGAGGCGCTATACACTGACCTGCCTGTAATAATACATGTGACACTACATGGCGCTGTTAGAGGCGCTATACACTGACCTGCCTGTAATAATACATGTGACGCTACATGACGCTGTTAGAGGTGCTATACACTGACCTGCCTGTAATAATACATGTGACGCTACATGACGCTGTTAGAGGTGCTATACACTGACCTGCCTGTAATAATACATGTGACGCTACATGACGCTGTTAGAGGTGCTATACACTGACCTGCCTGTAATAATACATGTGACGCTACATGACGCTGTTAGAGGTGCTATACACTGACCTGCCTGTAATAATACATGTGACGCTACATGACGCTGTTAGAGGTGCTATACACTGACCTGCCTGTAATAATACATGTGACACTACATGGCGCTGTTAGAGGTGCTATACACTGACCTGCCTGTAATAATACATGTGACGCTACATGGCGCTGTTAGAGGCGCTATACACTGACCTGCCTGTAATATTACATGTGACACTACATGGCGCTGTTAGAGGCGCTATACACTGACCTGCCTGTAATAATACATGTGACGCTACATGGCGCTGTTAGAGGCGCTATACACTGACCTGCCTGTAATATTACATGTGACACTACATGGCGCTGTTAGAGGCGCTATACACTGACCTGCCTGTAATAATACATGTGACGCTACATGACGCTGTTAGAGGCGCTATACACTGACCTGCCTGTAATATTACATGTGACACTACATGGCGCTGTTAGAGGCGCTATACACTGACCTGCCTGTAATAATACATGTGACGCTACATGGCGCTGTTAGAGGCGCTATACACTGACCTGCCTGTAATACATGTGACACTACAGGGCGCTGTTAGAGGCGCTATACACTGACCTGCCTGTAATAATACATGTGACGCTACATGGCGCTGTTAGAGGCGCTATACACTGACCTGCCTGTAATAATACATGTGACGCTACATGGCGCTGTTAGAGGTGCTATACACTGACCTGCCTGTAATAATACATGTGACGCTACATGGCGCTGTTAGAGGTGCTATACACTGACCTGCCTGTAATAATACATGTGACGCTACATGACGCTGTTAGAGGTGCTATACACTGACCTGCCTGTAATAATACATGTGACGCTACATGACGCTGTTAGAGGTGCTATACACTGACCTGCCTGTAATAATACATGTGACGCTACATGGCGCTGTTAGAGGTGCTATACACTGACCTGCCTGTAATAATACATGTGACGCTACATGACGCTGTTAGAGGCGCTATACACTGACCTGCCTGTAATAATACATGTGACACTACATGGCGCTGTTAGAGGCGCTATACACTGACCTGCCTGTAATAATACATGTGACGCTACATGGCGCTGTTAGAGGCGCTATACACTGACCTGCCTGTAATAATACATGTGACGCTACATGGCGCTGTTAGAGGTGCTATACACTGACCTGCCTGTAATAATACATGTGACGCTACATGACGCTGTTAGAGGTGCTATACACTGACCTGCCTGTAATAATACATGTGACGCTACATGGCGCTGTTAGAGGCACTATACACTGACCTGCCTGTAATAATACATGTGACGCTGTTAGAGACGCTATACACTGACCTGCCTGTAATAATACATGTGACGCTACATGGCGCTGTTAGAGGCGCTATACACTGACCTGCCTGTAATAATACATGTGACACTACATGGCGCTGTTAGAGGCGCTATACACTTACCTGCCTGTAATAATACATGTGACGCTACATGGCGCTGTTAGAGGTGCTATACACTGAGCCGCCTGTAATAATACATGTGACGCTACATGACGCTGTTAGAGGCGCTATACACTGAGCCGCCTGTAATAATACATGTGACGCTACATGACGCTGTTAGAGGCGCTATACACTGACCTGCCTGTAATAATACATGTGACGCTACATGGCGCTGTTAGAGGCGCTATACACTGACCTGCCTGTAATAATACATGTGACACTACATGACGCTGTTAGAGGCGCTATACACTGACCTGCCTGTAATAATACATGTGACACTACATGGCGCTGTTAGAGACGCTATACACTGACCTGCCTGTAATAATACATGTGACGCTACATGGCGCTGTTAGAGGCGCTATACACTGACCTGCCTGTAATAATACATGTGACGCTACATGGCGCTGTTAGAGGCGCTATACACTGACCTGCCTGTAATAATACATGTGACACTACATGACGCTGTTAGAGGCGCTATACACTGACCTGCCTGTAATAATACATGTGACGCTACATGACGCTGTTAGAGGCGCTATACACTGACCTGCCTGTAATAATACATGTGACGCTACATGACGCTGTTAGAGGCGCTATACACTGACCTGCCTGTAATAATACATGTGACGCTACATGACGCTGTTAGAGGCGCTATACACTGACCTGCCTGTAATAATACATGTGACACTACATGACGCTGTTAGAGGCGCTATACACTGACCTGCCTGTAATAATACATGTGACACTACAGGGCGCTGTTAGAGGCGCTATACACTGACCTGCCTGTAATAATACATGTGACGCTACATGACGCTGTTAGAGGCGCTATACACTGACCTGCCTGTAATAATACATGTGACACTACATGGCGCTGTTAGAGGCGCTATACACTGACCTGCCTGTAATAATACATGTGACGCTACATGACGCTGTTAGAGGCGCTATACACTGACCTGCCTGTAATAATACATGTGACGCTACATGACGCTGTTAGAGGTGCTATACACTGACCTGCCTGTAATAATACATGTGACGCTACATGACGCTGTTAGAGGCGCTATACACTGACCTGCCTGTAATAATACATGTGACGCTACATGACGCTGTTAGAGGCGCTATACACTGACCTGCCTGTAATAATACATGTGACGCTACATGGCGCTGTTAGAGGCGCTATACACTGACCTGCCTGTAATAATACATGTGACGCTACATGACGCTGTTAGAGGCGCTATACACTGACCTGCCTGTAATAATACATGTGACACTACATAACGCTGTTAGAGGTGCTATACGCTGACCTGCCTGTAATAATACATGTGACGCTACATGACGCTGTTAGAGGCGCTATGCACTGAACTGCCTATAATAATACATGTGACGCTACATGGCGCTGTTAGAGGCGCTATGCACTGAACTGCCTATAATAATACATGTGACGCTACATGGCGCTGTTAGAGGCGCTATGCACTGAACTGCCTATAATAATACATGTGACGCTACATGGCGCTGTTAGAGGCGCTATACACTGACCTGCCTGTAATAATACATGTGACACTACATGGCGCTGTTAGAGGCGCTATACACTGACCTGCCTGTAATAATACATGTGACACTACATGACGCTGTTAGAGGCACTATACACTGACCTGCCTGTAATAATACATGTGACACTACATGGCGCTGTTAGAGGCGCTATACACTGACCTGCCTGTAATAATACATGTGACGCTACATGACGCTGTTAGAGGTGCTATACACTGACCTGCCTGTAATAATACATGTGACGCTACATGACGCTGTTAGAGGTGCTATACACTGACCTGCCTGTAATAATACATGTGACACTACATGGCGCTGTTAGAGGCGCTATACACTGACCTGCCTGTAATAATACATGTGACACTACATGGCGCTGTTAGAGGTGCTATACACTGACCTGCCTGTAATAATACATGTGACGCTACATGACGCTGTTAGAGGCACTATACACTGACCTGCCTGTAATAATACATGTGACACTACATGGCGCTGTTAGAGGCGCTATACACTGACCTGCCTGTAATAATACATGTGACACTACATGGCGCTGTTAGAGGCGCTATACACTGACCTGCCTGTAATAATACATGTGACGCTACATGACGCTGTTAGAGGTGCTATACACTGACCTGCCTGTAATAATACATGTGACGCTACATGGCGCTGTTAGAGGCGCTATACACTGACCTGCCTGTAATAATACATGTGACGCTACATGGCGCTGTTAGAGGTGCTATACACTGACCTGCCTGTAATAATACATGTGACGCTACATGACGCTGTTAGAGGCGCTATACACTGACCTGCCTGTAATAATACATGTGACGCTACATGGCGCTGTTAGAGGTGCTATACACTGACCTGCCTGTAATAATACATGTGACGCTACATGGCGCTGTTAGAGGCGCTATACACTGACCTGCCTGTAATAATACATGTGACACTACATGGCGCTGTTAGAGGCGCTATACACTTACCTGCCTGTAATAATACATGTGACGCTACATGGCGCTGTTAGAGGTGCTATACACTGAGCCGCCTGTAATAATACATGTGACGCTACATGGCGCTGTTAGAGGTGCTATACACTGACCTGCCTGTAATAATACATGTGACACTACATGGTGGTGTTAGAGGCGCTATACACTGAGCCGCCTGTAATAATACATGTGACGCTACATGGCGCTGTTAGAGGCGCTATACACTGAGCCGCCTGTAATAATACATGTGACACTACATGACGCTGTTAGAGGCGCTATACACTGACCTGCCTGTAATAATACATGTGACGCTACATGACACTGTTAGAGGCGCTATACACTGACCTGCCTGTAATAATACATGTGACACTACATGACGCTGTTAGAGGCGCTATACACTGACCTGCCTGTAATAATACATGTGACGCTACATGGCGCTGTTAGAGGCGCTATACACTGACCTGCCTGTAATAATACATGTGACACTACATGGCGCTGTTAGAGGCGCTATACACTGACCTGCCTGTAATAATACATGTGACACTACATGACGCTGTTAGAGGAGCTATACACTGAGCCACCTGTAATAATACATGTGACGCTACATGGCGCTGTTAGAGGCGCTATACACTGAGCCGCCTGTAATAATACATGTGACACTACATGGCGGTGTTAGAGGCGCTATACACTGAGCCGCCTGTAATAATACATGTGACGCTACATGGCGCTGTTAGAGGCGCTATACACTGAGCCGCCTGTAATAATACATGTGACACTACATGGCGCTGTTAGAGGCGCTATACACTGACCTGCCTGTAATAATACATGTGACGCTACATGGCGCTGTTAGAGGCGCTATACACTGACCTGCCTGTAATAATACATGTGACACTACATGGCGCTGTTAGAGGCGCTATACACTGACCTGCCTGTAATAATACATGTGACGCTACATGACGCTGTTAGAGGTGCTATACACTGACCTGCCTGTAATAATACATGTGACGCTACATGACGCTGTTAGAGGTGCTATACACTGACCTGCCTGTAATAATACATGTGACGCTACATGACGCTGTTAGAGGTGCTATACACTGACCTGCCTGTAATAATACATGTGACGCTACATGACGCTGTTAGAGGTGCTATACACTGACCTGCCTGTAATAATACATGTGACGCTACATGGCGCTGTTAGAGGTGCTATACACTGAGCCGCCTGTAATAATACATGTGACACTACATGACGCTGTTAGAGGTGCTATACACTGAGCCGCCTGTAATAATACATGTGACACTACATGGCGCTGTTAGAGGCGCTATACACTGACCTGCCTGTAATAATACATGTGACGCTACATGACGCTGTTAGAGGTGCTATACACTGAGCTGCCTGTAATAATACATGTGACGCTACATGACGCTGTTAGAGGTGCTATACACTGACCTGCCTGTAATAATACATGTGACACTACATGGCGCTGTTAGAGGTGCTATACACTGACCTGCCTGTAATAATACATGTGACGCTACATGGCGCTGTTAGAGGCGCTATACACTGACCTGCCTGTAATATTACATGTGACACTACATGGCGCTGTTAGAGGCGCTATACACTGACCTGCCTGTAATAATACATGTGACGCTACATGGCGCTGTTAGAGGCGCTATACACTGACCTGCCTGTAATATTACATGTGACACTACATGGCGCTGTTAGAGGCGCTATACACTGACCTGCCTGTAATAATACATGTGACGCTACATGACGCTGTTAGAGGCGCTATACACTGACCTGCCTGTAATATTACATGTGACACTACATGGCGCTGTTAGAGGCGCTATACACTGACCTGCCTGTAATAATACATGTGACGCTACATGGCGCTGTTAGAGGCGCTATACACTGACCTGCCTGTAATACATGTGACACTACAGGGCGCTGTTAGAGGCGCTATGCACTGAACTGCCTATAATAATACATGTGACGCTACATGGCGCTGTTAGAGGTGCTATACACTGACCTGCCTGTAATAATACATGTGACACTACATGGCGCTGTTAGAGGCGCTATACACTGACCTGCCTGTAATAATACATGTGACGCTACATGACGCTGTTAGAGATGCTATACACTGACCTGCCTGTAATAATACATGTGACGCTACATGACGCTGTTAGAGGTGCTATACACTGACCTGCCTGTAATAATACATGTGACGCTACATGACGCTGTTAGAGGCGCTATACACTGACCTGCCTGTAATATTACATGTGACACTACATGGCGCTGTTAGAGGCGCTATACACTGACCTGCCTGTAATAATACATGTGACGCTACATGGCGCTGTTAGAGGCGCTATACACTGACCTGCCTGTAATAATACATGTGACGCTACATGGCGCTGTTAGAGGTGCTATACACTGACCTGCCTGTAATAATACATGTGACGCTACATGGCGCTGTTAGAGGTGCTATACACTGACCTGCCTGTAATAATACATGTGACGCTACATGACGCTGTTAGAGGTGCTATACACTGACCTGCCTGTAATAATACATGTGACGCTACATGACGCTGTTAGAGGTGCTATACACTGACCTGCCTGTAATAATACATGTGACGCTACATGACGCTGTTAGAGGTGCTATACACTGACCTGCCTGTAATAATACATGTGACGCTACATGGCGCTGTTAGAGGTGCTATACACTGACCTGCCTGTAATAATACATGTGACACTACATGGTGCTGTTAGAGGCGCTATACACTGACCTGCCTGTAATAATACATGTGACGCTACATGGCGCTGTTAGAGGCGCTATACACTGACCTGCCTGTAATAATACATGTGACGCTACATGGCGCTGTTAGAGGTGCTATACACTGACCTGCCTGTAATAATACATGTGACGCTACATGACGCTGTTAGAGGTGCTATACACTGACCTGCCTGTAATAATACATGTGACGCTGTTAGAGACGCTATACACTGACCTGCCTGTAATAATACATGTGACGCTACATGGCGCTGTTAGAGGCGCTATACACTGACCTGCCTGTAATAATACATGTGACACTACATGGCGCTGTTAGAGGCGCTATACACTTACCTGCCTGTAATAATACATGTGACGCTACATGGCGCTGTTAGAGGTGCTATACACTGAGCCGCCTGTAATAATACATGTGACGCTACATGACGCTGTTAGAGGCGCTATACACTGAGCCGCCTGTAATAATACATGTGACGCTACATGACGCTGTTAGAGGCGCTATACACTGACCTGCCTGTAATAATACATGTGACGCTACATGGCGCTGTTAGAGGCGCTATACACTGACCTGCCTGTAATAATACATGTGACACTACATGACGCTGTTAGAGGCGCTATACACTGACCTGCCTGTAATAATACATGTGACACTACATGGCGCTGTTAGAGACGCTATACACTGACCTGCCTGTAATAATACATGTGACGCTACATGGCGCTGTTAGAGGCGCTATACACTGACCTGCCTGTAATAATACATGTGACGCTACATGGCGCTGTTAGAGGCGCTATACACTGACCTGCCTGTAATAATACATGTGACACTACATGACGCTGTTAGAGGCGCTATACACTGACCTGCCTGTAATAATACATGTGACACTACATGACGCTGTTAGAGGCGCTATACACTGACCTGCCGGTAATAATACATGTGACACTACAGGGCGCTGTTAGAGGCGCTATACACTGACCTGCCTGTAATAATACATGTGACGCTACATGACGCTGTTAGAGGCGCTATACACTGACCTGCCTGTAATAATACATGTGACACTACAGGGCGCTGTTAGAGGCGCTATACACTGACCTGCCTGTAATAATACATGTGACGCTACATGACGCTGTTAGAGGCGCTATACACTGACCTGCCTGTAATAATACATGTGACACTACATGGCGCTGTTAGAGGCGCTATACACTGACCTGCCTGTAATAATACATGTGACGCTACATGACGCTGTTAGAGGCGCTATACACTGAGCTGCCTGTCATAATACATGTGACGCTACATGACGCTGTTAGAGGCGCTATACACTGAGCCGCCTGTAATAATACATGTGACGCTACATGGCGCTGTTAGAGGCGCTATACACTGACCTGCCTGTAATAATACATGTGACGCTACATGACGCTGTTAGAGGCGCTATACACTGACCTGCCTGTAATAATACATGTGAAGCTACATGACGCTGTTAGAGGTGCTATACACTGACCTGCCTGTAATAATACATGTGACGCTACATGACGCTGTTAGAGGCGCTATACACTGACCTGCCTGTAATAATACATGTGACGCTACATGACGCTGTTAGAGGCGCTATACACTGACCTGCCTGTAATAATACATGTGACGCTACATGGCGCTGTTAGAGGCGCTATACACTGACCTGCCTGTAATAATACATGTGACGCTACATGACGCTGTTAGAGGCGCTATACACTGACCTGCCTGTAATAATACATGTGACACTACATGACGCTGTTAGAGGTGCTATACACTGACCTGCCTGTAATAATACATGTGACACTACATGACGCTGTTAGAGGCGCTATACACTGACCTGCCTGTAATAATACATGTGACACTACATGACGCTGTTAGAGGTGCTATACACTGACCTGCCTGTAATAATACATGTGACACTACATGACGCTGTTAGAGGTGCTATACACTGACCTGCCTGTAATAATACATGTGACGCTACATGACGCTGTTAGAGGCGCTATACACTGACCTGCCTGTAATAATACATGTGACACTACATGACGCTGTTAGAGGTGCTATACACTGACCTGCCTGTAATAATACATGTGACGCTACATGACGCTGTTAGAGGCGCTATACACTGACCTGCCTGTAATAATACATGTGACACTACATGACGCTGTTAGAGGTGCTATACACTGACCTGCCTGTAATAATACATGTGACACTACATAACGCTGTTAGAGGCGCTATACACTGACCTGCCTGTAATACATGTGACACTACATGACGCTGTTAGAGGCGCTATACACTGACCTGCCTGTAATAATACATGTGACACTACATAACGCTGTTAGAGGCGCTATACACTGACCTGCCTGTAATACATGTGACGCTACATGGCGCTGTTAGAGGCGCTATGCACTGAACTGCCTATAATAATACATGTGACGCTACATGGCGCTGTTAGAGGCGCTATACACTGACCTGCCTGTAATAATACATGTGACACTACATGGCGCTGTTAGAGGCGCTATACACTGACCTGCCTGTAATAATACATGTGACACTACATGACGCTGTTAGAGGCACTATACACTGACCTGCCTGTAATACATGTGACACTACAGGGCGCTGTTAGAGGCGCTATGCACTGAACTGCCTATAATAATACATGTGACGCTACATGGCGCTGTTAGAGGTGCTATACACTGACCTGCCTGTAATAATACATGTGACACTACATGACGCTGTTAGAGATGCTATACACTGACCTGCCTGTAATAATACATGTGACACTACATGGCGCTGTTAGAGGCGCTATACACTGACCTGGCTGTAATAATACATGTGACACTACATGGCGCTGTTAGAGGGGCTATACACTGACCTGCCTGTAATAATACATGTGACGCTACATGACGCTGTTAGAGGGGCTATACACTGACCTGCCTGTAATAATACATGTGACGCTACATGACGCTGTCTCTGTATGTAACTCTCACCATGGAGCCAGCAGGCTTTTCAGAATTCAGTAACACAAAGCAATCGGCCATGCGCCAACTGATCAATGACAGTGTGCAGAGCGGTGCTCCAATGTCATTGATGCATTGCCGTATACTGACTGCCAAGATTGCAGCGTAGGTATGTCTTTTTTTTCTTTAAAATGTTGACGCAGGGCCGTAGTGCCAACATTGGGACCCTGGCCACCCTTCACCTTCTGCCTACACTTCTTGCTTGTTGCCATGTTAACCTCCTGCGGATGCTTGATGAAAAACTGCCACATCGACAAGTAGGTGATTTTTTCACCAACAGTCTGCACTAATTTACTGCTACTGTCGCCACCTCCAGGAACCCCCGTCCCACTACTTCCTGATAGTACCTTCCTGGAAATTGGCTTGCCTTAAAGCAGGTGGTCTACCCCAGCCCCGGCCACGTTTGCCTACAGACTTTCCACCTCTGCCATCATTCTGACTGCCAACCATGTTACCACCTTGCTGTCTCAGCTGCTGACTCACGGGCAACCTGCAACCCTCTTCTCCTGATGATGAAGCCCCTTCTGCACCCGGCTTCCAAGTGCGATCGACTTCATCATCGAATTGTGTCTGCATGTCACTGATGTCCTCCTCAGGTTGCTTAACAGTGTCTGCTTCAGGAGCCTGAACGCTCGGAACATCACCTCCCATGACACTCTCCTTAACACTACTTGCCCGCCTAGTGGAGGAAGTGGCGGATGTCTCCTCCACTTCTTTACTGAGCAGTAGCTGCTGACTGTCCTCTATTAGATCATCCTCACTGAATAGTGGAGCTGAACCCAAAGCACAAGATACTGGGGGGGGGGGAAGAAAGTAAAGGACATAGGCAATGGGAAGACAGGGACTGCTCCCGGGCCATGCCAACTGAGGGTTGTGTCTGAGGAAGTCACGACAGTTGACTGGGGGTGTCAAGATGTAACTTGTGATGAAGTGGATGACAGTGTTAACCAATCGATGACAGCAAATGGGTTGCTGGTCAAGACACGACCACCAGCTGATACCGGGACATCAGGCCTCGCTGCGACTCCTGCTGCCACTCACCTCTAGTCTGCAACTTCTGTGACCTCTGCCACTCCTCTTTACCAATTCTGGCAATTCTCTGCCGGACATACTTAGTGCATATATGAGGGGAGGACAATATGCTACACTATGCTTAAAACACTATTTTTGGACAACAGCAGCAGGTGTGTAACCAGGTCTGGCCTTTCACACTAACTACCCAATCAGCACTTGCACATAAAACAAAATGCAAAAGCTCTCAGATGCACATAAGTGGGATGCCCTGATTAGGCCAGCTGAATGTGCTCCAGCAAGGGTAAAAAAAGGTTTTGGTACAAAAGCAAGAGGTGTATAGTTTTGGGCAGGTGTGTAGTTTTGTCTGGCTTTTCACACTAACTAGCCAATCAGCAGTTGAACATAAAACAAAATGCAAAAACTGTCAGATGCACTTAAGTGGGATGACCCAATTAGGCCAGCTTAATACGCTCCAGCAAGCTTAAAACAAGGTTTAGGGGCAAAAGCAAGAGGTCTATGTTTTTGGGCAGGTGTGTAGTTTTGTCTGGCCTTTCACACTAACTGGGCCTTGAAAACTTGAAAATAAAACATTGCTAAATGCTACGTGGGATGCCCTGATGAGGGCAGTTCAATAAACAGGAAAAAATTGTTACATCATTTACATGTACGCATAGGTTACACTTAATAGAGCACAATACACTTTTAGTGCTCTGCTCACCCTACTGCCTGGCTACTATTAGCTTTTATGAAGAAAAAAAAAATAAAGCCTTTGCAATTGTAGACAGACACCACTGCTGCAGCACATTGTGTCCCAAGCCCTGTCCCTTCCCTGTCACTGCTCCTATGCTTAAATTCTGACATGTGAATTGCTGCTGCTGCTGCACATGTACACTCTCAATCTGCCTCTCTCTCTCCCTGTCTCTCTCTTTCTCTCTCCCCCCCTGTCCATCTCTATCTCTCTCCCCCCCTGTCCATCTCTATCTCTCTCTCTCCCTGTCTGTTTCTCTCTCTCTCCCTGTCTTTCTCTCTCCCTGTCTATCTCTATCTTTCTCTCTCCCTTTTTGACTCTCTCTCTCTCTCCCCGTCTTTCTCTCTCCCTGTCACCAGAATAAACCACTGAAATGAGGGGCCGCAAGATGGCCGCCGATTATATAGGGCTGTAACATAACTGGGGTGGCTGGCTGCTAATAGGCTGCATGCTTCATGTGTCATCCCACCTTGCCACCTTCCCAGGATTACTTGCCCCATGTCCTGACATGTGGATCACAGCGATATTTGGATTCATTATGAATCAATTTTTTTCTGAAATTTGTAACGAATGCGGATTAATCTGATCTGATTCGCTCATCGCTAATTATGTTCAAAGACTCCGACACTTATAAAGATGATGTGTCATCTCAACCAAAATGCACCCAAAATACTTTTATCTATTGTATTTTATCTGGAAACCTCCAAAGAACCTTAATAGAATCATAGAAACATAGAAGGATGATGGCCGAAGAAGACCATACGGTCCATCTAGTCAGTCCTTATGTATATACTGTATGTTCTCTGTATCTTATGTATATACTGTATGTTCTCTGTATCTTATGTGTATACTGTATGATCTCTTTATCTTATGTGTATCCTGTATGTTCTCTGTATCTTATGTATATACTGTATGTTCTCTGTATCTTATGTATATACTGTATGTTCTCTTTATCTTATGTGTATACTGTATGTTCTCTGTATCTTATGTGTATACTGTATGTTCTCTGTATCTTATGTGTATACTGTATGTTCTCTGTATCTTATGTATATACTGTATGTTCTCTGTATCTTATGTATATACTGTATGTTCTCTGTATCTTATGTGTATACTGTATGTTCTCTGTATCTTATGTGTATACTGTATGTTCTCTGCATCTTATGTATATACTGTATGTTCTCTGTATCTTATGTATATACTGTATGTTCTCTGTATCTTATGTATATACTGTATGTTCTCTGTATCTTATGTATATACTGTATGTTCTCTGCATCTTATGTATATACTGTATGTTCTCTGCATCTTATGTATATACTGTATGTTCTCTGTATCTTATGTGTATACTGTATGTTCTCTGTATCTTATGTATATACTGTATGTTCTCTGTATCTTATGTATATACTGTATGTTCTCTGTATCTTATGTATATACTGTATGTTCTCTGCATCTTATGTATATACTGTATGTTCTCTGTATCTTATGTGTATACTGTATGTTCTCTGCATCTTATGTGTATACTGTATGTTCTCTGTATCTTAGGATAGATGGAGGCTTATCCCAGGCATGTTTAAATTCAGTGACTGTGAATTGTTTACCTTCCTCTCCTGGAAGTTTGTTCCTGGCATGTGCTACTCTTTCTGTAACATAATATTTTCTAACATTGCTCCTGATCTTCCCTCCGACCAGCTTCAGGTTAGGCCCCTTTTTCTATCATTAATTTTCTTTTTAAAAACACTTCCCTCCTGAACCTTATTCCCTCCTGTGGCATATATAAAGGTCTCCATCATGTCCCCCCTCTCCCTTCTTTCCTCCAGACAAATTAAGTTCTATAAGTCTCTTCTGATAAGTTTTAAGTTTAAGTCCTTCCACCATTTTTGTTGCCGGCCTTTGGACCCGTTCTATTTGAATAATGTCTTTTTGCAGGGGAGGTCTCCAGAACTGCACACAGTATTCTAGCTGTGGCCTCACCAGGGCTCTATACAGTGGCATCACAACCTCCCTCGTCCTACTGGTGATGCCTCGAGCTATGCAGCCGAGTATCCTGTAGCGATAACCCTTATCGCCGGAGGGCTTCACCGCCTGAGACGTCCTTTTCCCAGTGGTGAGAGGTGCTGCAGGAATTCCCGAGTCATCCGAGAGGAAACAGGAACAGCCCTTACAAGGGCTAGTGAATTGTAATATAGCGTTTCCTCCAATAAGAGACAGAACTCAGTATTGAGGGTGAAGATGAACTTCCTTTATTAGTGCCACCTTGTGCCTTATATGCAAGTCTCCATGCAAGGGGACCTCCCCCGTGGACCTGATGGAGAACTGCATGACAAACACACAGACCAATGGGAGCAGGCCACACAATCCCTCAACTCTGCCGGTAACACAATCAGTAGAACAATAGCAGTCTGTAACACAATCAACAATGCAATGACAGTCTGTAACGTAATCAATAGCACAATGACATTGTCTGTGACATGCTCAAGAAAATGAAAGTAATGAGTCTATGCAAAAGTAGAAAAAAAAAAGCAGAAACAATGCCTTTAAAATCCAAAAGGCATAGAGTCTGTCACATATCCTGCTTGCTTTTTCCACTGCCTGGCTACACTGTCCACTCATCTTGCAGCTTTCAGTAATCAGTATCCCTAAATCTTTCTCCTCCAAGGTCCTGGTTAACACAGTGCTGCCCATACGGTGCTCAGAGCCGGGATTCCTTCTACCCAAGTGCAGGATTTTACATTTAGAGACATTAAACTCTCAGCTTTGACCATTTATCCAGTAAAATTAAATCATTTTCAATGTTGCCGACACCTCCAGGAATATCCACCCTATTACTAACCTTTGTATCATCAGCAAACAGGCAAACTTTTCCTACCAAGCCTTCTCCTATGTCACTTACACACATATTACACAGAATGGGGCCCGGGACTGAGCCTTCTCCTATGTCACTTACACACATATTACACAGAATGGGGCCCAGGACTGATCCTTCTCCTATGTCACTTACACACATATTACACAGAATGGGGCCCAGGACTGAGCCTTCTCCTATGTCACTTACACACATATTACACAGAATGGGGCCCAGGACTGATCCTTCTCCTATGTCACTTACACACATATTACACAGAATGGGGCCCAGGACTGAGCCTTCTCCTATGTCACTTACACACATATTACACAGAATGGGGCCCAGGACTGAGCCTTCTCCTATGTCACTTACACACATATTACACAGAATGGGGCCCAGGACTGAGCCTTCTCCTATGTCACTTACACACATATTACACAGAATGGGGCCCAGGACTGAGCCTTCTCCTATGTCACTTACACACATATTACACAGAATGGGGCCCAGGACTGAGCCTTCTCCTATGTCACTTACACACATATTACACAGAATGGGGCCCAGGACTGAGCCTTCTCCTATGTCACTTACACACATATTACACAGAATGGGGCCCAGGACTGATCCTTCTCCTATGTCACTTACACACATATTACACAGAATGGGGCCCAGGACTGAGCCTTCTCCTATGTCACTTACACACATATTACACAGAATGG
The DNA here is from genome assembly GCA_027917425.1 of Gastrophryne carolinensis. Taxonomy (NCBI): domain Eukaryota; kingdom Metazoa; phylum Chordata; class Amphibia; order Anura; family Microhylidae; genus Gastrophryne; species Gastrophryne carolinensis. The sequence continues at coordinate 647,495,842 of CM051234.1, read as the reverse complement.
GGCCCAGGACTGAGCCTTCTCCTATGTCACTTACACACATATTACACAGAATGGGGCCCAGAACTGAGCCTTCTCCTATGTCGCTTACACACATATTACACAGAATGGGGCCCAGGACTGAGCCTTCTCCTATGTCACTTACACACATATTACACAGAATGGGGCCAGTATACACACTCAGTGGTCCCAGTTTTAGACTAGTTTAGTGTGCTCCCAAGATTCCTACTGTAGTAGTTAAGTGGTTTTAGACCTGCCTCTTTTTAGGTGAAAGAGAGGTGGTTACCTAACAAATGGAAACACTTAAAAATATCAATAAAACAGCACTAATAACATCCTATTCTATAAACTCTAACTACATTTTGAAGAATTTCATGTAAAGAAGGAGACAATAATGCAAATGATTAAATCAATATTGCATGAGTCCTTAAACATTTTCTTTGGACCAACGCCACATTTATCTTTGATTGACTCTTGGGTCCTGAAACCTAAACACTATACTAAGATACATACACTTTACTATGGAATGGCCTCCACCCACTCCCAGCCATATACCCCACAGAGACTGACTCTTGCACTCAGACAGTCATGAACTAATACATTTTATTGTACATAGCTAAAAAACACACAAGTTAAAAACAAGATAACTGTGCCATAAGAAATGCGCCACCAGGGGGAGCCTACACTCCTATTAAATTCCTCACAAGTCTGTACTGCTATTAGCCCATATGACTATATTGCATCTGTGCAGCATATATATATATATATATATAAATGATCTAAAGTGACAGTGCTTCTCTAAGTGCATACATCTCAAATAAATACCATCAAAACATACAAATTAATAGTGCAAATTATCAGAAGACCTCAGTACAAGATTAAAGTGCAACAGTGCCAAACATCTCATGAATAAACAAAATGTGCTTACTTATGTGTATAATAGGCTGCCCCCCCGGGGCTGCGACCAACGCATTTCGAGCCTTACCAGGCTCTTGCTCACGGCCAGTGCTGAATGGAATATCCCATCGGGTGGTGGGGGCGCTACCGGCCCCCTTAAATACACACCCGCCTGCCCGCTCCCGTGCCGGGTCCTCAGTAAGCGTGTGCACGCCAGTGCACTCCAGCCGGAAGTGTGCCGGCCCGCTCACGTGACCCCTCCGCGACCGCGCCCCACCAAACGTGCGCCTCGCTTGTCACGCAGCGCAACACGCCCCTCAGCCTGTCAAAACAGACTGAGGCAGAAAAGGACTGAGGAGATCCGGCCCTGCAACAGACAGGCGAGGGAGCGCCACTCCCCAACCACCTCTAATGCGACATCCTCCCTACAGACATACATTAAAAAAATATATAGTGCAACTACATATTACAATTATACCAATGTGTAACAATATCTATATCCATATATTTTCATCATTGCGGACATATGCTATGGCGTAAAGGTCTCCTAATATACTGCACACCCTCCATTGGGGTGTTAATTATCCCTCTTACTATATTGTGTAGCTATATTGTGGCACCCCTCCAAACTTCCACTATCAAATAACTCCCAACCCAGGGGCACCCCTACAGATCTGGGGATTAATCCCCCCCCCCCCCCGGGCACTGAGTAAATGATTACCACAGCATACAAACTAAAGCTGGGTAAGTATGTATAAACCTGGGGTTGATCTGCCTGGAATCAAGCAACTAGCTAATCAAAAACAAACCATGTGACCAGTGGACGGCAAAGGTAAGTCGAGACTGCTATACCCTCTAATTCAATCCACCCCTACAGTGTGTCCCCCACAGAGAAGGTAAAGACAAATCACATGAATGGCTGTCTTTTGGACAATACTAAGATATATAACATTTACAGGTTCTTAGTCTATCAAAAAACATGATAAATGGTTCAAAGTTCTCTGAAAAATAGATGGTAAATACCACTCAGGTTGTATTTCCTGATCAACAGGTAATGAGACTTGTATCAATTGAACAGTTCTTGGCACGGCACTTGGTTTACCCAGTGGGTCATAGGTTAAAGCCCTAGGCCTTCTTCTTTCTCTAGTGGATATTTTTCTACTTACCAAGTCTTCTGATGTCTCAGTTTCTGCATCGTCAGGTTCAACTAAAGTTGTTTAATTCTCTGGTTCGGCAAGTTCTAAGTCCATGATTGTAGCAACTGTTTCAATGTTTTCAGATGTTTCTTCTGGATTTGCTTCATGGCTTTGTGGAATTTGTTCACAACTTGCACTTTCATTTGCTGGTATTTGTGGTGTCAACTCTGTAGCTTCAGGGTCTAACACATTCCCGTTTCATTGATAGTGACTTCCTTTTGGCATTCTCAATATATAGGTGTTATCTTCTTCATCTGAACTGTCAAAGTTGTTTTCTCTAGGTTGATTTCTTACTTCAAGATTTCCTCCTTGTAGTGTCCCTTTAACATAGTTCTTAGCTGGGCCAAGGTAAGATTGTTCTTCATCTCCTGTGATGCAACCCAGGATATCAATGATTTCTTCATCTTGGTTCCTTTTCTGAGCCCCCAAGTCTATCTGGTGATTAAGATTGGTATACGACAGTCTCTCCCTCTGCTCTCGCTCCCTGTTCTGGCCATTTATCTTGAACTTATCCTGATGATGATCTCTGGAGTGGGACTGGTTCTCTTTGTTGGAGTCCTAGGCTTTAACTTGCTTGGAGACTTGCTAGTGCCTAATACTCCTTCCAGCGTGGTAGCTGATTCTTGCACAGTCTGCTGCAGAGCAAGGAACTGACTCTTAGCTCTCTCAGCACCTTCTGTTGGGAGGATATCTCCTCCTCAGGCGCCAAACTGTTTATGTGTCCCTTACCCCTTAAACTGGGCTAACTTCTGCAAGAATGCCATTGTAACATCCTCTTCCTCACTCTCTTCTAGCTAAAAATGTAGTAATGGCTGCTGTCAGGCATTGGAGTGTGCAAGCATGGGTGAGCCATTCTTCGGGTGACTTAGCGTACCTTGCATTGGCAGGAGGGATTCACTGATGACATCAAGTTGCTGCTGCACATCCATGACTGTCCCTCTTATAGAACAAGGCACTTTTCTGTTAGAATCAGTTAAATTATTCACTGCCCGTGCACTGTCGCTTTAAGACTAAGACGTGTGTGGTGGGACTTGTGCCGAGGATCACAATGGAGTAGCTAAGTATCAGTCACTAATATGCATGCCAGCTCCCCTGTGACTCTGATCCTGCAGCTGGTGGTGGTCACTGTCTCAGTAGTGCAGCTGACAATGTGTCCAATGTGTATTGGCAGAGGCACTCTGACCCAAATATATTAACCTATATCCTATTATCCAATCCCAAATCAACACATATACCCAAAGGAAACAAGCCACAAGTTTTTAGCCATCTTGGAAACACCCTTCCTCCATTTTGTAACTGTCACGCTCGGGGTAACTCCAGCCCTCTTGATAAACTCACAACCCCCAATCTCCACAGCCAGCTTCACCTGTAGGAGCCCCCGCTTGCCGGGACGCAAGAAACGCCTACCCGGGATCGGTTGCCCCCAGGACTTAATGGCTCAAAGGATGTAAGCTTATATGTGGGAGGTCTGGAGAACCAATAGCAAGAGCGTGGGTGACGGAAGTCCAGAGACAGGCCAGAGGTCGACAACGGAAAGGCAGAGATCGTAGCGTCACCAAGGGTCAGGCAGAACGTAGTCGGGGTACAGGCAAGGTCGGCAACTAGGGTTCAGATCGAGAGTGGTCAGTACAATCAAGGTCGGCAACAGGATAAACTTCACAAGACAAGGCAAACAAGGTACTAAGCGCTATCACAGGCACTGAGCATCTGATGGCATGAACCCTTTATAGGAAGCTAGAATGATTGAGACTGGGGAATTGAGTGTGTGATTGGTGCAACTGGGAACTAGGAATCAATTGGGAGATCATGGGCTCATTGGCCCAGACAAGGAAGGGGGCGTAAGCCCTACTGAAGACTAGGGCTCATTGGCCCTTTAAACTAGTCCACCGGTGGGCGCGCACAGAACAGCGCCGCCGGAGGGAATAAGTCACACGTGCTCGCGCCCGCGCGCAAGCACGTCGACTGGAGCCGGAGCTGAGAGCGGGGGGCGTGGCCGAGCTGGGCACCGCTCGAGCCGCCTCCGCTTGAGCAGATGCCGCACGGCCAGGACTTCGGGCCGGGAGCCGCACCGCCAGCCGCCCGGGGATGACGCGGGAACGGGGGCACGGTGAGTGAGAGCTGACACTACCCCCCCTTCACGAGGGGCCTCCGGACCCTCACCCGGTTTCCCCAGATTGTCACGATGAAACTTCTTTACCAGGGCCCTGTCATGAACATCCCTTGCTGCTATCCAGCACCTTTCCTCTGGACCGTAGCCAACCCAGTCAACCAAATATTGTAATGAATTCCGCACTTTACGTGAATCCAGTATCTTATTTACTTCATATTCAGGCTCATTATCAATCAGAATTGGCGAAGGACCAGCAGGAGGAGTGTTCTTAGCTGGTTTTAACAGCGAAACGTGGAAAGAATTAGGGATTTTCATAGTCGGCGGAAGTTGAACTTTAAAAGACACATTGTTCAACTTCTTGATAATCGGAAAAGGACCAATGAACTTTGGCCCTAATTTACTAGAGGATTGACGCCTACCCGAAGAACAGGTTCCTGTGACCTGCGGCGGTCAGCGAATTTCTTGTACCTCAAGCCGATAGTTTTTAGACTTTCCTGGACGCGCGCCCAAATATCCCTCCGTTCCTGTAGCCACTCCTCCAATGCCGATAAATTGAAAGGTGACCCTGAAAGGGAAGAGGCTCTAGGATTTTTCCCCAGATTACAAAAAAAAGGAGATACCTTAGTACTCTCACTAGGTGCGTTATTGTAAGCGAACTCAGCAAAATCAATAAATTCCGCCCATTGCTCTTGCGCATCAGAGACATAACATCTTAAGTATTGTTCTAAAGTTTGATTTGTTCTTTCTGTCTGCCCATTAGACTGGGGATGATAGGCAGATGAAAGAGAAATCTGAATACCCAGCCGCGAACAGAAGTGTTTCCAAAACCGCGAAGTAAATTGGACACCCCGATCAGACACTATATTAGACGGAATACCATGGATACGAAAAATGTGCGAAGTAAACGATCCACGACCACCCAAATTACAGTATTTCCACGTGAGGGAGGCAAATCTACTATAAAATCCATTGAAATATGAGTCCATGGTTCAGCAGGAATTTCAAGTGGAACCAAACCCCCACTAGGGGCCTTGTGAACCCCTTTACTTCGCGCACAAACTGAGCAAGCGTCGATAAAGGCAGTAACATCGCGTCTCATGGAAGGCCACCATACATGACGTCGGGCTAGCATTAACGTCTTACGGTTACCCAAATGACCTGCAGTTTTAGCGTCGTGAAATTCGCGAATTACATCTGAACGCAGGTGCGGCGGAACAAACTGACACCCCACCGGTACATCACTAGGAGACTCATTTTGAAACGGCGCCAAGGTATTAGAGAGATCAGGAAGTAAGGCCCCGACCACACAACCCGTGGGTAGAATAGGTTCACCAATATCACCCCGATCCTTACATTCACCGAACATACGAGATAGAGCATCGGCTTTGGTATTTTTTACACCCGGCTTGAAAGTAATTATAAAATTAAAGCGCGAGAAGAACAATGTCCAACGTGCCTGACGAGAGTTCAGCCTCTTGGCAGAACCAATGTATTCGAGATTTTTGTGATCGGTATACACAGTTATAGGATGCACTGAACCCTCCAACCAGTGACGCCATTCATCAAACGCCAGTTTAACAGCTAATAATTCCCTATTTCCAACATCATAATTTTGTTCCGCGGTACTGAATTTACGAGAAAAATAGGCGCATGGATGTAGGCGCTCCGGGTTACCGGAATATTGTGACAATACAGCACCCACTCCCAGCTCAGAAGCATCCACTTCAATAATGAAGGCTTTTTGAACATCTGGATGAACTAACACAGGTGCCGAAGTGAAGGCCCGTTTTAAGGTCAGGAAGGCCTCACAGACAGAGGGAGACCAGTTAGCAGAAAAAGCCCCTTTCCGTGTCAGGTTGGTGAGAGGAGCTACAACATGGGAAAAACCCTTGATGAAACGCCGATAAAAATTCGCAAACCCAAGGAAACGTTGCAATTCTTTTAGTGTCTTGGGTTGAACCCAATCCTGAACTGCCGAAACTTTCTCCATGTCCATTTCTAAACCCTGACTGGAAATTACATATCCCAAGAAGGGAACCGTGGTGACCTCAAACATACATTTAGAAAGTTTAGCATATAAGTTGTTATCTCTTAATTTTTGTAGTACCAATTTTACATGACATCTGTGTTCAACCAGAGAATTAGAAAAAATTAGAATATCATCCAAGTAGATGACCACAAATCTACCGAGATACTCTCTGAATATATCGTTTACAAAATCTTGAAAAACGGCAGGGGCATTACAGAGACCAAAGGGCATAACCAGGTACTCGTAATGGCCATCTTTCACATTAAAAGCAGTTTTCCACTCATCCCCCTGCCGAATGCGAATCAAATTGTACGCTCCTCTTAAGTCTAACTTAAAAAAAATTCGAGCTCCAACCACTTGATTGAACAGATCCCCAATGAAAGGCAAGGGATATCTGTTTTTAACTGTAATTTTATTCAAGGCACGGTAATCAATGCATGGTCGCAGGCCGCCATCCTTTTTCTCTACAAAAAAGAACCAGGCTCCAGCAGGTGAGGTAGAGGGACGGATAAACCCCTTTTTTAAATTTTCGGTAATGTACTCCCTCATTGCCTGCTCCTCGGGCATGGTGAGGTTATAGATTTTCCCTCTAGGGGGAATCGTACCAGGAAGCAGGTCAATAGGGCAGTCGTAGGACCGATGAGGAGGAAGAGTATCAGCAGAGCGTTCGGAGAACACATCTACCCAGTCTGCATATGGTTGAGGTAATCCCTGAGGTAGCACTTGAACACCTCTGAGGCTTGTAGAAAAACAGTGATCCATGCAGTAATCGCTCCACTTAGTCAACTCCCCAACCCGCCAATCTAATACTGGGTTGTGGAGTTGCAACCAGGGGTATCCCAAAACCACTGGAGTTTCTGGACAGTCAAAGACAAAAAAATTCTAAGTACTCAGAGTGGGAAGAGCCAACAGTTAATCTGAGAGGTGGGGTCTTGGTGTTTATGGGTCCCCCCTGGATAGCCTTCCCATTTATAGCCAAAACCCGTAGGGATCTCTCAAGAGGAACTAAAGGGATACCTAAAATGGAGATCATGCTCCTGTCCAAAACGTTCCCCGTAGCACCACTGTCAATAAAGGCGGGAACTGTATGCTTAGAGGAACCCCAAAACAGGTCAATAGGCACGAGCATCTTATTTTGGTGAGAGTTGCAAACTTACTCACCTAGATCAGCACTCCCTTCCTGATCTAGGTGCGGGAGTTTTCCGCCGGTTTCCCCTTGTTTGGACAAGACCCAGCAAAATGACCCAAATTCCCGCAATATAAGCATAACCCCTTGGATCGCCTACGCTGCTTCTCTTCTTGGGATAGCCGGGTTCTACCTAATTGCATGGGCTCTTCCTGGGAAGATGATGAGGTACTTTCCCCACGGGCAACTGGGGAATAAGGACTCTGGAAAGACCTGAGGGACATGGGAGCCCTGGCTCTCTCCCTAGCCCTCTCTCTAAGACGTCGGTCTACCTTAATGGAGACCTGCATTAATTGATCCAGGTCCGCTGGTGCCTGCTCCTCGGGCATGGTGAGGTTATAGATTTTCCCTCTAGGGGGAATCGTACCAGGAAGCAGGTCAATAGGGCAGTCGTAGGACCGATGAGGAGGAAGAGTATCAGCAGAGCGTTCGGAGAACACATCTACCCAGTCTGCATATGGTTGAGGTAATCCCTGAGGTAGCACTTGAACACCTCTGAGGCTTGTAGAAAAACAGTGATCCATGCAGTAATCGCTCCACTTAGTCAACTCCCCAACCCGCCAATCTAATACTGGGTTGTGGAGTTGCAACCAGGGGTATCCCAAAACCACTGGAGTTTCTGGACAGTCAAAGACAAAAAAATTCTAAGTACTCAGAGTGGGAAGAGCCAACAGTTAATCTGAGAGGTGGGGTCTTGGTGTTTATGGGTCCCCCCTGGATAGCCTTCCCATTTATAGCCAAAACCCGTAGGGATCTCTCAAGAGGAACTAAAGGGATACCTAAAATGGAGATCATGCTCCTGTCCAAAACGTTCCCCGTAGCACCACTGTCAATAAAGGCGGGAACTGTATGCTTAGAGGAACCCCAAAACAGGTCAATAGGCACGAGCATCTTATTTTGGTGAGAGTTGCAAACTTACTCACCTAGATCAGCACTCCCTTCCTGATCTAGGTGCGGGAGTTTTCCGTCGGTTTCCCCTTGTTTGGACAAGACCCAGCAAAATGACCCGAATTCCCGCAATATAAGCATAACCCCTTGGATCGCCTACGCTGCTTCTCTTCTTGGGATAGCCGGGTTCTACCTAATTGCATGGGCTCTTCCTGGGAAGATGATGAGGTACTTTCCCCACGGGCAACTGGGGAATAAGGACTCTGGAAAGACCTGAGGGACATGGGAGCCCTGGCTCTCTCCCTAGCCCTCTCTCTAAGACGTCGGTCTACCTTAATGGAGACCTGCATTAATTGATCCAGGTCCGCTGGTGCCTGCTCCTCGGGCATGGTGAGGTTATAGATTTTCCCTCTAGGGGGAATCGTACCAGGAAGCAGGTCAATAGGGCAGTCGTAGGACCGATGAGGAGGAAGAGTATCAGCAGAGCGTTCGGAGAACACATCTACCCAGTCTGCATATGGTTGAGGTAATCCCTGAGGTAGCACTTGAACACCTCTGAGGCTTGTAGAAAAACAGTGATCCATGCAGTAATCGCTCCACTTAGTCAACTCCCCAACCCGCCAATCTAATACTGGGTTGTGGAGTTGCAACCAGGGGTATCCCAAAACCACTGGAGTTTCTGGACAGTCAAAGACAAAAAAATTCTAAGTACTCAGAGTGGGAAGAGCCAACAGTTAATCTGAGAGGTGGGGTCTTGGTGTTTATGGGTCCCCCCTGGATAGCCTTCCCATTTATAGCCAAAACCCGTAGGGATCTCTCAAGAGGAACTAAAGGGATACCTAAAATGGAGATCATGCTCCTGTCCAAAACGTTCCCCGTAGCACCACTGTCAATAAAGGCGGGAACTGTATGCTTAGAGGAACCCCAAAACAGGTCAATAGGCACGAGCATCTTATTTTGGTGAGAGTTGCAAACTTACTCACCTAGATCAGCACTCCCTTCCTGATCTAGGTGCGGGAGTTTTCCGTCGGTTTCCCCTTGTTTGGACAAGACCCAGCAAAATGACCCGAATTCCCGCAATATAAGCATAACCCCTTGGATCGCCTACGCTGCTTCTCTTCTTGGGATAGCCGGGTTCTACCTAATTGCATGGGCTCTTCCTGGGAAGATGATGAGGTACTTTCCCCACGGGCAACTGGGGAATAAGGACTCTGGAAAGACCTGAGGGACATGGGAGCCCTGGCTCTCTCCCTAGCCCTCTCTCTAAGACGTCGGTCTACCTTAATGGAGACCTGCATTAATTGATCCAGGTCCGCTGGTGCCTGCTCCTCGGGCATGGTGAGGTTATAGATTTTCCCTCTAGGGGGAATCGTACCAGGAAGCAGGTCAATAGGGCAGTCGTAGGACCGATGAGGAGGAAGAGTATCAGCAGAGCGTTCGGAGAACACATCTACCCAGTCTGCATATGGTTGAGGTAATCCCTGAGGTAGCACTTGAACACCTCTGAGGCTTGTAGAAAAACAGTGATCCATGCAGTAATCGCTCCACTTAGTCAACTCCCCAACCCGCCAATCTAATACTGGGTTGTGGAGTTGCAACCAGGGGTATCCCAAAACCACTGGAGTTTCTGGACAGTCAAAGACAAAAAAATTCTAAGTACTCAGAGTGGGAAGAGCCAACAGTTAATCTGAGAGGTGGGGTCTTGGTGTTTATGGGTCCCCCCTGGATAGCCTTCCCATTTATAGCCAAAACCCGTAGGGATCTCTCAAGAGGAACTAAAGGGATACCTAAAATGGAGATCATGCTCCTGTCCAAAACGTTCCCCGTAGCACCACGGTCAATAAAGGCGGGAACTGTATGCTTAGAGGAACCCCAAAACAGGTCAATAGGCACGAGCATCTTATTTTGGTGAGAGTTGCAAACTTACTCACCTAGATCAGCACTCCCTTCCTGATCTAGGTGCGGGAGTTTTCCGCCGGTTTCCCCTTGTTTGGACAAGACCCAGCAAAATGACCCGAATTCCCGCAATATAAGCATAACCCCTTGGATCGCCTACGCTGCTTCTCTTCTTGGGATAGCCAGGTTCTACCTAATTGCATGGGCTCTTCCTGGGAAGATGATGAGGTACTTTCCCCACGGGCAACTGGGGAATAAGGACTCTGGAAAGACCTGAGGGACATGGGAGCCCTGGCTCTCTCCCTAGCCCTCTCTCTAAGACGTCGGTCTACCTTAATGGAGACCTGCATTAATTGATCCAGGTCCGCTGGTGGGGGGAAATTGACTAATGCATCCTTGATGCTTTCCGACAGTCCCACCCTGAATTGACTACATAGAGCGGGATCGTTCCACCTAGATTCGATAGCCCAGCGACGGAATTCAGCACTGTAGTCTTCAGCCGAATTCCGCCCTTGCTTTAAGGCCCGAAGCCTATTCTCTGCTGTTGACTGTTGATCAGGATCAGCATATAAAACGCCCATAGCACTAAAGAAGGCTGTCACTGATTGTAGGGCAGTATCATGAGATGGCAAACTAAAGGCCCAGGACTGCGGGTCTCCTTGAAGCAGAGAAATGACTAGGCCTACTCGTTGGGTCTCAGTGCCTGAAGAGATAGGTCTCAGCTTGAAATACAGTTCGCAGGCATTCTTGAAATTGGAAAATGTTGCTCGTTCTCCAAAAAATTTTCCAGGCAGTGGAATCTTAGGTTCAGAGATATGAGGTGGTACAGAGGAAGCCGGTAATTGACGGGACTCCTGAGTGGCCACTCTTTGAGCGAGTTAGTTTATAGCCGTGGCCATAGCTTGCACCTGCTGTACCAGGTCATCCATCTTGTGGCCTATGATATTGTCACGCTCGGGGTAACTCCAGCCCTCTTGATAAGCTCACAACCCCCAATCTCCACAGCCAGCTTCACCTGTAGGAGCCCCCGCTTGCCGGGACGCAAGAAACGTCTACCCGGGATCGATTGCCCCCAGGACTTAATGGCTCAAAGGATGTAAGCTTATATGTGGGAGGTCTGGAGAACCAATAGCAAGAGCGTGGGTGACGGAAGTCCAGAGACAGGCCAGAGGTCGACAACGGAAAGGCAGAGATCGTAGCGGCACCAAGGGTCAGGCAGAACGTAGTCGAGGTACAGGCAAGGTCGGCAACTAGGGTTCAGATCGAGAGGAGTCAGTTCAGGCAGAGGTCGGCAACAAGGGTTCAGATCGAGAGTGGTTGGTACAATCAAGGTCGGCAACAGGATAAACTTCACAAGACAAGGCAAACAAGGTACTAAGCGCTATCACAGGCACTGAGCATCTGATGGCATGAACCCTTTATAGGAAGCTAGAATGATTGAGACTGGGGAATTGAGTGTGTGATTGGTGCAACTGGGAACTAGGAATCAGTTGGGAGATATGGGAGTTAGCCCAAGCCCATCTATGGGCTCATTGGCCCAGACAAGGAAGGGGGCGTAAGCCCTACTGAAGACTAGGGCTCATTGGCCCTTTAAACTAGTCCTCCGGCGGGCGCGCACAGAACAGCGCCGCCGGAGGGAATAAGGCACACGTGCTCGCGCCCGCGCGCGAGCACGTCGGCTGGAGCCGGAGCTGAGAGCGGGGGGCGTGGCCGAGCTGGGCACCACTCGAGCCGCCTCCGCTTGAGCAGATGCCGCACGGCCAGGACTTCGGGCCGGGAGCCGCGCCGCCAGCCGCCCGGGGACGACGCGCGAACGGCGACACGGTGAGTGAGAGCTGACAGTAACATTACAACTCATTCCAACAATTTATACATATTTTATAGCAGATCAAACCAATAAATTGTGTCTGTAGCACCACAATCCACCCTGTTGATCTTGGAAAAGATATGGAAAAATTGTTGCAACCATGTATCTGGTGGAAATATAAGGCATACCCACTATACCACAACATAAATTGCAAAGTTTGTTGATCAAAACAGTCTATATGTCTCTATAAGCTCTTAGGGGTACTCTCTTTTTGCTCTAATCTTCTCTCGTTCAGGGGTGGTCTTCTGGATGGCCTCTCAAATGGGTGATAATCTGTGAAGCGGAAAACAAAGCAGATTATCTGTTCCTTGTAAAAGTACAAAAACAGTAGATCCAGGTCCTTCAGCTACAATCTCACCCTTTACTGGTCTTTTGCCTGGGTCTCTAACTAGCACTTTGCCTCCAACCTGTACCCATTTACTATCCTCCCAAATAACATCAATAGGAAGGAGAGAAAATACACCAATGCTACCAAGGGGAGTCTTGCTATGTATTTTTTAAGGTTTGGGATTATACTGTTTCACTGTCCACTTAGACTGGGAAGTATCAATTAACTAGTCGGCCTCCCAGCCTTTCTCTTTCAGAATAGGGTCTAGGGTGAAAACAACTTCAAATTTTCCCGCTAGATTGCCCCATATTCCCAAATATGTGTCAACTGTCGTCAAGTCTGTTGAAGTTTCAATGTCGTATGAAGCCATGACCATGAATCTATTGGGCCCTAACTTTTGTGGAACTTCATTTGTGTATTGGAGTCTGCACTCCAAAACCCGGAACCCGTAGATCTGCTCCCACTATCTTCTCATAGGGGTACTTTTGGCTATTGGCCTAGAATTCACCAACAATACAGCCTGTAGTTAGGACCCAATCCCACCCCCTCAGTGTGTGTGTAGGTGTGAGTTTGTGTATCTGATCCTTTAATAACCCATTGTATCTTTCAATCAAACCAGCCGCCTGCGGATGGTAAGGGACATAGCACATCCAGTACACCCCTGAATCTTTGGCCCATTCTTGAACAGTTCTTCCAGTGAAGTGCGTTCCTTGATCGCTCTGAACTTCCTTTGGAAATCCATAGGCTAATGTCAGTTTCTGGAGCATCGGAAGGGTTGAAGCTTGATCTGCTCTTTTGCAAGGAAGGACGGGTAAAAGTCCTGAGAAGGTGTCCACTGCAGTGCAACAATAACGCAGTCCATTGATCCCTCGTGGAAGGGGGCCAACAAAATCCACCTGCCAAATCTCCGCAGGCCTAGTACCTCTTTTTATGGATCCGGTGGAATGTTTTTGTAATGGCCACTGTCGAACTTCTCCACATACGTTGCAATTCTCTATCGTAGTCTTTATCATGTCCATGTTTATCGGCAGGCCTCTCTGTCTAGCCCATTCATATGTGGCTTTGTGACCCAAATGCCCTGACTGTGGGCCCACCTATCCAAGCTCATTATCACAGGATCAGTCTGTTTAACCAAGGTCACCTTCGAAATCTCATCAGCCACCTGATTAAAATTGTCAAAATCCGGTACTAAGGGCATGTGTGCATCAACATGACCCACCCTTATGGTGCAGGAGTGAGCTTGTTCCAAAATGTACTCCCACAGGTCTTGGCCTCCCCACACAACTTTTATATGGATTTTCCAGTCATTTGATTTCCATGTGGGCATCCAGGCCGTGAGTCCTTTAAAAACTGCCCAGCTGTCAGTGTAGATGTTAATGCTGGGTGAAGGAACTTCTTGCAAAGTCATTAACAATGCTTTCAGCTCTGCATACTGGCTTGATCCTCCGATACCTGTCTCCTGAAGCACTGTGTTAGAACTTGGGCTGTATGCAGCTGCGATCCACTGATGCCGTGATAAGTTGATTGTGGCAGAACCATCAGTAAACCATGCTGACTCTCTTTGGTCTGCTGACAGTGATTCAAAGGGTGGAGCTTCCTGGATAGGAGAAGTGTTCAGGGCAGGAACTTCTTCTTGTGACTCAGTGCTGTTCACTGCAGTTTATCTGACATCCCCAGCTGCAATTCCCCCTCTCTCCTGAAGATAGCATTTCCACTTCATCAATGTCTGGTTTTGGGCTACAGTTGCCCTTGTGGTCAGTCCATTATATCGCCCCCACTCTGCGATGGTCAGTGCAGTGTGGATGGTGACTGGGTCTCTACCAGTAATGGGCTCCACATGCAGAAGTGCCATGTATGCCCCAAGCAGGTACTTTTCCAAGGGTGTATATCTTCTCTCATTTAATGCAATCCAATGGGTATGGTATGCTGCCCTTTCTTTTCATTGGGTTGCCACAAGCTCCAGGAAATCATGCTATTCTCCTCCACTATATGCAACTGAAATGGCATGCCTGGTCTCACAGGCCTTAGCCCTTGCAGCTGCAAAATGGCTTCTTTAGCAGCAGTTTGCAATTCAGGACCCCATTTCCCCATTATATTGTAGATGGGTCTGAGAATCAGCCCTAGGTGTGGGATAAATGACCTCCCAATACTCCAATGAACCTCTGTGCCTCATTCTTGGTGCTAGGGGGTGACAGTCCTTGAATAGTCTGCACGACTTTCTCAGGAATTCTCCTTGTTGGGCCGGCCCACATGATCCCTAGAAAATTAATCGCAGTGGCAGGTCCCTGAATTTTTGTCCTTGTTAATAGCCCACCCTTGGGCTTCCATATGCTGCATCAGCAAAGGAAAAGCGGCAGTCACGTTTTTCTTTGTTCCAGAGATCATGATGTCATCAATATAGTGAAATACTGCAATTTTCAGAATCATCATCTTCAAATCCCGGGCCACTAATCCATGGCAGATGGTAGCTGAGTGCCAGTATCCTTGGGGACAACTTGGAAGGTGTACTGAAGGTAATCCCAGCAGAAGGTAAACTGGTCTTGAGTTTCTGAGTCTATTGGGATAGAGAAAAAGGCATTAGAGAGATCGATCATGGCACAATATTCTGCAGTGTCTTTTGCAATTCTTTCGACTATGGAGATAATATCAGGTACAGCCGCTGCCAACGGAGGAGTCACTTTGTTAAAACCCCTGTCATCCACAGTCATTCTCCAGGAGCCATCATTTACTGGGAACACTGGAGCATTCAAAGGACTTACAGCTGGTCTAATGATTCCTACCCGTAACAGTTCTTCGATGGTTTCTCCAATCTCTGTGTGACCTTCTTGCAGCTTGTACTGCTTAAAGCATACCGGTTTCTCTGGCGGGGGATGTAGACAGGGGTCCATTTCACATGCCCTCTTACTACAGCCTTCACTGCCCTCATCAGATAGGGTTTGCGTTGATAGCCAAAAGTGAATTTGCCCAATTCAGATTCAACAGACTGACCTAAAAGTACATCTATGCCAAGGATGTTCTCTTCAACGTCAGAAACCAACACATTTACGCAGAAACCCGGTCCTTTACCAATTGCTAGTTTTACTCTAGTTCGGACTGCTGGTGTCTGCCCTCCCAAACCTTCTACGCAAATTATTTCTCCCTTGTGATTGGAAGGATTCCCCTGCAAGAGGGTGACTTCAGCTCCAGTGTCTACCAGAGCCATGACATGAGTGGGGCAAGATGATTTTCCCCAACAAACAGTGACAGGTACATATGGGCGTCGGTCTCCTGCTGTCACTACCCTCATTTCTTTTGCCTGGAGACCCACCTTCCCTTCACAAGGGATGAGAAACTTCCCAGTTCCTCCTCTTGTGATTCTCTAAATCTGCCCCAGGGTACAAGGATATGTTGTCTTTGTGGTGGGATTTGGAAATAACAGGGGAAATCTCCGTTAGCCTTTGCTTCCTTTTATCTAACCGCTTAGGCTTTATTTTGTCTATGGACCTAATGGGCTTTGTCCCGCCCCCCCTCCAGGAGGGAGGGCTGTAGCATCATGAATTCTACCCTGTTATCTTAGACCTCCTAATAATGCCAACAATGGGGCCTTAAGTTTACCAGGTTTAAAAGGTTCCATATCAGGCCCCATCCAATCATGAATATGGCTTAGTCCAGTTATACAACCCACCTCCCTTAATCTGGAGGCACCCTCAGTTATATTCCTCCAGGGGTAAGTGTTTTCCTCCAGGGGTAGGTGTTTTCCAGATCACTGGGATCAGCATATACCCGGTCTATTCCATCTCTAACAAGATCTAACAGTGAATGCTTTGCGCATTGCCTGGAACAGTTGTGGATCATGGGTCAATACACCCATGGCCACAGCTTTCTTACCTGACAAAACAATACTGTCGGCTCCCTCATCCCACAGTCGCAAAACCCAACTGATTAGAGGTTCCCCAGCTCTGTCGATATTGTCTTGCTAAGTCAGTCAATTCAGTCTGAGTATATTCCCGCAACTCCTCAACCTCAATATCTTTGGGGTTGCGGTAATGTACTTCACCATCAGCCATGTCTTCCCGGTCATGCTGTCTCTTCCTATGTTTAGTAATAAGCGGCCTAGCACATTTTTTAGGCTTTTCATCCTCATCAGTAAATTCAGTAACGACTATTTTTTCCTCACTAGGGGTTGACAAGGATAAGGAAGGAGAGGCGAACAACGCAGTTGTAAAACAAAGATGAGGAATGAGGAATGAGGAATATTAACACATGAGTGCTAACAATATATACAGTGACACATACAGTATGACAAGAAAAAAATAAAAAATGGGTGAGTTACCCAAATTGACCGCTGGGTGGTGCTATGGTGTAGCAAACAGTGTTACATATCACACTGTGTAAGGCATAATTAGACCAGTAAAAGAGAGCTTTTATCTGCAATAGATAATGTATATAAGTAACATTGCCAGGAGTGTGAGAACTCCTCTATCTCTAGATCAAACCAGCATACAGTAGTAAATACAAGAACAAAAATTAGACAAACAAAGAAAATTCTTACAGACAGACAGCACCAAGATGTAACCCTCAACATTTCGGTTTTTGGTAAACCTTCTTCAGGGGGGCAAAAAGCGGTACCAGTGTAGGAGACAACTAACCTTAAATACCCTAACTGG
Organism: Gastrophryne carolinensis; assembly: GCA_027917425.1. Lineage (NCBI taxonomy): Eukaryota > Metazoa > Chordata > Amphibia > Anura > Microhylidae > Gastrophryne > Gastrophryne carolinensis. The sequence goes on along the minus strand of CM051234.1, from coordinate 647,478,802 downwards.
TCCAGTGTGCTGCAAATGGCGCCAAAAGCGGGCGCACGCAGCGGTGCCGATACCCATCCCGACCATACAGTGATAGAGGCCAAAACAACCCCATATGCTGTTGGCGCACGGGGTGGGCAGCGGGGTCACTAGGGGTTGAGTCACTATCACTATATGAGGGTAAAGTAATCTTCCTTACTCTTTCTTTATTAACAGGCTTTTGAACTCTCTTATTTCTTATAGCATTGATAGACTTACTTATCTGGAGTTTGTCTTCCAATTCTTCTGCTCTACTTGCAGCAGTTTTGATGCACTCAGAAGCTACAGTAAGCTGACCCCTTAAATCCTGCACCTCCCCCTCTGCTCTTTTCCTTTTGTCTGTCTCTGTGCAGAGAGCGTGGACCCAGCCAAAAGAAGCCACACTCTTTCTTGCTGCAATTTTTAGATATGACATTTCAAGAGCAAATTTTTGTAAATGGTTTGTAACTGTATCATCCCATACCTTATTTTCTGGGTTGGCATATGTGGCCAGTTCCTCCGCTAAAGGAAACCATGGCCCCTCTTTTGCCCAGCTTGGTATATTGCGTCCCTCTTTTTTTCCTTTTATATTCTTGGCACCCTTTTATCCCTTAAAGAGTCTGCAAAACATTGTTGCTTGGTAAAATACAAATTAATCACCCACAAAAGTGCAACATCAGTAAGAACTCAGTGTAATCCTGGATGAGCCCCATGTTCTACTTGGGCGTAATTTAGCTAAAATTCACAAGTATATTTGCAGCCCTCAAATACATAAGGCAACTTATAAGCACAAATACATATATATCTCTAAAATGTAGCCTCGTTTGTCTGAAAGTTCATTTAAAACAATGAGTTTTGAGGATAAATGCACTACAGATTACTATTACTTCACAAGCAGGCAAGAGCCCAGGCAAAGAAAAACTTGTCATCATCATCTAGTGCTCCTCCTCCATCCTGCCAGTTATCCATAATGGAATCTATATCTACCAGACAACAATATGCACCCAGTCATCCTGTTGTCATGTGGCTGCACTCGTACTTGGGCAAGTTGTTGTTGGTGCAGTCGCTGCTATACCACCTGGTTGAGTCCACTGCATTAGGCAGCTAATGGGGTGCACCCAGCCCAGGTGGCATGTCCCCAGTCACCGTTTCTTCTCCAACAAGGCCATCCTCACTTTGCACAGTTACAGTTATGTGGAAGAGAAAGTAGGGCTGTCCATGCAACCGTCAGTGTGCAGCACAGTGCATGCAGCAGTAGATACTTGGAGCAGTAGCTACAGCCAAGGGCAATACATGTGTGTAACAGCACACTGGGTCAACCTTTTGCAACATGATGCTCCAACGCAACAAGGTCAGGTATTAATAACACCTCAGCGTTTCTGCCAATCCACTTCAGCTTTGAACACCAGGTGCCTATCCTTCTCCTCCTCAACAGACAGGAGACAGCAGGGTGTATCTTACTCTCCTCATCCTCCTCCATCCTTTCATCACTGCAAGGCGCAGCACTGCCACACCGTATTACACATGCTGAGTCTGGGTGAGAAAAGCCACACTGCTGAGGAATTGCTGCTGTGCATGCTTGAGGTAATCTCCCACTGGCTGTCTCCATGTCAACTTAGCTTGGGCAATGTGGTTGCAGATAATGGGAGGAACATTGTGGCTGCTCTGCGTCTAGGTCACATGACATATGCCCCATGCCTGGTGCATGTGATCAATCTAGTCATCAAATGCTTCTTAAAAACATATGTTGGTCTGGCGGATGTTCTGGCCATGTCCAGGAGGGTATGTGTTCGCTATAGCTGATCCTATGCCTTCAAACATTCTCTCCTAGATGTGCAGCATCAGAAAGGTCTTCCCGAACACCGCTTAATCTGCAATATCACTACACGCTGGAATTCCACCCTACACATGCTGGACCACCTCTACCACCAACTCAAAGCGGAAAATGATTTCTTCATGCAGCAAATGGCCATTTTTTTCAGGCAGTGTAAATTTCATGTCATTTGCTTAGGCTTTATGAAGAGGCGATAAGATTTGTCAGTAGGGACAGTGGAATGAATCATGTTATGCCACTAATATTAATTTCATAGCAAACACTCATGTCCATTTTCACGCAAGTGGCAGACAAAGGCTCCCATCTGTCTCCTGCCTTATTGGATCTACAAGAGGAGGTGGATGAGGGTGAGGAGAAGCTCAGAGCCTAGGAGGTGGATTTGGAGATGGAAACAACCAACTTATCACAGGAAGAGAAAGGGGAGGAGACACATGATGACGACGATGATGATGACAACAGCCATCATGAAGTTGGTGGTGATGACGAGGATAATGAGCAAACATGGCAATATGGAGAGGAGGTGGAACCAACTGGGCCCTCGGTAATGCTGGCGAGGATGGCGAGCTGTATGCTTGGGGTGCTTTCGTGTTGACAGCTGCATTGTTAACATATAGCAAAAAGTACTGGATCGCTCACTTTTAGACCCGGTATAAAGCAAAAATAAGGGAATTTTTTACACCTTTCGAGAAAAGGCAAAAATGGCTTATTACTGCAAGAACCATCCAATATATCTAAGGTCAGGAACGAACACCAAAACTAAAGAATAGTCGGTCGCACTGACCAGTTGCTAACATGCACTCCCATACAGCGCTGTACTGGTCATATTGTGACTCCCCACAATTGGCTTGATGCAGAGCCTCCCCGTTCAGCTATCCCGTGCGTTTTCCCATTGGTTTTGGGCTTTGATCGGGTCAGGAAAGGGTGCTACTTTGATTTTAGTGTGCGTTTATGCGCTCAGGTGTGCGCTCAGCCGCCTTTCCGATTGTCGGCTCACACGAGGCTGTTTTCCGGCAAAACAGACGCCTCGTTCATTGGCGTCCATTCCAGTGATGCAGAGCCCTGATTTCCGATTGAAATCAGCCTAATAAAACGGGGGCCGCCGAGCCTTCACTTACTGGCAGTCAGAGCAGCCGTATTTGCACTCGGGCAATAATATGCAGTCCTCTGTTGGAGCACATCAGCGGCGCCAGCTCGGCGGTCTTGTCCTGCTGAGTATGGCAGAAACCAGGCTGCACCTATTTGAGCTCACCCGCCTTACTGGGTATGTGTATGAAACTTGTATTGGTTGCCCACCCTGTCTGACTTTGTTTTTTCCCTTAACACGCTATTTGGTAATTTTTTTGTTAGTATATTTTTAGCCTAATTTTTTAACTTTAAATTAAATGGGTTAAGTGATAGAACCCTATTGCGTCATGTTCTTGCCCTCTTAAGTAAGTAGTCTTCCCCAGACTTTTTTAATGAGTGTACAGGTTGGATGTGCATGTAGGCTCATTACAAATGTCATTTCCTCCAACCCTACCCCGCTCACCTATTTGTCCCTCTTTTCTATTGTTGCAATGCACACCTTTTTTATTTTGTTTGTTTTTTTTTTTTGTTTTTGGGGAGGAGACTCTGGCTATCCTTTGCTCCCCTGGCTGCTGACCCCCAATCCTGCACCCATCTTCACAGGCAGAGGAGCCCTACAATACTGCCCCCAGGAGGACTCGCTCTGTGGTGGAGCGAGCCTTTGGTCTCTTGAAGATGAGGTTCCGTTGTCTTGATCAGACTGGTGGGGCACTACAATATATGCCTGCAAAGGTCATTAAAATAATCATGGCTTGTTCCGCTTTAAGAGAGGGAGTCTGCCATTTCTGAGTAAACTCTCAGTAAAAAGGGTTTCACACAGTGGGGCATCCCGATCTGGGATTTCCAGGGGGAAGACCAGTGGCCGCTCTGGGTTTTGTTCTGCTTTATGTGAGGGAACCTGTGTTACTTTAATAATAATGTAAAGGAGGTGGGTTATTCCATCCTAACCTGATTTGGTCATGATGTTTTAAAGCAGGTCAAAACCCATGTAACCCAGCCCTTTGGAGTGTGAAGAAATCCAGGGCTGGGTTACAGGCATCATGTCTCTGGGGCATTCCAATTTGGGATGTCCTGCACGTCACTGCGAGGGAAAGTCAGAGCTATACCAGGAGCTATGCCATCTTTACACAGGAGCAGGATGACATCATCATGGATGTGAGTATGCGAGCGTGCGTTTATGTGCGCGCACACATTCCTTATAATAAAAAAAAAACAAAGCGCAAGAATAGTCTGAAACAACTTAGTTTGTCACGTTACATACCAGCCCACCTTAGTTTAACACATGTACGCCGCTACAAACTAGCCTACATGCAGATAGCAGAACTAGGGCAATGTGAGGCAGCAAGAGGTTAATAAAGTGACTTTAGTTAGGCCAGGAAACTTGTTAATGTATTTTGTGGATTAATGGTGGGTCCTTGTATCTTTTTTTTACAGATGATGCTGCGGAATCGTTTTTTTAGAGTTTGGGCTTTTCATTAAAATACGCTGAAGGTCCTGTTTAAAAAGGGCCCCAATAAAACAACGCCCAACCAAACCATAAAAACAATGCTAAACTAATGTTGTTTTTCATTCACAGATCAAAGAAAAACACAGCCACAAGACCCCGAGGCCTAATTTTTAACATGTTTAATTCAAATTTAAATTGTTTTTTACTTTTGCTTTATCAAAAAAATAAACTCAAAACCACAAAACCAAAAAAAAAAAAAGTTTGATTAAAAAAAAAATAAACAGATTTTGTGAGTTGTCTTTCCTGCAAATGTACAATCACACATCATCACACATTTACATGACACAAAAGGTTTAGATATGGGACAAAAAATCAGAAAAACTCACAACCAATTACGGTAAACATTAAAGGCAAGGAAGAAGGAACACCAAAGAGATTAAGGTATGCATTAATGGCAAGGAAGAAGGAACACCAAAGAGATTAAGGCATGCATTAAAGGCAAGGAAGAAGGAACACCAAAGAGATTAAGGTATGCATTAATGGCAAGGAAGAAGGAACACCAAAGAGATTAAGGTATGCATTAATGGCAAGGAAGAAGGAACACCAAAGAGATTAAGGCATGCATTAAAGGCAAGGAAGAAGGAACACCAAAGAGATTAAGGTATGCATTAATGGCAAGGAAGAAGGAACACCAAAGAGATTAAGGTATGCATTAATGGCAAGGAAGAAGGAACACCCAAAAATACATTTGACAATATGTATATGTGTCAAATTGGCAGTTGTTGCCATATGTATATTCCAATGGAGGTTTAGGGATGTGCGCTTGCGTGTAGCCAGATTGGCAACTGAAGAGCCATGGAGATGTAAGTATACTTGAAAAATCACCATCAAATTCGACGGAAACCAAGCAGGTACGTTCAAAAACCAAGGAAAAAGCAGGGAAAAACGGGCCGCCCGTGTGAACGGGAACGGAAGCCCCGATCAAATTGAAGGCACCCGAGAGAGCCAAAAAAACTTCCCGAGTAAAGACAAATTGACGGATCAGTTAGGGAGCCATTCCGACGGAGGCTCTGCATCACATTTGAGCCACGATTCAAACGGGAGCCCCGGACAATCGGAAGGTTTTAAGCTCAGATCGGGGGAGGCTCTGCATCAGGCCCAATGTTTTCATCAATGCTGCACAGCGACTGAGTCGCTATGAACTAGCGACCCACGGCCGAGCACAGCGACTACTAGCGGGCACTCTGAAATGCCTGCTACAGACGCTCATCTGTCGCTACCTGCCGCTAATGATGAATCAGCCTGATAGTTTCATAATGGAGTCTTTAGTAGGGGAATGCTGGCCCCTGCTGGTCACACTGGGGAATTGATCACTGTATAATTTAATGAATTATTGAAAACAGCAAAATGTAAGAAATGCAGATTGGTAATGTGCTTATCCCAAGGTGTACATTTCGGGGCGTCCATCCTGTAAATGGAATCATGAAAAATGTAACAATCTGCACACTCATACTATTGGAAAACCTAGCTTGTTAAAAACATGGACTGTTAGTTAACATAGATTGCAATGAATGTAAAAGCGAGTTGGCCACGACGAGGCCGTCACGAGACATATACACAAACATGTGCTGAGGTAACTATACAAGAATACAGGTAATCACTACGGCTGCTATACAGAAATATAGGTAACCTGCAAAACATAAACACGCTCTGGCTGTACATACACAAAGATGGAGTCAGGAAACATGCACATATAAGGATCCACTGAAAGTCCAAGGCGGATTCATGGCTGAGATAAGGGAAGCAAAACACAAAGGCAGGAGTCCTGGGTTCTGGGATACAGAGTTCAGAGTCCGGGTCTGGGTACGGTAGACAATGCAATGCTGATCCGCTGGCTCCATGTGTGGATCACCTTTTAAAGAGCAGGAAGTCAATAGCACAGGTGCTGGCTTATCAGCAGCACCTCTGCAGCAGAGGGCCACCTGCTGGTGGAGCAGCATTCAGCAGGAAGTCTAGGAAAGGGAACCAGCCAAAAGCAGTACTGAACAGATTCAGGCTCCCAAGCTGGGGAGGAACTCCAGACCTGACACAACATTCCAGCCCAGCCCATTGTGATATTTCACAAAGAAGCCATGGAAATGCATTTAAAATGTCAAGATTTCACAATGCACCTGTGCAATAAATGGACGGTTAAAGAAAGCTGCATCTGTAGTTAAAAAAAACAAAAAGAACCCCAACAAACTTACCTCCTCCCTTGCTATCCTCGCAGGTGTCACCACGCTACTTGTGGCTCTGCAGCCGAGTGTGGTACACAGATCCTCCTTCCTGCCAGCCCTCCCCCGCCACTTTTTCTCAGCAGTTTCTGGGTTGTATTGGATTAATAATATCTCTTTTTATGTTAAGGATTGAGCACTATAGATATGTCCCTTTAAATATTCTTTTCATGAGCAATGCCTAACCTCATTGGCTGGTCAGTTGTCTGTATTCCTGTGTATGGTAAATCATGTTGTACTGCTAGAATATTCTTTAATAAAAATATTGTAACAGAAAAAGAAAATTACGTAAAACTAATGGCAAGATGGTATATGGACCCAGAGAAAATGAAACACTTTTCCAGCGGAACTGCTTCTGGGGGTGCCTCTCTCCAGGGTCGTACCGGCATGTGTGGTGGGATTGCCAAGTAGTTAGGGGAATTCGGTCAAGAATCTTTTTTTTTTTTTATCCACTCAGCTCAGATATCTCCATCTTCATGTAGAGTAGCCTGTGTGTCTACCGTCGTTATTGTGGCGGGGCTACTGCATGGTCGGAGGTACTTGCTTTGCTCGTCATTGTGGATCAAACAGCCCGTAAGAAAAAAAAAAAAAAAAAGAAAATTGTGACAGAAGACGTATGTGTGGACCTCCTGTGCTTCGCAAATGAATAAACCTTTGTGGAGTTTTGTCACCCCGCATACCCCCCTACCTCCCTCCCCCCCCATGCTTGAAGGAAGTTTGTTTTATGATCACTATGTAGGATTTCCAATTTCTATTAGGAAATGGTTTATCAAGTCTCTGTACTTACCGTAGGCCAATTTGTCAAAGCTAGCTCGCTTTTGATTTCGGATATTATTGTTTTGTACCAAAGCCTCTTATCTGGAGGGTCAGCATTGGCCCATCGCAACGCGAGGATTTTTTTTGTTGCCCAGATTACTACTGACCCTAATCGCCTTTTCTCTGTAGGCCAGTTCTTAGGGAAGAGATCAAAAGACCCCATGCGGGGGTGAGGCTTATTTTGTCTCCTATCATACTCTCCAGTTTCTCTGTAGCGATCTGCCAAAGTAATTTGGAGTGCTTACACTCCCACCAAAGATGCATCAGTGTTGCCGGCAGAGTTGATTGCACCACCAGCAGTTGTATGTTGGGAATTTGTCATTGTAATCGGCTGTACAGTAGAATCTTGATATAAATTTAGTGCTGAAAATGTTTTAAGGATGGAGACTAATTTATTTTCATTGTATGGTAGATATTATTCCACTCGTCTTCTTCTAACCTTATTTTAAGATTGTATTCCCATTTCCTAGTGTAATCTGTTAGAATGCTTGTTGTTAGTTTTCTTATGTGGTTGTAGTAAACTGAGATTGTATTTGGTCTTTGCGTTGAGGTGAGAAAAATCTCCTGTATTGCTGTAGGTTTAAATGTCTCTGAGGGGAGAGCCAATGTTCTAATATAGCTGGCAACTTGATGCTGAGTTAAAGTAAATATGTGGGGGTTATCTCTTAATTGTAGCCCAGTTGCTGGCGACCAGATGTGTGCTATTCTTGTATGGAGCGCTTGTTTGTATTGTGTTATGGTTACGTTACGGTTTCCCTGGGGAAAGTCCTGGTTGGTGGTCAATGAGCGCATCATATCTGGGAATGGAAATAGTGCTTTGTCTTTCAGGATTGTTAATATTGTGGAGCATATATTGTTCACTATTGGGTTCACATGAACGTTATTTCGCATTGTTTCCTTTATACTTTTATAGTCACAGGATGTAATTTCTTCCAGAGTAATGGGGTACAACTCGATAGATGGCCAACTTGTGTTTTGGTATGTTGTTAACCATTCGTCCACTCTTTTAAGTTGGGAGGCCTTATAGTATGCACTGAGGTCAGGAGCCCCCATGCCTCCGTACTCGGGTTGTCTGATTAAATTTTAGTATGCAATACGATGATGACTATTGTTCCAGTAAAAAGATGCGAGTCATTGATCTAATTGTTTCAAAAAGGTGTGCGGTATCCGTATTGGAATATTTTGTAATAAGTACAGGTAGTGTGGTAGAAAAAACATCTTAACTGCAGCAATTCTGCCAAGTATGTTTAAATGAAGGTTTTTCCATTTCATAGTCTGATCCTTCAGTAATTTTTCTAGAGGGGTAAAGTTTAAGTTGAAAAGTTGATCTAGGGATTTGGGTATGTTTATACCTAAGTATTGCACGTGCGAGGTTTCCCATTGTAGGTTATCCGCTTGTTTTAATTTGTCGATTTCCTTCTTAGAGAGAGCAAAAGGCAGTACGATCGACTTCTTATAGTTTAATTTAAAATTTGCATATCTGCCAAAGTCCTTAATTACTTGGAATATTTCATTTGGTCAAGAATCTTTTGAGTTCTCAGCAAGGAATGTGGTAGATCTGTGGACAGAGACCCTTGGGTAGCTCTCATCAATGCCCCAATCCCCCACAGTATTATATCCTATCAGGGGCAAAGCTGGTGATAGCTGGGGCTTGGAGGTCCCCCACCTTGAGCTTCAATGCCTTTAAAAACAAGGTTAACTGCATTATGGTCATGGAAAAATATCCGCCATTCACAATGGGACTTTGGAGCTGTTCAGGGAGGTGTGGAATCGTTGGGTTCGGAATTTTCTGCCTAGAGATTTTTATGTAAACCTAATGAGTATCTGATCCTTTCTCGACCCCTTACTTTACTCCCGCCCCCCAATTTACTTCCTTTCACTCCTCATAGGGGTTGTTATTTTTCTTTAATTTATTTGAATTGAACTTCTTGAATTTATCAATTTTCTTGTACGCAGCGAATAAGCTTCTGATCGTGACTTAAGTTGTCTGTAATCTTTAAATTCTGTTTATGAACAGTATTATGCTTATACAATAATGTTCCCAATATACACAATAAAAAGATCGATAAAGAAAATTAAAAGAATGACAAGTTCTTTGGCCAAGCCCCGACACCTCTGCCGAAAACCCGACATTCTGAAGACCTTGTTTAATCAATAAATCAGTTCTACATTCCAGATCATTATCTCACATCAGTGGCTGGATTATATTGTTGTTACAATGATTGTAAAAGTAACTGAAAGAGACCTGTCACATTGTGACATGTTGTTACATTCTAGGCAACCTCCCCCTATGACACTGACTTCTTCTTATCTTTTATTCCTTAGAATTTGAACATGCGGGTTTCTCACGAAAATGGGCGTGGCCGAGAACTGCTTATCTGTTATATAGGATGATGACTGACTCCCTAATCATCTGCATTGCCTGCTCTGCTGCCTCTGTGTGCTGATTATACCAGAAGCCTTTACATCCAAGTTAAGTCACTTAATGTAAAGTGATTTGCTCTCACTCCTACACCTGCAGAAGTGACACGCTCCATCCATAGGTGGCGCTCTGCACCTGCAAGTAGCTTATAGGTACTGAGAATGAAGAGGTCTTCTGATATAAGTGGGGAAAGATGCATCAGTTACACATGGAGCAGAAGTGATTCTATCATGAGGGGGAAAGGGTTAGTGTAAGGAGGCATCAGTTACACATGGAGCAGAGGAGATACTATCATGAGGGTGAAGGGTTAGTGTAAGGAGGCATCAGTTACACATGGAGCAGAGGAGATTCTGTCATGAGGGGGAAGGGTTTACCTCTTTGACATAATACTGTTTATTGTGGTCTTTTTGTTCTAATCTTCTAGGCTACTTCCCCTAGAAAGCTTTTTAAGCTCCCATAATTCCTTGCATCACATATTCCTTAGTAATGGCTGCACCCTCCATTGGTTCCTTCTCTCTCCTGACAGATTGTCCATATACAGAAGATGCTCCGCCTCCGGCTCCTCGGGGGAGTTCTCCTCAGCGTGACTCTGGCTGCTCCCAGCCAACAAATTATAGATGATCTGGAAAAGAGCGGCTATGATGTCATTGTGCTGGATGGGCCGGGAAAAGATGGACTGAATGGGGAAAAGGGAGAGAGAGGTAAGTTCATATATTTGTAGAACAATGCCCCCAATACATTACATTGTTGCTGTGCTGATACTAGAGATTTGTTTAGGGACGATTTGTCCAAATCTTGTTCAAGATCAAAATCAATTAATTTATGTAGATTTATTTGGGTGAAAAATTCTTCATTGAACTCTCTCCATTGCAGCAGTGTGATGTAGAAACCACTCCCACATCTCAGAAAGCTAAGATTCAGCTGTAAGCTTTTTATATTTTGCTAATAGATGTAAGGCTTCTATAAAATGTATCACAGTAGGATGATGCTCTTGTTACATAGTTACATAGTTATATAGTTATATAGTTACATATTTACATTTCTCCACATTGAACTTAATTTGCCAAGGGGAGCCCAGACACTCAAAGTGCCCAAGTCAGCCTGAAGCATGTGACCATCTTCAATAGACACATAGGCGATGTGCTTCTGAAGCTTGTAAACATCTTCCATAGACACATAGGCATTGTGCTCCTGAAGCTTGTGAACATCTTCCATAGACACATAGGCACTGTGTTACATATCTTTGTGTCATCTGCAAAAATAGAGACAGTGCTTTTAATTCCATCTTCTAGGTCATTTATAAACAAGTTGAATAAAAATGGGCCCAGCACTGAACCCTGGGGTACACCACTTACACCCGGGGACCATTCAGAGCAGGGATCATTAACCACAACTCTCTGCACACGATCATTCAGCCAGTTTTCAATCCAGTTACAAACTGTATTTTCTAATTCTAATCTCAATTTCCCCAATAAGCGTCTATGGGGGACAGTGTCAAATGCTTATGCAAAATCCAGAAAAACTATATCCACAGCCGCCCCTCTGTCCAGGCTTCTACTCACCTCCTCATAGAAGCCATTCAGGTTAGTCTGGCAGCTTTTGTCCTTAGTAAAACCGTGTTGGTTGTCACTATTATGGATCGTTACATATTTGTGTATGTTGTCCCTTAATAGTCCCTCAAGCAATTTCCCCACAATGGATGTTAAGCTAACAGGTCTGTAATTGCCCGGAGAAGACCTAGAGCCCTTTTTAAAAATGGCCACCACATTTGCCTTGCGCCAGTCCCTTGGCACTATACCAGTTGCTAGTGAGTCCTTAAAGATCAAGATTTTCTTGGATGATATCCATGTTTAGCTTGTTAATTATTATACTTGGGCTATTGCTATCAGTGGCATCTCCTGTGTTGGTTTCTTGCTCTTCTCTTGTGTACACAGAGCTAAAGAATCAATTTTTCATCCCCAGTAACCATTTCCCCGATATCATTAATTAGGGCACCTACATGTTCTGATTTAGTTTTCTTCAAATTAATATATTTAAAAAAACGTTTAGGGTTTGCTTTGCTTATTTTGGCCACATCTCTTTCATTTTGTGCTTTCACCAACCCTATTTCTTTCTTACACATTTTAGTTACTAGTTTATACATTTCAAGTGTTACAGCTGAGAGCTCAGCCTTGTAATGTTTAAATGCCCTTTTTTGTTTATTTTTTTTGCCCTTTTAACCACAGGTGTCAGCCATGAGGGGTTTAATTTTAGCCGCTTATATTTGTTACCCGATACATTTTGCAACGTTAGTACTCACAATTGATTAAAAGCACTCCCATTTGGCTTCTGTATCCTTATTACTAAACAGATGCTCCCAGTCTATGTCCTGGAGCAGCTCTGAGCCGTGGGAAGTTGGCCTACCTAAAATTTTGTGTTATGCCCTCCCCAACAGAAAATCTTTCTTACAGTTTATGTTAAATACAACTATATTGTGGTCACTATCACCAAGATTTTCACGGACTGTTACTGTCCCCATCAGGTCATCATTATTTGATATTACCAGATCTAAAAGAGCATTACCCCTAGTAGGTGCCTCCACAAACTGATTCATATAATTATCTTGTAGCAAGCTGAGGAATACTCTCCCCCTTGTAGTGAAAGCAGAACCGTGTCTCCAGTTGATACCTGGTACCAGCTGAAGTCCCCCATCACCACCACTGTACCAGCCTATGACAGCGCTCTATCGGTTTATGCAGCTGACCCTCTATTTCCTCAGTTATATTTGGGGGCTATAGATCACACCAAACTGTATTTTAACATTGTTTACATCACCCCCCCTACTTCTACCCACAAGGATTCTACATCCTCACAATCTTCTGCTAGTATCCCCTCATTAATATGTGATTTGAGTTCTTGCTTTACATAAAGACACAACCCGATTGTTACAGTGTAATTTAAAGAGAGCGGCGAGCTGGCTTTTATAACATACGAATATAAGAATAATACGAATAATAAAACGTATATCAGTCTTTATTTATAATATAGCATCAACATATAGCACTTTACAATCAGAGAACATGACTCGTCTTGCTTGTTACATTGCACAGCAGATGTGAGAGATACAGCAACAGGAGGTAAACACCTCCCAGCCCGAGATTTGGTGCATTTAGTTCTTCTGCCGCTGTATATGTTTATACATTGATGTGATAGGACAGTCATTTGGCCGGCATTGGGGGTCCATGCAGTAACAACGCACAAATATGAAGCCATCCAGCTCCCTGCCATGTACCACATTGTAACAGCCAGGCGGTAACTGATGTTGTAACAAGAGCAGCAGCCAGCTGTGATAATTTGTATAGGAGACACGAGACTGCTCAGAGAAGTGATTTCTCCATCACAGTGCTGCACTGGAGTGATTACAATGTAAAATGCTGCATCTGAGCTTCTCGGGAGGGTCAAATTTTATCTACACAATTAAGAAGGTGTCTCCTTGTACCAAAGTTTCTTTTACAGGCTTAAACAATAGTCGCAAGCCAGTATGTGGAGAGACCCATGTTAGGCATAATATAGGGGGGCTAAAGAGACCAAAAAACCCTCTACTTAGGTAAAGGAAAAGAGTGGCTTTCCTAGAACGGAAAGTAATTGCACAGTACCCAGTCCAAGGACAGATAGCATTACCCATCTACCCTTGCAGTAGGCGGAGCTATGCAAATCATCTCTTTACGTCTCTGTGCCATCCAAGGCCCTTAGAACCGCTAAGGGTGCAATGCCAAGGATTAGCTTTAAATTTTATACAGCCAGACACATCCAAATAGTGGACACGTGTTTCGAGCTTTAGGCTCTCATCAGCACTAGGGGGATGCCTCTTGCTTTTACAGGGTTACATTACAGGTGCCACAGGTCCATACATAAGCCCCTTAAAGTGGACCACAAGCCACAATGAAGTCTTACCCTGGAGTCTATGAGACAGGCCAAGCTTAATCCCTGCCCCCAAGCCCATGGCACATGCGTGGCTGGCACCGGCATCACTTGCATCCCTTCTCGGCTGTGCATGACCCTGCCCACCACAACTGAATGACTGTTCATGGCTACACACAGCCAAAAAGAGAAAGGGAGGCCGCACGTCGCTCGTAAGTGTGCTATTAATAAGTGCGTCGGGAGAAGCTGATTGGATGAGCACCTGAGAAGAGTTAAATTAGCACAGCCTTCTGGGTGGTTTCCCCCAGAGGGGCACCCAAGGGGAAGGATGGCAAAAATCCCAGGTTTTGGTCCACTTTAAGCAACCCTATGTCATGGCCCAGGGTGGGCAGCTGCATTGGGCACCCACTCTCCATGTGCGGTGGAGCAGGGGGTGGTTGTGCCAGGCATTAACCACTGATTAACCACTGAGATACAAATGCCTGACTTTAAAGGATCATAAACTATGTATTTCTCCATCTCTCCATCTGTTCACCTTTGTATCCATCTGTCTGCTTGTCTGTCCATCTGTCTGTCTCTCCGTCTATCTATGCTAAGTACTATGAAATAGTTTTGGCACCCTGCTCTAAATTCCTGTTACTGTGAATAGTGAAGAAGTTGAAAGGTGAAATTATCTCCAAAAGTTATAATGTTACAGATGACACTTTCCCTTTATATTCTAAGCAAAAACTAATTCTTATTGTTTATATAAATATTAAAAAAGTTATGACCCGAAGCAATACTTTGAGGCCCCTGCATGGTTAGTACCTAGCAATACCCCTTTGGAAAACTTTACATCTTGTACATGTTTTTTTGTAGCCTGTTTGAGGGGTTTTCCTCCATTGTTCCATGCAGAGGGCTTCTGGTTATGTGAGATTCCTGGCTGGTCTTGCCTGTGCTGCTCTTTTGGGGTTTTTCTACATATTTTCTACATACAGAGCAGGGAGCTGGCTGGTTTTTACATTGTAACAGTCTGACTAATTCTATTTAATAAATTTCACAGCAGGAGGTAGACAGGTAGCAGTGCAAGGTAAAAACCTCCCAGTCTGAGATTAAATGATGCTGCCCTTGTTCTTGCTGAGCAAACTTGCACCGCTTGTGATGGATGGCACCAGGTTATTACTATGCTTCCAATAAATAAAATGTATCACCATGGCCTTTACCCTCCTCTATAGCCTTTCCCCTCTTCCAGTATCTATAGGTGTTTTGAACCTCCTAAGTAAAAGTAAATGCATTTTATGTCTATGCAGGACTGCCTGGACCTCAAGGAATTGCAGGCCCACCTGGACCAAGCGGAGCACAAGGACCAGCAGGACCACCAGGACAAAATGCGGACCCCTCCGGTATAACTACACTCATAACTCAACACAACTTACGTTCTGGCGTTTTTGGTTTGTGGATCCCACCAGCCCCCGTTATGGCACATACAGATGAAGCAGATTTAGTTTAGTAGATGAAGTTCACAGTGTTAAGTAAACAATAAAGCATTTTCAAGTCAGTCAATACTTGTACCACTTCCTCAATCTTTGTATGGCTGCCTATTACGAGATTGTCGGTGACCAATTGGATGCGCTTAGTGGGCTGGTACATCAAGCCTAAATAGCTGTTGCTAGTCAAATGACTGGCTGCAATTTTCTGTCATATAAGTGAATAAGGAAGTGTTGACTTGACTTTCCTTCCTCTTTAATGAACCAGTGCTGTTTGATCAAGGTCCGAGGCAAGAGCGAAGGGGGCACAACCTGTCAAACAGGGTAGAGAGAGGGTGTTTTATACAGCGACCAAATCTCTCTCTTAGGGGTGGAGATTACACATGTTTGCCATGCGGAAGCGCTTTCCAATGTCCCTGAGTGCCAGTGCCCTGCAATAGGCTGAGCCATCTGCTCACTGCTATTGCTGCCCGGCACAGAGCATGGTGACATTGCTTATCCATTGACCAAGGGTTTAGGGGACATGTATGTGTTCTTGTATATGGGACTTTAGTAAAGGTAAAGCATGTGTTGCCAACACGGATAGTTGCTGCATCTGACGTCCTCAATGACCTCTCTGTTGTCTCTCTTTTTAGAACTTGTTGCCTTGAATGCTAAACTGCAATCCAGCCACAACCAGCTAAAAAAAGGTGAGTGGGTTTGTGGGCAGATTTCCATTGTGCTTTAGTCCAGAGGAGTCGGGGTGTAGGAAGAAGCACCTGGGGATGTTGGGGTGTATTGGCTGGCAGTACTTCACAAAGTAATGTTACTGATGTCTGGTGTTGCCAGGACCAGGGCCGGCGTCAGCACCCGGAAAGCCCGGTCAGCTGCCGAGACCCCCACCCCAGGGGGGCCCACTGACAGCTCGCACAATGTGGTTAACCCTTCTAGTGCCAGCTTTGTGATTCTCATGTAGTAGCCTCTCCTACCGTTTAGTGCCGGCTACGTAGCCTCTCCAATAGGGGGTTGGGGGCAAGCAGCTCTTCTTAGTTTTGCCCATGGAATTTATAGACCCCTGACTTTAGACTCTCCACTGCAAAGGGGCCCACTGAGACCATGCCGCCCAAGGGCCCGCATAAACCTGGAGCCGGCCCTGGCCAGGACTTTAGGATATGCTACAGCTGCCAGCATTGGCCAATTCATTACAGCTAAGCTTTGCCATAGAGAATTCAAGGCCAACCAATATCCAGAGTCTGGAACCTACGGAGGCATCATGACTACTCGCACTGAATATCGGCCTGAGAGGTTTATACCTTGTGCTGCTGCCTCTCTTTGCGCAATATCACCTAGTGAAACCCATCATCCGCCCTCGTTGTCTCTCTGATCACAAAGCCACAGTCCCCTGTTTTTTCTGCTTCCTCCTAACTTGCCAGTGAGGCCTTGACGAGATTTTTGCATGAAAGCACGTCTGTATGCCCATGCATGGTCCAACTTATACCATTTAAAATGATTTTTGTCTAATAATGGTAAGGTGTTATATGAACTACTAAAGGTCCATAGTCGAAAAAAAACGAATAACACGAGAGAGCATGCGCGTGGCTCCTGAGATGGCAGCAGCTCAGCCCACACCCGGACCTCAAAACCTACCAGCTGCTTGTTTTCAAGCCGGACCACAGCGATTGTTTTAAAATAAGATAAGGGGTCAACTTCAGGAATCCCAACAAGAGGAGAAAAACAAACTTTTACCATCTTCCTGATTTTCTGTAGCCCTTACCGCTACATTTATACAAGGTTTCTATTTACTCTGAGGTGAGAAATATATTAGTGACCCCTCGTTAGTGGAGATAGTGAACTTGAATCCTGTAATAAAAGCAGCTCCCTTTCCTCTGCTTAGCACCATACGCCCATATAAACCGACTTTCCTTCAGAAGACAGAGCTAAGTGTGAAAGAACAACAGACCATTTATTTAATTATGTTAAATACCGAAATGTATATTTAATGTTTTCCCTTTGTTCTGTATGTTTCAGCTTTGTCATATCTTAAAGCGGACCTTCACTCTAAATAAGAGTCTATCTTATATGTTTCCCACACCCTGTACATACAGATTGCTCACATTAAAAATCATCCTACCTGCATCTACTGCATTTTATAAGCCTTTAAACATCCAAGATGGCGGCTTATGGAAGCTGCCATTTTTGCAGGCAGCCTGCAAACAGGAAGTGCCTGCAAACAGGAAGTGACTGTGCTGCTCTGCATTCTGGGACTGCTGACCTTTCCCTGACCCCAGCTCTGCTCTGTCTGAGCAAAGCACAGCTATAACCCGCCCCCCTGTACCTTATCCCAATCTCCTCTCCTCAGTAAGTGTGATGCTTCTGAGTCAAGATGGCGGCGCCCGTATCCTAAATTCCCGAACAGAGTTGCAGCCCAGTGGGGGAAAGTATAATAAATTAGTGACTAAACATGTAAAATATATTAATTTTAGATGCTGAGGAATTGTTTTTTAAGAGTTTGGGCTTTTCATTAAATCAGGGTGAAGGTCCGGTTTAAGGGAGCGGCTTGCAGTGGTGACAAAATCTTTATTTCAAAGGGAGAGGAAGGCACCTGGGATGATGGGGTGGCCATATGCCGCAGCTATGGAGGGCAGCTGGCCACACCACGGAATGCTGCAGAGAGTCAGGCTGTATACTCCATAAACAAGCAGTTTGACAAGTTCTCCTTCCTGGGCTTCAATGACCGGCAGCAGGAGGGGGAGTTTAGAGATCTGAATGGCGCCATTATCACATACGCAAACTGGAGTAAGGATGCGCCTGATAATTGGAAAGATACAGAGGACTGTATGCAGATGTGGTACAATGGGGAGTGGAATGACGTGAATTGTGCGCTAAAGTTTCTCATTATATGTGAATTCGTATGATGGATCTCCTCCGGCAATGTCGCCGCGCTTCAGAATCTCTAATGTGATCAGAACAAGAAATTACTGAAAATCGAAGATGATTAATGTGTAGCAAACAATCAAAGTCACTGTGTGTAATGATCAGTCTGATTGTCTTACAATAAAATCTACAATTTACATTCTACAAATCTATCGCAATCTCGGCTAAACAATGACAATACAAATGTAAAAGCAAACAAAACAAAATGAAATTGAATGTCATCTGTGAAAAAAGCAAGCGTATGGTCCAAGTTGGGTCACATGTGTAACACTAGAATAGAAAGGCTACATAATTAAATATATATGATCTTTATTAATGTAACAAATAAAATACACATTTAAAACAATAACAGATAATTTCCATAAATGACTCGTGGTCAGGTTTAACATTCAGAAATTACAGAAAAGACAATCTTCTCCATCACACAGCGCAATGTGCACATCACAGAAAGCTGCAAGCTATCTTTAAACTATTTAAACTCAAATAGCAGGCTCATGACTGATTTGCAGTGTATCACAGCTGCTTACAATAGAAACAATACATCAGCTGCTTCTTGGCTATAATGTAACATGTACAATGTAACACAATGTAACTCTCACCATGGAGCCGGCAGGCTTTTCAGAATGACTCATCGTGTTTGTTATAACCACAGCAGGATGGAGAGAAAATGCCTCCCTATTTGTTAAACTCCCATCCCAATATATGACTCTGTGGATACTAGGCTCCTATATATGCACTTATTATACAGTATTTCCGCCATATAAGACGCACCTAGGATTTTTGAGGAGGAAAAAAGAACCTCCTCAATCAGACCTAAAACAGGTAGTTTGGCAGATCCCCCCATCCCCAAGAATAAGCAACATGCAGAATCCCTCCTCATAATATAACATACAGCATGCAAGGTAATGTGACAGATCCCCCCTTACAAAAAACAAGCAGCATGCAGAATCCTGCTCCCTATATAACAGTTTGCAGCCCCCAATTCACCATAGAACAGGCAGTGTGGCAGATCACCCCCCCATCCCCAACTGCCGCTGACTTAGGCCCTTATTTATGAAGCAATAGCGACAGGTAGCGACTGGTGAGCGACCAGTAATGATGGGCACCGCCACGAGAACACCGGCTCCCCACCACAATCACACATTTATCAAGGCAATCCTGCTTAGCGACTGAGATAGCGCCATATAGCGACTCATTCATCATTATTTCAGCCTCAGCCCACAGCGCCAGCGTCCGACCTTGAACAGCAACAGGTATGACCTCTCGCTACCTGGCGCTCTCCAATGCATTTCAATTGAACAATCTTTAAATATTCATAATTAATTGTTATAATTTTTTTTTTTTATGTGAAAAATTCTGTGACCACTTCTGCCATTTTAAATAATTTTTTTAAGATAAAAAAAAAAATGTACAGAATTGATATTACAGGTCTGATATTAATGTATTCATATTACAAAATAATTTAAAAAACTTGTTTTTTTTGGTTTCCAAAAATATGGTTGTTTGGGGGTTAAAAAACTACTTTTAAGCCATCGCCACCAGCGCTCTGGGGTTTAAACAAGCATTTCACAGCGCGATAATTTTTTGAGCGTTATTTGTTAATGAATATGGTGGGAGCCGGTCGCTATGGCCAGTTGCTATCATGCGCACCCATACAGCGCGGAACCTGTCAAATAGCGACTCCTCACCCAATATTCAACATTACTGCACACCGACTGAGTCGCTATCAACAACCGAACAACAGCCAAGCACAGCGACTACTAGCGGGCGCTGTGAAAATACTGCTACAGTCGCTCAACTGTCGCTACCTGCCGCTATTAATGAATCAAAACGTATCACCTGTATCGCGATTGTGAAGCTACCACTCTCTGCAGCCAACACGCGCCAATGTATCAATGACATTGGCGCACTGCTCTGTGCACTGTCTGCATGCTGCCGGCTGCATTTACACAATGCAACCAGCCGTGCACGGATTGATCAATGACAGTGTGCAGAGCGGTGCTCCAATTCCATTGATGCATTGGCACACACTGACTGCCAAGAGTGGCGGCTCCTTCCAGATTGCGGTACAGGTAAGAAGTTTTTATAACTGACCCAGTGGTGGTTGGGATGGGGCTCCACCCCATCGCCTTTGCCCTATAATATGCATGGGCATTTCCTCCAGCTTTTGGGGGGATAAGTGCGTCTTATAGGGTGAAAAATATGGTACACTCGTCAAAATTATTGGCAACACAATTTGTTTTTTGCTTCTATGTTTCATGAGCTGAACTCAGAGACTTTTTCTATGTGCCCAAATGGTCTTGCTACCAAATGTAAAATCATGCAAAAATGAAAATATTTCACACAAAAATTCTCACTGAAAAAAAGGCTCAGCTGAATCAGATGAGGAGGAAAATGGACGAGAATAGAACATTTCACGCAAAAAAAAAAAATTGCGAGAAAGGGGCTCTGAATCAACTCTTGTTCACAAAAAGTTAACTAAATCTGTGTTAGCTCTTTAAAAATTGGAACAAAAACAACCTTGTTGCCATTATATATTTGTTAGGTCTACCAATAAAATAAAGTGCTAAATATACAACAGGGTATATTACATTAAAGTGTTAAACAAATATTTTAATACTTCAATACTTCAATACTTTATTGAACCGCCAAGTAAGTACAGGATACATACAAGGAATGCTTTTTGGCAAGGAGATAGACCCGGAGAGCTATAAACAATTACATACATAACATAGAAGTAACAAGTACTAAGGTTCAGTGCAGGTTAATCCTTAAAGACTAACAGAATTATCAACAATGCATAGCAGGATAGAGTTAAGAGCCTCTCACACTGATTTTGTTTAGAGCCATAACTGCCAGAGGAAAAAAATTGTTTTTGTGTCTGGAGGTTTTGGTTGAATGAGCCATGAATCTGCGTCCAGAGCGTAAGAGCCTGAAGAAGTAATGTCCTGGGTGCGTCGAGTCTCCAGATATTTTCTTAGCCCTTGAGGAAATTCTGCCCATGAATTGCTCATCCAGAGATGGTAAGGGAGATCCAGCTAACCTCTTGGCAATCCTGGTTATCCCTCTCAGCCTGTGCTTGTCTTTGGCTGTAGCCCCGCCGTACCAGACTGTAAATGAAGTGGTCATTATTGATCCAATGGCAGCGTTGTAGAAGGTTTTTAAGATCTTTTTAGACATACCATATCTAATCAATTGTCTTAAGAAGTATAATCTTTGTTGGGCCTTCTTTAAGATAACGGTAGCTTGCTTGCTTGCTTCACTTCAAGTCCTGCGTGATCTGAGTACCAAGAAATTTTCCACTGGCTACAATTTTGACTGCCTCCTCACCAATAAAAATGGGATGGTGCGTTTGGTAGGATCGGCTAAAGTCAATTATAAGTTCGACTGTTTTCTGGGTATTCAGGATAAGGTTGTTTGCTTTGCACCATGATTCAAGGGTTTCTACTTGGGCCCTATAGTTAGACTCATCGTTGCCACTGATGAGGCCTACAAAACAAAAGTGTTCGAAAGTGTTAGTGAACCAGAAGATAACACGTGTGAATCCCAAGCGATCCTAGCATCTCACAACCACAGGGGGGTGCTCACTATTACATGGAGTCAGCCTGCAGATCCCACGCCCCCCCCCCCCTGACAGGTAGCCGTGAGAAAAGGATGTGAGGGAGGCGTGTGTAGTGCGTGATGCATCATACAACCAGAAGGAGCAAATTACATGAGACAAGAAGAGGCGGGGGACAAGAGAAAGAAAGAGGAAAGCACAGACATGATGGCGAGAGGGTTGTCTCATAGAATTGCAGAGAAGTAACCGCATACAGGAACGATTGGGAGAAATAAGCCGGAATTCTGTGAACGTTGGTGTGAAGTTTCCAATCAAAACTCTTTAAACTATATGATCCTCGTCATCGAGGAAGTGAGAACCCAGTTGTGTCAATTAAACCGTGAAATCCATACACTTTAACTAAGGGTACAAGAGGAGACACCGGATGCATCAAAAACTGATGTGGACCTAAAGGGTTCCTGGAGAGTGAGATCACTAACTACACAGACAGATTGAAAAGATACAAGAGAGAGAAGTTAAAACAACGATCCAGGAGGGGCAGGAGACAGCGCCAACGGCGGAGTGATGACCCTCAGATCAGCCAACAGGAGACCCAACCCAACACCCGTGATAGACCTCACACCATGTTTAAGCTCAAGAGCCAATTTATACCTCCGGGACAATTTGGCTCCATCGAGAGCTATATAAAGACTATTAGATCAGAGACTATACACTCAATGAGCAATAAGAAATACTACCAGAACCTCTCCAAGGGGGAACTTATGGCGTTGAGATCATTGAGAAATGATAATTCTATTATTATAAAACCCGCCGTCAAAGGCGGGGCAATTGTGGTGTTGGATTACAATATGTACCGGTAAGGTATATTAGGGATGCTCATGGATACCACCAGTTACGAGAGTATCTCGGGGAATCCAATCTGGTCTGTGCACAACACGGTACATCAATATGTCTCCCTTGGTGTCACCAATGAGTGGATAAGCGAAGATACTGCTAAATATATTAATATCCAACATCCTATCACTCCAGTCATGTATGGCCTGCCTAACACAAGGGAGGCGATCCACTCAAATACAGACCTATTGTTGCAGGAACAGAAAAATTTATGGACATCGCCATTGATGCCAAAGATTTATTGGTCACTATGGACATTTCGTCTTTATACACTAACATCCCTAACGACCAGGGTATTAGGGCAGTGAAACACTTCCTGACAAGGGAGCCACCTGACATCCCCAGTGAATTTATCATCACAGGCTTGGATATTGTATTACACAACAACTATTTACGCTTTGAAAACAGCTACTCACCTGTAGAATTGGTATTATAGGTTATACAGTACGTCCTGCTCCAAACATAATACTCACTCTTGGGATTATTCTCCGCCAGGTGGCGCTGCACTGCAGACATGAAAAACAGGCTCCTCCCGGCCCCTCAAATACCCGGGACCTCCCACAAATCCCCAGCATTGAAAAGCAGTGAACAAGAAGCCGGGAGAATGTAACCACCAAAACTGGTAACCAAAACAAAGATAACAATCACCATACAGGGGATCCAGAATAATGCAAAAACCAGGGTGGGGTGGAGTAGGACGTACTGTATACGTATAATACCAATTCTACAGGTGAGTATTTCACAGAATTGTATTATTCTAAGTATACAGTACATCCTGCTCCAAACATAATATTCACTCTTGGGACATCCAATAGCAGTGTCCATAAAAGTAGGGTGGGATCTCCAACAAAAAGGTTAACAGCAAACAGTTTAATCCACTGTCACCTGTAAAACCTAGCGGCCAAAACAGCATGAGCTAAAGCCCCAACATCAACCTTGTAAAATTTTGAAAGGTATAAACAGAAGACCAAGTAGCAGCCTAGCAAACTATATCAACAGAAGCCTGGTGCTGGAAGGCCAAATAGGCACCACAGCACGAGTAGAAGAAAAAGCAAGGCAAAAAGGCAGAATCTGCCCTTTAGTGGAATAGACCCGAGGCACAGCCTAACGAATCCAAACGCTAATAAAAGATTTGGCAAGCCCAAAAACCCTTCCTAGAACCAGACGGAACCATCCCATCCAACTAATGACCAGGCAACAGGCCGACAAGCCCCCGAGATTAGACAAGATCTATCGCATTCAGGATGGAATGGCCGCAGGCCCAAAGGAGCATCAGTTCTCCAAAAGGACAAGTGACTTCCAAAGGAAACTTCCAACACCTGTCCTAGGAATGCAGAAACCTTTCCTCAGCGTAGCTAGGAATAAGGCACAAAAGAAGAACATAAAACACCACATTAGGCAGAAGATCCAGCTTAAAGCGGAATATCACCTATCCAGGTGTATCTCAAAGAAAGGGGCTAGACAGACAGAGCCGCCAGCTCAGACACAAGTCTGACATAAGTAACAGCAACCAGAAGGACAACCGTAAGGTAGAGAACAACCAGACAGTGTCCAGAATAGGTCCAAGGGGAACACCTTGCAAGAGAGACAGAATCAAGTTCCCAATCCAATAGGAACCATATGATTACGTGGGGGATACATATGAGTGACCCTCGGGAAGGAAGTCTTAACCAAGGAATGCTGAGCAAAAGACTTCTAAGGGAAGGCGGACCGGGCAGAACCTGCCCCTTAAGTACTAAGCAGGAGACAAACTCCAACCCCTGCTAACATAACTGACAGGGAAGAGGCCTAGACTCACGCCAATCAATGCGGGTATGCCATACCCAAAAATAGATGGAAGAAGAAGAAGAAGCTTGTTCCTGGTCTTCCCATAATCTCAACACCGAGACAGATAAGCTTGTCTCCACCAGATGGATGATTCAGCAGTCAGGCCGACTAGGCCAGAGTCTGTAGATTGAGGTGATGCAAAAGGAGCCCTGATTGAACAGAGCTCCCTCCGTACCACGTCTGCGAACCACACTCTACTAGGCCACCCGGGGACCACAAAAATCACTGGTCCCCCCTTCCAGAGCAATCTTGCATCCGCACCCTGCCTAGCGGGGAAAAATGGAGAAGAGACTCACAAATAAACAGAATGCCCTGCCACGCCGATACTAAGGCATCATGACCACGGCCAGCGGATCCTGGGACAGGGAAACAAGGGCCGAGAACTTGTGATAGCGACGGAGCACAAACAGATCCACACTGGACAGACCTCACCGAGATACAGGGATTAGAACATCCTGTAGCAGGGGGACCCCCACAGGAGCGACTACCAACCCAGATCAGGCTCAGATACCTTCCTGGAGGACCAAACTGCTCCAGGTCCCACACAGATTAATGTAGGCCACTGTCATAAGACAGACCTAAAACCCCCAAACCGGCAGGCCCAGAAGAAGAGTAGTAAGGTGAGAAAGCACCAACCTAAAAACTCATTGTTTCAAAC
Organism: Gastrophryne carolinensis; assembly: GCA_027917425.1. Lineage (NCBI taxonomy): Eukaryota > Metazoa > Chordata > Amphibia > Anura > Microhylidae > Gastrophryne > Gastrophryne carolinensis. The sequence goes on along the minus strand of CM051234.1, from coordinate 647,453,731 downwards.
AAATTGATAGGTGTATGGACCTCATAAAGGCCTCACCTCCCCCAGAACAACAGGGTGTCTCCGAAGAAAAAAAACCCACATCAACGTGATGGACCGGCATCCATGGAGGCCATCTCCGGAAAAGGGGCAAGAAGGGGGCTGCCCCCAGCCAAGTTTCTGGAGTTCAACCCTCCAAGAGGGATCTCCTCCATCGTCATGACTCCTCTGCCTCTCATCAGATGAGCCCGAGTCAGAGAACAGCTCTCCTTCGTCAGAAGGAGTAAAAGCATGCGGAGTAGCAAACTCCTCAGTTCCCATAGGAAACACAGAAACAGAAGGCATCAAGTGCCACTTCTTACAAGGGCCCATGCGCTCTGACAAACTCGCAGTAATTTGATTAGCCGTAGGCAGTCTGACAGACACAGCAGGCTGGTCATCCCCACTCGTATGCGACTCAGCAGGAGTGAGATTTAAGCATGGGGAGATAGATGTAGCACGCAACATGTTATTTGCGGCAGTTTATTTACGGAATAAATTGGTTGTGATCTGACCGTCAGAGGCTTTAATGATTTCTAGGTCCAGGAACGTGACTTTATGCTGATCTTGCTGGCATGTAAATTTTAAGTTAGCATTATTGTGATTTAGTGCTTCCACAAATTTCGCCAGTTCCTGCTTCGGCCCCTCCCAGATGACTAAGATGTCATCAATATACCTGTGCCACGCTGTCACGTGGCACAGGTACTGGGACATTTCGTCCTCACCCCACAACCTCCTCTCCCACCAACCCAGGTACAGGTTAGCGAACGATGGGGCACATGTCGTCCCCATCGCCGTTCCCTGCACCTGGTGGTAAAGTTGATCTTTGAAGAGAAAGAGGTTGTGGGTGAGGACGAAGTTGAGGAGCCGAAGCAGGAACAGGTTATGGTCATGGTGGGATATGTCTAATTCGTTCAAGAACGATTCCACTGCCCTGAGGCCTTTATCATGGGGAATGCTCGAATATAGGGCCTCCACGTCCAGAGTCACCAGGGTAGAGTTGGGGCTCACCCACGTCCCGTCAAGGATCCTCAGGACATGTCCCGAGTCCTTGACGTATGATGGAAGACCCATGACCAGTGGTTGGAGGTGACGATCCACATAACGGCTTCAAAATTCAAAAGGCCCGCTATAATTTACACCCGGCCGGGAGAAGCCACTGGAGTCAACCATCTGAAAGACATAATGGGATAAGGGATGTCAGAGCCATGCGCAGTAATAAGGAACAATGAAAAACGCCCGCGAGGGCACTTACGGACCAGGGGAGTAGGAGGACCGTTACCACACGCGCGCGCGCCTATCATCAAAATGGCGCCAAGCGAACCTCGAAGGGCGGACCAGAGCGGGCCGTGACGCGGAGCGCGCCAAGCCATGTCTCCGCCTCCCCGAAGAGCGTGAAGCTCTAAGGCCTCAGTCAATTTGTCTTAAACGAACATGACACACTTAGAAATGATTTGCCAATGGAGACACCACAGCGTCTGGACGACACCGCCGCCCGGCGCAGCACATCCAATAAAGGAAAGAAAACGTGTGCGGCAGCAACCGATACACAATAAAAGGCAAACAGCGCGGCTCTGACACCCGGCTACAAATCAAGGGCAATACTAAGGCCATAAGCGTGTAAACACAGTACACTGAGACCGCCACACACACCCCCCCTTTCTTTTCCCCCGAGCTATGGGGGAAACGAGGGAGGATGGCGACCCTTTGTACAGGGTCCACCGTTACATGGGGCATGGGCAATAATGCGGGAGGGATCCCATAGAGGCTCACCATCAGCCTAAACCGCCTACCCTTTGGTGGGGGACTGCGGTGGAGCATGGCTCCATAAGCACGCATGGTGCTGCCTACCTTCACCCGTCCAGCGCAGCCCAGGCTGGGAGGCACATCACAAGAGGACGGGTGGGAATAGTCCAACAGGGCCGCAGGCTATAATAGCCCCGCTCACCTGCGAGAGAGTGATACTTCATGTCTTCGCAGTCGGCACTGCAGAGACATCTGGGGATTTGTGGGAGGTCCCGGGTATTTGAGGGGCCGGGAGGAGCCTGTTTTTCTTTTACAATAATTTTTATTGTTTACAGAAGAGCAGTACAAGTCATACACAAGGATACAATAAAAGCACTCTGCAGACTCTGTCAGTAACAACATGTACATGTAGAATGTCAAAACCAGCATGTTTAAAGATTCACCTTACATATTCAAAAAAAATAAATATATAAATTTCTATTCAGCATAATATCTCGTTAATACTGTGGTTATCATAAGAGACAGTTATTATCATTTTGTCAGTGACGAGGCAGGGCCTCTACCTACACATAAGCAGTTACATGAAAGCCAAATAATAAAGAAAAAAAAAAAAAAGAAGGGGTGAGGGTAAGGAGAACCCTCTGACTCAGGAAGAAAAGAATAGAAGGATGAAGCATTAAGGAAAGAGGGGGGAGGATAGAAGGGGTGGGAAGGGAGGGGGGGAAGGGGAAGGGGGGGCCGCAACCAGCAGCTCCCATCCACAGCAGGGCGCCTAGATGTCCCCCACTTTTCCACTCACCCCAATATACTTTATCCATGGGGACCATATATTACTAAAGCGGTCATAGTCAAAATGGGCTATTGCCGTCAGTTTTTCCATTATCATAATATCAGATATTTTAGAAATCACCATCTGCCAAAGTAACCGCCCACTTCTCCAATTTCTAGCTATCACCAGCCTTGTTGCCGAAAAGATATGTAGAGCCAATTTCCATTGGGCAGATTTAAAGTTATTAGTCTTATAAGAGAGGAGAGCCTCCCATGTGCTAGGGAAGAAAGTGCCTGCAAAAAGCGTAGACAAGAGATTATATACACTGCTCCACAGCTTACAGACATGGGGACAAGTCCACCACATGTGGTGCATAGTTCCCTCCTCCTGACATCCCCTAAAGCACATGGGGGAGCTATTTGCATCGAACTTGTATATTCTGGCAGGGGTGAGGTACCATCTAAACAGGACCTTAAAAGAGTTCTCCTGGATGAGAGTGTTGTATGAGACTCTCCCTGCTGATTTCCATATGTTCGGCCAGGTTTGCTCATCTCCTATTTTCCCCAAATCCTCCTCCCATTTAGTCATATATAGGTGGGAGTTACTCCCCTCAGGTTTGACCAAGGATGCGTAGAGTTTTGAAATTGCTCCCCTCGCTAGGGGGTCATATAAGCATCTCTGTTCAAAGTCCGAGGGTTTACTACAATGGTCCAGATTTCGGGTCAGTGACTTGATGAAGTGGTCCAGTTGTAATGCCCTAAATTTTTCAGCGGGGGGTATTATGATTCTGGTAGTCAGTGAGAATGGAGTCTCCCCTCTCCATCCTGAGAGCACATCTTGTATTGTGTGATATCCCTGCTCCTCCCACCATTTAAATCTCTGTCTAGACTCCATGCCCGGGGGAAACAACTGGTTCCCCAGGATAGGAGCTGCCGGCACATGTGGCGAGCACCATCCCCTAAGTTTCGCATTCCTGTCCCAAATATCCAGCGCTGGACCTATGCTTTGAGTTAAGGCCCCTGGTCTAAGTCTCTTTGGTGTCCAGATAATTGATGACACTGAGACTGGAGACAAGTTCTTAGACATCATCCGGACCCAACCAGGTATGTTTTTTGGAGTGTGCAAGGGGAGCAGTGCAGCCAGCTGTGCCGCCATGTAATACTTATATAGGTTTGGGACGCCCAAGCCACCATCCTCCTTTCTACAATATAGCGTTCTCCTAGCAATCCGCGGTCTAACTGTCCCCCAGATGTATTTGTTGAGCTTTTGTTGTAAGGGCTGAAGGGCTCCTTTAGTTACACTTATGGGAAGAACTCTAAAAAAATATAACAGTTTAGGCAGAATAGTCATCTTTGCCGCTGCCAGGAGCCCCAGCCATGAGAGGTTTACATGACGCCAAGTGGACAGGAGAGTACTCAGTTGGTTAAATAGGCCTGGGCAGTTTGCTTTATATAGTGCTTCATAAGACGCTGTTAATGTGACTCCCAGGTATGGAAGCTTAGTGACCCAAAGCCAGGGAAAGTTGCCCTTTAATAAAGTATTGGTCTGCTGTGTTAATGAGACTCCCATGGCCAGTGACTTCCCGGCATTAATTCTAAGGCCTGACATGTTGCCGAAAACTAGAGATGAACGAACTTTTGAAAAATTCGATTCGACTGATTCGCCGAATTTTCCGACAAAAATCGTTTCGACCCGAATAAATTCGCGACGAATCGCTATTAAAAACGGCTATTTCTGAGCCTCCTAGAGCCTCAATAGGGTTGTAAACCATTCTGCCTTGCTGTAACACGCACAGGATGCGTGCTGGGTTAGTTAAATAATACTTTGAAGAAATATCACATGCAGATCAGAGGCATCGCTAATAGAATCGCAGAGCGGCACAATTGAATTCAAGAGAGTTGAAGTGGCATCACTATGAGGGGCAGGAGCCCAAACATTGCTTTAAAGAGACACTGGAGTTGGCAGCAGCAGGAGCCCAAAAATTGGATGAATCACACCCTGGAGTTGGCAGCAGCAGCAGCAGGAGCCCAAACATTACTTTAAAGAGACCCTGGGGTTGGCTTCAGGAGCCCAAAAATTGGATGAATCACACCCTGGAGTTGGCAGGAGATGACAGCAGCAGCAGGAGCCCAAATATTACTTTAAAGAGACACTGGAGTTGGCTTCAGGAGCCCAAAAATTGGATGAATCACACCCTGGAGTTGGCAGCAGCAGCAGCAGGAGCCCAAACATTACTTTAAACAGACCCTGGGGTTGGCCTCAGGAGCCCAAAAATTGGATGAATCACACCCTGGAGTTGGCAGAAGTTGGCAGCAGCAGCAGCAGGAGCCCAAATATTACTTTAAAGAGACACTGGAGTTGGCTTCAGGAGCCCAAAAATTGGATGATTCACACCCTGGAGTTGGCAGCAGCAGCAGCAGGAGCCCAAATATTACTTTAAAGAGACACTGGGGTTGGCTTCAGGAGCCCAAAAATTGGATGAATCACACCCTGGAGTTGGCAGCAGCAGCAACAGGAGCCCAAACATTACTTTAAAGAGACCCTGGGGTTGGCTTCAGGAGCCCAACAATTGGATGAATCACACCCTGGATTTGGCAGGAGTTGGCAGCAGCAGCAACAGGAGCCCAAACATTACTTTAAAGAGACCCTGGGGTTGGCTTCAGGAGCCCAAAAATTGGATGAATCACACCCTGGAGTTGGCAGCAGCAGCAACAGGAGCCCAAACATTACTTTAAAGAGACCCTGGGGTTGGCTTCAGGAGCCCAAAAATTGGATGAATCACACCCTGGAGTTGGCAGCAGCAGCAGCAGGAGCCCAAACATTACTTTAAAGAGACCCTGGGGTTGGCTTCAGGAGCCCAAAAATTGGATGAATCACACCCTGGAGTTGGCAGGAGTTGACAGCAGCAGCAGCAGGAGCCCAAATATTACTTTAAAGAGACCCTGGGGTTGGCTTCAGGAGCCCAAAAATTGGATGAATCACACCCTGGAGTTGGCAGGAGTTGGCAGCAGCAGCAACAGGAGCCCAAATAATACTTTAAAGAGACCCTGGGGTTGGCTTCAGGAGCCCAAAAATTGGATGAATCACACCCTGGAGTTGGCAGGAGTTGACAGCAGCAGCAGCAGGAGCCCAAATATTACTTTAAACAGACCCTGGGGTTGGCTTCAGGAGCCCAAAAATTGGATGAATCACACCCTGGAGTTGGCAGGAGTTGGCAGCAGCAGCAACAGGAGCCCAAATATTACTTTAAAGAGACACTGGAGTTGGCTTCAGGAGCCCAAAAATTGGATAAATCACACCCTGGAGTTGGCAGAAGTTGGCAGCAGCAGCAGCAGGAGCCCAAATATTACTTTAAAGAGACCCTGGGGTTGGCCTCAGGAGCCCAAAAATTGGATGAATCACACCCTGGAGTTGGCAGAAGTTGGCAGTAGCAGCAGCAGGAGCCCAAATATTACTTTAAAGAGACCCTGGGGTTGGCTTCAGGAGCCCAAAAATTGGATGAATCACACCCTGGAGTTGGCAGGAGTTGACAGCAGCAGCAGCAGGAGCCCAAATATTACTTTAAAGAGACCCTGGGGTTGGCTTCAGGAGCCCAAAAATTGGATGAATCACACCCTGGAGTTGGCAGGAGTTGGCAGCAGCAGCAACAGGAGCCCAAATATTACTTTAAAGAGACCCTGGGGTTGGCTTCAGGAGCCCAAAAATTGGATGAATCACACCCTGGAGTTGGCAGAAGTTGGCAGCAGCAGCAGCAGGAGCCCAAATATTACTTTAAAGAGACCCTGGGGTTGGCCTCAGGAGCCCAAAAATTGGATGAATCACACCCTGGAGTTGGCAGGAGTTGACAGCAGCAGCAGCAGGAGCCCAAATATTACTTTAAAGAGACACTGGGGTTGGCTTCAGGAGCCCAAAAATTGGATGAATCACACCCTGGAGTTGGCAGCAGCAGCAACAGGAGCCCAAACATTACTTTAAAGAGACCCTGGGGTTGGCTTCAGGAGCCCGACAATTGGATGAATCACACCCTGGAGTTGGCAGAAGTTGGCAGCAGCAGCAGCAGGAGCCCAAATATTACTTTAAAGAGACCCTGGGGTTGGCCTCAGGAGCCCAAAAATTGGATGAATCACACCCTGGAGTTGGCAGGAGTTGACAGCAGCAGCAGCAGCAGGAGCCCAAATATTACTTTAAACAGACCCTGGGGTTGGCTTCAGGAGCCCAAAAATTGGATGAATCACACCCTGGAGTTGGCAGGAGTTGGCAGCAGCAGCAGCAGGAGCCCAAATATTACTTTAAAGAGACACTGGAGTTGGCTTCAGGAGCCCAAAAATTGGATGAATCACACCCTGGAGTTGGCAGAAGTTGGCAGCAGCAGCAGCAGGAGCCCAAATATTACTTTAAAGAGACCCTGGGGTTGGCCTCAGGAGCCCAAAAATTGGATGAATCACACCCTGGAGTTGGCAGGAGTTGACAGCAGCAGCAGCAGGAGCCCAAATATTACTTTAAACAGACCCTGGGGTTGGCTTCAGGAGCCCAAAAATTGGATGAATCACACCCTGGAGTTGGCAGGAGTTGGCAGCAGCAGCAACAGGAGCCCAAATATTACTTTAAAGAGACCCTGGGGTTGGCTTCAGGAGCCCAAAAATTGGATGAATCACACCCTGGAGTTGGCAGGAGTTGACAGCAGCAGCAGCAGGAGCCCAAATATTACTTTAAACAGACCCTGGGGTTGGCTTCAGGAGCCCAAAAATTGGATGAATCACACCCTGGAGTTGGCAGGAGTTGGCAGCAGCAGCAACAGGAGCCCAAATATTACTTTAAAGAGACACTGGAGTTGGCTTCAGGAGCCCAAAAATTGGATGAATCACACCCTGGAGTTGGCAGAAGTTGGCAGCAGCAGCAGGAGCCCAAATATTACTTTAAAGAGACCCTGGGGTTGGCCTCAGGAGCCCAAAAATTGGATGAATCACACCCTGGAGTTGGCAGGAGTTGACAGCAGCAGCAGCAGGAGCCCAAATATTACTTTAAACAGACCCTGGGGTTGGCTTCAGGAGCCCAAAAATTGGATGAATCACACCCTGGAGTTGGCAGGAGTTGGCAGCAGCAGCAACAGGAGCCCAAATATTACTTTAAAGAGACCCTGGGGTTGGCTTCAGGAGCCCAAAAATTGGATGAATCACACCCTGGAGTTGGCAGGAGTTGACAGCAGCAGCAGCAGGAGCCCAAATATTACTTTAAACAGACCCTGGGGTTGGCTTCAGGAGCCCAAAAATTGGATGAATCACACCCTGGAGTTGGCAGGAGTTGGCAGCAGCAGCAACAGGAGCCCAAATATTACTTTAAAGAGACACTGGGGTTGGCTTCAGGAGCCCAAAAATTGGATGAATCACACCCTGGAGTTGGCAGCAGCAGCAGCAGCAGGAGCCCAAATATTACTTTAAAGAGACACTGGGGTTGGCTTCAGGAGCCCAAAAATTGGATGAATCACACCCTGGAGTTGGCAGAAGTTGGCAGTAGCAGCAGCAGGAGCCCAAATATTACTTTAAAGAGACTCTGGGGTTGGCTTCAGGAGCCCAAAAATTGGATGAATCACACCCTGGAGTTGGCAGAAGTTGGCAGCAGCAGGAGCCCAAAAAATGGCCTAAAGACATAAATATGTTTTGCACCATTTGGAAAGTGTAAAACGTGGCACCATGCTGAATCTAGTCGCATGCATCAGGCATTGGTGGGTGGAAATCCTGGCTGATCCATCCCTGATTCATTTTGACAAAGGTGAGTCTCTCCACATTTTTAGTTGACAGACGAGTTCTCCTCGCCGTAACTATGGCCCCCGCCGCACTAAACACCCGCTCAGATGGCACGCTACTTGCCGGGCAGGACAGCTTTTCCAGGGCAAACTCTGCTAGTTGCGGCCACAAATCAAGTTTGGCTGCCCAGAAGTCCAGCGGATCCTCAAGGTGTGTTGGCATGGTCATGTCAAAGTATGACATGACCTGCTGGTTGAGGTCCTGCTCCAGGTCTTCCTGCTGCTCATGAGTAGCCTCACTATGCGGGTGTAGAAAGCTACTCATTAGCGACTGAAGACTGAGGCTGCTGCTGCTGATGGAGCTTCTGCTGCTGCTGCTGCCAACCCCCCCAGCGGCCATGGCAGTGGAAGGTGAGCGCAGAGGTCCCCTCGAGTCAGACCTGCGAGAGTATGGACCATGGCGCAGATAGGCATCGGCCAACTGCCTACGTAGAATGTCTTTGTAGTAGTTGAGTTTGTCCTCCCTCTCGGTGGGTTTAAAAAATGCCCCCATTTTGTGCCGGAAGCGAGGGTCCAATAAGGTGGACAGCCAGAAGTCATCCCGCCGACAGATGGAAACAATTCTGGGGTCACTACGCAAGCACGTGAGCATGCTTCGTGCCATTTGCGCAAGTGACTCGGATGGACTACCTGTCTCCATCTCCACTGCATACTGCCACGGTGTGCCCGGGTCCTCTGTCTCGCCTTCCTCAAAAACCTCTAGCTCCTCTGGCTGCTCCTGCTCCTCCTCTCCTGTCCACTGACTAGATAAACCAGCCATTTCGCCAAGCCTAAACTGTGTTTCGCTGGGCAACTCCTCCTCCTCCTCTTCCTCCTCCTCCAGTTCAGCTCCAGCGGGGTTCATGTGGCCGTAAGATGTAAACGCCATGTCTCCAGTGCCCTGACCAGCCATGGTTTCCAACATGTGCTGTAGTACATGAAGCAGTGGAATCACGTCGTTCATCCCGTAATCCTGCCGACTGACAAATAAAGTGGCATCCTCAAAGGGCCTGAGCAAACGGCAGGTGTCACGTATGAGCTGCCACTGGTTGACATTGAAGTTACACAGGGGAGTCCCCCTATCTGCTTGGATCATCAGGAAATCCGTGATGGCTTTTCTCTGTTCATATAATCGGTCCAACATGTGAAGGGTGGAATTCCAACGGGTGGAAACATCGCAAATCAGACTATGTTGGGGGATACCATTCTGACGCTGTAGCTCAAGAAGGGTGTGTTTGGCGGTGTAGGAGTGGCTGAAGTGCATGCAAAGTTTCCTTGAAGTTGTTAGGATGTCTTGCAGATGGGGGGAACACTTCAGAAACCGCTTGACAACCAGATTGAAGACGTGAGCCATGCAGGGGGCATGGGTCAGGCTTCCTTGGCGCAGCGCAGACAAAATGTTCTTCCCATTGTCGGTAACCATGATTCCCATTTTAAGTTTTCTCGGAGTAAGCCATGTTTGGATTTCCTGATGAATACATTTAAGCAGTTCCTCCCCTGTGTGACTCCGTTCGCCAAGACAAACCATGTGAAGCACTGCGTGACACCTCCGTGCCCTGCACACATGGTAGACTGGAGGGGCACTGAGACTTGAGCCTACAGTGGAGGGTGAGGAGATGGCGGAAGATGAGGAGGCCGAGTCGCACGGTGTCACAGGCCCAATGGGCAGAGAGCGCGGAGGCCGAAGCGGCGTGACCTGTCCAAGTTGCTGCTGCTGCTGCAAAGGGACCACATTCACCCAGTGGGCCGTAAACGACATGTACTGCCCCTGACCGTAGTTACAGCTCCAGATGTCGGCGCTGCCATGTATTTTGCTACACACCGACAGGCTCAAGGACTGGCCCACCTTCTGTTCAACAAAAGTGTGCAGCGCTGGTACTGCCTTCTTGGCAAAGAAATGACGGCTTGGGACTCTCCACCTCGGCTCGGCACAAGCCATCAGTTCTCTGAAAGGTGCAGATTCCACCACCTGAAAAGGGAGCGACTGCAGCACCAGCAACTTGGACAGGAGCACATTCAGCTTCTGCGCCGTAGGATGAGTGGGCGCATACTGCTGTCTCTTGGACATGGCTTCGCTGATGGATTGCTGGCGGGATGCATGACTTGGAGGAGGAGGAGCAGGAGCGACAGAGGATGGGTATGACGCACAGCTGCCTTCGGCTGAGGTGCTGGAGCCTTGGCTGGCAGAAATTGGGAGCTCACTTGGTGAGGAAGCAGACTGGACCACCCCTTGGGAGCCTCGGTTCTCCCAGGTCGTTTTATGGTGACGCATCATATGTTGACGCAGGGCCGTGGTGCCAACATTTGGACCCTGGCCACGCTTCACCTTTTGCCTACATATCTTGCATGTGGCCATGTTACCCTCCTGCGGATGCCTCAGGAAAAACTGCCACACTGCCGAGTAGCTACTTTTCCCACCCCCTGGCCTCACTGATTCACTGCTGCTGTTGCCAACTCCAGGAACCCCTGCTCCACTACCTCCTGATAAGGTAGACTGCCGCACAGCAGGTGCTCTACCCCGACCCCGGCCCCGGCCGGCTCCAGCCTTTGGAATTGTGCCCCCATGCTGACTGCTACCACCTTGCTGCCTCAGCTGCTGACTCCGGGGCAACCTGCGCCCCTCTTCTCCTGATGATGACGATGAAGCCCCTTCCTCACCCGGCTCCCAAGTGCGATCGGCTTCATCGTCATCATCATCATCACCGAGTTGTGGCTGTACGTCACTGATGTTCGTGGATTCGTCAACAGTGTCTGGCGCAGGAGCTGGAACGCTCGCAGCACCCACGACACTGTCCACATCACTATTTGTCTGCCTAGCTAAAGAAGCCACCTCCATTTCTTGGCTGGGCAGTAGCTGCTGACTGTCCTCCTGTATCTGATCGTCCTCCTCACTAAAGAGTGGAGCTGAACCCAAAGCATAGGATACGTCGCTGGGGGAGGGAACGGCGTAGGACAGAGGCAATGGGAGGACAGGGACTGCTCTCGGGGCATGCCAACTCAGGGTTGTGTCAGAGGAACCTACCGACCCTAGACTGGGGGTCTCAGATGTAAGTTGTGATGATGTTGTTGATGAGCGCGTCAGCCAATCTACCACGGCAGATGCGTTACTGGTGGAGACCCGACCGCTAGCAGATACTGGCAGATTAGGTCTCTCAGCGTGACTCCTGCTGCTACTGGCCCCCAGTCTGATGCGAGCTCTGCCTGCGGAATCTTGGCCTCTGCCACTCCTCTTTTCACTTCCAGGCACTTGTCTGCCCGACATAGTCTAACTGGCGTGGTAGTAGGTGATATTTAAAAAAACCCCGGGCAGCGGTGGGTCTATATGAAACAGAATATAATGCACACCAAAAGTGAGCAGTAACACTCAGCCTCCAACAGGCCTGCTTAGTGTAAATAAGAGAGCTGCTTAGTGTAAATAAAGAGGGGTATGCTATGTTACAGAATGGGATGCCTCAACAGAAGTGCACCTGGCAGGCAGCAGTAAGCCTATGCCCAGCAAAAGTGTCTTTATCAGGGCTAATTTCAATTATAATAAGTGCAAATGGTTATATGGTCTTAAACAGAGGCTGCTGTAGTCACAGAATGGGATGCCCCCAAAAAAGATCCAGTAGTGCTATGCCCAGCAAAAGTGTCTTTATCAGGCTAATTTCAAATATAATAAGAGCAAATGGTTATATGGTCTTAAACAGAGGCTGCTATAGTCACAGAATGGGATGCCCTTGCAGGGTCCAGAAGTACTATGCCGAGCAAAAGTGTCTTTATCAGGCTAATTTCAATTATAATAAGAGCAAATGGTTATATGGTCTTAAACAGAGGCTGCTATAGTCACAGAATGGGATGCCCTTGCAGGGTCCAGAAGTACTATGCCGAGCAAAAGTGTCTTTATCAGGCTAATTTCAAATATAATAAGAGCAAATGGTTATATGGTCTTTAACAGAGGCTGCTATAGTCACAGAATGGGATGCCCTTGCAGGGTCCAGTAGTGCTATGCCCAGCAAAAGTGTCTTTATCAGGCTAATTTCAATTATAATAAGAGCAAATGGTTATATGGTCTTAAACAGAGGCTGCTATAGTCACAGAATGGGATGCCCTTGCAGGGTCCAGTAGTGCTATGCCCAGCAAAAGTGTCTTTATCAGGCTAATTTCAAATATAATAAGAGCAAATGGTTATATGGTCTTTAACAGAGGCTGCTATAGTCACAGAATGGGATGCCCTTGCAGGGTCCAGTAGTGCTATGCCCAGCAAAAGTGTCTTTATCAGGCTAATTTCAATTATAATAAGAGCAAATGGTTATATGGTCTTAAACAGAGGCTGCTATAGTCACAGAATGGGATGCCCTTGCAGGGTCCAGTAGTGCTATGCCCAGCAAAAGTGTCTTTATCAGGCTAATTTCAAATATAATAAGAGCAAATGGTTATATGGTCTTAAACAGAGGCTGCTATAGTCACAGAATGGGATGCCCTTGCAGGGTCCAGAAGTGCTATTCCCAGCAAAAGTGTCTTTATCAGGCTAATTTCAATTATAATAAGAGCAAATGGTTATATGGTCTTAAACAGAGGCTGCTATAGTCACAGAATGGGATGCCCTTGCAGGGTCCAGTAGTGCTATGCCCAGCAAAAGTGTCTTTATCAGGCTAATTTCAAATATAATAAGAGCAAATGGTTATATGGTCTTTAACAGAGGCTGCTATAGTCACAGAATGGGATGCCCTTGCAGGGTCCAGTAGTGCTATGCCCAGCAAAAGTGTCTTTATCAGGCTAATTTCAATTATAATAAGAGCAAATGGTTATATGGTCTTAAACAGAGGCTGCTATAGTCACAGAATGGGATGCCCTTGCAGGGTCCAGTAGTGCTATGCCCAGCAAAAGTGTCTTTATCAGGCTAATTTCAAATATAATAAGAGCAAATGGTTATATGGTCTTTAACAGAGGCTGCTATAGTCACAGAATGGGATGCCCTTGCAGGGTCCAGTAGTGCTATGCCCAGCAAAAGTGTCTTTATCAGGCCTAATTTCTATGAGAATAAGTGCAAATGGTTATTATGGTATTAAATAGAGGCTGGTGTAGTCACAGAATGGGATGCCACAAAAACCAGAGAGCATGCACAGCAAAAGTGTCTTTATCAGGCCTGATTTCTATGAGAATAAGTGCAAATGGTTATTATGCTATTAAATAGAGGCTGGTGTAGTCACAGAATGGGATGCCACAAAAACCAGAGAGCATGCACAGCAAAAGTGTTTTTATCAGGCCTAATTTCTATGAGAATAAGTGCAAATGGTTATTATGCTATTAAATAGAGGCTGGTGTTGTCACAGAATGGGATGCCACAAAAACCAGAGAGCATGCACAGCAAAAGTGTCTTTATCAGGCCTAATTTCTATGAGAATAAGTGCAAATGGTTATTATGCTATTAAATAGAGGCTGGTGTTGTCACAGAATGGGATGCCACAAAAACCAGAGAGCATGCACAGCAAAAGTGTCTTTATCAGGCCTAATTTCTATGAGAATAAGTGCAAATGGTTATTATGCTATTAAATAGAGGCTGGTGTTGTCACAGAATGGGATGCCACAAAAACCAGAGAGCATGCACAGCAAAAGTGTCTTTATCAGGCCTAATTTCTATGAGAATAAGTGCAAATGGTTATTATGCTATTAAATAGAGGCTGGTGTAGTCACAGAATGGGATGCCACAAAAACCAGAGAGCATGCACAGCAAAAGTGTCTTTATCAGGCCTAATTTCTATGAGAATAAGTGCAAATGGTTATTATGCTATTAAATAGAGGCTGGTGTTGTCACAGAATGGGATGCCACAAAAACCAGAGAGCATGCACAGCAAAAGTGTCTTTATCAGGCCTAATTTCTATGAGAATAAGTGCAAATGGTTATTATGCTATTAAATAGAGGCTGGTGTTGTCACAGAATGGGATGCCACAAAAACCAGAGAGCATGCACAGCAAAAGTGTCTTTATCAGGCCTAATTTCTATGAGAATAAGTGCAAATGGTTATTATGCTATTAAATAGAGGCTGGTGTTGTCACAGAATGGGATGCCACAAAAACCAGAGAGCATGCACAGCAAAAGTGTCTTTATCAGGCCTAATTTCTATGAGAATAAGTGCAAATGGTTATTATGCTATTAAATAGAGGCTGGTGTTGTCACAGAATGGGATGCCACAAAAACCAGAGAGCATGCACAGCAAAAGTGTCTTTATCAGGCCTAATTTCTATGAGAATAAGTGCAAATGGTTATTATGCTATTAAATAGAGGCTGGTGTTGTCACAGAATGGGATGCCACAAAAACCAGAGAGCATGCACAGCAAAAGTGTCTTTATCAGGCCTAATTTCTATGAGAATAAGTGCAAATGGTTATTATGCTATTAAATAGAGGCTGGTGTTGTCACAGAATGGGATGCCACAAAAACCAGAGAGCATGCACAGCAAAAGTGTCTTTATCAGGCCTGATTTCTATGAGAATAAGTGCAAATGGTTATTATGCTATTAAATAGAGGCTGGTGTAGTCACAGAATGGGATGCCACAAAAACCAGAGAGCATGCACAGCAAAAGTGTCTTTATCAAGCCTAATTTCTATGAGAATAAGTGCAAATGGTTATTATGCTATTAAATAGAGGCTGGTGTAGTCACAGAATGGGATGCCACAAAAACCAGAGAGCATGCACAGCAAAAGTGTCTTTATCAAGCCTAATTTCTATGAGAATAAGTGCAAATGGTTATTATGCTATTAAATAGAGGCTGGTGTTGTCACAGAATGGGATGCCACAAAAACCAGAGAGCATGCACAGCAAAAGTGTCTTTATCAGGCCTAATTTCTATGAGAATAAGTGCAAATGGTTATTATGCTATTAAATAGAGGCTGGTGTTGTCACAGAATGGGATGCCACAAAAACCAGAGAGCATGCACAGCAAAAGTGTCTTTATCAGGCCTAATTTCTATGAGAATAAGTGCAAATGGTTATTATGCTATTAAATAGAGGCTGGTGTAGTCACAGAATGGGATGCCACAAAAACCAGAGAGCATGCACAGCAAAAGTGTCTTTATCAGGCCTAATTTCTATGAGAATAAGTGCAAATGGTTATTATGCTATTAAATAGAGGCTGGTGTTGTCACAGAATGGGATGCCACAAAAACCAGAGAGCATGCACAGCAAAAGTGTCTTTATCAGGCCTAATTTCTATGAGAATAAGTGCAAATGGTTATTATGCTATTAAATAGAGGCTGGTGTTGTCACAGAATGGGATGCCACAAAAACCAGAGAGCATGCACAGCAAAAGTGTCTTTATCAGGCCTAATTTCTATGAGAATAAGTGCAAATGGTTATTATGCTATTAAATAGAGGCTGGTGTTGTCACAGAATGGGATGCCACAAAAACCAGAGAGCATGCACAGCAAAAGTGTCTTTATCAGGCCTAATTTCTATGAGAATAAGTGCAAATGGTTATTATGCTATTAAATAGAGGCTGGTGTTGTCACAGAATGGGATGCCACAAAAACCAGAGAGCATGCACAGCAAAAGTGTCTTTATCAGGCCTAATTTCTATGAGAATAAGTGCAAATGGTTATTATGCTATTAAATAGAGGCTGGTGTTGTCACAGAATGGGATGCCACAAAAACCAGAGAGCATGCACAGCAAAAGTGTCTTTATCAGGCCTAATTTCTATGAGAATAAGTGCAAATGGTTATTATGCTATTAAATAGAGGCTGGTGTAGTCACAGAATGGGATGCCACAAAAACCAGAGAGCATGCACAGCAAAAGTGTCTTTATCAAGCCTAATTTCTATGAGAATAAGTGCAAATGGTTATTATGCTATTAAATAGAGGCTGGTGTAGTCACAGAATGGGATGCCACAAAAACCAGAGAGCATGCACAGCAAAAGTGTCTTTATCAGGCCTAATTTCTATGAGAATAAGTGCAAATGGTTATTATGCTATTAAATAGAGGCTGGTGTTGTCACAGAATGGGATGCCACAAAAACCAGAGAGCATGCACAGCAAAAGTGTCTTTATCAGGCCAAATTTCTATGAGAATAAGTGCAAATGGTTATTATGCTATTAAGTAGAGGCTGGTGTTGTCACAGAATGGGATGCCACAAAAACCAGAGAGCATGCACAGCAAAAGTGTCTTTATCAGGCCTAATTTCTATGAGAATAAGTGCAAATGGTTATTATGCTATTAAATAGAGGCTGGTGTTGTCACAGAATGGGATGCCACAAAAACCAGAGAGCATGCACAGCAAAAGTGTCTTTATCAGGCCTAATTTCTATGAGAATAAGTGCAAATGGTTATTATGCTATTAAATAGAGGCTGGTGTTGTCACAGAATGGGATGCCACAAAAACCAGAGAGCATGCACAGCAAAAGTGTCTTTATCAGGCCTAATTTCTATGAGAATAAGTGCAAATGGTTATTATGCTATTAAATAGAGGCTGGTGTTGTCACAGAATGGGATGCCACAAAAACCAGAGAGCATGCACAGCAAAAGTGTCTTTATCAGGCCTAATTTCTATGAGAATAAGTGCAAATGGTTATTATGCTATTAAATAGAGGCTGGTGTAGTCACAGAATGGGATGCCACAAAAACCAGAGAGCATGCACAGCAAAAGTGTCTTTATCAGGCCTGATTTCTATGAGAATAAGTGCAAATGGTTATTATGCTATTAAATAGAGGCTGGTGTAGTCACAGAATGGGATGCCTCACAGCAGACTTAAGATCAGTTCAGTATATATGCACAGTTAGTTAGTATAAGCAGCCTGAAAACGCTAACAAAGCCTATCAGGCTGGATGAAAAAAAAAAAAAAAAACTGACAGCCTCCGATTTTCCCTTCCTTTCCCTGTTTTTCGCTTACTTTCTGTCTGTCTCCTGTCTGTCTCCTGCCTGTCTCCAGCCTGTCCCTGTCTGTCCCTGCCTGTCTAACTGTCTGTCTCTCCCTCAGCTACACAGCGTTCTGTCTCTCACGAATGCAATAGAGAAATGAGGCTGGAAAGCAAGATGGCCGGCCTTAAATACCGCTGTGACGTCACCGGGCTTGCTGGCTGCTGATAGGCTGCATGTGACTGTCCCAGCTTGCACTGGCGCGGGGTTGATGTCTGGACATGTCCCGTCCGCCATCTTAGAATGCCTGTAATGTAAATGAATGGATGTTAAAGGAAAACTTCGAGCGATCGAATCGCGGGGAAATTCGGATTCGATCCGAATCGAATTTTTCCTGAAATTCGGATCGAATCCGGGTTCGTCCGGATCGATTCGCTCATCCCTACCGAAAACCTCCAACTCCGAGGCCAGATTAGGTGCCGTTATATGAGGAGAAGAGATAGTGAGCAACATGTCATCTGCAAACATAGATAATTTGTGTTCTTCTTTTCCATGGTGAATTCCCCTTATTGCCTGATTATGCCTGATGTTGGATGCTAGCGGTTCCAGGGCTAGTATGAACAATATTGGGGATAGAGGACACCCCTGACACGTGCCTCTATTGATGGAAAAAGAAGCTGATTCAAAACCGGAGTACTTCACTTTAGCTGTCGGCTTATGGTACATAGAACTAACCCAGGTCTTGAGACCCTGCCCAAAGCCCCATCTATCTAGAGCTTGCATCAGGTAGTCCCAAGAGAGGCAATCAAAAGCTTTTTCCATATCTAGGGATAGCAACATAACATCTGGCTGTGTGGACCTAGCCACTTCTATGAGCTGCGTTATACGTCTTACCCCATCTAAAGATTGCCTCCCTGGGACAAACCCTACCTGGTCAGAGTGTATTAGGGAGCTAAGAGATGTGTTGATTCTGGCAGCAATAATTTTTCCTAAGATTTTTAGGTCTAGGTTCAACAGGGAAATAGGGCGGTAATTCTGCCAGGCTAGGGGGTCTTTCCCTGGCTTTGGGATCATAACAATAGCAGCAGACAGGGACTCCGGGTCAAAACGGTTACCCACTTTAATGCTATTATCCCTTTCGCTGCCAGCCTACCTGGAGTTTTTGTCACCCTTGGTGCCAGACCATTTTGAACTATTTTGCGCTCCCCATATTCAAATGTGATTTTTGAAGGGATTTCCAGGGATTTCCCAGGAAAATGATATATTGTTTTTTTCAGAAGAGTCTGGGCTTCAACATGCGATGTCTTGTTTGGCCTTTTTTTTGTGTATTCTCAATACTTTTGGGTGAAATATGTGCAAAAAAATAAAAAAAAATCTATTTTTTGCAATTTGTAGTGTTTTTTTGTAATAAAAAATGTAAGTTTGTCAATAAAATCTTATTGCGTGTGAAACCCCAATTTCTCCCGGTTACAGCGGTTCCACATATTTATAGGTAGACACCCTTTCCTGCCCAGGAGACTCCCCCAAACTGAAACAGCGCTTTAGGGGATTTTCAGAAAAAAATACAACTGTGATATGCACTATGTGCACCTTGCAGTTTTTCCAGAAAAATAACCCTTTACATTTGAAATACCCCCAACAAACTATATATTCTCTGGAAGTACACACCTCAAGTTTTCTAGGTGTACCAGGCTTGTTGATGTGGCCACAGTTTTCTGGAAGTAATCCCTCAATGTATTCTTTGGTTGCAAAGAGTTTCCCTAAAAAAAGGATAAAAAAGCAGAATCAAAGCAACATTTTCCTAAAAAAACTATATACAAACAAGAAAAAACAAGTATAATCTGAAAAAGCAACATCCCCCGAACAGAACGATACCCAACATGCATAGCTACTGTCAAGGGAAGAGTTGCCAAACACCCCAAAGTAAAGCATGCGCATAACGGTAATTTTTCTTGAAAATTTCAGCTCTGCAGACAAGGTGCACACCTTGCGATTTTTCAACCAAAACAACCCTTTACATTTGGAACATTCCCCATAAACCATATATTCCCTAAAAGTACACATGTTAAGCTTTCTAAGCGTACCCAGCTTGTTGTAGTGGGCTCATCTTTCTGGAATTGATCCCTCAAAGGATTCTTTGGTTGCGCAGGGTTTCCCTAAAAAATTTATAAAAAAGCTGAATAAAAAACACCTTTTCCTAAAATATAAATATGCAAACCAGAAAAAACAAGCTAAGTCTGAAAGCGCAAGGTCCCCCGAACAGAACAATACCCAACATGCATAGCTACTTTTAATCCTTTTAATTGCCAGCCTACTTGAGATTTTGTCACCCTCTGTTGACAGGTCATTTTTCCCCATTTTGCGCCATGTTTTGCGACATTTTTGCTGGAATTTTCAGGAAAATTATATATATATATTTTTTGCAGCAGAGTTTAGGCTTTAACATGTAAATGTAAATTTTATTCTGTTTTTTTACAATATTATTGATATTAAAAAAAAGTAAATAAATAAAATTTTTTTTTAGAAAATTGCCTCCTTTATTTTAAATAAAAAATGTATTTTATTAAAGAAAACCGTATTGCATGTGAAAGCCCCATTTCTACAGATTAGAACGGTACCACATATTTATCGGTAGCCCCCCGTTCCTGCCCAGGAGACCCCCCAAACTGAAACAAGTACTTTATAACATTTACAAATAAAATACAACTACCATCCACACTACAAAGGGTTAAATCGGGGAAAAAAATGACATAGGGTCCCCCCTCCCAGGGGGGGGGACCCCATTTTTGGGGGGGGATTTTTAAGGGTTAAAAACCCTTAAAAATCCCCAAAAAAATGACATGGGGTCCCCCTTACCCAAAGTAACCAGCCCGGGACCAGCTATGCAGGGCTTGTAGGAACAGGGCACAGGGGCCAGCTTTTGTGGCCCCTGGCCCTGCAGGCTACAAAGCCCGCATAGCCCGTGGGCCCGGGCTCTTCTGCCCCCCCCGGCCTTTGGGGAGGCAGGTAATGGGGGTGTCAAGGGTTAATGGCAAGTCACTCGCTAGTGCAGGTGACTTGCCATCCCCCAGCCTTGTGAACTGATATAGGGGTCTTGTGGACCCCTTACCAGTTCACAAGGGGTTAAATGTAAAAAAAAAAACACCACACAGACGCAGAAAAAAATATTTTATTATTATTATTTTTTTTTTAATACTTACCTCCCATCCATCTTCCCCTCCCAATCACTGGCTTCTGCTCATCTGCTGGAAGCCTTTTATAGCTGCTGGGTGACAGAACATAAGGGGTTAATTAAAAAAAAAAAAAGACATAGGGTCCCCCCTCCCAGGGGGTGCGGACCCCATTTTTTTTTTGATTTTTAAGGGTTAAAAACCCTTAAAAATCAAAAAAAAAAATGACGTGGGGTCCCCCTTACCCAGCATTACCAGCCCGGGACCAGCTATGGGGGCTTGTAGGCACAGAGTGGGGGGGGCCAGCTTATGTGGCCCCCCCACCCTGCAGCCTAAGAGCCCACATACCCTATGTGGGCCCGGGCTCTTCTGCCCCCCCCTGGCCTTTGGGGAGGCAGGTAATGGGGGTGCCAAGGGTTAATGGCAAGCCACCCGCTAGCGCAGGTGGCTTGCCATCCCCCCAGCCTTGTGAACTGGTATAGGGGTCATGGACCCCTTACCAGTTCACAAGGGGTTAACAGTAATAAAAAAAAAACACCACACAGATTAAAAAATAACTTTATTAAAAAATAAAAACTTTTTTTTACTTTACTCACCTCTGATCCTCAGCTTCTGTGTCCCTCGCAGCTCTGATGACAGTTATTGTCATCGCTGGCCAGTGGAGGAGGGAGGCAGGTGATCAGATCATCACCTGCCTTCCTCCTCCTGTGGCCAGCGATGACAAGTGTGAGAATCGCAGCCCGGAGCCAGGACGACACCCGGAGGTGTGACATCATAAGCCTCGCCCCCAAAGGGGCGGGGCTTATCGGCAAAATGGCGGCGCCCGTCGAGCAGGACAGGGAGAGGGCCTTTCAGGCCCTCTCCTGAAGCTGGAGAGCCAGGGGGGGGGCCATCGGAGGCCCCCCTGGTGAAGAGGAGACCCGGCGGGAGCAATCGATCACTAAGGTAAGTAAATGTCATTTTTATATATTTTTTTTTTTTAACATGTATTTCGGCGGCTGCTGAAGGGGGGGGGTGGCTATTCCGGGCTCTCCCCTGCACCCGGGGGGGGCTGGGTGGGGGATCGAAGCCCCCCCGGATGAAGAGGAGACCCGGCCGGATAGAACAAGGGGTCAGGTGAGTGTTTTTTTTTTTTTTACTTTTACTGTAGCAGGGGGGAAAGTCAAGCCCGTAGTTTCTACGTGCTTGGCACTTAAGTGGAGTGGAAGCAAGCACGTAGAAACTACGGGCTTGGCACTGAAAGGGTTATACATTGTTGTGAGGTGCGGGGCAACCACATCTATTAGTTTTTTATAGAAAATTGCTGTATAGCCATCAGGCCCAGGCCTCTTATTAGGTTTGAGGGATGCTATTGCCTGTTTCACCTCCTGTACAGTTATATCTGCGTCCACATATTCAGCCCAGCCAGAGTCTAGTCTAGGTAGAATAGTATTATCAAGGTATTTCCTCACTGCCTCTTTATCTGATCCCCTGTGTGTCTCATACAGTTTTGCTAGGCCCTGCCTGAACTCTTCTAAGATTTTGCAGGGGTTGCTAGTGACTTGCCCACCACTTACCTTTAGCTTAATAGATGGGGGGAAGCTTCACCTGACACCGCAATTGTGATGCCAGGAGGGTGTTAGGTTTATTTGCCAAGGTATAATACCTTTGGGCTGACCATTTATACCTACGTTCAGCTTCCTGCATCTGAAGCGAGTTAAGCTCTACCCTGGCCTTCTCCAACCTCTGTCTGTTAACTTCACAACCCTTAACTTTGAATGCCTGGGATGCTGCTAGATATTCACTTTCTAACGTGCTCATAAGCTGAGCTTTTTCCCTTTTGGCCCTGGCAGCTCTGGAGAGAAAGTGCCCACGCATCACGGTTTTGAATGCTCCCCAGAGAACCGATGGTGATTGAACTGAGTTAACATTTGTGTGGAAAAAGAGCTCCGCTTCCTTCACAGACTCCAACACCTTCTCTTTAGAAGCCAGGTAAGTATCATTAAGCACCCAGGCAGAGGGGCCAGGCTTAATTACCAATGACTTACAGGTGACACTGATTAGGTCATGGTCTGACCATGGCACTTGATGGATATGGGCTCGGGAGATATTGGGAAGGAAGTTTTTGTGAGCAAAAAAATGATCAATCCTAGTATGGAGATTGTGGGGGATTGAGTAATGTGTGTAATCTCTCTGGAATGGATGCATATCCCTCCAGACATCCACCAGTCCCACTCCAGAAATTACAGATTGGAACTGATGAGCGTCTTTTCTATGTTGTGCCGTTGGCGGGGCGGACCTATCCAGCACCGGATCCAATGTGAGATTTGAATCACCGCCTACAAGTACTGTTCCTTTCTTATGCTTGTCTAGGAGGTTGCACAGCTTATTAAAAAATTCAATCTGACCCGTGTTTGGCGCATAATAATTTAGTAGTGTAACTTCTGTGTCCTGTAATGTACCCTGGAGCAGCAGAAACCTGCCCGCAGGATCTGAAATTTGCTTGGCACATTTAAAATATGTTCGAGAGTGAAAAGCAATAAATACTCCCTTCTGCTTTGTTTTTGCCCTAGCGTGGTAAACTGTTGGGTATCTAGGATTCAGGAATTTAGGGGTTGAGGAAACAGAAAAGTGAGACTCCTGTGCATAGATTATATCTGCATGTGTGGAGCTAAAATATCTAAAGACCCTGGATCTTTTATTCGGGGAGTTTAATCCCTGCACATTAACCGATACAACTTTAAGCCCCATTAGCAAGGCACATTATACTATGCGGTGCATACCTCACAGGTGTTAATGTAGCTGGGTGCAGGCCCTCCCGTGGGAGGTTATAGGAGGGGGAGGAAAGTTGGGGTCGGGGGCGGGTAAAGGTTGAGGATGGTCTAGTAGGGCTAAGAAATAAAGCAAGAGTTTGGGTGAGAAAAAAAGCATACAGAACACAAAAACTTAAGCATAAAACATAGTAACACACTATAGAATTAACACATAACTCCATTATTGTGACTATTGTCACTAGTGTCACCTTACCAGTGGGTGATTCCCGCTGGAGAGGGGCCGGACCACTTGCGTAGCTCTCGGGAGCCAAAATAAACTCACGGCCTTCCGCGCTAAATCATATAAATTGACAGCACTTTAGCTAGTCCCAACATTATGGGTCACCCAGGTGCCCCCGGTAAACAATCAGCATCAAAATTCCCCATATAGTGAGGTGGGGCGATAACCAACGTAACTTAACAACTGTTCCCGTCAGATTACCAGGCCCAAACTGGGACTAGGCAACTGAGGGGAGCCATAACAAGCGACCGGGCGTACCAAAAAATCAGGAACTTCCCCAGGCACTTGTTAGGTATGCATAGTTTAAAAAGGGATAACTAGTTGCCACATAACATGATATAAACCTGTGAGTGCAGAAGCAGTACTACTACAGAAACTTGGGGGACCAATCGACGGGCAGTCTAATGGACCAGAACCTTACCTCCGTACGAGGCATGTAAAGTGAGAAAAAAAAATACACAAATGGCCTCAGCGTCCTTTACCCATCACTTGATCTCTGGAATGACTGAGAAGAGAGTTTCTTCAAGACTTGCTTTCTGTGTTTCCGTTGTGATCTGGGTATGTTGTCATTTGGGGCTCGTTCCTCATGATCGTCCTTGTTAGAGTCATGCTGGATGGGCAATCTGCTGCCCGGGTCACTGGCTGGGCCTGGGAGGGTTAAGTCCAACTGTTTGAAGCGATCCCGGAGTTCCCGTAGAGTGGAGGCCTGGACTTGCTTGCCATTATAGGAAAACGATATTCTAAAGGGGAAGCCCCACCGATATTTAATATTCAACTTCTGCAGAACTTCTAGGTAGGGCTTGACTGCTCGTCGCTTCATTATTGTGGATTGTGACAGATCAGCATAGATTTGAAAGCTGTTACCTTGAAAAGACAGGGAGGCTTTTCCTCTGGCCGCTTTAAGAACAATTAAATGGGTTTGGGGATAACCAGTGGTGTATTCCAAATGTCCATTAATTTGGACATTGGGGCACCCACCAGTAATTTTAAGGTAGTTTAGGCCCCTTAAGAGGATGTCCCTTTAGTTTCCTCTAAAATGTGTATTCTGACACGTTTTTGTTCTATATGTTCATTCAGTTACTATGTCCAATCATAAGTGCATAATAAAAACACATTTATTGCTCATACAGTTATCATTGCTTGTAGTGTCTTATCACAGACTAAGCATTTCTCCAATTCATTCACAAACATTTGTTGGTTCGTTAGCATATTCATTAATTAGCCGATTTATATTGCAGTGTTACAGATGGCCTTTTACATACGCGTTTCGCAATTCTTTAGCTTCATCAGTGTAATTTGGCCACAAACAATCTGTTGTGAATATAGTAATTCAATTGATGTCATGTAGATAATTTGTACAGAGCCTTTTTTGGTTTTAAATTTGTAATTAACCACATACCTTATCATTATCTTTAAGTCTGAATGGAACCGATATTGTCATGCCAGATTAAGTTCTTATCTATATATATAAACACATTTTGTTCCAATTGTATGTCATTATATCATCAATTAATTATATTGTTTTGTTTGAGTTTTCTCATCTAACTGAAATTATATTATAATCTAATAATGATACAATCTGATAATAATTGTCTAGAAGAGATTTCTTGTATAGCAGTTAGTTTATAAAATATTGTAAATACCTTAATAATGAGTTGTAAGCAGTCTCAGATAGAGTGTGCCTATTTCTTTAAATAAAGAAGAGTGGTAAGTTCCTCCATAGTGATACTAGGTTACAAGTGTAAGAACGCCAATTTAGTTAATAAGTTGTTACTTACTTTTATACAGAGCTGGAGAGAAACACCCGTCCTTCCGTCGGGCGGGTGGTGCGTCAATGGTAAGCGGCTGCAGCTGTGAGTGGCGCTTTAAGAACAGCTTCCTTAGTTTGAAAGTATAGAAACTTTACAATTATATCTCTCGGGGACCCTCCGATTTGCGGCTGGTTAGGGCGCGATGAGCTCTTTCCAGTTCTAGTTTCTCGGGCGGGATATCCGGGACAAGCTCCTGAATAAGCGCTGCAATGGAGACTCTGGCGTCTTCCATGGACTCCGGTAGGCCTCGGAAGCGCAAGTTCTTTCTGCGGCACCTGTTTTCAAGGTCCTCGTGCTGTGATTGTAAAGTGTGAACTAAATCATGCAGCTGTTCAATTTCTTGCTCATGCCCCTCCATAATAAGTGTGGCGTCGGCAATATGGTTTTCAAGTTGCGACGTGCGGCTGCCCAGGTCTTTTAGCCCCCCGAGTAACTCTGTTACGCGGTTGTTTTAGTAGAAACGGTGGTCATTTCTTCCCTGATCATTTCTCGGATCTGCTGAAGGGTGGCTCGGTCTAGTGTGGTGGGGGGGCCGGAGCCCACTATTTCGGATGGGAACTGGACCCAGCTGTCTGAGGAATCCCGGGAGTCCTCCCGCTCTCCCCCACGTGTCGCCGGCTCACCTTCCATGCCGGTCGCCATCTTGGATTGCTGACCGCCAGAGTCTTTTGCCATTTTCTTCTTCGGATTACCCATGTTGCAGTCCGCCAGGGTATCCACCGGGTGCTTCAGGTCCGCAGCTGGAACAGGTTCTTGCCCGTCGATTAGTCCCGTCAGGTAGTCAGGCGGCTCCCGAGAGTGCGGATCGTGATCAAGGTGCGACCATCTCACCACGCCGCGCGCATGCGCCCCCCCGAGGAGCCTGTTTTTCATGTCTGTAGTGCAGCGCCACCTGGCGGAGGATAATCCCAAGAGTGAGTATTATGTTTGGAGCAGGATGTACTGTATACTTAGAATATCTTAGATGGCTCCATCACCACTGGCCTGCTTTCGAAACGCACAGACAGGAATACATTATTGCGATATGAAAGCGCACATCCCAAACAACTCATCAATAGCCTTCCCATCTCTCAATTCCTTAGGGTCCTGAGAATTAACTCGGATCCTGACAAACGAAAATCACAGTTACATGATATGTTTCATAAATTGTTGGTTCGAGGGTATCCCTAATCAGTGTTAATACATGCCCAAAACCGTGCTGAAGAGATTTTGGGAGGACGCCCAAAACGAGGAGGGGTCGCTCCTGTGGGGGTCCCCCTGCTACAGGATGTTCTAATCCCTGTATCTCGGTGAGGTCTGTCCAGTGTGGATCTGTTTGTGCTCCGTCACTATCACAAGTTCTCGGCCCTTGTTTCCCTGCCCCAGGATCTGCTGGCCGTGGTCATGATGCCTTAGTATCGGCGTGGCAGGGCATTCTGTTTTTTTGTGGGTCTCTTCTCCATTTTTCCCCGCTAGGCAGGGTGCGGACGCAAGATTGCTCTGGAGTTTGCCACTCCTGGGGCAGGAGTCTGTACTAGCCCCCGGGAAGGACACCCCTGGTTCTTGCTTAACCCTATGGTAGGGAGGGGTGTCCCTGCCCCGAGGAGGCCGAGACGGCCGCCTGCGATGAGGTGTTCTGCTCTTTTTACCAAACAGGTCCAGACGGGCCCCAAACTGGCGTTGTTCTCTAAATGGAAGCCCAGCCAGAGTTCTTTTAGCAGCATCTTCAGCAGCCCACTGATGCAGCCAGACCAAGCGACGTATAGCCACAACCAGAGCAGAGGTCCTAGCACACATTCTAATGGTGTCATCCAGCGCTAAAAGGATAAATTTTACAAAGACATCGCAACTGCAGAGTGCATTAAACACCTCCCAGGGGAGATCCTCAGGGTGATGATCAAGCATCTTTCTGATGAGAGTTCTAGCTGCCACTGCAGTAATGGCCGCGGCACAGACCGGGCGCAGCGCCGTCCCTGCACAAGAAAAGGCATGGGAAGCCAGCCTATCAATGCGCCGGTCCTCAGCATCCTGAAGGGTACTATAAGCAGGGGGTGCGATAAAGGGGGGGTTAGGAACCCCTATGATCGGAGCATCCACCACAGGGGGTGATGACCAACAATTAACCACCTCAGGGGGAAAGGGGTATTTCCAATCCCAGTCCCCTGGAAGTTTACTAGGGCATTCCCATTCCTTTAGTACAAGAGCCTGGAAATGATCCTGCTCTAGAAATTCCAAGCGCGGTGTCGCTGTATGAAAAATCTCCCCTCTCGACTTGGGAGCCTCACCAGGGATAGAGATAGACAGGACCTCAAAGACCTTAATCAACAAATCGTCAGTGTCACACTGGCCCCAGGATTCACGGCCAGAATCGTCATGACTCCTCGGCCTCTCATCAGATGAGCCCGAGTCAGAGAACAGCTCTCCTTCGTCAGAAGGAGTAAAAGCATGCAGAGTAGCAAACTCCTCAGTTCCCATAGGAAACACAGAAACAGAAGGCATCAAGTGCCGCTTCTTACAAGGGCCCATGTGCTCTGACAAACTCGCAGTAATCTGATTAGCCGTAGGCAGTCTGACAGACACAGCAGGCTGGTCATCCCCACTCGTATGCGACTCAGCAGGAGTGAGATTTAAGCATGGGGAGATAGGTGAACTGAAACGAGGTGCAGCCACTGGCAAACCTGATTGCAAGGCCAATGCTTGCTCGGCACAGGGTCCGCAGACCCGCGCCATGTCAGCATCAGCATGGGGTTGTCCGCACGCTATACACAGCCGGTCATGTCCCAGAGGGACCCCGGTCACATCATTCTGAGAAGCCTCCATATGGTGATTATTGAGGCACAATATGCCAGCAGCGATTTACGCAATAGACAACCCTGGATGCCCCAAAGACCAGCTAGGAATGTGGGAGAAATTCAAAAGGCCCGCTATAATTTACACCCGGCCGGGAGAAGCCACTGGAGTCAACCATCTGAAAGACATAATGGGATAAGGGATGTCAGAGCCATGCGCAGTAATAAGGAACAATGAAAAACGCCCGCGAGGGCACATACGGACCAGGGGAGGAGGACCGTTACCACGCGCGCGCGCGCCTATCATCAAAATGGCGCCAAGCGAACCTCGAAGGGCAGACCAGAGCGGGCCGTGACGCGGAGCGCGCCAAGCCATGTCTCCACCTCCCCGAATAGCGCGAAGCTCTAAGGCCTCAGTCAATTTGTCTTAAACGAACATGACACACTTAGAAATGATTTGCCAATGGAGACACCACAGCGTCTGGACGACACCGCCGCCCGGCGCAGCACATCCAATAAAGGAAAGAAAACGTGCGCGGCGGCGGCCGATACACAATAAAAGGCAAACAGCGCGGCTCTGACACCCGGCTACAAATCAAGGGCAATACTAAGGCCATAAGTGTGTAAACACAGTACACTGAGACCGCCACACACACCCCCCCCCTTTCTTTTCCCCCGAGCTATGGGGGAAACGAGGGAGGATGGTGACCCTTTGTACAGGGTCCACCGTTACATGGGGCATGGGCAATAATGCGGGAGGGGCATCCCATAGAGGCTCACCATCAGCCTAAACCGCCTACCCTTTGGTGGGGGACTGCGGTGGAGCATGGCTCCATAAGCACGCATGGTGCTGTCTACCTTCACCCGTCCAGCGCAGCCCAGGCTGGGAGGCACATCACAAGAGGACGGGTGGGAATAGTCCAACAGGGCCGTAGGCTATAATAGCCCCGCTCCCCGCGAGAGAGTGATACTTCATGTCTTCGCAGTCGGCACTGCAGAGAAATCTGGGGATTTGTGGGAGGTCCCGGGTATTTGAGGGGCCGGGAGGAGCCTGTTTTTCATGTCTGCAGTGCAGCGCCACCTAGCGGAGGATAATCCCAAGAGTGAGTATTATGTTTGGAGCAGGATGTACTGTATACTTAGAATATCTCAGATGGCTCCATCACCACTGGCCTGTTTTCGAAACGCACAGACAGGAATACATTATTGCGATATGAAAGCGCACATCCCAAACAACTCATCAATAGCCTTCCCATCTCTCAATTCCTTAGGGTCCTGAGAATTAACTCGGATCCTGACAAACGAAATTCACAGTTACATGATATGTTTCATAAATTGTTGGTTCGAGGGTATCCCTAATCAGTGTTAATACATGCCCAAAACCGTGCTGAAGAGATTTTGGGAGGACGCCCAAAACGAGGAGGTTGTTTGGCAGAACGTGTCCCATTCCTGCTCACATTTAACCAAGCGGCCCCGACTGTTGAACACATCACAAGAAAACACAGTTGCATATTATCTTCTGATAACATCCTGTGCCCGACAGTGAAGCGGTCATTACTGAAAATCTACCAAAGAAGTAGAAACCTCAGGGATTCCCTGATTAAAGCAGATCCTGCTGAAAAATACCTCAAAAAACCTATTAAGCTTTCTAATCGCACAGGGTGCTTCAGATGTAACAATTGCAATGTCTGTAACTCCCTGATTGTTGGATCAGAATTCTTGCACCCTCATACCGGCCAACGGTTTAAAATCCGGGGTATTTTTTCATGCCTCACTGAGTACTTTGTATACCTGCTGAAATGCCCATGTGGCCTTCTATACATGGGCAAAACTATTGGACCGTTCAAAAAACGTTTTTTCAACAACATCGCAGTGACGTTCGAATCAGTATAGAGAAGCACAGGAATGCACAGGAACAGCACATTATGACGTCAGGCGGGATTTTTGAAATTCCTCCTGTTAAGGTACTTAAAGAGCCACATGGCTCTGTTACTGGTTTACAGTCCTCCCTGAAGAAGGGGGATATACTACCCCTGAAATGTTGGAATCCTTATGGACTGCTATTATGGACCTTATTAATGCTTGGCATGATTCTGGTATTGTACTTGTATATCATTGCCTCAATACAACTGAGCTCTTTTTTCACTATTGGTGTGCTGGTTCTTTCTGCTTTTCGCATACAGTAACGAAACAGCCATTGGCTGGCTATGAAATCCTTAAAGTGGAACAAAACCCACTTCTTGAACCAAATCCTTAAAGCAGACCAAAACTGGCTGGCCTTGTATGTAAAATATTCCAGGGCCAGCCGCTGGCTTTCACTGCTCCATTGGTGCATGAGCAGGCGCTCGTCCAGTGAGAGCCTCCCCCCGTGCCTACATAATTCGGCAGACGGTCCTCATAGGTTTGTATGGGGAGTGCAAGCTGCCACATCTTCTGCTTCCCCCGCTTCATGCGTGCCATTCAGGCTGAGACAAGGCCAGGGATGCAGCAGCACTAGCTCCCCATTCAAGTCAATGAGAGCTGTTTGCCATAAGTGGTAGGCAGAACAAAGGACTCTCACTGGCTAAGCACCCTCACATGCATCATTGGACTGAGGAGAGGTGAGTTTTACTGGGCGGACTGGGGGGGGGTTTAACACACTGGGGCACGGAGCAAAACCCGGGAAAGTCAAAATCCCAGGATTTTGTTCAGCTTTAAATATATAGAAAACATATCTAAGCAAAAATATACTTCATAATATGAGGATATATAATGGTATATCTTACTGTGATAACAAACACCTATATTCTAAAATACTAACTCACATTCCAAATCAGAAGGTCTCATCAGTGAGGAACCAATACCAAGAAAGGGAAATTCTTGGATTTTGTTCCTTTTGAAATACACATACAGAGGAGACAATTTCTACACATTTTTCAAGTTCTCCTTGGGGTTACTATGGCTCTGCCACACTAAACACCCGCTCTGATGGCACACTACTGGCCGGGCAGGACAGCTTTCCCAGTGCAAACTCTGCTAGTTGTGGCCACAAATCAAGTTTGGCTGCTCAGAAGTCCAGCGGATCCTCAAGGTATGTTGGCATGGTCATGTCAAGGTATGCCACCACCTGCTAGTTCAGCTCCTGCTCCAGGTCTACCTGCTGCTGAGTTGCCACACTATGCGGTTAAAGAAATCTACTAATCATCGACTGTAGACTCAGGCTGCTGCTGATGGAACTGGAACTGCTCCTGCCACTCCACCCCTCCTCAGCAGCCATGACAGTGGGAGGTCTGCACAGAGGGCCCCCCGAGTCAGACCTGCGAGAGGATGGACGATGGCACAGATAGGCATCGGCCAACTAACAATGTAGGATGTCTCTGTAGTATGTCAGTTTGTCCTCCATCTCAGTAGGTGTAAAAAAAGGCCCCCATTTTAAGCTGGTAGCGAGGGTCCAATAAGCCAGAAGTCATCCTGCTGCCGAGTGGTGACAATTCGGCGGTCACTACACAAGTATGTGAGCATGCATCGTGCCATTTGTGCAAGTGATTTGGAGGGACTACCTGCCTCCATCTCCACTGCATACTGCCATGGTGTGTCTGGCTCTTCTGTCTCACCTTCCTCACAACCTTCTAGCTACTCTGGGTACTACTGTCAGATGACTAGAAAAACTGCCCATTTCCTGAAACCTAAACTGTGCTCCACTGTGCCCCTCCCCCATCCTCCTCCTTCAGTCCAGCCCCCACATGGTTCATGTGGCCATGAGATGTAGCTGCCAAGTCTACAGTGCTCCTGACCAGCCATAGTTTCCAACATGTGGTAGTACATGAAGCAGTGGAATCACATCGTTCATCCCGTAGTCCTGGCGACTGACTAATAAAGTGGCTTCCTCAAAGGGCCTGAGCAAATGGCAGGTGTCACGTATTAGCTGCCACTGGTTTACATTGAAGTTACACAGGGGAGTCCTCCGTGCACTTTGGTACACACAGACATGCTCAAGGACTGGCCCGCCTTCTGCTCAACAAAATTTTGCGGGGCTGGTATTGCCTTCTTTGCAAAGAAATGATGGCTTGGGGCACATTTAGCTTCTGCGCCGTTGGATGAGTGGGCGCATACTGTTGTCTCTTAGACATGGCTTTGCCGATGGATTGCTGGTGGAATAATTGACTTGGAGTAGAAGGAGCAGGAGCATATGTAGCAACAGAGGATGGGTGTGACTCACAGCTCCCTTCAGCTGAGGTGGTGGAGCCTTGGCTGGCTGAAACTGGGAGTAGCGTGCCACAGGGTGATGCATGCTGGATCACCACTTTGGAGCCTCGGTTCTCCCAGACTGCCTTCTGGTGACGCTGCATATATTGATGCAAGACCATGGTGCCAACATTGGGACCCTGGCCACGCTTCACCTTCTGCCTACACATCTTGCTTGTGACAATGTTAACCTTCTGCGGATGCTTGGTGAAAAACTGCCACGCCGCCAAGTAGCTAATTTTCCTACCAAAAGTCCGCACTAATTCACTGCTATTGCCGCCGACTTCAGGAACCCCCGTCCCATTACTACCTGATAGTACCTTCCTGGAAGGTAGCCTGCCGTAAAGCCGGTGTCTACCCTGGGGCCAGCCACGTTTGCCTACAGACTGTCCACCTCTGTAAAAAAGAACTATGCATTTCAGATTACTGGAAGTTGTGGCAATGCACAAGAGCGCATTCACCTGTTACACACTATGCTGTGTACACAGACATATAGCCTGTCAGTGTAAATAGAGGGGGCGGGCCTTCCCAGCAACACGCTATCTGCACATTGTTTAATAGTTAACATCACATCTCAGCATAAATAGCGGCATCCTGTGCATGTTTCACCAAACCCGCCGCCGCTGACTCCGCTTACTGCTACAAAGGTGAGAGGTGATTTTGCCCCTGCTCTGTATCTGCACTGCTATGTCGGGCTCCCTGAATCAACCAGCAAATTACAACGTGTGCTTTCATAATAACTTGCCAGTTATTGGGTGGCGGAGTTCGCTGTTGAGACGTTGGCTTCATGTATGATAGTGAGATGCATGTGCCGGAGAAGCTCTTCTATCTGCAATAGTGGTGTATTCTCTGATATAGGGGGGTGGGGGGTTATCCAGGGCCGGATTATAGGCAGGGTGCAAGGGGCGTGTGCCCCTGGGCCTCCACCATTTGCCCTGCACTAGGACCTCCACCACCTTTGGTGCTATGGTTGGGGGTATTGAAACTCTGCAGCACCGCTGATTGGTCCGGTCGGCACCGATCCACATGTTCTTGCAGGGGTGTTTACCTGAGGTCTCCTATTTTCAATGGCACATTCAGTGGGTTGTTGGCCCCCTTTGGTCCAGAGACCCAGCGCTTAGAAGTGCTACCACCCCCGACGGCCGTGAGCAACAGTACGGGGAATTTACAGTACCACCGCTTAGTCCAGTCTGTCACCAATCCACATGCCCTTACAGTTGTATATACCTGAGGTCCTCCCTTTCCAATGGCACCTCCAGTGGGTCCTAGATCCAGTGCTGAGGACTGTACCACCCCGGCACCAGCGAGCAGTGGTAGTGGGATGTTGCGGTACTGCTGCTTGGTCCATTTGGCCCCACTTGTCCTTGCAGAGTTGCATACCTGAGGTTCTCTCCTTCCCAACAACACGTCCAGTGGGTCATTAACCCCCCTACATCTGGAGATCTGGTGCTCGGAAATGTACCCCCCCTGGTACACTGGACACTGCACAGGCATCTCCAAATTCCATGTAGGAGGGGTGGCTTGCCGGGTTAGGCCCAATCAGTAGTGCCAGGCAGATTACATTTCCATGTAGGGATGGGGCTTGTGGGGCGAGGCCCAAACTGGAGTGCCGGGCTGCTAACATTTCCATCTGGGGTGGGGGGGCGGGGCTTGTGGGCCGAGGTCCAATCAGCATCGCCGGGCCGATGGCAGACGGGCAGCCATGTGTGGACCATGCTGTTGTGTCACCAGTAGTTGGGGGGGTCTCTGGTGACTGTGGCTCAGTGACTGGAACCAGGCTGAAGATGTGACCGCAGGTGGAGAGTCCCCCTTATGGCTGTGGACTCCGGCCTGATGCGCCGGGTGTTACTTTTCCCCTTGCTGGCCGGTCTGGGAATGACAGTGAAAGGTCAGTGTGTGAGCTGAGTGTACCCTGATGCCAGCCTGCTGCCTGATGTCTTTGTACTGCCCCTCATTTCCTTTGGTGCCCCCTGTACTGCCCCTCATTTCCTTTGGTGTCCCCTGTACTGCCCCTCAGTCTTTCTGTGCCCTCTGTAATGCCCCTCAGTCTTTCTGTGCCCCCTGTCCTGCCCCTCAGTCCTTCTGTGCCTACTGTACTGCCCCTTGGTTTTTCATTGCCCCCTGTACTGCCCCCATTCCCTTTGGTGCCCCCTGCACTGCCTCTCAGTCATTCGGTGCCCCCTGTACTGCTCCTCAGTTTTTCTGTGCCCACTGTACTGCCCCTCAGTCCTTCTGTGCCTACTGTACTGCCACTTAGTTTTTCTTTGCCCCTGTACTGCCCCTTAGTTTTTCTTTCCTCCCTGTACTGCCCCTCATTCCCTTGGTGCCCCCTGTACTGCCCTCAGTCTTTCTGTGCCCCCTGTACTGCCCCTTAGTTTTTCTTTGTCCAATGTACTGCCCCTCATTCCCTTTTGTGCCCCCTGTCCTGCCCCTCAGTCTTTCTGTGTCCCCCTGTACTGCCCCTCAGTTCTTCTGTGCCTACTGTACTGCCCCTTAGTTTTTCTTTTCCCCTGTACTGCCCCTCATTCCCTTTTGTGCCCCCTGTACTGCCCCTCAGTCCTTCTGTGCCTACTGTACTGCACCTTAGTTTTTCTATGCCCCCTGTACTGCCCCCATTCCCTTTGGTGCCCCCTGTCCTGCCCCTCAGTCTTTCTGTGCCCCCTGTACTGACCCTCAGCCTTTTTCTGCCCCCTGTACTGACCCTCAGTCTTTCTGTGCCCCCTGTACTGCCCATAATTCTTCTGTGCTCCCTGTACTGCCCCTTAGCCCTACTGTGCCCCCTGTACTGCCCTTTAGTTTTTCTTTGCTCTATGTACTGCCACTAATTCCCCCAGGGGCATCTAGTCATCCGGCCCTGGATCCTTTTAAACAGAAAGGGGGCTGGACGCTGTAATTCATAAGTGGCGTTCCCATTTAAGGGCACAGCTGGGGGCGTGGCTAAATTGCAATACAAATTGCTGCAGGTACCCTCTTTCCTGTTTGGTCGGATTTGCACTTAATCCGGTAATGGAACAATAATGTGATATAGTTATTACTCTTAAAGCTTTGTGCACAAGTCTTTACCGTCTTTAAGCTGCGCAGCAGAAAAATATACAGCAGAGAAAAATTTGCAGTGACCCAAAGAGAAGCGAGAGCATGAAATTCCAACAGCGGTAACTAGGCCTTGATATAAGAAATCCCTTTGGCAGATATGAGGTACTGTTACTTTAATTACCCCTGAGCCGGCCGGGCTGATCTTGGTTTCAATGTAGGAACAACTGCCTTCTTGTTGAGCAGCAAACAAACTCTTCCTGCACTAATAGACACTGTCTCTTTAAGACCAACTTGTAGAAAGTTCCAGGCTGTGTTAACATCGTACCAAAAATAAAAAGGGTTCAATTCCCCCCCATCAGCCCCTACTTACCTTCTGGATGCAGTAGGCAGTGGTGACATCGGACGTCTTCAGGGTCTGATCCCCCCCCCCCCCCCCCACGATGGCTCAGCCATCTGTAAGTGACGACATGGCTTTAGCTGTGCTCTTCAAAGTCTCGCACTGCTCAGTGAAGTCTCGCGATATTCGATATGCTCCATTGCATCCCATTCATGGGCACTGCACAGATGGGGGGGTCACGTGCAGTGCCTGATGGGATGCAATATGGCGCCGCCCATTGAAAGCAGAAAGCGGTTTAAGGGTCAACACACCTTAAAATCAATATTTATTGAAGTCCTTTTTTAAAAGAGTCAAAACACAGCCTTAAAAACACGTTACCAGACCTCAACAGCAATCCTATATAGTGCAGCTCTTACACGTTTCGGACGCCAACCTGGTCGCCCATCGGAAGTTCGTCCGGAATCCGAGGGACTCGGAAGATTAATTTTCCGGTGAGTTAAGTAAATAATGCCCTAAGGTAAAACTGGAGGAGGGGGCAGCAGATCGGTGAGGATGTTCCTCTTTAATCAACTTCAGTTTCTACAGCAAAGGAACAGTGATATTTCTGTCGGGACCTGTGTATAACTAGGAACATGCCAGTTAACCAATAAGAACCCCTTTAAATAGAATTAACCAGACATTAAGCTCTTTTGTGGTTTCTACCCATGAAAGGGCATTGGGAGTGCCGTACCCTAAACTAGACTCAAGATGGCAGTAGTGGGTTTAGGCCATAGACTAACATTTAGCCATAGGCTATAATGGGGATTGTTCTAGAAGTTGAAGTCAGAAGGATCCTGGGAGTTTTTAAGCAACTTTCATACAGCAGTCCTGCCCAGAGTTTTTTGTGGTTAAGACTAGAGATGAAAAATTAGATTCGGTACGAATTTATTCGTGACGAATCGCTATTAAAGACGGCTATTTCTGAGAACCTCCATAGGGTTGCAGAACGTTTTGCTTGGCTGTAACATGCATAGGATGCATGCTGGGTTAGTGAAATACTATTGTAAAGAAGTATGACATGCAGATCAGAGGCGTCGCTATTAGATTCACTGACACAGAGCAGCACAATTACAGAGCCTTGAGGTGGCATCAGCATGATGAGCCCATATATTGCCTGAAAGACACACAGTGGAGTTGGCAGCAGCATAGGGAGCCCATATATTGCCTGAAAGACACACCCAGGAGTTGGCAGCAGCAAAGGGAGCCCATATATTGCCTGAAAGACACACCCAGGAGTTGGCAGCAGCATAGGGAGCACATATATTGCCTGAAAAACACACCCAGGAGTTGGCAGCAGCATTAGGAGCCCATATATTGCCTGAAACACACACCCAGGAGTTGGCAGCAGCATAGGGAGCTCATATATTGCCCAAAAATTGTCCTAAAGACACACTGGAGTTGGCAGCAGCAGGAGCCCAAACATTGCTTGAAAGGGGCACTGGAGTTGGCAGCAGGAGACCCAAAATTGGCCTAAAGACACACTGGAGTTGGCAGCAGCAGGAGCCCAAACATTGCTTGAAAGAGACACTGGAGTTGGCAGCAGGAGCCCCAAAATTGGCCTAAAGACACACTGGAGTTGGCAGCAGCAGCAGCAGGAGCCCAAAAATTGGCTGATAGACACACACTGGAGTTGGCAGCAGCAGGAGCCCAAAAATTGGCCTAAAGACACACTGGAGTTGGCAGCAGCAGCCCAAAACATTGGCTGAAAGAGACAATGGAGTTGGCAGCAGCAGCAGCAGCCCAAAACATTGGCTGAATGACACCCTGGAGTTGGCAGCAGGAGCCCACAAATTGGCCTAAAGACACACTGGAGTTGGCAGCAGCAGCAGCAGGAGCCCAAACATTGCTTGAAAGAGAAACTGGAGTTGGCAGCAGAGCCCAAAAATTGGCCTAAAGACACACTGGAGTTGGCAGCAGCAGGAGCCCAAACATTGCTTGTAAAAGACACTGGAGTTGGCAGCAGGAGCCCAAAAATTGGCCTAAAGACACACTGGAGTTGGCAGCAGCAGCAGCAGGAGCCCAAATATTGCTTGAAAGAGACACTGGAGTTGGCAGCAGGAGCCCAAAAATTGGACTAAAGACACACTGGAGTTGGCAGCAGCAGCAGCAGGAGCCCAAACATTGGCTGAAAGAGACACTGGAGTTGGCAGCAGCAGCAGGAGCCCAAACATTGCTTAAAATAGACACTGGAGTTGGCAGCAGGAGCCCAAAAATTGGCTGATAGACAGACACTGGAGTTGGCAGCAGCAGCAGCAGGAGCCCAAAAATTGGCCTAAAGACACACTGGAGTTGGCAGCAGCAGCCCAAAACATTGGCTGAAAGATAAACTGGAGTTGGCAGCAGGAGCCCAAAAATTGGCCTAAAGACACACTGGAGTTGGCAGCAGCAGCCCAAACATTGGCTGAAAGACACACTGGAGTTGGCAGCAGGAGCCCAAAAATTGGCTGAAAGAGACACTGGAGTTGGCAGCAGAAGCAGGAGCCCAAACATTGCTTGAAACAGACACTGAAGTTGGCAGCAGGAGCCCAAAAATTGGCTGACAGACACACACTGGAGTTGGCAGCAGCAGGAGCCCAAACATTGGCTAAAAGAGCAGCAGGAGCCCAAAAATTGGCCTAAAGACACACTGGAGTTGGCAGCAGCAGCCCAAAAATTGGCTGATAGACACACACTGGAGTTGGCAGCAGCAGCAGGAGCCCAAACATTGCTTGAAAGAGACAATGGAGTTGGCAGCAGGAGCCCAAAAATTGGACTAAAGACACACTGGAGTTGGCAGCAGCAGCAGCAGGAGCACAAACATTGGCTAAAAGAGACACTGGAGTTGGCAGCAGGAGCCCAAAAATTGGCCTAAAGACACACTGGAGTTGGCAGAAGCAGCAGCAGGAGCCCAAACCTTGGCTGAAAGAGACACTAGAGTTGGCAGCAGGAGCCCAAAAATTGGCCTAAAGACACAAACTGGAGTTGGCAGCAGCAGCAGCATCCCAAACATTGGCTGAAAGAGACACTGGAGTTGGCAGCAGGAACCCAAACATTGACTGATAGACACACCCTGGAGTTGGAAGCAGCAGGAACACAAAAATTGTCTGAAAGGCATACCCTGAAGTTGGCATCAGCAGGAACCCAAAAATTGGCTCAAAGGCACACCCTGAAGTTGGCATCAGCAGGAACCCAAAATTGTCTGAAAGGCATACCCTGAAGTTGGCATTAGCAGGAACCCAAAAATTGGCTGAAAGGCACACCCTGAAGTTGGCATCAGCAGGAACCCCAAAAATTGCCTGAAAGGCATACCCTGAAGTTGGCATCAGCAGGAGCCCAAAAATTGGCCTAAAGACATAAATATGTTTTGCACCATTTGGAAAGTGTAAAACGTGGCACCATGCTGAATCTACTTGCATGCATCAGCCATTGGTGGGTGGAAATCCTGGCTGATCCATCCCTGATTCATTTTCACAAAGGTGAGTCTCTCCACATTTTTAGTTGACAGACGAGTTCTCCTCGGCGTTACTATGGCCCCCGCCGCACTAAACACCCGCTCAGATGGCACGCTATTGGCCGGGCAGGACAGCTTTTCCAGGGCAAACTCTGCAAGTTGGGGCCACAAGTCAAGTTTGGCTGCCCAGAAGTCCAGCGGATCCTCAAGGTGTGTTGGCATGGTCATGTCAAGGTATGACACGACCTGCTGGTTCAGGTCCTGCTCCAGGTCTTCCTGCTGCTCATGAGTAGCCTCACTATGTGGGTGAAGAAAGCTACTCATTAGCGACTGAAGACTGAGGCTGCTGCTAATGAAGCTGCTGCTGCTGCTCCTGACAACCCCCCCAGCAGCCATGGCAGTGGAAGGTGAGCGCAGAGGTCCCCCCGAGTCAGACCTGCGAGAGTATGGACGACGGCACAGATATGCATCGGCCAACTGACTACGTAGGATGTCTCTGTAGTAGGCCAGTTTGTCCTCCCTCTCAGTGGATGCAAAAAATGTCCCCATTTTGTGCCGGTAGCGAGGGTCCAATAAGGTGGAGAGCCAGAAGTCATCCCGCTGACAAATGGAAACAATTCTGGGGTCACTACGCAAGCACGTGAGCATGCTTTGTGCCATTTGTGCAAGTGACTCGGAGGGACTACCTGTCACCATCTCCACTGCATACTGCCACGGTGTGTCTGGGTCCTCTGTCTCGCCTTCCTCACAACCCTCTAGCTCCTCTGCCTTCCTCGAAGGGCCTGAGCAAACGGCAGGTGTCACATACGAGCTGCCACTGGTTGAAATTGAAGTTACACAGGGCAGTCCCCCTATCCGTTTGGATCATCAAGAAATCTGTGATGGCTTTTCTCTGTTCGTATAGTCGGTCCAACATATGGAGGGTGTAATTCCAACGGGTGGAAACATCGCAAATCAGACTATGTTGGGGGCTACCGTTCTGACGCTGTAGCTCAAGAAGGGTGTGCTTGGCAGTGTAGGAGTGGCTGATAGACACACACTGGAGTTGCCATTGTTAGGATGTCTTGCAGATGGGGGGAAGACTTCAGAAACCGCTTGACAACCAGATTGAAGACGTGAGCCATGCAGGGCGCATGGGTCAGGCTTCCTTGTCGCAGCACAGACAAAATGTTTTTCCCATTGTCGGTAACCATGGTTCCCATTTTCAGTTTTCTTGGCGTAAGCCATGTTTGGATTTCTTGATGAATACATTTTAGCAGTTCCTCCCCTGTGTGACTCCGTTCGCCAAGACAAACCATGTGAAGCACAGCATGACACCTCCGTGCCCTGCACACATGGCAGACTGGAGGGGCACTGATACTTGAGCCTACAGTGGAGGGTGAGGACATGGCGGAGGATGAGGAGGTCGAGTCGCACGGTGTCACAGGCACAACAGCCAGGGAGTGCGGAGGCCGAATCGGCGTGACCTGTCCAAGTTGCTGCTGCTGCAAAGGAACCATATTCACCCAGTGGGCCGTAAACGACATGTACTGTCCCTGACCGTAGTTACAGCTCCAGACGTCGGCGCTGCCATGCACTTTGGTACACACCCACAGGTGTAAGGACTGGCCCACCTTCTGTTCAAAAAAATTGTGCAGCGCTGGTACTGCTTTCTTGGCAAAGAAATGATGGCTTGGGATGCTCCACCTCGGCTCAGCACAAGCCATCAGTTCTCTGAAAGGTGCAGAGTCCACCACCTAAAAAGGGAGCGACTGCAGCACCAGCAACTTGGACATGAGCACATTCTGCTTCTGCGCCGTAGGATGAGTCGGTGCATACTGCTGTCTCTTGGACATGGCTTCACTGATGGATTGCTGGTGGGATGCATGACTTGGAGGAGGAGGAGGAGGAGCAGGAGCATCTGGAGGATGGGTATGACGCACAGCTGCCTTCAGCTGTGATGCTGGAGCCTTGGTTGGCAGAAATTGGGAGCGGCGTGCCACTTGGTGAGGAAGCAGGCTGGACCACCTCTTCGGAGCCTCGGTTCTCCCAGGCCGCTTCATGGTGACGCAGCACATGTTGACGCAGGGCCATGGTGCCAACATTGGGGCCCTGGCCACGCTTCACCTTCTGCCTACACATCTTGCATGTGGCCATGTTACCCTCCTGCGGATGCTTGATGAAAAACTGCCACACTGCCGAGTAGCTAATTTTCCCACCAACAGCCCGCACTGCTACTGCCGCCACTCCAGGAACCCCTGCTCTACTACCGAGAAGGTAGCCTGCCGTGCAGCAAGTTATCTACCCTGGCCCCGGGAGGGAACGGCGTAGGGCAGAGGCAATGGGAGGACAGGGACTGCTCCCGGGCCATGCCAACTCAGGTTTGTGTCAGAGGAACCTACCGACTGTAGACTGGGGGTGTCAGATGTAACTTGTGATGATGTGGATGACCGCGTTAACCAATCTACGGCGGCAGATGCGTTACTGGTGGAGACACGACCGCTAGCAGATACTGGCAGATCAGGTCTCTCACTGCGACTCCTGCTGCCACTCGCCCCTAGTCTGCTGCGAACTCTGCCTGCTGAATTTAGGCCTCTGCCACTCCTCTGTGAACATCCTGGCACTTGTCTGCCTGACATTTTTATGTATTTGAAATACGCAACAGGCACTTTGAAAAATGTGTTTACTTTAAAAAGCAGAAGGTAAATAAACAGAGGAACTGCTTCTCTGTAACAGATACTATGAAAATTGGCAATATGGGATGCCCAGTGGCCAGGGGTTTTTACAGCAGACACAAAAACAATTAAAACTGTGTTCTAGTTAGATGAAATCAGCTTTAAGAACTGCTTGTGTGTAACAGATAGGGTTAAATGTGCTAACATGGGATGCCCAGTGGCCATGGGTTTTTACAGCAGACACAAAAACAATTAAAACTGTGCTCTAGTTAGAAGAAATCAGCTTTAACACCTGCTTGTGTGTAACAGATAGGGTTAAATGTGCTAACATGAATGCCCAGTGGCCAGAGGTTTTTACAGCAGACACAAAAACAATTAAAACTGTGCTCTAGTTAGATGAAATCAGCTTTAAGACCTGCTTGTGTGTAACAGATAGGGTTAAATGTGCAAACAGGGGATGCCCAGTGGCCAGGGGTTTTTACAGCAGACACAAAAAAACTTAAAACTGTGGTCTAGTTATATGGAATCAGCTTTAAGACCTGCTTGTGTGTAACAGATAGGGTTAAATGTGCTAACATGGGATGCCCAGTGGCCAGGGGTTTTTACAGCAGACACAAAAACAATTAAAACTGTGCTCTAGTTAGAAGAAATCAGCTTTAACACCTGCTTGTGTGTAACAGATAGGGTTAAATGTGCTAACATGGGATGCCCAGTGGCCAGGGGTTTTTACAGCAGACACAAAAACAATTAAAACTGTGCTCTAGTTAGATGAAATCAGCTTTAAGATCTGCTTGTGTGTAACAGATAGGGTTAAATGTGCTAACATGGAATGCCCAGTGGCCAGGGGTTTTTACAGCAGACACAAACACTTTTAAAACTGTGCTTTAGTTAGATGAAATCCGCTTTAAGACCTGCTTGTGTGTAACAGATAGGGTTAAATGTGCAAACATGGGATGCCCAGTGGGCAGGGGTTTTTACAGCAGAAACAAAAGCAATTTAAAACTGTGATCTGGCTATTAAATCAAATGAAAATAAAAAAAAAGCTTTCTCTGTCACTTTATCTGCTGTCCCTGCCTCGATCTTTCCCTATCTTTCCCCGGCTCTCTCTGGCTCTCTCTGGTTCTCGCTGGATCTCTCTGGCTCTCCCTGGCTCTCTGTTTGTCTTTCCCTGTCTCTACACAGCTCCATTCTCGCCGCAATACAACGCTGAAATGCGCACCAGCAAGATGGCCGCCGCTTATATACCGATGTGACGTCACCAGGGCTCCTGACTGCTGATAGGCTGCATGTGACCTTCCCATGATACCTTGCCCCAGGGGATATGTCCAGACATGTGCATCCACCATTTTACAATGCCTGTAATTGCAGTAAATGGAGTTTAACCCTTTCGCTGCCAGCCTATCTGGAGTTTTTGTCACCCTTTGTTGCCAGACTATTTTACACTATTATGCGCTCCCCATGTTCAAATGTGATTAAATGTCTTGTTTGTCATTTTTTAGGTGTATTCTCAATATTTTTGGGTGAAACATGTGCAAAATATAAAAAAATATATATATATTTTTTACAATTTGTAGTGTTTTTTTTGTAATAAAAAATGTAAGTTTGTCAATAAAATCTTATTGCGTGTGAAATCCCAATTTCTCCCGGTTACAGTGGTACCACATATGTATAGGTAGACACCTTTTCCTGCCCAGGAGACTCCCCCAAACTGAAATAGCGCTTTAGGGGATTTTCTGATAAAATACAACTATGCTATGCAATATGTGCACCTTGCAGTTTTTCCAGAAAAACAACCCTTTACATTAGAAATACCCCCAACAAACTATATATTCTCTGGAAGTTCACACCTCAAGCTTTCTAGGTGTACCAGGCTTGTTGCTGTGGCCTTAGTTTTCTGGAAGTAATCCCTCAATGTATTCTTTGGTTGCAAAGAGTTTCCCTAAAAAAAGGATAAAAAAGCTGAATCAAAGCCACATTTTCCTAAAAAAAAC
The DNA here is from genome assembly GCA_027917425.1 of Gastrophryne carolinensis. Taxonomy (NCBI): domain Eukaryota; kingdom Metazoa; phylum Chordata; class Amphibia; order Anura; family Microhylidae; genus Gastrophryne; species Gastrophryne carolinensis. The sequence goes on along the minus strand of CM051234.1, from coordinate 647,410,096 downwards.
TATATACAAACAAGAAAAAACAAGTTTAATCTGAAAAAGCAACATCCCCCGAACAGAACGATACCCAACATGCATAGCTACTGTCAAGGGAAGAGTTGCCAAACACCCCAAAGTAAAGCATGAGCATAACGGTAATTTTACTTGAAAATTTCAGCTCTGCAGACAAAGTGCGCACCTTGGGATTTTTCAACCAAAACAACCCTTTACATTTGGAATATCCCCCATAAACCATATATTCCCTGAAAGTACACATGTTAAGCTTTCTAAGTGTACCTAGCTTGTTCTAGTGGGCTCATCTTTCTGGAATTAATCCCTCAAAGAATTCTTTGGTTGCGCAGGGTTTCCCTAAAAAATGTATAAAAAAGCTGAATAAAAAACACCTTTTCCTAAAATATAAATATGCAAACAGAAAAAACAAGCTAAGTCTGAAAGCGCAAGGCCCCCCGAACAGAACATTACCCAACATGCATAGCTACTTTTAACCCTTTTAATTGCCAGCCTACTTGAGATTTTGTCACCCCCTGTTGACAGGTCATTTTTCCCAATTTTGCGCCATGTTTTGCGCCATTTTTGCTGGAATTTTCAGGAAAATTATATGTATTTTTTTGCAGCAGAGTTTAGGCTTTAACATGAAATGTCTTGTTTGTAAATTTTATTTTGTTTTTTTACAATATTATTAAGTAAAAAAATAAATAAATAAATACATTTTTTTTTAGAAAATTGACTCCTTTTTTTTAAATAAAAAGATGTATTTTATTAAGGAAAACCATATTGCATGTGTGAGCCCCATTTCTACTGATTAGAACGGTACCACATATTTATCGGTAGCCCTCCGTTCCTGCCCAGGAGACCCCCCGAACTGAAACAAGCACTTTATAACATTTACAAATAAAATACAACTACCATCCACACTACAAAGAGTTAAATCGAGAAAAAAGCGGGGGGGGGCATTTTTTGGGGGGGATTTTTAAGGGTTGAAAACCCTTAAAAATCCCCCCAAAAATTTACATGGGGTCCCCTTTACCCAAAGTTACCAGCCCGGGACCAGCTATGCAGGGCTTGTAGGAACAGGGCGCAGGGGCCAGCTTTTGTGGCCCCCCACCCTGCAGGCTACAAGCCCACATAGCCCGTGGGCCCAGGCTCTTCTGCTCCCCCCTGGGCTTTGGGGAGGCAGGTAATGGGGGTGCCGGGGGTTAATGGCATGTCACCTGCTAGTCGCAGGTGACTTGCCATCCCCCCAGCCTTGTAAACTGGTATAGGGGTCATGGACCCCTTACCAGTTCACAAGTGGTTAAATTAAAATAAACCACAGACACACACAAAGAGAAAAAAATATTTTACTTTTTTTTTTTTTTTTAATATACTTACCTCCCATCCATCCTGGAGCACTGTGTCCCTCGGCGATCACTGGTCTCTGCTCACCTGCTGGAAGCCTTTTATAGCTGCTGGATGACAGAACACAAAGGGTTAATAAAAAAAATGACATAGGGTCCGCCCTCCCGGGGGGGACCCCATTTTTTTTTGGCTTTTTAAGGGTTAAAAACCCTTAAAAAAAAATTGACATGGGGTCCCCCTTACCCAGCATTACCGGCCCAGGACCAGCTATGGGGGCTTGTAGGAACAGAGTGGGGGGGCCACAAAAGCCTACCACCCCCACCCACCCTGTAGCCTACGAGCCCACATAGCCTGTGTGGGCCCGTGCTCTTCTGCCCCCCCCCCGGGCTTTGAGGAGACAGGTAATTGGGGGTGCCGGGGTAATGGCAAGTCACCTGCAGCTAGGCTAGCAGGTGACTTGCCAGCCCCCAGCCTTGTGAACTGGTATAAGGGGTCTCATGGACCCCTTACCAGTTCACAAGGGGTTAAGAGAATAAAGAAAAACGCAGACACACAATAATAAAAAAATGATCTTTATTTTTTTTTTTTTCTAACTTTACTCCGATCCTGTGTCCCCCGGTGATCTCCAATGACAGTCTTCTCGGGTGTCTGGATTAGAGAGCCTGGGGTGGGGGCGATCACAGCCCTCTCCCCCTCCCCTGCTCTCTGCTCCAAGCACCCGAGCAGACTGATTCAGAGTCTCGGGTGCTTGGACTAAAAAAGCCAGATGCTGGTGACATCACAATGATGTCACCTGGTCCCGCCCCCAGGGGTGGGGCTAGCAGTCGCGATGCAGGAATTGGGGGGAGAGGGCATTTTCTGCCCTCTCCTCAGCACGGAAGAGGCTGGGGGGGCGATCGCAGGCCCCCCAGTGAAGAGAAGACCCGGCGGGAGGCAGCGCAACCACAGGTAAGCAAATGTCATTTTTTTTTTCTTACAGTTAGCTGCTGCTGCTGCCAAAGCGGGGGGGGGCGGCCTATTCCGGGGGCTCTCCTGGAGCCATCTGAGCCCCCACGGGGGATCGGATGGCACCAAATTAAAGAGGAGACCCGGCTGGATCCAACAAGGGGTCAGGTGAGTATTTTTTATTTATTTATTTTTTTAACTAGCAGGGGGAAATGCCAGGCACGTAGTTTCTACGTGCTTGGCACTTAACGGTAGGAGAAGCAACCACGTAGAAACTACGTGCTTGGCATTTAAAGGGTTAAAGAAAAAATGTGATCAATCGAATCGCGGGGAAATTCGGATTCATTCAGAATCGAATATTTCATGAAATTCGGAACAAATTCGGGTTCGTCCGAATCGATTCGCTCATCTCTAGTTAAGACATCAAATTAAAACATTACAATGTTGCAACTCAGCCTGCACCTGTTTCTCTCCTCTGCTGACAGTAATAAACAAGTCTAATAGCAGAGACTTATTTTGTGAGGGCTCTACATGGGCATTACTTTGGAGGAGAGGGGCATGTAGGGTAATCACCCTGGTGGCCAAAGCTTGATATCCTAACATTAGGCCATAGGCTGTAATGGGGATTGTTCTAGAAGGTGAAGTCAGAAGGGTTATTAGTCATAACAGGATGAAGAGTAGTAACATAGTTATAACTAGAAAGGTAGTGATTGGTTAGAGGGTTTAGAGAGCAACAATCAGATGTTGGACATGAGGCCGAACATGTTATAGAATGTTCTGGAAGGTAGTGAGAAGGGATATAGGAAAGCTCCAGTCCAATGCCAGTGTGTGATTCACCATCTTGAATTGTAAGAGGAGCAGGAATCCTGACTCTGACAGAGAGATGGAGGGAGAGATCCAGCAACGGACATAGTTTTCCTTGAGAAGCCCGACTTTCTGATTGTACCTGTGACTATTGACAGAACCCAGAACTGAAACTGGATGGATATTGTACCTGTTCTGTGTTTGCTGTTTGACTGTTTATTAAATAAAGCGGAACTCTGCTTTCAGCTGCTGGACTGCTGTTCATCTTTCCAAGCGGCAACAGTGAGTACTAACCTTTCCCGCAACTGCACCCTAACCCTTACCTACCCACAACACACACACATAGAGCACCCTGGGCCCAGAAGAACCTGCTCCCTGCCATTACTCGCCAAACACCCCATGTGAGTGAGGGGTACATTTATCTAGAAAACATACCAGGTATAACAGGTCTACTGCAACTTGTAGAACTGGCTGGAGCTATGGGTGTGTGTGTGTGTGCGGTGAGATTTCCACTGAGCAGAGTAAAAGCAGAAGAGACATTCACTGGCAGAAAGTCTCTGAGCACATACATTTTCCTCCTAGATCTGGCAGTTGCAATAGTTTTCCCGGGTCACTTAGCCAGCAATCTAACTGTACACTAATCCCTAACCTGGGCATCTGACTGTACACTGGCCCCTAACCTGGGCATCTAACTGTACACTGATCCCAACCTGGGCATCTGACTGTACACTGATCCCTAATCTGGGCATCTGACTGTACACTGATCCCAACCTGGGCATCTAACTGTACACTGATCCCTAACCTGGGCATCTAACTGTACACTGATCCCTAATCTGGGCACCAAACTGTACACTGATACCTAATATGGGCATCTAACTGTACATTGATCCCTAATCTGGGCATCTAACTGTACACTGATCTCTTATCTTGGTACCAAACTGTACACTGATCCCTAATCTGGGCATCTAACTGTACACTGATCCCTAACCTGGTCATCTAACTGTACACTGATCTCTTATCTTGGCATCAAACTGTACACTGATACCTAATCTGGGCATCTAACTGTACACTGATCCCTATTCTGGGCCTGGTCAGTTTAGAAACAATCCAGTACAAGAGGTTACTTACTGTTCCAGGTGGAATGGAAATCATTCTGTGATGAGAAACACTGAGAGGTCCGGTTATTCACTTTTGCTTCCACTTCAGCTTTGTCAGATCTCCAACTGCAGCGCGAGATTCACCAGCTGGCCATCCTCTATCCCCCAGGCTCCTCTATCTCCTCAGGAACAAGTCTCTGCTTGCCCAGTCTAGAGCCCTGGAATTATGGATCTTCTAGTCTTTCCACCTTCCTTTGACTCTAAGGAACCTGGGAGTTGAAGTTTTTTAAGCGTCTTTACATACAGCAGTCCTGGCCAGAGTTTGCTGTGGTTAAGACGTCAAATTGAAACATTACAATGTTGCAACTCAGCCTGCACCTGTTTCTCTCCTCTGCTGACAGTAATAACCAAGTCTAATAGCAGATACTTACGTAGGATTGGGGCATGTAGGGTAATCACCAAAGCTTGATATCCTAAGGCCAAAGCTGGAAAAAACATGAGCTAGAAATGCTCAGCTGCCCTAAAGGGTATCAGATGTCAGGCTCAGGCGAATAACATCGCTGGGTATTCAAGGTGTGTTGGGGAATTCCTGGTTTAGGGATTGGAACCCGGGCTTGTAGCAGAGTTTACCCCAGTGCAAACTGCAGCAGAGCTGAGCCCCAGTGTAGACTATGGGACAGACAATGAAGGGCCGTATGCCCAAGACACACATGACTAAAACTCTGGAAGGGCAGTAGGCCCAATATAGATAAAAACACAAACTATGGTGAACCACAAGGCCCAGCTCAGATAGCACAGACAAATACAAGAACTATGAAGGGCTGTAAGTCCCAATACAGACAGAGGCACAAACTATGAAGGACTACAAGGCCCAGCAAGGACAAGAAGGCAGTAAGCCCAAAATCACAAAACAGGAAGGCTTGAAGGGCGCACAAGAAATAGGAGGTATTAGGATGGTTGAAGAGCATGGCTTGGCTTCAAGAAGACAATGCAATGATCCATCTCCGGGGTGGGGCCAAGCACAGTCATATATAGGAAAACTCAACAGTATGATTAATGTCAGGTTAGGTTAAACAATGCGGCTCTAGGACCAGGGAAGAACCACACCACTCCAGCAGATACACAGAAATCATGCCACAGCGGATAGCACAATAGCCAGAGCAGGGGGCTTGGAGTGATGATAGGTGGCAGGTTGCTGGTTCTAGACCCCTGTCCATGCCTAACATCAGAATAGGGGTTCAGTGCGGGGGGGGGATTATGACTGACAATTGCATCTGCTCATTATCAGAGAGTCAGCAGTAAAGGGATTGGCCCAAGACCAGCCTAAAGAAGCGGATGATGACTTAGGAGTAGTGGGAAATATTGTGGGCTAATGGGGGAGGGATTACCTAGGCTTCCATCTTGTCGCAGTCTTGTTACATTTCTCCCCTTCTTTTTTCCCCTCTACAGAGCTGCCATATGTGGAAGATGCACTTTGTTGTTATTTTTGCGGCCTTTCTGCTCCATGTGGCTCTAGTGTCAACCAGCACAGAATCATTGCAGAACTTGTCAAGCTGCAGCTGCCCTGTCATTAATCGTGAAGTTACAGGTAATGGCGAAATGACTGTACTAAAGGGAAAATGTGTTTATATATATAATACAACTATTTCTCTTTATCAATCTTTTTTATTGTGTATATTGGGAACATTATTCTATAAGCATAATACTGATCTTACACAGATTACAGACAACTTAAGTCACAATCAGAAGCTTATTCACTGCAAACAAGAAAATCGAATAAGATTCAAGAGTTACTTAAGAAGTTCAATTCAAATAAATTAAAGAAAAATAACAACCCCTATGAGGGGGGGAAGGAGGTAAGGGGGGGGGGGTAAAAGAAGGGGTCGAGGAAGGATCAGATGCTTATTAGGTTTACATCAAAATCTGTAGGCAGAAAATTCAGAACCCAAGGATTCCATTGTGAATGGCGGACATTTTTTCCATGGCCATAATGCAGTTAACCTTGTTTTAAAAGGCGTTGAAGCTCAATTAGGGGGCCTCCAAGTCCCAGCTATCACCAGCTTTGCCCTTGATAGGATATAATACAAGGTGGGGGACCTCCAAGCCCCAGCTATCACCAGATTTGCCCCTGATAGGATATAATACAAGGTGGGGGACCTCCAAGCCCCAACTATCACCAGCTTTGCCCCCTGATAGGATATAATACAAGGTGGGGGACCTCCAAGTCCCAGCTATCACCAGCTTTGCCCCTGATAGGATATAATTCATCAACCACTTTTTCAGTCTAGAACTGTGGGGGATTGGGGCGTTGAGAAGAGCTACCCAAGGGTCTCTGACCACAGATCTACCACATACCTTGCTGAGAAAGATTCTTGACCAAAATCCCCTAACTACTGGGCAATCCCACATGCCGGTACGACCCCGGAGAGAGGGGCCCCCGGAAGTGGTTCCCCTGGAACTCAGTGGAAAAGTGGGTTATTCTCTCTGGGACCATATACCATCTTGCCATTAGTTTTACGTTAATGACTTGCAAATTATATATTTATGATTCAAATAAATATACGGTGATATTAACTGTGCACAACCGCACTGTTTTGTCCTTTGATCCTTTATTAGAGATGTATCATTTTAATTATGCTTATGCTTTCATCCTCTAGGTCCCCCAGGACCACCTGGAGTTGCCGGACGTGCTGGAACAGTAGGAAAACATGGACCAGCAGGACAAAAAGGAGACAAAGGAGAAATAGGAGCTCCAGGTAAAATAGATGACTCTCATCCTATCTTATGTCTTCATGAATGAATTATATTGTATGATTCTCTATTTGAAGTGGCCTTCAAGACATAGTAGACGATGCAAACAAATATAAATATAGGCGATCTGAGCCTGAATAGTAGATAAGCTCCTATACACTGTGCTGGTCGCGCTACAAGGATGAGGTGGATAGAAAAATTATGCAGTATTAGGGGAAAAAAAGCTGGACGCAGTGCATGCTGGGAGTGAAAGTATTGTAGGGCTCAATGTGCTCAAAAACAGACAACGTTGCCCACCAGCACTGACTATCTATAGGGCGAAAAATACATTGACTCACTGTCTGAAAGCAATGAAACCGACCAATTCTGGGCAGAGGACGGTGCAATAGGTTCATATCCAACATATCCAGCTAATCCTTTTTACCTACATTGTATTGTAGAAGATATGACAAACCACATTTCCAAATCGGGTTTTCTCAACTCTATTAATTGTTTTTTTTTCAAATCTGCAGGACCGCAAGGACCACGGGGCGCCACAGGCCCAACTGGGTCAAGGGGCGAAAAAGGGCAAAGCGGGGGTGTTGGTAAGTGATATTGCTTGAGCTCTTTGCTCTAGATCAGGGATCCTCCAAACCTCCCCCTTTAAGGGCCCACCAACAGGCCAGGTTTTGAAGATGTCCACATAAATGCACAGGTGCACCAATGGAGCTATAGAAGCAGCTGCTGGGCCTTGAGGATGAGAGTTGGGGAACCCCTGCTCTAGATGCCCGTGACTTGATTAGTGAGTACTGTCCAAGTGGTGCTGAATGTTTCTGATACTGCTAGGCCCCCTTGAAGTCATGTAGGGTGAGGGCTGGTGGTGTGGAGGATCCTAGTTCGTTAAATGTTTAAGAGCATTGATGTCACAGCTTAGTACGATGCTGTCTGAGATCGTAGTGGGCAGTGGCTGTCAATAATAGCACTGCTTGCACGTTGACGCGTCATCGCTTCGCTGCTGTAGCCTCCGCCAGAGACACCTGGGGAGCTCAACATGCCACCTAGGTGGGGATGGCTAATTCAAAGCCCCGTCTTCAAAGACCATCAAGCCACTGACCGTATTGCTAGTGTGCGTTCTGCTTCAGCCTTGCACTGCTACTCATGCTGCCAAGCTCTGTTACCAACCTGTGCCACATCCAACCTCATCTTGTGCCCCCCCTGTACCTGACCTATTTAACTTCTGACCAGTGGGGCTTTTACACACGTTAAGATTTTATTGACAAACTTACATTTTTTATTAGAAAAACACAAATTGGCAGTTTAACATGTACTGCACAAAATAGTGAAAAAATGGTCCGGCAACAGTGAGTGACAAGAACTCTAGGTAGGCTGGCACTGAAAGGGTTAATAGCAGGCTTGCCATTGCTATATGATGTAACTCAGCAGGTTTATCCCATGTTACAGTTGTAACAATCAGTCCTAGGCCTGGCTGTTACAATGTTTTACAGAGCAGGGAGCTGGCTTTAACATTGTAGCAATCTGATTAATTCTATTTAATTCATTGCGCAGCAGGAGGTAGACAGGTAGCAGTGCAATGTAAAAACCTCCCAGTCTGAAATTAAATGCATTCCATGATGCTGTTCTTACTTCTGGTCCTAAAACCCAGCCTGGCCGAACAAACTTGCACCGCTTGTGATGGCTGGCACCAGGTTATCTTTATTATGCTTCCAATATATGATGCATCACCATGGCCTTTCCCCTCTTCTATAGCATTTCCCCTCTTACAGTGTCTTTAGGTGTTGTGAACCTCCTAAAGTACATTTATTTTATGTCTATGCAGGTATTGCGGGCCCACCTGGACCAAGTGGAGCAAAGGGACAAACAGGCCCACCAGGAAAAAATGCGGACCCCTCCGGTATTATTACACTCGAAACTCAAGACAACTTACGTTCTGGTGTTTTGGTTTGTGGATCCCACCAGCCTCCATCATGGCACAGACAGATGAAGCAGATTTAGTTAGTTTAGTAGATGAAGTTCACAATGTTAAAGTGGACCAACACCCAGGATTTTGACTATCCTGGGTATTGGTCCACTTCCCCGGGGCACCCTGATCGGGGGTGCCCCGCTGTGTGAAACCCCCCAGAAAGCCCCAAAAACTCACCTGTCCCCACTCCCACGTATCCGCTGCAGCCAATCGCCGCCGACGGACAAGCGAGGTCTGTCGACGGACAAGCGAGCGCGCCCGCCGCCACCTCCCGCGCGTCACTCTTACAGGGAGCGCGCCCGCGCCGGCCATTCACAAACGTCCGGCGCGGGTGCGCGCCCTGCTAGAGGGATGCGCGAGCGGCGGTGGCGGCTCGCGCATGCGCCGCTGGAACGTGGAGTAGGTAGGAATTTCGGGCTTTCTGGGGGGTTTCACACAGCGAGGCACCCCCGATCGGCCCGGGAATCTATAAGATTCCCGGGCCGATCAGCATAGGGTGTTGGTCCACTTTAAGTAAACAATAAAGCATAAAGCAAGTCCGTCAATACTTATTGCACCACTTCCTCAATCTTTGTATGGCTGCCTATTACGAGATTGCCAGTGACCAATTGGATGCGCTTAGTGGGCTGGTAAAACAAGCCTAAATAGTTGTTGATGGTCACATGATTGGCTGCAATTTGCTGCTATACAAATGAAAGGGGAAGTGTTGACTTGACTTTACTTCCTCTTTAATGAACCAGTGCTGTTTGATCAAGGTCCGGGACAAGAGTGAAGGGCATACAACCTGTCAAACAGTGTAGAGAGAGGGTGTTTTATCCAGCGACCAAATCTCTCACTTAGGGGAGGAGATTATACATGTTTGCCATGCAGGAGCACTTTCCAATGTCCCTGAGTGCCAGTGCCCTGCAATAGGCTGAGCCATCTGCTCGGTGCTGTTGCTGCCTGGCACAGAGCATGGCGACATTGCTTATCCATTGGCCAAGGGTTTAGGTGGGTTTAGGTGACATGTATTTGTTCTTTTATATGACACTTCCCGATAAAGGTAAAGCATTTGTTGCCAACACTGATACTTGCTGCATCTGACGTACTCAATAATCTCTCTGTTGTCTCCCTTGTTAGAACTTGTTGCCTTGAACGCTAAACTGCAATCCAGCCACAACCAGCTAAAAAAGGGTGAGCGGGTTTGTGAGCAGATTTTCATTGTGCTTTAGTCCAGAAGAGTCGGGGTGTAGGAAGAGGCACCTGGGGATGTTAGGGTGTATTTGCTGGCAGTACTTCACAAAGTATTGTTACTGATGTCAGGTGTTGCCAGGACCAGGGCCGGCGTCAGCACCCGGCAAGCCTGGTCAGCTGCCAGGGGGGCCCATTGACAGCTGGTACAATGTGGTTAACCCTTCTAGTGCCAGCTTTGTGATTCTCAAGTAGTAGCCTCTCCTAAGTGCCGGCTACGTGAGACTCCAATAGGGGGTTGGGGGCAAGCAGCTCTTCTTAGTTTTGGCCATGGAATTTATAGACCCCTGACTTTAGACTCTCCACTGCAAAGGGGCCCACTGAGACCCAAGGCCCACATGAACCTGGAGCTGGCCCTGGCCAGGACCTTAGGATATGCTACAGCTGGCAGCATTGGGCAATTTATTACAGCTAAGCTTTACCATAGCGAATTCTGGGCCATCGAATATCCAGAGTCTGTAACCTACCGAGGCATCATAACTACTCACACTGAATATCAGCCTGAGAGGTTCATACCTTGTGCTGCTGCCTCTCTCTGTTTCAACCGGTGAAACCCATCATCCATCCTTGTTGTCTCTCTGATGGCAAAGCCACAGTTCTCCTCTTTTTTCTGCTTCCTCCTAACTTGCCAGTAAGGCCTTGACGAGATTTTGGCATGAAAGCACAACTGTATGTCCAGCATGGTTCAACTTATACCAGCCAAAATGACCTTTGTCTAATAATGGTTGTTGTAAGAACTACTAAAGGTGAATAGTCGAAAAAAAATGAATAACACAAGAGCGCATGCTCGTGGGTCCGGCAGCAGCTCCGCACACACCCGCACCTCAAAACCTACCAGCTGCTTGTTTTCAAGTCAGACCGCAGCGGTTGTTTTAAAATAAGATAAGGTGTCAACTTCAGGAATCTCAACAAAAGGAAAAAAACTAACTTTTACCATCTTCCTGATATTCTATAGCCCTTACTGCTACATTTATACAAGGTTTCTATTTACTCTGAGGTGAGAAGAATATTAGTGACCCCTCATTAGTGGAAATAGTGAACTTGAATCCTGTAATAAAAGCAGCTCCCTTTCCTCTGCTTAGCACCATACGCCCATATAAACCGACTTTCCATCAGAAATGTATATTTAATGTTTTTCCCTTTGTCTTCACCTGTTTCAGCTTTGTCATTTCATCTCAAGGGAGTGGCTTTCAGTGGTGACAAGATCTTTATTTCCAAGGGAGAAGAAGCCACCTGGGATGATGGGGTGGCCATATGCCGCAGCTATGGAGGGCAGTTGGCCATGCCACGGAACGCTGCAGAGGGTCAGGCCGTCTACTCCATAAACAAGCAGTTTGACCGGTCCTCTTTTCTGGGCTTCAGTGACCGGCAGCAGGAGGGGGAGTTTAGAGATCTGAATGGCGCTACTATGAAATACACATACTGGGCTAATACTCAGCCTGATAATTGGAAAGGAAACGAGGACTGTGTGCAGACATGGTACAATGACGAGTGGAATGACACCGATTGTGAGTCAAAGTTTCTTATTATTTGTGAATTCGTATGACGGATCTCCTCCGGCAATGTTGCAGCGCTTCAGAATCTCTAATGTGATCAGAACAAGAAATTACTGAAACTTGAAGATGATTAATGCGTAGCAAACAATCACAAGACACAAGTCACTGTGTGTAATGATCAGTCTGATTGTCTTACAATAAAATCTACAATTTACATTCTACAAATCTATCGTAATCTCTGCTAAACAATGACAATAAAAATGTAAAAGCAAAGAAAACAAAATGAAATTGAACGTCATCTGGGAAAAAAGCAAGCGTATGATATCTATAAAGTCAAATGTGTAACAATAGAATATATATGGTCTTTATTAATGTAACTAATAAAACACACATTTAAAACCAATGACAGATAATTTCCATAAATGACTCGGGGTCAGGTTTAACATTCAGAAATTACAGAAAAGACAATCTTCACAGTGTTCTCTCCATCACACTGAGCAATGCACACATCGCAGAAAGATGTAGGCTATCTGTAAACTATTTAAACTCCAATAGCAGGCTTGTGACTGATTTGCAGTGTTTTACAGCTGATTACAATAGAAACAATACATCAGCTGGTTCTTGGCTATAATGTAACATGTACAATGTAACACAATGTAACTCTCACCAGGGAGCCGGCAGGCTTTTGAGAATGACTCATTGGGCTTGATTCATTAAAGGTCGAATTCAAATTTTCGCATGTTTTTTTGAGAAAAAGGTGCGATTTTGCGCACGCGCAAATTCTACGGGCGATTCAACAATCCTGAAAGCTGTTTTACTTTCGTTTTTGCTAATTCAATTCGAGTGAGAGAAAAAGCACTCGAAAATAATAAAATTTTTCAAAAATAATTTGTGTGGATTTTTCGAGTGAAAAACAATTCTAGTGATTCAGGTGCCATGGATTGGCTCCTCACATGAGTTAAATTCGAATGTTTCACACAAATTTTTTACAGCAGCTTTCCACCATGGATTCCTTCTATCTACTATACCTGCAAAAAAGCCCATAGTGCACCATAAGGAGGCCTATGAACATGAAATTGTGTAAAATGACGTTTAATATAGGCCCCTACACATATTAGCAAAAACATTTATATGAAATAAATCATAGTGGCGCACACAGGACAGAGGACATGTCATGATGAGGAACAAAATAGATGAGGCTCAATGTGCTTTCTGGATGCCTGAGTACAGCCTGGATAAAACTATCCCGGGGCAACATGAGGAAGACACATGAGCACAGTAACATGTGCAATGTTTTAATTACCACATTGCAGGCTGCTGCACAACTTGATAAATGTAAGTGATGTAAACAATACCCAACACCATGACAACATAAATATAGCAGACAGAAAAATGGCCATCCCAAAATATAAAAAAACATTTAAGGGTTTAAATTGGGTCAAAATCCAAGATTTTTCCTGGGTTTTGGTCCTTTACCCCGATCAGGGATGCCCCGCTGTGTGAAACCCCCCAGATCACTGATCTGAACTCACCTTCTCCCGGTCCTACGGCGCATGCGTGGCCGCTCATTCAATCAGTGTGCTCGGAGCCGCTGACGTCACGTTTTCTAAGTCTTCGTCTAATGCCAGAGGCTCCAAGCGTGCTGGTGGCCGCATCCCCCCGCTTCTCTCTAACAAGGAGTGTGCCTGCGCTGGCCATTCACAAATGCCTGCCGCGGGCACGTGCCCTGCTTGAGGGATAGCGGGGATGCGGCTCATGCATGCGCTGTTGGACCGGGAAACAAGGTAAGTGTATGGGGAGAGCTGGGTGGTTTCACACAGCGGGGCATCCCAGTTTTGGATGCTCCAGGGGGGAGAAAATCAATCGGGCCGGGTATTTTATTACGATCGGCGTAGGTTTTGATCCACTTTAAGAAACACTCACCTTCTTTCCCGGTTCAGCGGCACATCCCTCCAGCAGGGTACGTGCCCGCGCCAGGCATTTGTGAATGGCCGACGCGGACATGCTTCCTGTTAGAGGGAAGAGGAGATGCGGGTGTCAGCACGCTGATTGGATGAGAGGCTGCACATGCATCGTAGGACCGGGAAGAGGTGAGTTGGTTTTGGCAACCCAGGGGGGTTTCACACTGGGGTGCCCCGAGGGCAAGGTCCAAGATCCGGGATAGTCAAAATCCTGGGTCTTGGTCCACTTTAATATGGGTGGTGAGTATACCGGTCACCATTCACAGAGCCGCACACGTGACACAAGGGGCCTGCTGGGACTCGCCCAGGGGCCCACAAAACCCTGGAGCTGGCCCTGGATGCAACAGAAACCTTTAATGTGGTTTGGAAATGTAAGTACTATTGGGGGTGACAAACTAGCAACGTTCCAGATATGTGCATGCTAATGATGACACTCAGGGCAACACTCACATTAATATATTAATGGATCCACAGAGCAAAGTCAAAACTAAGAACTGTTAATCTACAAACCACCCAAATAAATGGCTACAATAACAACAGATGTAAAGCATTGCAAAGCAACACTGCCAAAAGGGCACCTAAACCACCATCACCAAAAAATGATGCACCGAACTAATGCAAAGTGCAAAATTAAACATAATTAAACATTAACAATGACCTGAACTATTCCACATTAATTAGAAAGTCTAGAAACACAAAGCCAAAAAAAACAGAATAAAAGGGCAACAAGGGATTATACTGCACTGCTGCAACTTAGGAAGCAGTAGAAAAAAAATTCTCACACACCACATTTGGGTATGGGAAATCCGTGCACTTTTCCACTCAGTTTTCCAGTTGTAAAGTGATTTTCAACTGCACACGAAAAAAATTCACCCGCAAATTCGCACACACTAATTTAATTCAACTGCCTTTGTGAATCGCTCCTAAGTTTGAAAAATTCTCGCATGCGAATTTATTTTCCAAGCGCTAATTTTTTTTTTCTACCTTTAGTGAATCAAGGCCAATTCAATTGGTTTAGTGTGGTTTAATGGTGGTTTAGGTGCCTTTTTGGCAGTGTTGCTTTGCATTGCTTTACATCTATTGTTATTGTACCGATTTATTTGGGTGGTTTGTAGATTAACAGTTCTTAGTTTTAACTTTGCTCTGTGGATCCATTAATATACGAATGTGAGTGCTGCCATGAGTGTCATCATTAGCATAGATATTGGTTTGGTCGCCCCATATAGTCCTGATGTACTTACATTTCCAAACCACATTAAAGGTTTCTGTTGCATCCAGGGCCAGCTTCAGAGTCCCAGCGCGCCCCTTGTGTCACGTCACTTGTGTGGCTCTGTGAATCCCCCTGGGATGACCGGTATACTGACCACACATATTAAAGTGCACCAAAACCCGGGATTTTGATCTTGGGTTCTGGTCCTTGCCCCCAGGTCGCTAAAACCAACTCATCCAATCAGCAAGCTCGGATCCGCTGACGTCATATTGTCTAAGGCAAGCGGCTCTGAGCGTACTGACACGCGCATCTCCTGCTACCCTCTAACAGGGAGCGTGCCTGCATCGGCCATTCACAGATGCCTGGCGCGGGCACGCTCCCTGCTAGAGGGATAGCAGAAATGCAGCTCACGCATGCGTCGTTGGACCGAGAAAAAAGGTAAGTGTATGGGCGACTTGGAGGGTTTCACACAGTGGGGCATCCCGATTTTGGATGCCCCATGGGGAGGGAATCGATCGACTTTAAAGTGCACCAAAACCCAGGATTTTAAATATCCTGGGTTTTGGTAGTCAAATTGGGATGATCCACTATGTGAGCCCTCCCCCCCCCCCCCCGGTTTGCCTGGAAACATACTTGACTGCCAACCCAACGGCACATGCGCAAGTGTGCAGGCAGTCAGTACACTTGGCTCCATTCTGCTTTGCTCAGTTGTCGAGAGGTCTCATCGGCTAAGGCCCTGATGAAGGCGAGTGCACCGATAACTGCATCCCTGTGAGCTTCCAGCTGGGTGCATGCCTGTGCCAGATATTCACAAATCATTAATTGGGGGCCCCAAGGAGAGGGAATCAGGTGGCCCTGGAGTCTTATAGACTTCATGGCCGCTTCTGGTCCACTTTAGAATTCTGTTTGTCCACAGAGCACGGCATAGAGAGCAGGGAATGAATAGCATCCCCGGTTTCCCTCCGACTGATGTGTGTGCTCCAGGTTGTCTGTCTGAGCTCCCGCCCGAACATAAACTGGGGATGAGCTGTGGGGCCACAGGCAAGATGAGTATACAGGTGATCCCTAAGGCTTTTACACAGCGGGTTGGCCCATGGATAGGGATTTGGCCGCATTAGGAGTTTGTTAGACTGCAGAGCCAGCTGGTGGGTTTGAGACCACTTTAACAACCTGAGTTAGGATATCATGCTGTGTGAACCCCCCCCCCCAGAATATCACTATTCACTCACCTCTGCCTCGTTCCTAAGGCACATGCGCAGGCTCTCCTCCAATGCGAGGCATCTGCCGTGGCTCTCATTGACTTCAATAGAGAGCGCATGCTGGCGTATCCCCCCTGTGGCATGTGCTTGCTCCTGCCCTAGCCAATCATATAGGCTGAGACAGGAGCGGGTGCCGCTGGGGATGCATCAGCACGCACTCCCCATTAAAGTCAATGAGAGCCATTTGTTGAATGACAGCTGTCATTGGACGAAAGCCTGGGCATGCGCCGCTGGAACGAGGAAGAGGTGAGTGAATAGCGACATTCTGAGGGGGTTTCACCCACGGGGCATTCCTGGTGGACCAATCACCAGGATTTTCACTATCCTTGCCCTACGGGCATCCTGATGTCCTGCTGTTACAAACCTCATGATGTCCCACTCCAGTCATCTTTCTGCTGTTCCCACATTGCATGAGCTTATCCAATCAGTGATTTATGCTGTGTATACTAATGAAGGCATAAAGCCGTTGTTTTGGATTCAGCGTTGGCATAGGGAGCAGGTTTCCCTGTGGAGTGCACGTTACCATGCATTTGGACTGTCTGAATGGATGGGTGTGGGAGCGCACACATCAGCAGGAATACTGGGGAGCCTTTTAAAGCCTTTTAGACTTCAGGGCCTTCCATGGTGGCGACTGGTCCAGTTTAAAGAGGAAGATTCGCCTGGGCAGCCATGGGGTCTAAAAGATCACTTAAAATACACGCGGGCAACTTGCAATCCCCGGGGCATCCCTATTAGGGATGTTCTACTGTGTGAAACACCCTAGGAACCCCCACAAATACCTTTCCGTGGATCCACACCAGATTTATGGGTCTCAGCATATCTTTGGCATCCCTGCAGTCTGTGGTGCGCTCCCATGATCAGGCACGGCCTAAAACACAAGTTTGCAGCGCAACACAAAAGTACAAAAAAATACTTCCAAAAACAATTCCAAGCAGCCCAGGAATCCCGTGGCACATGCACCAGCCAAAAAAAATTAACAAAGGTGGCCAAAATAATTAATAACAATCCCAGCCCATTGAAATGTATGGGATAAGGCCACACAGTGCAGGGTAAGCGTCTGGACTGACACTGTAGGAAACTCAGCAATGGCACTGATGATAGATGGGACACTACCTGGCACTATCACAGGTGCTCTGGATTTTTGATTTGACAAATACATCTTTTGCACTGGGACCTGACATTCACCTGACACCTGGCACTAAGTGGCCTTAGTTTGTGGCCTTAGTTTGTTTTGCCTTGTTCGAATGGCGCATGTGCAGGCTCTCGTCCAATGCGAGGCATCTGCCTGGGCTCTCATTTACTTTAATGGAGAGCGCATGCTGGCACATCCCCCGGAGGCTTGTGCTTGCTCCCGCCCTAGCCATTCATATAGGCAGGAGCGGGTGCTGCTGGGGATGCGACAGCGTGCACTCCCCATTAAAGTCAATGAGAGCTGTCTGGCAAATGACATAGTCATGGCAGACAGCTGTCAGTGGACGAAAGCCCAGGCATGCATCATTGGAACAAGGAAGAGGTAAGTGAATAGCGGCATTCTGGCGGGGGTTCACCCAGGGGGCATTGCAGGTTTTGTTCCACTTTAAAGTGGACCAATCACCAGGATTTTCACTATGCTTGCCGTACAGGCATCGTGATGCCCTGCTGTTTCAAACCCCTGAGATCTCCCACTCCAGTCACTTTTTCGCTGTTCCCACAGTGCATGCGCTTATCCAAACAGTGCTTTATGCTATGTATACTAATGTAGAGTATAAAGCTGTTGTTTTGGATTCCGCGTCGAGTGCACGCCACCCTGCTTTTGGACATCAGCAGTAATACCGGAAAGCCTTTTAGACTCCAGGGCCTTCCGATAGTGATTGGTCCACTTTAAAGAGGAAGATTCACAGCCATGAAGTCTAAAATATCACTTACAATACTAATGGGCAACTTACAACACCTGGCGCATCCCTATTAGGGATGTTCTGATGTGTGAAACACCACGGGAACCCCCACAAATACCTTTCCGGGATCCCATGCCATATTCATGGGTCCCGGCATATCCCTGGCCTCCCTGCAGTCTGTGGGATTCCAGGCATCCTACGCTTGTGGTAAACCCTGTTTTTATTTTTTGGGGGGCCGGGGACAAAAAAAATAATACCAGGAATTGCATTGGGGAAACATGAAAGACAGGACACATGATTTGCACGGCCTAAATCACAAGTTTGCAATGCAACACAAAAGTGCCAAAAAATACTTCCAAAAACAATTCCAAGCAGCTCAGGAATCCCGTGGCACATGCACCAGACCCCAAAAAATTAACAAAAGTGGCCAAAAATACAATTCTGTGAAATACTCATCTGTAGAATTGGTATAATACGTATACAGTACGTCCTCCGGTCGCTCCAGATATAATACTTACACTTGGGTATTCTCTGCCAGGAGGCGCTGTGCACTGCAGACATGCAAAACAGGCTCCTCCCGGCCCCTTAAATACCCGGGACCTCCCACACATCCCCAGCATTGAAAAGCAGTGAACAAGAAGCCGGGAGAAATCACCACCAACAAAAACTGGTAACTACAACAATGATAATAATCACCATACAGGGGATCCAGAATAATGCAAAAACCAGGGTGGGGTGGAGCAGGACGTGCTGTATACATATAATACCAATTCTACAGGTGAGTATTTCACAGAATTGTATTATTCTAAGTATACTGTACGTCCTGCTCCAAATATAATACTTACACTTGGGACATCCAATAGCAGTGTCCATAAAGTAGGGTGGGATCCCCAACAAAAAAGGCACAGCAGACAGTTAACAGCACTGTCACCTGCAAACCTTGCTACCAAGAACGACATGAGCTAAGGCTCTAACGTCAACCTCATAAAAAAACCTTTGAAAAGGTATAAACAGAGAACAAGTAGCGGTCTAGCAAACTTGTTCAACAGAAACCTGGTGCTGAAAGGCCCAAAGATACCAAAGCACAAGTAGAAACAGAAATAAAGTGAGAAAAATATTCTTCCCCTTAAAAGAATAGGCCTGAGTAACAGCCTGACCAGTCCAAATGCTATCAGTAGCCTTTGCAGAAGCCGAAACCTTTCCTGGGACCAGAAGGGACAATCCATCCAAGTAAAGACCAGGCCAAAGGCCGCAGAACCCCTGAAAGCAGACAAGATCAGGCACAAACGGATGGAGCCGCCCGCAAACCCCAAGGGGCATCAGACCCCCTAAGGGACAAGAGACAATCCAGGAAAAAAACTACCAACACCTGTTGAGGGAATGTAGACCCCCTTTCCTCAGCGTTACTAGGAACAAGGCCCAGAAGAAAGACAAATGTATTGAATACATGAGCATAAGACACCACCTAATCATGGTGTATATATATCAATGAACGAGGGCTAGCTAAACAGAGCTGCCCGCTCAGGCACACATCTGACTGAAGTAACAGTCCCCAGAAAGACAACTTGAGGCAAGAACAGTCAGACAGCACTTGGAATAGGCCCAAAGGGGAGCACCCCGCAAGGCAGACAGAATAAAATTCAAATCCCAACAGGGACCATAGAATTGCGTGGGGGATGCACCTGAGCAATCCCCGAAAGAATGCTTAACCAAGGAAAAACTGAGCAAAGACTTCTACAGGAAGGCGGACAGGGCAGAACCTGAACCTTCAGAGAACCGAGTTGGGGAGCCAACTCCAACCCATGCTGTAATAACTCTAGAACCCTGGGAACAAAGAATGCCCAACAGGGGAGAGACCTAGACTCACACCAATCAATATGGGTATGCCATACCCTACAATAGACGGAAGAAGAAGAAGCAGCTAGCTCCTAGACTTCCAATAGTCACAGTCACCCAGACGATAAACCCGTCTCCATCAAGGTGGAAGAATCAACCGTCAGGCCATCTAGACCAGAGTCTGTAGATCGGGGTGAAATAAAAAAGGGGGCCTAAGTGAGCCGATCAGCACTCCTGACAGAACGTACAGGTCCGCTGTCCACAGTACCACGTCTGCAAACCACACTCCACTGGGCCACCCAGGGGCCACCAGTATCACTGGTCCCCCCTTCCAAAGCGAACTTGCGCAGAACCCCGCCTAGCAGGGTGAATGAAGATAAGACATACAGAATATAATGTCCAGCCATAACGTTACTAAGCCTCCTGACCAGAGTCAGAATAATCTGGGACAGGGAACAAGGGCCGAGAACCTGTGATAGTGACGGGGCCTAAACAGATCCACAGTAAATGGATCTCAAAGTGACACAAGGATTAACACATCCTGTCGCAGAAGGACATCCACCGGAGCGAATATCACTGATATGCAGGGAACGCTGTCCTCCACCCAGATAAGGAACAGATACCTTCCTACAAAAATAGATAGGTGTATGGACCCCTAAAGGCCCCACCTCCCCCGGAACCACAGGGGATTTTAGAAGAAACCCCCCCCCCCGTCAACCTGATAGATTTGGTATCCATCTACAGGAAGATGCAAGGAAGGGGGTGCCCCCCGACTGGTTCCTTGAGTTCACCCGTCTCAAGAGTAACCACCGTACCAAGGGGGGGAAGGTACACAGACCCAGCTCCAGGGATGCTGGAACCCTGTCCAGTATTAACAATATAAGTTGCAGAAGAGCCCAAGGGCACTGAGCATAAGGGACATCCTCTGAGCAGCCACCAACGGGCCCACCAGCTGCAATCCTGCCTGGTGAAGGTACGGGGACAGTAATGAGGGACAGAGCCCATGTAACCAGATTGTCCACTTATTGCCAAGGAAGAAGGTTCTCGCCTGAACCGAATCCAAATGCAACTATAGGAATGGAGATACCAAATAAGGGGACAATGAGGAATTGAGGTGACTGAGCACCCACCCAAATGACTCCCAAAAGACACCACCAGCCGAGAAACCAACTCAGCCTGACGTAAAGATTGGGAAGTAAAGAAGGACGACCAGGTAGGTCCTCGCGCGAACGCCCCTTGGTCTCATCAGAGACATCACCCCCGCCAATGCCTTAGCGAGCACTCTGGGAGCAGAAGAGAGGCCAGATAACAAGGCCACAATCAGCAGTGTTGGCCCTCCAACACTAATCAGCAAGAGCCTCGGTGTCCAGAAGACACAGGGGTATTAAAATAATCATCTTAGATCTCCACAGACGGCAAGAGGCCCACTGGGCGCATGGCGCAAGCGACCCAACTCAGGGAGTCCATGCAGAAACTGCCTGTGAATGTAAAATTGCCGAACCGATGGAAAGCCAGAATGGGCCAGACTGCCTCATCCTCTTGGGGGAATGTGGAAAGGCTGGTGTAGAGGCCCCTGCCTCTGCCTGTTAAAGGCAACCTGCAAGTGACCCCAGACCTCGCAGGCCATGCATGGCCTGCACCAACACCTGAAGAGAGACAGGGACCAGAAGCACCCTGACAATCTCGGGAAGGGACCGCCCAGCAAACTCTATCCTGCATCCAGAGGAATCTACCTCCCGAATCCACCCGAACGAGGCATGACGCCTCCTGATAGGAGCAAGGTGCTGCGGCCATCCCCTCACCCATACGGGCGAGGGCGTCCCATCATGCCTGGGGGGTTTTGGTAAAAGATTTGGACTTAGACCGGCCGGAGGGGCCAGCATGTTGTCTGCCACTCCTGGGGCAGGAGTCTACACCAAATAGCTGGAAGGACACCCCTGGTTCGTGTTTGACACTAACGTAGGGAGGAGGAGGGGTGCCCCTGCCCCGAGGAGGCCGAGACGGCCTTCTGCGTAGGGGTGTTTTGCCCTTTTTTCCAAACAGGTCCAGACAAGCCCCAAATAGGCGTTGCCCTCTAAAGGGAAGCCCAGTAAGAGTCTTTTTTGTAGCATCGTCAACACCCCACTGTCGCAGCCAGACCAAGCGACGTATAGCTACCACAAGGGCAGAGGTTCTGGCACACATCCTAATGGTGTCATCCAGTGCTGAAAGGATAAACCTTACAAAAACATCACAACTGGAGAGTGCATTAAACACCTCCCAGGGGAGATTCTCAGGTTGATGATCGAGCATCTGTCTGATGAGGGTTTTAGCAGCCACTGCAGTGATGGCCGCGGCGCAGACCGGGCGCAGCGCCGTTCCTGCACAAGAAAATGCGTGGGAAGCCAGCCTATCAATGCGCCGGTCCTCAGCATCCTGAAGGGTACGATAAGTAGGGGCTGTAATAAAGGGAGGGTTAAGGACCCCTATGATCGGTGCATCCACCAAGGGAGGCGATGACCAACAATTAACCACATCAGGGGGGAAGGGGTATTTCCGAACCCAGTCTCCTGGAAAAACTGGAAGCTTACTAGGAGATTCCCATTCTTTGAGTACCAGAGCCTGGAAATGATCCTGCTCTAGAAATTCCAAACGCGGTCTCGCTGTATGGAAACTCGCCCTTCTAGGCTTGGGAGCCTCACCAGGGATAGAGATAGACAAGACCTCAAAGATAAGCAATTCATCAATGTCACACTGGCCCCAAAAATCAGGGCCAGCCTCATCATGACTCTCCGGCCTCTCATCAGATGAGCCTGAGTCAGAGAAAAGCTCACCTTCATCAAAAGGTGCAAAAACCCGCGGAGTAGTAAACTCCTCAGTTCCAGCCAGAAAGGGATAAACAGAAGGCGTCAGGGGCCGCTACTTATCTGGGCCCAAGCACTCTGCCAACCTCGAAATAACCTGATCAGCCGTAGGCAGCCTTGCTGGTCATCCCCGCTCGAGTGCGACTCATCAGGAGTGAGATTTAAGCACGGGGAGACAGGTGTATTGAAGCGAGGTGCAGCCACTGGCAACCCTGATTGCAGGGCCAGTACTTGTTCAGCACACGGTCCACAGACCCTTGCTCCGTCAGCATCAGCATGGGGTTGTCCACACGCGGTACACAGCCGGTCTTGTCCCGTAGGGACCCCGGTCACAATTATATGCCTCCATATGGTGATTATCGCGGCAATAAGCCAGCAGGGATAGCCACAGGTGTCACCATCTGAAAGACATAATGGGATAAGGGATGTCAGAGCCATGCACAGACATAAGGAAATAGTGAAAATCGCCCACGAGGGCACTTACAGACCACGGGAGGAGGAGGAGGACCGTCGCGCGCGCGGGACTAACATCAAAATGGCGCCAAGCCAATAGAGCTAAAAGGGCGGGCCAATAGAGAGAGCCGTGACGCGGAGCGCGCCAAGCCATGTCCCCACCTCCCCCAAAGAGCGCGAAGCTCTGAGGCAGCCGTCACCAATATAGGAAAAAACACCTAGTATAGGTCTTTGCTAATGTGTACACAGAGCGTCTGGAGACACCATTGCCAGCACAGAAGGCTTAAGAGACAGGCACGTGCGGCAGTTAAGAACTATAAAGAGCTAGTAGCGCGGGTCTGACACCCAGATGCCAGGCAAGGCAATACTATGGCCAAAAGCGTAACAATACAGTACACTGAGACCGCCACACACCCCCCCCCTTTCTTTTCCGCCGAGCTACGGGAGAAACGAGGGAGGATGGCGACCCTTTGAACACAGTCCACCGCTACACGGGGCATGGGGCAATAATGTGAGAGGGGCATACCATAGAGGCTCACCATCAGCCTGGACCGCCTACCCTTTGGTGGGGGACTGCGGTGGAGCATGGCTTCATAAGCACACATGGTGCTGCCTACCTTCACCCGACCAGCGCAGCCCAAGCTGGGAGGCACATCACATGGCAGACGGGTGGTAATAGTCCAACAGGGCCGCAGGCTGTAATAGCCCCGCTCACCTGCGAGAGAGTGATACTTCATGTCTTCGCAGTCAGCACTGCAGAGAAATCTGGGGATTTGTGGGAGGTCCCGGGTATTTAAGGGGCCGGGAGGAGCCTGTTTTCTCATGTCTGCAGTGCACAGCGCCTCCTGGCGGAGAATACCCAAGTGTAAGTATTATATCTGGAGCAGGACGTACTGTATACTTAGAATATAATTATCACCATCCCAGCCCATTGAAATGTATGGGATGAGGCCACACAGTGCACTGGGACCTGACATTCACCTGACACTCATCCGGCACTAGGTGGCCTTAGCGTTTCTTAAAGTGGACCAAAACCCACGCCGATCGGATACCCGCCCCGATTGATTTCCTCCACCTGGGGCATCCAAAAACGGGATGCCCCACTGTGTGAAACCCCCAGGTCGCTCCATACACTTACCTTTTTCCTGGTCCAACGGAGCATGCGCGAGCCGCGGGCGCATCCCCGCTATCCCTTAAGCAGGGTGCGTGCCAGTGCCAGGCATTTGTGAATGCCCAGCATGGGCACGCTTCCTGTTAGAGGGAAGCGGGGATGTAGCCGCCAGCCTTCTTGGAGCCTCTGGCATTAGACGAAGACTTAGGCGATGTGACGTCAGTGGCTCCACGTGCGCTGATTGGATGAGCGGCCGTGCATGCGCCGTAGAACCAGGAAAAGGTGAGTTGGCATCGGTGATCTGGGGGGTTTCACACAGCAGGGGGGGGGGGAGGACCAAAACCCAGCATAGTAAAAATCCTGGATTTTGGTCCAATTTAAACCCCTAAATGTTTTTTAATATTTTGGGATGCTCATTTTTCTGTCTGCTATTTTTATGTTGTCATGGGGTTAGGTATTGTTTACATCACTTTATCAAGTTGTGCAGCAGCAGTATGCAATGTGGTAAATAAAACATCGCACATGTTACCATGCTCATGTGTCTTCCTTATGGAGCCCAGGAATAGTTGTATCCAGGCTGTACTCAGGCATCCAGAAAGCACATTGAGCCTCATCTATTTTGTTCCTCACCATGACATGTCCTTTGTCCTGTGTGCGCCACTATGATTTATTTCAGATAAATGTTTTTGCTAATATGTCTAGGGGGCTATATTAAACATCATTTTACACAATTTCATGTTCCTAGGCCTCCTTATGGTGCACTATGGGCTTTTTTTTGCAGGCACAGGGGATAGAAGGATTCCATGGTGGAAGTCAGAAAACAGACTATTCTCCTCCTGAAAGCTGCTGTCAAAAATTTGTGTGAAACACTTGAATTTAACTCATGTGTGGAGCCAATTCATGGCACCTGAATCAATAGAATTCTTTTTCACTTGAAAATTCCACACAAATTATTTTCGAAAATCGAATTATTTTCGAGTGCTTTTTCTCTCGAATTGAATTAGCAAAAACGAAAGTAAAACAGCTTTCAAGGTTGTTGAATCGCGTGTAGAATTTTCGCGCGCAAAATCGCACCTTTTTCTTAAAAAAACACAACCTTTGATGAATCAAGCCCATTGTGTTTGTTAAAGTCACAGCAGGATAGAGAGATAATGCCTCCCTATTTGTTAAACTCCCATCCCAATATATGGCTCTGTGAGACCTGTCCCCACTGTAGATACTGGGTTCCTAGATATGTGCTTATACCGTATTTCCCCCCATATAAGAAGCACCTGCCCATAAGACTCACCTAGGATTTTTGAGGAGGAAAAAAGAAAAAACATATTGTAAGCTCACATAGCCCTCCCCCCTCCCAGAACCTTACAGAATATGGCAGAACCTCCCCAATCACGCCTAAAACAGGTAGTTTGGCAGATCCCCCCATCCCCAAGAACAAGCAACATGCAGAATCCCCCCTCCCCATATAACAGACAGTGTGCAAGGTAATGTGACAGATCCTCCCCTCGCCAAAAACAAGCAGCATGCAGAATCCTGCTCCCTATATAACAGTGTGCAGCCCCCAATCCACCGTAGAACAGGCAGTGTGGCAGATCACCCCCCCATCCCCAACTTATTACCTGTATCACGATCGTGAAGCTGCCACTCTCTGCAGCCAACGTGCGCTAATGAATCAATGACATTGGCGCACTGCTCTGTGCACTGTCTGCGTGCTGCTGGCTGCATTTACACAATGCAACCGGCCGTGCGCCGACTGATCAATGACAGTGTGCAGAGTGGTGCTCCAATGCCATTGATGCATCGGCACACACTGACTGCCAAGAGTGGCGGCTTCTTCCAGATCGTGGTGCAGGTAAGAAGTTTTTTAACTGACCCAGGGGTGGTTGGGATGGGGGTCTGCCTGATTACCTTTGCCCCATAAGATGCATCGGCATTTCCTCCAGCTTTTTTTTGGAGGGGAGAATAAGTGCGTCCTATAGGGGGAAAATACGGTAGGCTCGTCAAAAATATTGGCAACACATATTCGTTTTTCGCTTCTATGTTTCATGAGACTTTTACAGTACAATAAATACAACAGTATATAACAATAAAGTGTTAATAAATATCTACCCAATACAAAATAAGATAAATGTCAACATAAAACAAAGACAACATGGATAAAGAGTTTGTACCAAAACAAAAGTGTTCAAAAGTGAAAGTGGACCAAAAGATAACACACGTGAATTCCAAGCGATCCTAGCGTCTCGCTACCACAGGGAAGTGCTCATCGTTATATGGAGTCAGCCTGCAGATCCCACACCCGCCAGACAGGAAACCAGGGTAAATGGACATGAGGGAGGCGTGTGTGGAGCGTGATGCGTCATACAACCAGAATGAGAAAATGACATGAGACAAGAGGAGGTGGGGGATAAGAGAAAGAAAGAAAGAGGAAAACACAGACATGATAGCGTGAGGGTTGTCTCATAGAATTGCAGCGAAGTAACCGCATACAGTAGCATGGACATTATTAGAAACAGCCATTGACGGGCTATGAAATCTTTAAAATGGAACAAAACCCACCACTGGCTGGCCTTGTGTGTAAAAGATTCCAGGGCCGGCCGCTGGCTTTCACTGCTCCAGTGGCGCATGCACAGGCGCTCGTCCAATGAGAGCCTCCCACCGTGCCTACATAATTCGACAGATGATCCTCATTGTTTTGAATGGGGAGTGCACGCTGCCGCATACCCTGCTTTCCTGATGTCAGGCGCACCATCCAGATACGCTTGGGACAGGAGCACGTGAGGCCGGGGATGCGGTAGGCGAGCTCCCCTTTCAAGTCAATGAGAGCTGTTTGCCATAAGTGGTAGACAGAGCAAATAACATTGGCTAAGCACCTGCACATGCATCGTTGGACTGAGGAGAGGTGAGTTTTACTGGGTGAACTGGGGGGTTTCACACAGTGGTGCATGTGACCAAACCCGGGAACTCAAAATCCCAGGATTTGTTCCACCTTAAACATATAGAAAAAATATCTAAGCAAAGATAAATATACTTCATGATATGAGGATATATAGTTTATATCTTACTGTGATAACAATCACCTACATCTTAAAATACTAACTCTCATTCCAAATCAGCTCAAATCCACACCAGCTCAAGGAGGGTGTGCTTTGCGGTGTAGGAGTGGCTGAAGTGCATGCAAAATTTCCTTTCCATTGTTAGGATGTGTTGCAGATGGGGGAAGACTTCAGAAAACGCTTGACAACTAGATTGAACACATGTGCCATACAGGGTGCATGACTCAGGCTTCCTTGTCGCAGCGCAGACAAGATGTTCTTTCCATTGTAGATCACCATGGTTCCAATTTGCAGTTTTCGTACAGTAAGCCATGATTTGATTTTTTGATTAATACATTTTAGGAGCTCCTCCCTTGTGTGACTCCGTTCGCCAAGGCAAAGCATGTGAAGAACAGCGTGACACTGACGTGCCCTGCACACATGGTAGGCTGGAGGGGCACTGACTTTTTCGTGCAGTGGAGCATGAGGAGGCGGAGTTGTCCACTGTCACAGGAACAGCGGCTGAAGAGCGTGGAGGCCAAAGCAGCATAACCTGTCCAAGTTGCTGTTGTGGCTGTGTAGGAACCACATTCACCCAGTGGGCCATGAAGGACATGTACTGTCCCTGACCATAGTTACAGCTCCAGATGTCGCCACTGCCGTGCACTTTGGTACACACCGACAGGCTCAAGGACTGGCCCACCTTTTGCTCAACAAAATTGTGCAGGGCTGGTACTGCCTTCTTCGCAAAGAAATGATGGCTTGGAACTCTCCACCTCGGCTCGACACAAGCCATCAATTAACTGAAAGGTTCAGAGTCCACCACCTGAAAAGGGAGGGACTGCAGCACCAGCAATTTGGACAAGAGCACATTTAGCTTTTGTGCCGTTGGATGAGTAACGCATACTGTTGTCTCTTGGACAAGGCTTCGCTGATGGATTGCTGGTGGAATGACTGACTCGGAGTAGGAGCATCTGCTGCAACAGAGGATGGGTATGACTCACAGCTCCCTTCGGCTGAGGTGATGGAGCCTTGGCTGGCTTAAACTGGGAGCAGCGTGCCACTGGGTGATGCAGCAGGCTGGACCACCACTTTGTAGCCTCTGTTCTCCCAGGCCACTTTATGGTCACGCTGCATATGTTGACGCAGGGCTGTGGTGTCAACATTGGGACCCTGACTACGCCTCACCTTCTGCCTACACATCTTACATGTGGCCATGTTAACCTCCTGTGGATGACTGCTAAAAAACTGCCACCCTGCCGAGTAGCTGTTTTTCCCACCAACAGTCTGCACTAATTCACTGTTGCTGCGGCCAACTCCAGGAACCCCTGCTCCACTACCTCCCCGGAAGGTAGCCTGCCGCGAAGCAGGTGGTCTACCCCAGCCCCGGGCACATTTGGCTCCAGACTTTCCACTTCTGCCACCATGCTGACTGCCAACAATGCTACCACCTTGCTGGCTCTGATGCTGACTCACGGGCAACCTGCAACCCTCTTCACCTGATGATGATGATGAAGCCCCTTCTGCACCGGCTCCCAAGTGCAATTGGCTTCATCAGCGTCGAGTAACCGATGTCCTCCTCAGGTTCCTCAACAGTGTCTGCTGCAGGAGCCTGAATGCTTGCAACACTACTTTCCATGCCACTCTCCCCATCACTACTTGGCCACCTAGCAGAAAAAGTAGTGAGTGTCTCCTCCACTTCTTGGCTGGGCAGTAGCTGCATCCTCAATGAATAGTGAAGCTGAACCCAAAGCATAAGATATTTTGCTGGGGGAGGGAACAGCATAGAACAGAGGCAATGAGAGGACAGGTACTGCTCCCGGGGCATGCCAACTGAGGGTTGTGTCTGAGGAAGCCACCAACAGTTGACCGGGGGTGTCAGATGTCACTTGCTGATACCGGGATATCAGGCCTCTCGCTGCGTCTCCTGCTGCCACTCGCCTTTAGTCTGCTGCGACCTCTGCCTAATGAATTTAGGCCTCTTTGTGCACATCCTGACTTCTCTGCCTGACATAATTAGTGCATATATGAGGGGAGGACAAAATGTTACACTACACTTAAAAACATGATTTGTTGACAACAGCAGCAGGTGTGTAACTATGTATGGCTTTTCACAGTAACTAGGCCCTGAAGACTTTAAAAGGAACACATTGGTACAACTCTTAGATGAAGGTATGTGGTTTGTACTAATGAGGGAAGTTCAATGCACTCCAGTATGCTTAAAACACTATTTTTGGACAACAGCAGCAGATGTGTAATGATATCTGGCCTTTCACAGTAACTAGGCCCTGAAGACTTTAACAGGAACAAAATTGGTACAACTCTCAGATTTATGTATGTGGTGTGCACTAACACCACTGATACCACTGTTCAATGCGCTCCAGTAGGCTTAAAACACTATTTTTGGACAACAGCAGCAGGTGTGTAATTATGTGTGGTCTTTCACTGTAACTAGGCCCTTAAGACTTTTAACAGGAACAAATTGGTACAACTCTCAGATGTACTTATGTGGTATGCACTGATGAGGGCAGTTCAATGCGCCATTAGGCTTAAAACATTATTTTTGGACAACAGCAGCAGATGTGTAATTATATCTGGCCTTTCACAGTAACTAGGCCCTGAGGACTTTAACAGGAACAAATTGGTACAACGTTCACATGTACTTATGTGGTATGCACTGATGAGGGCAGTTCAATGCGCTCCAGCAACACTTTAACATAAACCAAATGTCTAAACTCTCAGAGGTACTTATGTGGTATGCCCTGATGAGGGTAGTTGAGCTTCAGTAGACTTTAAAACAGGATTTTTGGACAACAGCAAGAGGTGGGTACTTTTGGGCAGGTGTGTCATTCTGTCTGGCCTTTCACGCTAATTAGGCCATCAACACTTTAACATAAACCAAATGCTTAAACTCTCAGATGTACTTATGTGGTATGCCCTGATGAGGGCAGTTAAATGTACAGGAACAAATTGGTACACTATTTTTATGTACACACAGGTTTACACTTAATAGAGGACAATACACTTTTAGTGCTCTGCTCACCCTACTGGTTGGCTACTATTAGCTTTTGTGAAGTGAATAAAAAGCCTTTTGAGTTGTACACATCAATGCTGCAGCACACTGCTTCCAATGTTCCCTCTAAGCCTCAGCTGCTGCTGTGCGGAGTAACAAGAGAGGTGGCTGCTGGCCGATCTTCAACGATCAACGCGCCCCTCTACTGTAGAGTGATGGTGGGGTGGCCCTATATCATGGAGACTGCACCTAGCGCCATACAAGAAAGCGACGATGGCACAGGCACAAGATCAGCAGACAAGGTGAGTTTTAAAACGTCAAACAATAAGCAATCAGCTTAGAGGTGCAGCTAGGCTTTCTGGCACCCGGGGAAAAGATTCAAAATGGCGCCCCCCACCTGTGCTCAGGCCCCACTTTGGGGCTCCCTGACCTGACATGTGCCCCTCCTGCGCCCCCAGCTACGCCCCTGGAACAGCTGGGGGCAAAGGTGAGTATACTTTTATTTTTTAAATGAGGTGGTCACTTTTTCATTAGGGTGTGTATGTATAAATATACACTGACACCAACAAATTAACATAATTGAATACGTCCACAAAACTTATTTAAATACAAGCATCTCCTCACCACTATGCTTGACTGGGATTTTATTTGCTGGTACCAACAGTTGTACTGGTTCCACCTGGAACAGTGCAGGACTAGGGAAGGAAAACCCAGTGTTCAGGCCCAGATTAAGGACATATTAATGGTATGGAGCAGTTCTTTCTTGGGGGGCCCCCATCTTTTATGGGGGGCCCCCCATCATCACACCCTCCATCACAAGCCCCCTATGCCCCCAACTGTCTTAGCTCACAACCAAAGACAAAAACAACAAAAAAGAGATTATGGTGAAATAAAAGAGAGAATGGGGTGATATAGAGCCAGAGGGGAGAAAAAGGGCGAATAGAGAGTTATGAAGAAGAGAAAGAGGAAATATAGAAAGAGGTTAGAATAGGGGGATATGGAGAGATGGGAAATAAAGGGGGGGGTATGATGAGAAGAAAAAGAGAAAGGGAGGATAAGGAGAGGAGAGAAAGGGAGATATGGAGAAACTTAGGAAAGAAAGGGGGAATATAAGAAGACAAAGGAGAGAAAGAGGGAATATGGAGAGAAAGGCGGATATGGGGAGAAGGAGGAGAGAAAGGGGGACTATGGAGATATACAGGAGAGAAAAAGGGAATATGGGGAGACTAGGCAGAGAAAGGAAACATGGAGAGAAGGAAGATAGAGAGAGAATATGGAGAGAAGGAGGAGAGATTGTGGGAATATGGAGAGGAGGAGGAGAGATAGTGGGAATATGGAGAGAATGAGGAGAGATAGAGGGAATATAGAGAGAAAGGTGAATACAGGGGGAATGAGGAGAGAAAGGGGGAATATTGAGAGGAGTAGAGAAAGGGGGAAAGTGAGAGAAGGGGGAGAGAAATGGGGGAACATGGAGAAAAGGAGGAGACACAGGAGAACATGGAGAGAAGGAGAGAAAGACAGAATATGGAAAGGGGGATATGAGAAGATGGGAGAGAGAAACAGGGAATATGGAGATATATAGGAGAGAAAGAGGGGATATGGAGAGAAGGAGGAGACAAAGAGGGAATATGGAAAAAAGGGGTAGAGAAAGAGGGGATATGAAAAGAAAGAGGGGATATGGAGAGAAGGAGGAGACAAAGGGAATATGGAAAAAGGGGTAGAGAAGAGGGGATATGGAGAGAAGGATGAGAGAAAGAGGGAATTTGAAGAGAAAGAGGAGAGAAAGGTGGAACGGGGAGAAGAAGCAGAGAATGGGGGGATATTGAGATATACAGGAGAGAAAGGGGGATATGAGGAGAAGGGGGAGAGAAAGGGGAAATATGGAAATAAGGAGGAGTAAATGTAAATGTGCACTTGGGGGGGGGGGGGGTGAAATACATCCACCAGAGACCAGTTTACAGGGTGATGAGTGTGGTGGGGTGTGGTTTATACATAGTGCAAGTTAGATATAAATACATAACACTTTACTATCACAGAAGTCGACACTAAAAATCAGCCCCCCCCCCCCCTAATATGAGTGGATAAGCTGTGCTCTTCTTCTGCAGAGCAACAACACCCAGCATTAGCCACTGATCCCATCATTGAAAAATATCACCAAAATCACCACAAAGCCTCCATTTAACCAAAAAAATGATCAGATCCCAAAATTGATTATTAAAGGAACAGTGCGGTTTTGGGGACCATTCCCTCAGACCTCAGATCAGCTAGTGCCAGTGGGCACACAGCAACCCTCATGGCCTGTGTACAGCCCAGTTTCCATTGAAAATAATAGGCTGGTAAACTGTGGAGTTGGCGCAGGAGCGGTGCCGAGGATTATGGGTTGCTTTGTACCCACACTCGCTAGCTTGCCTGAGGTCTGTGGATTTTTCCATTCAAGACAACCAACCATGTTATTGGTCCCCTGGCAAAATCGAGCATTGTTATTGGCCGCCACAGTCACTGGCTTCTTTTGGGTATCTGGCAATCGGCAACCAGATGACTATGACGGCCAATCGCATTTCTCGATTTCATGAGGGACTGAGGCGAAAGAAAAGATTTTGAGGGTTCACTGGGGTTAATGTGCAGGGGACACTGGCAAGAGATGCCCCCTGCCCTACGAACAACGCCCATTTTGTGAAAATGTTTAAATAACCCTCAGGCATCCCCATTCGGAATACGCCATCGTGTGGACCTCCCCGGTATTGCCCTGCAAACACTTACCTTTCATGTTTTGCACCAGAGGTGTGCTCCCCTGCCCAGACATTCAGATAGACCACAGAGCACAGGACCTCCAGTGTCACTATGCCGACACTTTGTCCAAACAGAGCTGTATATCAAGCCTTATACATGGCATACAGTGCTGCACATGCACCATGGGACTAGTTGAAAGGTACATTTTTAGGGCACCCCAGGGGGTGAAGCATGCCATAATGCAGCTTACAGTCCTGCACTTATACTTATCTAGTAAATGGTCTAAAAGATGGGGGGCTGGATATCAGAGCACACACACCTACTAACTGCTAAAATGTGTGCTGCAGTTTCCTGTCCACCTTCTCAGAGACCAAGCCTGGACTAGAGAGGGGCATATACAAGTGTAGTTTGGCTGAGGTAATCAACCATTTGCCATAACCTTGTTCATGCAGAGCCCATCACCCCTCTCCTCCATGTTGTTGCATGTGGCTCAGCAGCCAGTGACCCTGCTGAATGATAGAGCCCCTTACAGGGAGGGGGGGGGATGGGGGATGCCAGAAGGAAGGCCCTTATCTGTACAGGGAGGGGGGGGATGCCAGAAGGAATGGCCCTTATCTGTACAGGGAGGGGGTGCCAGAAGGAAGGCCCTTATCTGTACAGGGAGGGGGGGTGCCAGAAGGAAGGCCCTTATCTGTACAGGGAGGGGGGGGTGCCAGAAGAAAGGCCCTTATCTGTACAGGGAGGGGGGGTGCCAGAAGGAATGGCCCTTATCTGTACAGGGAGGGGGGGTGCCAGAAGGAATGGCCCTTATCTGTACAGGGAGGGGGGGTGCCAGAAGAAGGCCCTTATCTGTACAGGGAGGGGGGGGTGCCAGAAGAAAGGCCCTTATCTGTACAGGGAGGGGGGATGCCAGAAGGAAGGCCCTTATCTGTACAGGGAGGGGGGATGCCAGAAGGAATGGCCCTTATCTGTACAGGGAGGGGGGGTGCCAGAAGGAAGGCCCTTATCTGTACAGGGAGGGGGGATGCCAGAAGGAATGGCCCTTATCTGTACAGGGAGGGGGGGTGCCAGAAGGAAGGCCCTTATCTGTACAGGGAGGGGGGATGCCAGAAGGAATGGCCCTTATCTGTACAGGGAGGGGGGGTGCCAGAAGGAAGGCCCTTATCTGTACAGGGAGGGGGGGGATGCCAGAAGAAAGGCCCTTATCTGTACAGGGAGGGGGGATGCCAGAAGGAAGGCCCTTATCTGTACAGGGAGAGGGGGTGCAAGAAGGAAGCCCTTATCTGTACAGGGAGGGGGGGGGGATGCCAGAAGGAAGGCCCTTATCTGTACAGGGAGGGGGGGGTGCCAGAAGGAAGGCCTTTATCTGTACAGGGAGGGGGGATGCCAGAAGGAAGGCCCTTATCTGTACAGGGATGGGGGGGATGCCAGAAGAAAGGCCCTTATCTGTACAGGGAGGGGGGATGCCAGAAGGAAGGCCCTTATCTGTACAGGGAGGGGGGGTGCAAGAAGGAAGCCCTTATCTGTACAGGGAGGGGGGGTGCCAGAAGGAAGGCCCTTATCTGTACAGGGAGGGGGGATGCCAGAAGAAAGGCCCTTATCTGTACAGGGAGGGGGGATGCCAGAAGGAAGGCCCTTATCTGTACAGGGAGGGGGGGGATGCCAGAAGGAAGCCCTTATCTGTACAGGGAGGGGGGGTGCCAGAAGGAAGGCCCTTATCTGTACAGGGAGGGGGGATGCCAGAAGAAAGGCCCTTATCTGTACAGGGAGGGGGGGGATGCCAGAAGGAAGGCCCTTATCTGTACAGGGAGGGGGGATGCCAGAAGGAAGGCCCTTATCTGCACAGGGAAGGGGGGTGCCAGAAGGAAAGCCCTTATCTGTACAGGGAGGGGGAGGGATGCCAGAAGGAAGGCCCTTATCTGTACAGGGAGGGGGAGGGTGCCAGAAGGAAGGCCCTTATCTGTACAGGGAGGGGGAGGGATGCCAGAAGGAAAGCCCTTATCTGTACAGGGAGGGGGAGGGATGCCAGAAGGAAGGCCCTTATCTGTACAGGGAGGGGGAGATGCCAGAAGGAAGGCCCTTATCTGTACAGGGAGGGGGGGGGTGCCAGAAGGAAGGCCCTTATCTGTACAGGGAGGGGGGGATGCCAGAAGGAAGGCCATTATCTGTACAGGGAGGGGGGGGATGCCAGAAGGAAGGCCCTTATCTGTACAGGGAGGGGGGGAATGACAGAAGAAAGGCCCGTATCTGTACAGGGAGGGGGGGGGATGCCAGAAGGAAGGCCCTTATCTGTACAGGGAGAGGGAGGGATGCCAGAAGGAAAGCCCTTATCTGTACAGGGAGGGGGAGGGATGCCAGAAGGAAGGCCCTTATCTGTACAGGGAGGGGGAGATGCCAGAAGGAAGGCCCTTATCTGTACAGGGAGGGGGGGGGTGCCAGAAGGAAGGCCCTTATCTGTACAGGGAGGGGGGGATGCCAGAAGGAAGGCCATTATCTGTACAGGGAGGGGGGGATGCCAGAAGGAAGGCCCTTATCTGTACAGGGAGGGGGGGAATGACAGAAGAAAGGCCCGTATCTGTACAGGGAGGGGGGGGATGCCAGAAGGAAGGCCCTTATCTGTACAGGGAGGGGGGGGAATGACAGAAGGAAGGCCCTTATCTGTACAGGGAGGGGGGGGGATGCCAGAAGGAAAGCCCTTATCTGTACAGGGAGGGGGGGTGCCAGAAGGAAGGCCCTTATCTGTACAGGGAGGGGGGGATGCCAGAAGGAAGGCCCTTATCTGTACAGGGAGGGGGGGGATGCCAGAAGGAAGGCCCTCATCTGTACAGGGAGGGGGGGGATGCCAGAAGGAAGGCCCTTGGAGTGCACATGCGCACGTGAGCCGAATGGCAGCCTGCTGAATCGGCTCTGTGCCCGCCGGGCGGATTGTGGCGTGCGGAGTAGCAAACAGCTGACAGGCGGTGAGGAGAGCGAGTGGAGAGACTGAGGGGAGAAGTCTGCCCCGTTTAGAGGCACAGGTGAAGGAGAGCAGAGCATTTCATTGTTCTGTCAGCATGACTCAGCAATTCAAGATGGCAGCTGGCCTCAGTGAGCAGTCCTTCCTAACGAGTGCAGCTGAGCTCCCTCCCTCACAGCTAAGCCAAACAGCACAGCCAACACTGAATATTACATTAATGGAGCAATTTGATGCCATGCTACAAAAAGCTCTCACTAACAATACAAATAAAATTAAAGACCACGTATCCACTGAGCTGGAAAAGGTAACCCGGAGCTTGGGGGCCCTAGAAGGAAGATTAGGGGATGTAATAACTACTCAGGAAGCACAGGCTGGTGAGCTGGAAATGTTAAAGAAAGATAACTATGCACTGCATGCTAAAATAGAAGATATGGATAACAGATATAGGAGAGATAACTTGCGCTTTAGAGGATTACCTGAGCACATGGAGGATGTGCAATCAGTTGTAATGGCGTTATGTCAGGAACTGCTCCCTGGGATCCCTATCGAGCGTTTTGAAATGGACCGTGTCCACAGAACACTGGGCCCCCGAAGACCCCCAGAAGAACCACCTAGAGATATCTTGGCAAAGTTTCATTTCTATACAACCAAGGAGCAAGTATTAAAAGCTGCCAGAGATTCTGCTAACCTGACATTTCAGGGACATAAATTTCAAGTATTTGCCGACCTTTCCGCAATCACGTTGGCCAGGAGAAGGGAGATGAGACCATTACTGAAAATGTTACAAGATCAAAAAGTCTCCTATAAATGGGGATTCCCCTTTCGTGTTTATTTCACCTACAGAGGGGATACCTACTCCGCGACATCGACAGAAGAATTACAACGCCACCTATTGACGGCAGGTCTTTACAGAACTGAAATGCAGATTACATCTCACAAGTCACCCAGATCTAATGACGAATCTCTCAAGGTTCAACGTGCGGGGAAGAGACCAAGGCACAGAGCGAGATCAAGTGGTCGCCGTTCTCCGCACAGGTCTAGAGTTACATAAGAAGATCAGAGAGGGGACTTATAAATCGGCTATTTGCTTAAACAGAGGGAAGTATAGAGATTCATAAAGAGTCCTTTTCACTGTTTTCTTCTGGTTATTAAGTGAAAGTATTTTTTTTTTTTTTTCCAAATATGTTGTTATGGAATGTTTATATATGTGAATGGGAAGCTCCTCCTCAGGAGGCGAGGAGGCCTAGGTCTTAATACCTGGGCATTCCCCGCCTCCATGGCAATGAGTTAATAAGTTTATATAAGTTACTGTAGTTAATACTGTTTTATGTTATTTGGGCTCCCACTGGGTGAGTGGGGGGATCATAACCCCGATATTGCAGGATAACGCTTATGTTATCGGGGGTTCTCCGGCCTCTGGGGCAACGAGCTCAGGGAGTTTATAGGTTTCATATAGCTAGCTTATTAGGCTTTTACTGAATATCTGTTCTTTTTTGCACTTCAGAGGGCCTCATCGGGGAGACAGGTGGGAAAAACAATTATATTTGGTTTTCTCTACCTCTACGATGACGAGACTACTGTTCCCCAAGGTTAAGCAGTTACCCATAAGTGTATTATAGTTATTTAACAAGAGGTGGAAGTAGATGCATTATCATACATTAAGAGTTCCTCCTGGATAAGCAGGGGAAACATAATCCCACTATACTTCACGGTGAGATATCTCCTTCAGTACCAGAGGTCTCTCGACTTTCTTGGTGCTGAGGCAGGATATACCTGTGTAATAGAATCATTTACCAGTTAGATAGATATAAGTGTTTGATATGCTGTTATGGAAAGTTTATATACGTTGTTATTTAGGCTCCTCCCTTTAGGGCTGGATGAACATATTTTCACTATAACCCAGAACTGAATACCCCTTATGGTACCGGCGTTTCTTCACGCCGTTATAAAAAAGAAATTAGCTTATATTTAGATCAAATGGTTATCTATAATCGTAAATTCATTTTTGCAACGTAAGAGCTCTCCATTGATAAAGCAAGGATTGTGTGGCCCCTCGGTCCCTCTTGGAGGGATATCCCTCTTGACACACCTGGGTTCCCTGTTCTTGGGGTGTCGGGATGGGGCCTTCCTGAGGTTCTGAGGGGATAGCATAATACTAGGCTTAGAACTCACATGCTTTTCTTTTTCCTTTCTTCCTATCTCTGTAAGATGGGTGAAAGGAACTTATTAGCGCTCATTAATTATAATGTTACAAACAGCCGGTCCGCCCGGCGGCACTCACATGTTGCATTCCCATCTATCCGAGCTTGTGATATACTATCTCGGATAGCGAAGAGCAGAAGTTAGAAAGGGACTAGACGTCCCTCCCTTTCCGTTACTAGGAAATTAAATTGAGGGGGTCATAATATAAGTTGATATTCTAGAGGAGAGGAACTTCGTCGGCTAGTGAGCCTGACGAGGTTCGTCCCTTTATAAAGTTAGATCTTGGCCCCTGGAATTAGCACTTTCCCACCTTCCCCCTTTTTTTTTTTTTTTTTTATCCCCCTCCTTTCCCTACTAAATAGCCATGGTCACTATCTTTTCACTGAATGTACAGGGATTTAACGCACCTCAGAAAAGAAGCTTGGCATTTAGGAAAATCCGATCATTGCACCCGGATATATTGTGCTTACAGGAGACTCACTTCTCAGATAGCTCCAAACCAAAATTTTTTGATTCATCATACCCACAAATATTCTTAGCATGCGCCAACACTAAACAAAAGGGAATTTTTATTGGGTTTAGGAGAGGATCTCAATTTAATTGTAAGACAGAAATCAAAGACCCAGAGGGTAGATATCTGATATTAATTGGATCTCTACATGATGTGGATATCACAGTGGCAAGCTACTACACCCCAAACACTAACCAAATAGATTTTCTCTCAAAGTTTCTTAAAAAGATTACAGAAGTGGCGCATGGTACAACAATAATTTGCGGGGACTCTAACTTGGTACTAAATCCTCACATAGACAGACAATCCCGAACAAGTCCGATCCTAACGGCCCCGGTGACCAATACGGCTAGATCATTTTGAAAGATTATTGAAACCTGTGGGTTGGCGGACTGCTGGAGGGAGGCACACCCGGGAACACAGAATTTCACGCACTATTCTCACCCTCACAAAGTATACACAAGGATTGATCACATTTTTATGCCATATAATGCTTTGGTACTGCTGAGATCAGTGGCAATCATCCCAATCTCATGGTCAGACCATGACGGCCTGCTTCTTAAGCTAAACTCCTTGATTAGTAGGCCATTGGAATTTACTTGGTCTCTTAACCCCTCGTTACTTTCTGATGAGGGCACGGTCGCTGCTCTGGCCGAGACATTGTCAGAATATTTTGCTTTGAATGAAACCCCTGAGACTACAGCAACAGTTTGCTGGGAGGCTCATAAGCCTACTATTAGAGGAAAAATTATACAGATTGCAACGAAAAAAAAAAGAGAAAGGGCAGAATGCATCAATAGACTAGAAGCAGAATATCAGCAAGTGGCAGAGGAGGCCAAAAAGAACATGACCCCAGAATCCCGACGTAGGTTACATAGGGTCTCACAAGAGCTAAACCTGGCATTGGCGGGCAAAGCAGAGAAATCTTTAAGCTGGCTTAAACATAAATTCTATTGCAAAGCCAATAAGCCAAGTACGCTTCTAGCCAGGAAATTAAAAACACCACTACAGATTTACTCCCCAGTCAGGTTAAAAGATGAAAGAGGTATGATAACTAGCAACCCGAATAAGGTGGTTAACATTTTTAAAGTACAGCTGCAAAAACTTTATTCCAACCCCTCCCCACCGAGACCAGAGGATCTTGAAGAATTTTTTAAAGATATCAAGTTACCCTTACTACCGGATAATCTAAAAGAGAGGCTAGAGGAAGCAATCCGTTTAGAAGAGGTCCAAAGGGCGATAGTTAATCTGAAACCAAATAAAAGGCCGGGTCCTGATGGTTTTTCAGCCGCCTATTATAGGACATTCAGTACAATTCTAGCCCCCAAACTCATGGCAATGCTAAACGATATTAGAAGAGGCACCCGGTTCTCTCGCGAATCATTAACAGCGTCAATTAGCATGTTACCCAAACCAGATACAGACCATCTAATCTGGTCTAATTTTAGACCTATCTCCTTATTAAATCTGGATGTAAAAATGTTAGCAAAAATTTTGGCTGACAGGTTGTCTGAATCTCGCCCAGAACTAATCGACAAAGACCAGGTGGGCTTTATACCTGGTAGACAGGCTGGGGACAACATAAGGCGAATCACTCAGCTCACGTATATGGCAAAGGAGGCACGGACTCAGGCCATGCTCCTGTCCCTTGATATTAGGAAGGCGTTTTACTCTGTCTCATGGGAATACCTTTTCTTTATGCTTGAAAGATGGAGATTTGGGCCAATTTTTATTAATGTTTTGAAAACCTTATACAGGTCTCCCCTGGCATATGTAAAATACAATGGATTCAAATCTGAATCTTTTAGCTTGGAAAGAGGAACCAGACAAGGCTGCCCATTGTCTCCCCTCCTGTTTGCCATGGTAATGGAACCACTGGCTCATATGATTAGGGGCTCCCCCAACGTATCAGGCCTAGAGGTTAAGGGTAAAAGTCATAAGCTATGTTTGTTTGCTGATGACGTATTATTATTCCTCACTAACCCATCAGTATCTCTCCCCAATCTACTGCAGATTTTGAATAGGTTTGCAATTGTATCCGGATTGCAAGTTAATACTGCTAAGTCCAAATCCCTTAACGTAACAATTACTAGGGACAATTGGGAAGCCCTCAAGTCAGCTTATGATTTCTGCTGGGAAGAGAAGACACTTAAGTACCTAGGGGTAAACTTAACCAGCTCTTACGACTCTTTATCCATTGCAAATTATACACCTTTATTTCGCAAGCTATAT
Organism: Gastrophryne carolinensis; assembly: GCA_027917425.1. Classification (NCBI taxonomy): domain Eukaryota; kingdom Metazoa; phylum Chordata; class Amphibia; order Anura; family Microhylidae; genus Gastrophryne; species Gastrophryne carolinensis. The sequence continues at coordinate 647,369,255 of CM051234.1, read as the reverse complement.
GCACTACTGATGCAGTGGAAAGATTTTAACTTATCATGGCTTGGCAGGATAGCAGCTGTTAAGATGTCGCTACTCCCTAAGTTCCTCTATGCTGCCAGAGTCCTCCCAGTTATGATACCTTCAAGTCAGCTGAAAGTCTTGCAAAGCAAGGTATTGTCTTTTATTTGGGGTGGCAGTAGGCCTAGAATCTCCAAAGGAGTCTTATTTAGAGCCAAGAGAGAAGGGGGACTAGGGGTCCCAAACTTTACCAAATACTATCAAGCAGCTAGGATTGCACAGATGCTCGCATACCACTCAGTAAAAGATGTACCGACATGGGTCTCAATTGAAAAAGATATGTGTACCCCAATAGCAGTTGATAATTTATTATGGGTTACACCTAACACTAGGAAATGGATACAAAACCCAATTATTAAGCATTCGCTTACCATCTGGGACAATGTTAAGTTTTCAAGCAGATTAGCATCAACTTTTCTGCCTCTCTTATCGATTTGGAACAACCCGATGTTCCTCCCAGGTTTAGAATCATCGCATAGTTTTGTCTCTTGGAAAGATGCAGGGATATTGAAAATATCAGACTGCCTAGAGAATTCAGAGCTTCTTACATTCCAGGAAATGAAAGATAAATTCCAATTGGCACCAAGGGAAATTTTCAGATACATACAGGTCAAGCACTTTATCAGATCAATCATTGGATTTAGACGGGAAACAAGAGATCTAACTATGTTTGAGAGGCGGTGTAACCGAAATCCAACTGACCGTGGAGCAATTTCAGAGATTTATGACAGTTTAGTCTTGGACAGAGCGGTGACGAGTCCTATCTATGTTCAGAGGTGGCAGGAGGAGTTGGGGGAGGAGAGAGACCAGAAACAATGGGCACGGATGTGGAGTGCTGCATATGGACACTCTGCATCTGTATCTTCGATTGAAGTAAATATTAAGCTAATGATGAGATGGTACTTGGTTCCAGAAAGACTGAAGCATTTTGCCACAGACTCACAGGGTGACTGCTCCCGGGGTTGCCTCTCTCCGGGGTCCTATAGACACATGTGGTGGGATTGCCCTGTAGCCAGGGGGTTTTGGGTAAAAGTTTTTAGAGCAGTGAGTAAAGTGTGCGGAAGACACATAGCTCGAGATCCATGGGTAGCTCTACTTAATGCTCCAATCCCCCATATTACAAAGAAAAAGTAACAACTGGTTTATCATATTTTGACTGGAGCGAAATTGGTGATAGCCAAGGACTGGAAAGAGCATTCAAAAACAGGGTCAACAACATCATGGCCATGGAAAAATTATCGGCAATCCATAACTGTTCGATGGAGCTTTTTCAAGAAGTGTGGAATCCCTGGGTGCAAAATTTTTGGCCCTCAGACTTCGAAAATAGTCTTTTGATGATATAGTTCTATTGACCTTCAAGTTAAGAGGATTATTTCTCTTTTTTTTGTATCTACCAGAAATGTGAATCCCCATTTTTTTCACCCCTACCCTTCCTTTTTATTAGTCTCCCAACCTTCCCTTTCCCCATCTTCCCCCCCCACTTTTTTTTTTCCCTTTTTCCCTTTCCTTTTTTTTTCATGTTTTTATTTTTACATTATATATTTTTTTCTATTACTACTTTCTTATCCACAATATATAGTGGTGAAATTAAGTGATAATTTATTGTAGAAAAGTTGATAAGAGCAATGTTTATGCTGAAACAGAAGAATTTACTGTCTATATTATATTGCACATTGTTATCATATATGTATGTGTTGTTTTGTACATGCTTAATAAAATTATTGGAAAAGGAAGGCCCTTATCTGTACAGGGAGGGGGGATGCCAGTAGGAAGGCCCTTATCTGTACAGGGAGGGGGGGGTGCCAGAAGGAAAGCCCTTATCTGTACAGGGAGGGGGGGGGTGCCAGAAGGAAGGCCCTTATCTGTACAGGGAGGGGGGGGTGCCAGAAGGAAAGCCCTTATCTGTACAGGGAGGGGGGATGCCAGAAGGAAGGCCCTTATCTGTACAGGGAGGGGGGATGCCAGAAGGAAGGCCCTTATCTGTACAGGGAGGGGGGATGCCAGAAGGAAAGCCCTTATCTGTACAGGGAGGGGGGGTGCCAGAAGGAAGGCCCTTATCTGTACAGGGAGGGGGGTGCCAGAAGGAAGGCCCTTATCTGTACAGGGAGGGGGGGATGCCAGAAGGAAGGCCCTCATCTGTACAGGGAGGGGGGGGGGATGCCAGAGGGAAGGCCCTTATCTGTACAGGGAGGGGGGATGCCAGAAGGAAGGCCCTTATCTGTACAGGGAGGGGGGGATGCCAGAAGGAAGGCCCTTATCTTTACAGGGAGGGGGGGTGCCAGAAGGAAAGCCCTTATCTGTACAGGGAGGGGGGGTGCCAGACGAAGGCCCTTATCTGTACAGGGAGGGGGGGTGCCAGAAGGAAAGCCCTTATCTGTACAGGGAGGGGGGATGCCAGAAGGAAGGCCCTTATCTGTACAGGGAGGGGGGATGCCAGAAGGAAGGCCCTTATCTGTACAGGGAGGGGGGATGCCAGAAGGAAGGCCCTTATCTGTACAGGGAGGGGGGATGCCAGAAGGAAGGCCCTTATATGTACAGGGAGGGGGGGTGCCAGAAGGAAGGGCCTTATCTGTACAGGGAGGGGGGGGGATGCCAGAAGGAAGGCCCTCATCTGTACAGGGAGGGGGGGGATGCCAGAGGGAAGGCCCTTATCTGTACAGGGAGGGGGGATGCCAGAAGGAAGGCCCTTATCTGTACAGGGAGGGGGGGTGCCAGAAGGAAGGCCCTTATCTGTACAGGGAGGGGGGGTGCCAGAAGGAAGGCCCTTATCTGTACAGGGAGAGGGGGGGTGCCAGAAGGTAGGCCTTTATCTGTACAGGGAGGGGGGATGCCAGAAGGAAGGCCCTTATCTGTACAGGGAGGGGGGTGCCAGAAGGAAGGCCCTTATCTGTACAGGGAGGGGGGGTGCCAGAAGGAAAGCCCTTATCTGTACAGGGAGGGGGGGTGCCAGAAGGAAGGCCCTTATCTGTACAGGGAGGGGGGGATGCCAGAAGGAAGGCCCTTATCTGTACAGGGAGGGGGGGGATGCCAGAAGGAAGGCCCTTATCTGTACAGGGAGGGGGGGGGATGCCAGAAGGAAGGCCCTCATCTGTACAGGGAGGGGGGGGAAGCCAGAAGGAAGGCCCTTATCTGTACAGGGAGGGGGGATGCCAGAAGGAAGGCCCTTATCTGTACAGGGAGGGGGGGTGCCAGAAGGAAGGCCCTTATCTGTACAGGGAGGGGGGATGCCAGAAGGAAGGCCCTTATCTGTACAGGGAGAGGGGGGTGCCAGAAGGTAGGCCTTTATCTGTACAGGGAGGGGGGATGCCAGAAGGAAGGCCCTTATCTGTACAGGGAGGGGGGTGCCAGAAGGAAGGCCCTTATCTGTACAGGGAGGGGGGGTGCCAGAAGGAAGGCCCTTATCTGTACAGGGAGGGGGGTGCCAGAAGGAAGGCCCTTATCTGTACAGGGAGGGGGGGATGCCAGAAGGAAGGCCCTTATCTGTACAGGGAGGGGGGGGGATGCCAGAAGGAAGGCCCTTATCTGTACAGGGAGGGGGGGATGCCAGAAGGAAGGCCATTATCTGTTAAGGGAGGGGGGGGTGCCAGAAGGAAGGCCCTTATCTGTACAGGGATGGGGGGAAAGCCAGGAGGAATGGCCCGTATCTGTACAGGGAGGGGGGGGGATGCCAGAAGGAAGGCCCTTATCTGTACAGGGAGGGGGGGGAATGACAGAAGAAAGGCCCTTATCTGTACAGGGAGGGGGGATGCCAGAAGGAAAGCCCTTATCTGTACAGGGAGCGGGGGTGCCAGAAGGAAGGCCCTTATCTGTACAGGGAGGGGGGGTGCCAGAAGGAAAGCCCTTATCTGTACAGGGAGCGGGGGTGCCAGAAGGAAGGCCCTTATCTGTACAGGGAGGGGGGGGATGCCAGAAGGAAGGCCCTTATCTGTACAGGGGGGGGGGGGGAATGCCAGAAGGAAGGCCCTCATCTGTACAGGGAGGGGGGGGATGCCAGAAGAAAGGCCCTTATCTGTACAGGGAGGGGGGGTGCCAGAAGGAAGGCCCTTATCTGTACAGGGAGGGGGGATGCCAGAAGGTAGGCCTTTATCTGTACAGGGAGGGGGGATGCCAGAAGGAAGGCCCTTATCTGTACAGGGAGGGGGGGAAAGCCAGGAGGAATGGCCCGTATCTGTACAGGGAGGGGGGGGATGCCAGAAGGAAGGCTCTTATCTGTACAGGGGGGGGGGAATGACAGAAGAAAGGCCCTTATCTGTACAGGGAGGGGGGATGCCAGAAGGAAAGCCCTTATCTGTACAGGGAGGGGGGGGTGCCAGAAGGAAGGCCCTTATCTGTACAGGGAGGGGGGGGATGCCAGAAGGAAGGCCCTTATCTGTACAGGGAGGGGGGATGCCAGAAGGAAGGCCCTTATCTGTACAGGGAGGGGGGTGCCAGAAGGAAGGCCCTTATCTGTACAGGGAGGGGGGGGAATGCCAGAAGGAAGGCCCTCATCTGTACAGGGAGGGGGGGGGATGCCAGAAGAAAGGCCCTTATCTGTACAGGGAGGGGGGTGCCAGAAGGAAGGCCCTTATCTGTACAGGGAGGGGGGATGCCAGAAGGTAGGCCTTTATCTGTACAGGGAGGGGGGATGCCAGAAGGAAGGCCCTTACGTATGTGTACAGGGAGGGGGGGGTGCCAGAAGGAAAGCCCTTATCTGTACAGGGAGGGGGGGGATGCCAGAAGGAAGGCCCTTATCTGTACAGGGAGGGGGGGATGCCAGAAGGAAGGCCCGTATCTGTACAGGGAGGGGGGGGGGGGGATTGCCAGAAGGAAGGCCCTTATCTGTACAGGGATGGGGGGAAAGCCAGGAGGAATGGCCCGTATCTGTACAGGGAGGGGGGTGCCAGAAGCAAGGCCCTTATCTGTACAGGGAGGGGGGATGCCAGAAGGAAAGCCCTTATCTGTACAGGGAGGGGGGGAATGCCAGAAGGAAGGCCCTTATCTGTACAGGGAGGGGGGGATGCCAGAAGGAAGGCCCTTATCTGTACAGGGAGGGGGGGATGCCAGAAGGAAGGCCCTTATCTGTACAGGGAGGGGGGGGATGCCAGAAGGAAGGCCCTTATCTGTACAGGGAGGGGGGGGGAATGCCAGAAGGAAGGCCCTTATCTGTACAGGGAGGGGGGGGGATGCCAGAAGGAAGGCCCTTTTCTGTACAGGGAGGGGGGGGTGCCAGAAGGAAGGCCCTTATCTGTACAGGGAGGGGGGGATGCCAGAAGGAAGGCCCTTATCTGTACAGGGAGGGGGGGGTGCCAGAAGGAAGGCCCTTATCTGTACAGGGAGGGGGGATGCCAGAAGGAAGGCCCTTATCTGTACAGGGAGGGGGAGGGTGCCAGAAGGAAGGCCCTTATCTGTACAGGGAGGGGGGGATGCCAGAAGGAAGGCCCTTATTTGTACAGGGAGGGGGAGGGTGCCAGAAGGAAGGCCCTTATCTGTACAGGGAGGGGGGGATGCCAGAAGGAAGGCCCTTATCTGTACAGGGAGGGGGGGATGCCAGAAGGAAGGCCCTTATCTGTACAGGGAGGGGGAGGGTGCCAGAAGGAAGGCCCTTATCTGTACAGGGAGGGGGAGGGTGCCAGAAGGAAGGCCCTTATCTGTACAGGGAGGGGGGATGCCAGAAGGAAGGCCCTCATCTGTACAGGGAGGGGGGGATGCCAGAAGGAAGGCCCTTATCTGTACAGGGAGGGGGGGATGCCAGAAGGAAGGCCCTTATCTGTACAGGGAGGGGGGATGCCAGAAGGAAGGCCCTTATCTGTTCAGGGAGGGGGGGGGATGCCAGAAGGAAGGCCCTTATCTGTCTTGGCAGTGCCAGAGTGGCCACAGCAATTCTCCCTTCTCTAAAAATCCAGCACTGGTTTCGATCAGACCAACAGCAAGACCCAGCCAACTGCTCACCTGTTAGAGGAGATCCAGGGAATCTCCTGGCAGGTGGTGCTGTGAGAGAGCAGCCATGTCTCACAGAAGCGCTGGGGCAGGTCGCTATTCACACACAAGGATCTGGATTCCCTGCACTTCCTATGCTGGCCACAGAGGAGCAGTTAGAGCAGCAGCAGGAAATACACCAGCGACCCCTGCTGGCCGGAGGAGCGAGCTGTAGTACATTTACTATAATGACTTCCGACCTGTAGAATCGATCAGCTCCTCTCAGCAGCACTTGCTGCGCGGGTCGGGATTAGAGATGCACAGCCTTGGAACAGCCTCAGGCGCGCACCTTAGAGGGAACACTGACTGCTTCTATGCTAAAATGTAGCTGACACCTGAATCGCTGCTGCTGCTGCACAGTGCCCCTGCGGCATGTTGCATGTGATTCACCTTTCCGCCTTAGCAGGATTCCTGGCCCCATGTCCTGACATGTGGATCTGCCATTTTAGATGGATTGGACCGCGCTAAATCGAATTTTTTCTGAAATTCGTAACGAATTCGGATTCGGCAGATTCGATTCGCTCATCTCTAGGTATCCTGATTATTGTAGACAATATTTTGCTATTCCAAATGAAACAAATACTGAACCTGTTCATTGTGGTCCATGACCAGATTTCAAATCATTTAAGTGGGCCACGCTCCTCAAAAGGTTGAGGTCCTCTGTCAGGCTAAAGACACCACGGCCAGCCCAGCCAGGATGAGGACATTGCCCTGCGCTGGATGGCGAATGGAGATTAACTTATTTCTCTCTCATGTCTCGCTCATGCACTGCCCTCAGTTGTGGCCACTAGAGGGCATTGTGTCTCTAATTCCTGAAGTAGAAAGTGATGCACTTTTGAATGTCTTTGTAGAGGTGCGTGATACACGCGGGCTACTGGTTTGTGCTGGGTGTGTCTGGAGATGCCTGTGTAAACTCTTCCCAGTCTATCGCTGCCCATCTCACCTCTCCTTACTTCTTCCAACTTTACCTGTACTCACTGCACTTTTGTTTACCTCTGTCAGGGAACCGCGGGTCACAAGATCCAACTATCATCCAGGGACCTCCGGACACACAGACCGCATTCCCAAAACCCTTGTCCGAGTCCTCCTATCAGGAATACCAGGCCCAAAGCCTGTGGACACACAGGTTCTTGGCTTAAGGCAAACAGATTGCTCAAGTTAAAATTTAAGTTTTAATGCTAAGCGCAAACATTTGGCTATGATGGAATATGAAATTATACAAATGATGTTCTGAGAAGGTTACAGGATAGAGTGAGTTACACAGAGAAACAATAGTCAGTTACCTTAATATGCAGTTGCAGAGTAGTGGTGATGAGAGCCCCCACAAGAGGTAAGTGGCAAGCTGGGTGGATGGACACCTCCAGCACGTGTGAACCGTGACCTCTCCAGAAAAGTGACGAAAGCCTGGCCCAGGGTCATCCCCTTTTATGTGGTGAGACCCTTTCACTCCCCTCCCTTCTGTGGGACGGATTGTCACCTCTCACTGTCCTGGGGCTTGCTTTGCCTTTAGGGGTTATAACTTTGGACAGGGGGGTTGTATGGCCTTGGGTACAGCACCAAACAATTGGGCTGGATTCCGGGCATCCGATGAGTCCAGAAATGGGGTCCCTAAGTGGGTCAGAACCTTATATCTCCTTTTTCCTGGTTTTCCTTTATTGCCGAGCCCGGAGTAACCTACCTCCATGTGCGGTTTTGTGAGCCGGTTCTGATTCTGTACCTGGCTTGGTGCTGGGACACATGGTGATGCTGCTATGGTCCAATTTGTGTTGGTGCCGCTTGTCTGCGGCCCCAACTTTTGATGTGACAAATTCACAGCCAGGGGTCCAGCTAGCTGCAGACCCACTGGAGTCTCCCCAGGCTAGAGGTGTGAGAATCAGCAGCAAGGAGAGCAGCAGGGGGGGGGGGGGCTTTGAAGCTCAAACTGCCTTTCCTGAGTGTCAGAACCCCATGCCCATATATGGACTTCCTTTTCCTGCTAGCCTTGTAATGGCAGACATTTGCTAAGAAGAGAGAATCTTAAAGGGTGATGCTGGGCATCAGCGATAAAATGCAATGTAATGTTTGCCCTATTCCTCACAACCTCTTCCTACCTTGTCCTATCTTTCCTTTGCTACCCTCTACCTATCTATACCCATCCTCTCCCACCTCACCTCTGTCCATCACTGTCACACCTCTGCCCACCTCACCTCTGCTGCTCTACCTCTACTCACCGCTGTTCACTTCCCACCTGACCACTGCTCAGTTGACCTCTTACTGCCTTACCACCTCCCCTCTTCCTGTCTCATCCACCTCGAATCACCTCTTCCCATGTCACCTCACTTCTTCCATCTCTGCTCACCCTGCCTCACCTCTGCTCATCTTTGCATGAATATAAAGGAATATGCAATGCATTAAAGTGGACCAAAAGTCAAAAAAGAAAATTTGGTAAATTGATTCCTAAAGCCTCTCTCTAAGCATGAGAGGAGAGCTGTGCCAGCAGTAGCTCAGACCAAACTAAGAGAGATCATTGTCTCTGAAACACGAGCAGCTTGTGTATTGTGTTATATAAACACACACACACCGAAAAAACAGCTGCTAGAGGGATTGTGTGTGTGAGCTGCAACAATGTTTCTTTATGCCTGTTCACTGCAGACTTTGGATTAACTGAACACCCGTCAGAGTAATCAATATCTATCTTTTAAAATGATACAATTCTTTCAGCTGTGCAGCAGAGCAATGAGTCATCACAGCTGATGGCTTTCTATGAGAAATAAAGGAGGATTGCACTGATATGTGAGGCAATTGTGACTGTGGGATTGGGATTTTCAGAAGTTGGACTCGAGGCAAGATGGCCGCCCCATGCAGTTATGCAGCATAGAATCTACCTGCTATTCCATAACATCTGCAGGAGTTAAACCCTCTCAGATAATTTATGTCACGATTACCAGAGTGGAACTTTAGGGTTGCAATTTAATGAACTTGTTTTTTTTTTACTTTTGTTCTGCTTTAAGGTTAAATATCACCTCCAGTAAACTGTTTAAAGTCTGAATTTTATTTTATAACAAGACAATGCGGCCCTTGGACCAAAAAAGGTTGCCCCCCCCCGGTCTAGATTGATTTTAGACCTGAAATTAATCTCACAGTCACATTCAGATAATTCGGCGAGGATAACTCTCCGAGAAATATTATTTTTGTTAATTTTGTTAAAGCACCATCGTATTCTGTGGCGCTGTACAAAGACAATTCTTTCAGCTTTACTCAGTTGGGGTCTCTCCACATTATCAATTATCATCTGAGTTTCCTCACTGGAAAAATGTCATCTAACCTTAAAGTGGACCTTCACCCTAAATAAAAGCATATCTGTTTCCCCCACCCTGTACATACAGATTGCCCACATTAAAAATCATCCTACCTGCATCTACTGCATGTTATGAGCATTTAAACATCCAAGATGGTGGCTCATGGAGCATCAGGCAGCCTGCAAACAGGAAGTGTCTTCTGGCTGCGTGGCTCTGAATTCTGGGATTGCTGTTCTTTCCCTGACCCCAGCTCTGCTCTGTCAGTGCAAAGCACAGCTATAACCCCGCTCCCCTGCACTTCCTCCCCACGCTCCTCTTCCCAATATGTGATGCTTCTGAGTCAAGATGGCGGCGCCCATATCCTGAACAGAGTTTCAGCCCAGTGGAGGAAAGAATAATAAGTAAGTGACTAAAAACCTAAAATATATCAATTTTAGATGCTGGGGAATAGTTTTTTAAGTGTTTGGGCTTTTCATTAAATCATGCTGAAGGCCCGGTTTAAACACTTCTACACCATAAATCCTGGATTTTATGATTCCGTTGCTAAAAAAAAAAAATAACACCTAAAACTTTTCACTAGAGCAGAACCCTTGGTTAGCTTTCTATTAATATCTTCTCTCCTACGTGGAGTAGCTTCTCCACCACATACAGATGGAGACAGTGGTGGACTGGGGCCAAAAACCAGCCCTGGATTGTGTTGGAGATATAATAGTTTTGCAACAGCTTACAGCATTAATGCACTCCATCAGGCTTAAAAACAGGTATTTGGTACAATAGCAAGAGGTGGACATTTTTGGGCAGGTGTGTAGTTTTGTGTGGCCTTTCACACTAACTAGGCCATCAACACCTGGGCATAAAACTAAATGCTAAATGCTATGTGGGATGCCTTGATAGGGGCAAGCGAATAACAAGAACAAATTGGTACACCATTTACATGTACTCACAGGTTACACTTAATAGAGCACAATACACTTTTAGAGCTCTCAGCCCTGGATTGTGTTGGAGATATAATACTTATGCAACAGCTTACAGCTTGTCTATGAATGTGATTAGTGACTTTTGTTAGATTTATTGCAGTTTACAGCTATTACAGGTTATGACACTAGATGGCGCCGTGACCAATGCTTAAATTGTATATTCTGTGCATATTACTGCTGTGTTGAAATTTCTGTATATGCAGCTGTGATCTCTATGACTGCTACTTACTTCTCTTCCGGTCTGTGTTTAGCCACCATGAAAGGTGACCTTCTCGTATTGCATTCATCTTCCAGTAAAGCTAGTTCCTGTTATACTACTAATGTCTATCTGGATTTGACACCACTGCACCCTACAGATTTTAACAGATTTTAACAGATTTTAACAGATTTTACCAGCCCCTGGCCAGGCCGAGACATCCCTGCTGAGGCCCTCCCCAACCATGATGCCGGGGCTATAGCATTGGGGGCTGGGGTTCCTTAGATTGTGGCTACAGTGGGGCTGGATACAGGGGGCTGAGAAGGAGACTAAGGAGGCAGGGATTGAATGTGGGTGTTAAAAGCAGCAACTAGCCCCAAAGCAGTGCGGCCCATGGGGCTTTGTCCCAGATCTCCCTATGGCCAGCCCATCCCTGGAGCAGAATTAAGGGACTCTAATTTTGCTCTTGTTGCCCTCACCGGTGATTTTATTCCTTTCCTGCATTGCAGGGCATTTATTGTCCACTAGAGAGCACTGAGAGTGAACAAAAACACCAAGCCCTGGTTCATTCTAATGCTGCATAGTTTTCATGCTCTAAAAGCTGAACACAATTATTATTATTTTCTTTAATCCCTTATAAGCAGTTTTACATCTGCAATAGGAATCAGGTTGTAGTGTTCTGCTATCACCGCTCACCTGACTGACACAAATGCATAGCGAATAGTCATGAGTGAACTCATAGAAATTCGGGCTCCTCAAGTTCAGCCCAAATTTAAACTTAAAGAGTTTTTCCCATCTTTATTTGTTTGCTGCTGCGGGTAACGGCCTGACATTTATATATATATATATATATATATATATATATATATATATATATATATATATATATATAAAAGGAAATGGCTCAGGGGAAGAATCCCACTTCACCACAAAACAGGAGCACCAAAGCAATAAACTAACTATCTAAAGCACAATATACGTCATTTTATTAAATTAATGACAAAACAACAAACAGTCACATGTACCAACATAAAAACACATTAAAAAACACTGCATGTCCAAAATTAAAACCAGAGCCAAAGAATATAGGCATACAATCACTGGAAACTCTCCTAATAAACCTACTGTAGGGACTACTAATAAGTTGACCATATATTTTGTGCCGGCACAAAAAACCTAAAAGTGGACCTCAACTCCTAATTATTTCTGAAGAGAAAATATAAAAATGGAAAAATACTCAATTACTAACAAAGTGCAAAGTGCTAGCAGAATACAGTTATATATTCACAAATAAACGCGTGTGCGTTGAAAGAAAGTGACTAGTGCAAAAATTATGTTACAAAAATGTGTACATTTACAAACATGAATATATACAAACAGTAAACCATCAGTAAAAAATCTGCACAGATCTGTACTAGCAACTGATCAATGCCACCAAGAATATATGGAAATATCAACAATCAAGCAATAAGTGAGAAAATACACAAAACACATAAAGGTCAAATACTTAGCACAGGACAACCGAGTCCAGGCAATAGGAAGGAGAGTTGGACTAGCAGGTGGGACACCTGCGCACGCGGCCGCCCGTGCCGCTTCGCTGGGTGAGAAGAAACAAAAACGTACTGTGCCCATGCTGTTTTATGCGTCCCGCCATCGCCGTCCCGATTAGAAAGTGGAGACCGCTGTATCTGGAGCACAGATGCGCACCAGGCTCAGCGCGCCGGAAGTGACATGCCCCGGAAATACGATAGGTCTGAGGCTAGAGACTCAGACTACCGCACCATGGTCCGCCCCACAACCGCGGGTCACCGCCCATCAGAGCGTGCGCATGCTATCAATTGCGCTCACTGCATGAATAACTGGCCGGGGTTTGGAGCAGGCTGCTGCCAATATTGTCCACACTGTGCCTGGAACGCATGTGCGTGCCAGGCGCAGCATAGTCAATGCTGCACGTCCCGTGTGAAACATAATGATGCGGTAGCCCGATTCCATAGTTGGCCAAAAAATAGAATGCAACCACAATAATGCGCACACAAACAATGCGCATAGTAAGGGCTGTGCTATCTATAGTAAAAAGTAAACCTAACAGGAGTGAAGCTGAGTATAAAGATCCCAGAAATGGGAGATGGCAACGGCGGGACACACTGATAAAGCATGGGACTTCAATTTAATCAGTATTAGCAAACTAAATTATACACTATATACATGATAACAAATGCTAATCCTTGACCTATCTGCATGTCAAGAGAAAAGAGGGCCACTTTTGAAGAACAAGAGAACGGACCAGCTATCCAGTATACTTATACGTACAGCACATGTTTTTATAGATAAGTAAATCTATCACTTCGGCACAAACCAAAGGGACAATTATAGAGTTGGCTTAAATAAAGAATGGGGCAAGCGTTAAGCTAAGGTAATGGAATTGGGCGGGGAGCCCCCTTGAGCTACAAAGAGGACCTAAAGCGTGGGGAGGGTCCAAATGAAGACAGGGAGACAACTACGTTCGAAATTGTCATTCTCCACAGGCCTGGTGAGTAGCTGAGAACAGGTCATCCATGGTGACTACAAGGCTGGTAAACTCCAACATCCATCCGTAACCCTAGTGAATTGATAATAACAACATTTTGCAGTCGCCAGCAGATAATCTGTAAAAGTAGTTCCAATGGGCTGGTATCTTCCTGGTGGGTCCAGTGGCTTCTTGTCCAGAAGAGGTGGGGGCCACGTCCATAGTATGTGCAACACACAAAAGGAAATAACCGTGTGAGATCAAACATCCAAAGCTATCTGCAACATCAACCAAAGAAAAGAAAAAAATAATAAATATATTATTCTAAAAAAACAAGTGACAAGCTAAACATACAAGCGTGAACAAAGGAACCATGATTGACAACCAACCCTAACGTGCAACCAGTTAAATTAATATATTAAATATAACAAGACTGTTATGAAAACTACCCCCAATTAGAAACCATAGTGCACAAATATTTATGAGGATATTCGTGGCCACCCCTAAAAACCTTTCGTAAGCCAAGATAGTCAAAGGGACCCCTATAACCACCCAAGATGACTTAGCCCAAAAATGGAGTAAAGGCCCAGTCCTCATTTAGGCCAGTTGGGCTCCGGGTATCTAACTGAAATATCCACCTCAGTTCTCGCTGTTGGAGGTGGCGTTTTAGGTCCCCGCCCCTGGCCCCCATGCTGACTTTGTCTATACCCACTACTCTCAGGGTTCTTGGATCCCCCCCATGTTTGTCCAGAAAATGAGCCGCCACTGGTGAGATGGTCTTACCTTCTGCTCTGTCCCTATTAGCCAGACGGATATTTGACAGGTGAGCCTGTATTCTGGTTTTCAATGTATTCTTGGTTTCTCCGACATATGCCTTTGGGCAACCACATCTCAACAGATAAACAATGGACCGTGACCTGCAATTTATAAACGAATTAATCTTGAAAGTCCTATTGGTCTGTAAATTTTGAAACTCTGTGGTTTTTTCCATATAACCACAGACCGAGCATTTTCCACATGGGAAGCAGCCCACAGTTTCCCTATCCCTCAGCCATGTCCTGGGTGGCTCAAAGTGACTTCTACACAGAGGGTCCCGAAGATTGGGCGCCCGTCGGGCAGTCATTATGATCCTCGAGCCTACCAGATCTTTCACCACTGGTTCTGAAGTCAAAACATGCCAGTGTTTAGAGAGAACACCCTGGATTTGTTTCCACTGTTTGTTATATTGTGTAACAAACCGGACAGCATCCTTATTCTTAGCTGAGGTGTCTCTTCTAGAACGTGGTATCAGTAGCTCGGATCTGTTTTGTTCCTTGGCTCTCACATAAGCCCGTCTGACTATATTATCAGGGTAACCTCTTGCCAGAAATCTATTGGCCAAGTCATTTGATTCCCTTTCAAAGTCCACTATGTCCGAGCAATTCCTGCGGACTCGAAGAAATTGCCCATTAGGAATGCCTTGTTTTAAATGTTGGACATGTGCACTATCAAAGCTCAAGAAACTATTGACAGCTGTCGGTTTTCTATAAAGACCTGTGTTCACTATGCCATCAGCAGTTAGGGATAGTTTAACATCCAGAAAAGTTACCTCTGTTGCAGAAATAGTCGTCGTCAAGGCAATGTTGAGCTCATTTTCATTCAGCTGATCCAAAAATTCTTGGCAGGTAGATTCTGTACCCTGCCAAAAGATGAGAATATCATCAATATAGCGGTACCACCCCAAGATGGCAGGGTGGTACCGCTCCATATCAGCTGAAAAAACAGTATGCTCCTCCCACCAGCCCAAGAAGAGATTGGCAACTGAGGGTGCACACTTCGCCCCCATCGCCACACCAGAAATCTGCTGGTAATACTGCCCATTGAACATGAAATAATTGTGGGTCAGTATGAAATCCAACAGTGCCAAAAGAAACCTGTGTAGCTCCCCCCTATCCGTTGATTCTTTTTCTAGAAAAAACTTTACAGCAATCAATGCCAAACGGTGGGGTATTCTGGTGTAGAGAGACTCAACGTCACAAGTCACTAGTAGTGTGTTAGGGGGCAGTTGTATTCCATCTAAATTCTTGAGCAGGTCCATGGTATCTCTGACATATGACCTTAAGCTCAGAACATGTGTTTGTAAAAATGTATCCAAAAAGGAACAGGCGGGTTCCAAAAGGCTCTTTATGCCCGACACAATTGGGCGGCCCGGTGGGTTTGTGGAGTTTTTGTGTGTTTTAGGTAATACGTAAAATGTGGGCGTAACTGGGTATGTAACCGTCAGGAATTTAGATTCTTGGGCACTAATAATGCCCATCTCTTTGCCCTCTTGGATGAGGGAATCCAATTCCAATTTAAACCTAAGTCCCGGGTTCCCTGTAAGGCGCAAGTAATTGCGAGTATCCCGTAATTGGCGGTTTACTTCCCGTAGGTAGTCCACAGTTGCCCAAATTACCACATTCCCCCCCTTGTCTGCTTCCTTGATCGTCAGCTCTTTGTTGTTTTTGAGAGTAACAATGGCACGTTTTTCTTCAGCTGTCAGGTTGTCTTTACCATAATTTTTTGGCAAATCCAAGATATCTTTAACAACCAAATTAAAGAAAACATGGACAGATGGTGAGACACTCAGGGGCGGACAAAAAGTAGAAGGGCGTTTAAGGCCACTAGATGTCCTTACCAGGCCTGAGTCTAGAGGAAGGGTCGAGTCCTGTTCTCGTAACAATTCATGAAGCTCCATTAGCGCTTGGCGATCTTCCGGACCTAAGGTCACCAAATCAGTCTCCATAGGGGTCGATCCAAAGTGTTTTTTGAGAAGGATCCTCCTACAAAAAAGGTAGACATCTTTAATTAACATAAATCTGTCCACATTGGTGGTTGGCGAAAATGATAGTCCCCGTGAGAGTACTGACTTTTCAGCAGGGCTCAGGATGTGATCAGAGAGGTTAATAATTTGTAATTCCTCCGAAATTAATGGAGGGTCCTCATGGCAAAGCGTTTGTACCCCCAACGATCCCTGTTTCGTAATGATCTTTGGTCCACGCCTACCACCCCTCCTGGTTCGTCCTCTGCTTCGCTGCCCGAAGATAAAAAATGGGCATCACTGCGTGAGCTGTTTTGGGATGCTGATATTTGTTCCCTATTCTGAGGGCCCCTGTGATTCATCCTACTCCCCCTTCTTCTTGTATTGCCCTTATGTTGCCATTTATAAGCACGTTTTTGTGTATAATCTGAAATATCACGTTGTAGTTTCCGCCTCTTGGTGTCCATGACCAGCTGTTCATGTTTGTCCAGATCTACCGATAGTTGTGCCAGGAATGGTCTGACCTGTGTAGATTGATCAAAGGCATCCAATTTTACTTTAAGTTCTTGTAAAGACAATTTAGTCTGTCTTAACAATTCCTTGTCATGATCAATAAGCATCTGCATGATTATATTGGATGCTTTAAGTAGACCCGCCTCCCAGGTCTCTCTAAACCTGGCATCAACCTCCCAGGCAGGGAACAATTGGACCCGTAAGCCGCGCGGACAGATATTCTGAGTAATGTAGGTTTGCAAGCTGTTGATGTTCCACCACAAGCGTGTATAATCTTTTTGAGCTTGTCGGATCTGTCTGGTTATAGTCAGAAATTCATTAGAAACATCAGCAGCCCCATTTGCCCCATTATTCTGAAACAATGTCTGTAATTGATTTGTCCACAGAGTTTCTCTGTTCTCAAGATCAAAGGCCATCTTGGTGTGCACACACCTCAGGGGGAAGACTATGGAGAGAGGTACAAAAGACTACCCTCTCCAGAGTCCCCCCAAAAACACAATACTATACTACAAAAACACAGTGGGGGTGCACCACTCAATATCCAAAATGTGCTACACTGTATCAATGAACTGGTATTACCAAAGGAAATGGCTCAGGGGAAGAATCCCACTTCACCACAAAACAGGAGCACCAAAGCAATAAACTAACTATCTAAAGCACAATATACGTCATTTTATTAAATTAATGACAAAACAACAAACAGTCACATGTACCAACATAAAAACACATTAAAAAACACTGCATGTCCAAAATTAAAACCAGAGCCAAAGAATATAGGCATACAATCACCGGAAACTCTCCTAATAAACCTACTGTAGGGACTACTAATAAGTTGACCATATATTTTGTGCCGGCACAAAAAACCTAAAAGTGGACCTCAACTCCTAATTATTTCTGAAGAGAAAATATAAAAATGGAAAAATACTCAATTACTAACAAAGTGCAAAGTGCTAGCAGAATACAGTTATATATTCACAAATAAACGCGTGTGCGTTGAAAGAAAGTGACTAGTGCAAAAATTATGTTACAAAAATGTGTACATTTACAAACATGAATATATACAAACAGTAAACCATCAGTAAAAAATCTGCACAGATCTGTACTAGCAACTGATCAATGCCACCAAGAATATATGGAAATATCAACAATCAAGCAATAAGTGAGAAAATACACAAAACACATAAAGGTCAAATACTTAGCACAGGACAACCGAGTCCAGGCAATAGGAAGGAGAGTTGGACTAGCAGGTGGGACACCTGCACACGCGGCCGCCCGTGCCGCTTCGCTGGGTGAGAAGAAACAAAAACTTACTGTGCCCATGCTGTTTTATGCGTCCCGCCATCGCCGTCCCGATTAGAAAGTGGAGACCGCTGTATCTGGAGCGCAGATGCGCACCAGGCTCAGCGCGCCGGAAGTGACATGCCCCGGAAATACGATAGGTCTGAGGCTAGAGACTCAGACTACCGCACCATGGTCCGCCCCACAACCGCGGGTCACCGCCCATCAGAGCGTGCGCATGCTATCAATTGCGCTCACTGCATGAATAACTGGCCGGGGTTTGGAGCAGGCTGCTGCCAATATTGTCCACACTGCGCCTGGAACGCATGTGCGTGCCAGGCGCAGCATAGTCAATGCTGCACGTCCCGTGTGAAACATAATGATGCGGTAGCCCGATTCCATAGTTGGCCAAAAAATAGAATGCAACCACAATAATGCGCATAGTAAGGGCTGTGCTATCTATAGTAAAAAGTAAACCTAACAGGAGTGAAGCTGAGTATAAAGATCCCAGAAACGGGAGATGGCAACAGCAAGAGGTTACCCTGATAATATAGTCAGACGGGCTTATGTGAGAGCCAAGGAACAAAACAGATCCGAGCTACTGATACCACGTTCTAGAAGAGACACCTCAGCTAAGAATAAGGATGCTGTCCGGTTTGTTACACAATATAACAAACAGTGGAAACAAATCCAGGGTGTTCTCTCTAAACACTGGCATGTTTTGACTTCAGAACCAGTGGTGAAAGATCTGGTAGGCTCGAGGATCATAATGACTGCCCGACGGGCGCCCAATCTTCGGGACCATCTGTGTAGAAGTCACTTTGAGCCACCCAGGACATGGCTGAGGGATAGGGAAACTGTGGGCTGCTTCCCATGTGGAAAATGCTCGGTCTGTGGTTATATGGAAAAAACCACAGAGTTTCAAAATTTACAGACCAATAGGACTTTCAAGATTAATTCGTTTATAAATTGCAGGTCACGGTCCATTGTTTATCTGTTGAGATGTGGTTGCCCAAAGGCATATGTCGGAGAAACCAAGAATACATTGAAAACCAGAATACAGGCTCACCTGTCAAATATCCGTCTGGCTAATAGGGACAGAGCAGAAGGTAAGACCATCTCACCAGTGGCGGCTCATTTTCTGGACAAACATGGGGGGGATCCAAGAACCCTGAGAGTAGTGGGTATAGTCAAAGTCAGCATGGGGGCCAGGGGCGGGGACCTAAAACGCCACCTCCAACAGCGAGAACTGAGGTGGATATTTCAGTTAGATACCCGGAGCCCAACTGGCCTAAATGAGGACTGGGCCTTTACTCCATTTTTGGGCTAAGTCATCTTGGGTGGTTATAGGGGTCCCTTTGACTATCTTGGCTTACGAAAGGTTTTTAGGGGTGGCCACGAATATCCTCATAAATATTTGTGCACTATGGTTTCTAATTGGGGGTAGTTTTCATAACAGTCTTGTTATATTTAATATATTAATTTAACTGGTTGCACGTTAGGGTTGGTTGTCAATCATGGTTCCTTTGTTCACGCTTGTATGTTTAGCTTGTCACTTGTTTTTTTAGAATAATATATTTATTATTTTTTTCTTTTCTTTGGTTGATGTTGCAGATAGCTTTGGATGTTTGATCTCACACGGTTATTTCCTTTTGTGTGTTGCACATACTATGGACGTGGCCCCCACCTCTTCTGGACAAGAAGCCACTGGACCCACCAGGAAGATACCAGCCCATTGGAACTACTTTTACAGATTATCTGCTGGCGACTGCAAAATGTTGTTATTATCAATTCACTAGGGTTACGGATGGATGTTGGAGTTTACCAGCCTTGTAGTCACCATGGATGACCTGTTCTCAGCTACTCACCAGGCCTGTGGAGAATGACAATTTCGAACGTAGTTGTCTCCCTGTCTTCATTTGGACCCTCCCCACGCTTTAGGTCCTCTTTGTAGCTCAAGGGGGCTCCCCGCCCAATTCCATTACCTTAGCTTAACGCTTGCCCCATTCTTTATTTAAGCCAACTCTATAATTGTCCCTTTGGTTTGTGCCGAAGTGATAGATTTACTTATCTATAAAAACATGTGCTGTACGTATAAGTATACTGGATAGCTGGTCCGTTCTCTTGTTCTTCAAAAGTGGCCCTCTTTTCTCTTGACATGCAGATAGGTCAAGGATTAGCATTTGTTATCATGTATATAGTGTATAATTTAGTTTGCTAATACTGATTAAATTGAAGTCCCATGCTTTATCAGTGTGTCCCGCCGTTGCCATCTCCCGTTTCTGGGATCTTTATACTCAGCTTCACTCCTGTTAGGTTTACTTTTTACTATAGATAGCACAGCCCTTACTATGCGCATTGTTTGTGTGCGCATTATTGTGGTTGCATTCTATTTTTTGGCCAACTATGGAATCGGGCTACCGCATCATTATGTTTCACACGGGACGTGCAGCATTGACTATGCTGCGCCTGGCACGCACATGCGTTCCAGGCGCAGTGTGGACAATATTGGCAGCAGCCTGCTCCAAACCCCGGCCAGTAATTCATGCAGTGAGCGCAATTGATAGCATGCGCACGCTCTGATGGGCGGTGACCCGCGGTTGTGGGGCGTACCATGGTGCGGTAGTCTGAATCTCTAGCCTCAGACCTATCGTATTTCCGGGGCATGTCACTTCCGGCGCGCTGAGCCTGGTGCGCATCTGCGCTCCAGATACAGCGGTCTCCACTTTCTAATCGGGACGGCGATGGCGGGACGCATAAAACAGCATGGGCACAGTAAGTTTTTGTTTCTTCTCACCCAGCGAAGCGGCACGGGCGGCCGCGTGCGCAGGTGTCCCACCTGCTAGTCCAACTCTCCTTCCTATTGCCTGGACTCGGTTGTCCTGTGCTAAGTATTTGACCTTTGTGTGTATTTTCTCACTTATTGCTTGATTGTTGATATTTCCATATATTCTTGGTGGCATTGATCAGTTGCTAGTACAGATCTGTGCAGATTTTTTACTGATGGTTTACTGTTTGTATATATTCATGTTTGTAAATGTACACATTTTTGTAACATAATTTTTGCACTAGTCACTTTCTTTCAACGCACACGCGTTTATTTGTGAATATATAACTGTATTCTGCTAGCACTTTGCACTTTGTCACTTTGTTAGTAATTGAGTATTTTTCCATTTTTATATTTTCTCTTCAGAAATAATTAGGAGTTGAGGTCCACTTTTAGGTTTTTTGTGCCGGCACAAAATATATGGTCAACTTATTAGTAGTCCCTACAGTAGGTTTATTAGGAGAGTTTCCAGTGATTGTATGCCTATATTCTTTGGCTCTGGTTTTAATTTTGGACATGCAGTGTTTTTTAATGTGTTTTTATGTTGGTACATGTGACTGTTTGTTGTTTTGTCATTAATTTAATAAAATGACGTATATTGTGCTTTAGATAGTTAGTTTATTGCTTTGGTGCTCCTGTTTTGTGGTGAAGTGGGATTCTTCCCCTGAGCCATTTCCTTTGGTAATACCAGTTCATTGATACAGTGTAGCACATTTCGGATATTGAGTGGTGCACCCCCACTGTGTTTTTGTAGTATATATATATATATATATATATATATATATATATATATTTTGGTAATTTTGGGGGCGTTTTTCGTAAAACAATTTTTATCCAACAAAAAATGTTCGACCGTTTATTTTTTTGTCACATTCCCTTGGTTTATTGAATGCCACCCAGCCAGCATTCATTAAAGTGGCAGTAGGGATTTCTATTTTCCTTAGATGTTTCTTACATTTAAAAAACTAAAAAAAACAAAACATGGGGTCTCCCCCCCAAAGGTTGCCATCCCGGGTGCCAAGTATGAGGGCTTCTAACCCAGGGTGCAGAGGCCGCCCTATAGGCAGCCCCCTATCCCTGCAATTTAGAAGCCCTTATGCCCTTTGGTATGGGGGCACCCCTGGAAATACAGCTATTGACTGAGTGCAATAATCAGACTCTGTCGGTCCATTAGAGGGGAATTACAGGGGCACCCCCCATTGTGCGTTAGCAGCTTATAAATAAAGAATTAAAAAAAAATCATACAACAAGAAAATGAACAATTACAGGAAACTCTGTATTAATAATGCAAAAACTCCAAAAGCAACACAAAGAAATGAAAATATCATATTGAAAATAATACTTTTTAATAATAGTTTGTTCAGGAGTGGCCATAGGGAGATCTGGGACAATGCCCGGTGGAAAGCACTGGTTTTGTGCGAGTTGGGCTGCTGCTTTTAACACCCTCATTCAATCCCTGCCCCCAGGGCCGGATTATGAGGAGGGAGAACAAGGGGTGCACGCCCCGGGGCCTCCGCCACTTGCCCTGCAAAGGGGCTCTCCACCAACCTTTGGGTTATGGTCTGGTCCAGGAGGCTTTTCAGTCTTTGGTTTGACGGGCCGACAACAAAGCTATCAGCGGCAGTGGGCAAGCCTTTTTATGTTTTTGCAAACCCCCAGCCAAAGCCACCATAGGGCAGGACTGAGAGTCTAGAGCAGCAAAGCTACAGTGATGGGTGCAGAGCTGTCACTGCACATAAGCCGCCAAGCACAGCCGCTGGCAGCTCAATGCAGGGAACCACCCGGGCGACTACACTACCCCCCACCCAGAATGGCAAAGCAGGAGTTCCCAAGCAGCACGCACCCGCACAAGGGGGGCACAAGGGACTCGTACCAGTAAGTAGGCGGGTGCCAGACAACCACCAGTCAGTTACTTGGCTGGAATATTATTTTATACTGTATCTGGGGCCTCCACCACACTTAATTTGGCACTGCCTGCCCCCTTAGTCTCACTCTCAGCCCCCTGTACCCACAAGTCAAGGAACCCCAGCCCCCTGTACCCAGCCCCACTGTACCCACAAGCCAAGTAATCCCAGCTCCCTGTACCCAGCCCCACTGTATCCGCAAGCCAAGGAACCCCAGCCCCCTGTACCCAGCCCCACTGTACCCACAAGCCAAGTAATCCCAGCTCCCTGTACCCAGCCCCACTGTACCCACAAGCCAAGTAATCCCAGCTCCCTGTACCCAGCCCCACTGTATCCGCAAGCCAAGGAACCCCAGCCCCCTGTACCCAGCCCCACTGTACCCACAAGCCAAGTAATCCCAGCTCCCTGTACCCAGCCCCACTGTATCCGCAAGCCAAGGAACCCCAGCTCCCTGTACCCAGCCCCACTGTAATAACAAGCCAAGGAACCCCAGCCCCCTGTACCCAGCCCCCTTGTATCAACAAGCCAAGGACCCCCAGCCCCCTGTACGCAGCCCCACTGTACCCACAAGCCAAGGAACCCCAGATCCCTGTGCCCAGCCCCACTGTACCCACAAGCCAAGGAACCCCAGCCCCCTGTACCCAGCCCCACTGTACCCACAAGCCAAAGAACCCCAGCTCCCTGTACCCAGCCCCACTGTAATAACAAGCCAAGGAACCCCAGCCCCCTGTACCCAGCCCCACTGTACCCACAAGCCAAGTAATCCCAGCTCCCTGTACCCAGCCCCACTGTATCCGCAAGCCAAGGAACCCCAGCTCCCTGTACCCAGCCCCACTGTAATAACAAGCCAAGGAACCCCAGCCCCCTGTACCCAGCCCCCTTGTATCAACAAGCCAAGGACCCCCAGCCCCCTGTACGCAGCCCCACTGTACCCACAAGCCAAGGAACCCCAGATCCCTGTGCCCAGCCCCACTGTACCCACAAGCCAAGGAACCCCAGCCCCCTGTACCCAGCCCCACTGTACCCACAAGCCAAAGAACCCCAGCTCCCTGTACCCAGCCCCACTGTAATAACAAGCCAAGGAACCCCAGCCCCCTGTACCCAGCCCCACTGTACCCACAAGCCAAGTAATCCCAGCTCCCTGTACCCAGCCCCACTGTATCCGCAAGCCAAGGAACCCCAGCTCCCTGTACCCAGCCCCACTGTAATAACAAGCCAAGGAACCCCAGCCCCCTGTACCCAGCCCCCTTGTATCAACAAGCCAAGGACCCCCAGCCCCCTGTACGCAGCCCCACTGTACCCACAAGCCAAGGAACCCCAGATCCCTGTGCCCAGCCCCACTGTACCCACAAGCCAAGGAACCCCAGCCCCCTGTACCCAGCCCCACTGTACCCACAAGCCAAAGAACCCCAGCTCCCTGTACCCAGCCCCACTGTAATAACAAGCCAAGGAACCCCAGCCCCCTGTACCCAGCCCCACTGTACCCACAAGCCAAGGAACCCCAGCCCCCTGTACCCAGCCCCACTGTATCCGCAAGCCAAGGAACCCCAGCCCCCTGTACCCAGCCCCACTGTATCCACAAGCCAAGGAACCCCAGCCCCACTGTACCCACAAGCCAAAGAACCCCAGCTCCCTGTACCCAGCCCCACTGTAATAACAAGCCAAGGAACCCCAGCCCCACTGTATCCGCAAGCCAAGGAACCCCAGCCCCCTGTACCCAGCCCCACTGTATCCGCAAGTCAAGGAACCCCAGCCCCCTGTACCCAGCCCCACTGTACCCACAAGCCAAGTAACCCCAGCCCCACTGTACCCACAAGCCAAGGAACCCCAGCCCCCTGTACCCAGCCCCACTGTATCCGCAAGTCAAGGAACCCCAGCCCCCTGTACCCAGCCCCACTGTATCCACAAGCCAAGGAACCCCCAGCCCCCTGTACCCAGCCACACTGTATCCACAAAACAAGGAACCCCAGCCCCCTGTACCCAGCCCCACTGTACCCACAAGCCAAGGAACCCCAGCCCCCTGTACCCAGCCCCACTGTACCCACAAGCCAAGTAACCCCAGCCCCACTGTACCCACAAGCCAAGTAACCCCAGCTCAATGTACTCAGCCCCATTGTACCCACAAGCCTTGGAACCCCAGCTCCCTGTACCCAGCCCCACTGTACCCACAAGCCAAGTTACCCCAGCCCCCTGTACCCATCCCCACTGTACCCACAAGCCTTGGAACCCCAGCCCCACTGTACCCACAAGCCAAGGAACCCCAGCCCCCTGTACCCAGCCCCACTGTACCCACGAGCCAGGTAACCCCAGCCCCCTCTACCCAGCCCCACTGTACCCACAAGCGAAGTAACCCCAGCTCAATGTACTCAGCCCCATTGTACCCACAAGCCAAGGAACCCCAGCTCCCTGTACCCATCCCCACTGTACCCACAAGCCTTGGAACCCCAGCTCCCTGTACCCAGGCCCACTGTACCCACAAGCCAAGGAACCCCAGCTCCCAATGCTATAGCCCCGGCATCATGGTGGTGGTCAGGGGGGCTCAGCAGGGGTGTCTCGGGCCCACCAGGGGCTGGTAAAATCCAGGGCTGGTTTTTGGCCCCATTCTGCCACTGCTAACAACTTACACAATCTGATCATTCATAATCTGTTTTATTTTTCCAGGTAAACACACAGATACAGCCCCCAAAAATGTTAATGCAGAGAGGCTAAAAAAGTAAATAGGTAGGGGGCAGTGTAAGCGGAACAAAACCCGGCACTTTGACTGTCCTGGGTGTTGTTGCACTGTGAGTGCAGTCATGGTCCAGCTTTATACCACCAGAGAGGACACATTTAGATAAAGGGAAGGGGACGCTGTGCGAGGCAGTTGCGAGTGAGCAAGAAGTGGCAGTGAAACCTGCATAGATAGTAGCGATGATCCTCACTCTTCATAAAACTTTACCTTTAATAATGATCCAATAAAAACATCTCCATAATATGAAAAAAGATCCAACCTTAAAATCAATGCAGATTGAGTGCTGGTGCCAGATGAAAGATTGCCACTAACACGTTTCAGGCTCCGGGTCCTTAATCGTAGTTAACACTGGCTCACGTCTTTCACATTTATATAGGTTACTAGCAAACATGGAAAATAGTAAATTGGGAGATTGGAAAATTAATATATTGGATAACTCACCTCCGTACCCCAGGCGGCGACTTCCGTCCGCCTCCGCTGGCCGGAAACCGCCAACGCAGCATCAGAATGACTATGATTAAGGACCTGGAGTCCGAAACACATTAGTGGCAATCTTTCATCTGGCACCAGGACTCAATCTGCATTGATTTTAAGGTTGGCTCTTTTATCATAATATGGAGATGTTTTTTATTGGATCATTATTAAAGGTAAAGTTTTATGAAGAGTGCGGATCATCGCTACTATATTTTACTGAGTTTGTGTGGTTTGGGATCACCCACGATCGGGCAACTTCACAAACAAGTGAGTGGTTGAGCTGAAATACTCCCTTGTAAACCTGCATAGATGATTATGACGTCAGCCGCACGTGGTGGCCGGCTCATGATACACCGCCATCATCAACGGGGTGGCAGTGGGGACCCAGCATGGCGGCAGTATGCCACCCACCCAGCATAATGGCACCCGTCAGAGATCTCAAGCAAAAGGAGGAGTACACCATCTGTTCTGGATGCCAGTATGCCGTCATCCATGACCTTCCTGCGTCCTCTATGCTGTGCTCACCGTGTCAGCCGTGACCTCCGACCTCCTCCTCGTCCTCCTATAAATAGCCACACTGGGCTTTTTGGCAACAATTTAATTTTAGGAAGTGGAAAATAAAGTATTTTAAGTCAACTTAAATTTTACAAGACCACACCCATAAAATGTTAGTTGGTATTTTCTGTTTGAAAAAGGTGGCAATTCTAGGGGCAGGGGCAGCAGCGGTAGCTTAGCAAGAGCAGTTCCGTGCAACCGCCTGCTGAGCAAAGTGGCCAGCACCCAACCAACGCCACTGCCCAGCTGCACCTAAACCACCAAGTGGTGGCGTATCCCCAATCCCCCCTGTCCCATGACAACATGGACCTCGTAGAGTTTTGGGCAGGGAAACTGGCCACAACTGGCAGAGTTAGCCATGTCTGGCCAGGAGTGTGGCACCCAAGAGGGTATTTAGTGCGGTGAGGGCTATTATGTCCCCACTGAGAACTTTTTCTTTGGTGTGTTTTTGGTATGGCTCAGACTGGCCCACAGGGTTACCAGGAAATCCCCAGGTTGGCCCCTGGTCTCAGGGACCCCTTTGATGTCATTCTTCCCTAATACCTGAACTATGTATAGTTAATGGCATCCCAAGTGCACACAGAGAGACGGTTTGGCCTAATGTTTCTGTGCAATGGGCCCTGAATGTAGGCCAGTGATATCTACATCTAAATGAGGGGTGGGCCCCCAGTGCCAGTTCCACTGGTCCGCCATTGGGGTTAAATGCAGTGTGTGTGTGTGTGTGTGTGTGTGTCTGTGTATGTGTGTGTGTGTGTAAAGGGGAGAGGAGACAAGGGGGAAAAATGCAGACAGCGTGGGTGAGAAAGGGCTCAAGGGGCTAATGAGGAACTATGGTCAGAAATGACCAGAGTCCCCCTTTAATATGCAGCTGTGCATCACCACCACTAAAAGGAAGAACCGGACCGCCCAGATACTCGACTCTTCCGGATTTCGTGTCCCACATGACCGCGAGCAGCATATCTGCATGGCCACCGGCCAAGCACAGTACTGTGTAGCTGCTGGCCATACGAGCTGATAGGCTGCTCCACGACTGCTGTAGAAGGACCTCAGAAAAGGTGAATACCCGGGGGCCCCGTTCTTTGAGCGGCTGCAATGAACAGTGAACCAGTCCAACCAGGGCTGCGTCCCTGTGCTATAAGGGACTCCAGTGAGCATAAAGTTACTTCCCGTTTTGGCTACATAGGCTTCGCAGAGCGTTGTGGCCTGAGTTTAACACCTTGCGCCCTCTGTACACACACTGCCTGTGCCTCGGGGGGTGCTCATGAGGGGCATAACATTGATGACAAGTTAAACAAGTTAAACAAGGGTCAATTCATGGTGGTGCGTCTGGGCATTTGTGCACATTTTTTGGAGCGCTCGGACCTCCTCGTGATTCATGGGCGTCAAAATGTAAAGCTAATGTTTTAAAGCAGAAACTTGCGCCTGTAATCTTCAACAAGTGCAAATTGGCAACTGATTCACACGGAGAACGCTGGCGCAAATCTGTCAATTTCAAGAGTGATTTTCCTCCAGTTGGAGTAAACTGATGACTTCACTGACTAACAGGCTTATTTGAATCCTAAAACACACGGCGGAAGCATCCGGCATGTTTTTTTAGCAATGAAAGTGTCGACCGCAGGGTTTTTTCCCTTTTTTTTTTGAAGAAAAGAAAATTTGAAAAAAGTTGGCAAATTTGACAAATCTCAAAAAGTTTATTGCTAAAAACACCAAAAAGATGGAGACATTTGGCCCCAAATATTAAGTTTGACAAAAACACAACACCTAAAATTAAGGAGAAGCACCTCTAAATAATTGACACCTTAAATATGTCCCCCCTTTTTTTACAGTTTACAGATTGAGATTTTGTCTCTCCAGCTTCTGTGTTTAGGGGAATCTTCAATCTATATTTCAGAGTGTATAGAAAGTCACCTGACTACGCTCTGATTTGGAGAATAGAGATTCCCCCTAAAACACAGAAACTGGAGAGATCTCGAAGAAGTAAAAAAAAAAAGAGAAGAAATATTGCGCTCACCAGAATGCACCTGTGTGTCAAGAATCATGCATCTAGGTGTATGCACAATCATTTGCGCTTGGTTTGGGGTTTTGTTTGCGCACGACCATGAGTCCGCCCTTAACCCTTTTGTTGCCAAGCACGTAACACCTACGTGCTGGCTTGGCTGGGCCTTAAGTGCCAAGCCCGTAGGTGTTACGTGCTTGACTTTGATCGCTTCTAGTTTAAAAAATAAAAATAAAAAATACTCACCTGACCCCTTGTTGGATCCGGCCGGGTCTCCCCTTTAATTTGGTGCCATCCGATCCCCCGTGGGGGGTCGGATGGCTCCAGGAGAGCCCCCGGAATAGGCCGCCCCCCCCCCCGCTTCTGCAGCAGCAGCTGCTAACTGTAAAAAAAAAAAAAAAATAAAAATGACATTCACTTACCTCCATGTGCGCTGGCTCCCGCTGTCCCTCCTCTTCACCTGGGGGGCCTCCGATCCCCCCCCAGGACTTACCGATCTTCAGGAGAGGCTCTCTCCCCTTTGATCCTCGATGGCGGCCGCCATCTTGCCGCTAAGCCCCGCCCCTTGGGGGCGGGGCTTATGACGTCATCCCGGCCCCCGATATCTGGCTTCACCCTTCTCAACTTCTCAGATGCCGGTGATCGGCACAGGGTAAGGAGGTGGCAGGAGATCCTCTGATCTCCTGCCTCCTCCTTCTCCTGTACCGATCACCGGCATCTGTCAGCTGAGCGGCGAGGGACAAGAGCTTGCAATCGAAGGTAAGTACAGTAAAAAAAAATTATTTTTTTTTAATAAAATACTTTTTTTTATTGTGTGGTGTTTTTTTTTTTACAGTTAACCCTTTGTGAGCTGGTAAGGGGTCCATGAGACCCCTTATACCAGTTCACATGGCTGGGGGGGTGGCATTGCCATTAACCCCCGCACCCCCATTACCTGCCTCCCCAAAGGCCGGGGGGGGCAGAAGAGCCCGGGCCCACATAGGCTATGTGGGCTCGTAGGCTGCAGGGTGGGGGGGCCACCAAAGCTGGCCCCCCCACTCTGTGCCTACAAGCCCCCATAGCTGGTCCCGGGCTGGTTACTTTGGGTAAGGGGGACCCCACGTCATTTTTTTTTTTGGATTTTTAAGGGTTTTTAACCCTTAAAAATCCAAAAAAAAATGGGGTCCCCCTCCCCGGGAAGGGGGACCCTATGTCATTTTTTTTTTTAATTAACCATTTGTCATCCAGCAGCTATAAAAGGCTTCTGGGCAGGAAAGGGTGTCTACCTATACATATGTGGTATCGCTGTAAGCGGGAGAAATTGGGGTTTCTCACGCAATAAGATTTTATTGACAAACTTACATTTTTTATTACAAAAAAACTCTACAAATTGTAAAAAAATATATTTTTTTTATTTTTTTTCACACATTTCACCCAAAAATGTTGAGAATACACCTAAAAAACACAAACAAGACATTTCATGTTAAAGCCCAGACTCTGTTGAAAAAAACAATATATAATTTTCCTGGGAAATCCCTGGAAAGCCTTTCGAAAATGACAGTTGAACATGTGTAGCGCAAAACAGTCAAACTCAGTCTGGCAACAGGGAGTGGCAAATGCTGCAGGTAGGCTGGCAGCGAAAGGGTTAAGTTACCGCATCTTTCGCCCTATATGATGCACCTAGGATTTGGTGGAGGAAAGTAGGAAAAAAAGATTTAAACTAAATGCTGTGCTAAAACACCCCATTACAGGCAGTGTGGTGTCCCCCCTCCCATTCCCCATGGGCAGTGTGGCGTCCCCCCATTCCCTATATAGACAGTGTGGTATCCCCCATCTCATTCCCACAGGCAGTTTAGCATTCCCCCCTCCCCTTCCCCATAGGCAGTGTGGCATTCTCCCCTCCCATTCCCCATATAGGCAGTGTGGCAATCCCCCTCCCATTCCCCATATAGGCAGTGTGGCAATCCCCCTCCCATTCCCCATATAGACAGTGTGGCATTCCCCCTCCCATTCCCCATATAGGCAGTGTGGCATTCTCCCCTCCCATTCCCCATATAGGCAGTGTGGCAATCCCCCTCCCATTCCCCATATAGACAGTGTGGCATTCCCCCTCCCATTCCCCATATAGGCAGTGTGGCATTCTCCCCTCCCATTCCCCATAGGCAGTGTGGCATTCTCCCCTCCCATTCCCCATATAGGCAGTGTGGCATCCCCCCTCCCATTCCCCATATAGGCAGTGTGGCATCCCCCCTCCCATTCCCCATATAGGCAGTGTGGCATTCCCCCTCTCCTATTCCCCATATAGGCAGTGTGGCATCCCCCCTCCTATTTCCCATATAGGCAGTGTGGCATTCCCCCTGCCATTCCCCATAGGCAGTGTGGGACCCCCCCATCCCATTCCCCATAGGCAGTGTGGCACCCCCTTTCATTCCCCATGGGTAGCGTGGCATCCCCCCATTCCCTATATAGACAATGTGGCATCCCCCATCTCATTCCCACAGGCAGTTTAGCATTCCCCCTCCCCTTCCTCAAATAGGCAGTTTGACATTCCCCCCCTCCTATTCCCCATTGGCAGTGTGGCTCCCCCCTCCCATTCCCCATAGGCAGTGTGGCATTCCCCCTCCCATTCCCCATATAGGCAGAGTGGCATCTCCCCATCCCATTCCCCATATAGGCAGTGTGGCATTCCCCCTCCCATTCCCAATATAGGCAGTGTGGCACCCCCCCCCCCATTCCCCATATAGGCAGAGTGGCATTCCCCCTCCCATTCCCCATATAGGCAGTGTGGCATTCCCCCTCCCATTCCCCATATAGGCAGTGTGGCATTCCCCCCTCCCATTCCCCATATAGGCAGTGTGGCATTCCCCCCTCCTATTCCCCATATAGGCAGTGTGGCATTCCCCCTCCCATTCCCCATATAGGCAGTGTGGCATTCCCCCCTCCCATTCCCCATATAGGCAGTGTAGCATTCACCCTCCCATTCCCCATATAGGCAGTGTGGCATTCTCCCCTCCCATTCCCCATATAGGCAGTGTGTCATTCCCCCTCCCATTCCCCATATAGGCAGTGTGGCATCCCCCCTCCCATTCCCCATATAGGCAGTGTGGCATTCCCCCCTCCCATTCCCCATATAGGCAGTGTGGCAATCCCCCTCCCATTCCCCATATAGACAGTGTGGCATTCCCCCTCCCATTCCCCATATAGGCAGTGTGGCATTCCCCCCTCCCATTCCCCATATAGGCAGTGTGGCATTCCCCCTCCCATTCCCCATATAGGCAGTGTGGCATTCCCCCTCCCATTCCCCATATAGGCAGTGTGTCATTCCCCCTCCCATTCCCCATATAGACAGTGTGGCATTCCCCCTCCCATTCCCCATATAGGCAGTGTGGCAATCCCCCTCCCATTCCCCATATAGGCAGTGTGGCATTCCCCCTCCCATTCCCCATATAGGCAGTGTGGCATTCCCCCTCCCATTCCCCATATAGGCAGTGTGTCATTCCCCCTCCCATTCCCCATATAGACAGTGTGGCATTCCCCCTCCCATTCCCCATATAGACAGTGTGGCATTCCCCCCTCCTATTCCCCATATAGGCAGTGTGACATTCCCCCCTCCCATTCCCACTGACAGTGTGGCATTCCCCCCTCCCATTCCCACTGACAGTGTGGCATTTCCCCCAACCCACCAGGAAAAAAAAGGTATATTTACATGAATGCTGTCCTTTGGCTTCCGATGCCGCCACTGCCTCTCGGGCCGACACGTGCCTACACTCAAGAGGCAGTGGCAGCACCAGAGGCCAGAACGGGGACAGCATGTGCGAGACTTATAGTATTAAGTATAGTTTTAGTGTAGTAGTAAGTATAGTTGTTTTTGTTTCTTTTTACATTGGACCAATAAGACGCACTGACCCCCCCCCCCCCCATTTTTGGGGAAAAATAGTACATCTTATAGGGTTAAAAATAAGGTACATTATTATAATGTAACTAGGTAATTAGGTTGAAAAAAGACATCTGTCCATCAAGTTCAATCAAGGATTTATTTTTTCTTTACTATCGCAGTGACTGTGCACTCTGCAGTGACCTTCCAAGATGGCCGCCCTAGGCACAGGCTTTGGGTTCCTTATGGGGTAATACAGCCCTGATTTCATGAATGTAGCACAGCCTAGGAAGCTTTTTCTCTTACAGTATTTTGTCTGTTTTACCGCAATTTAGGCCTGGCAGACTCGGAACTCTGGGGAGGCTTCCAAATCTAAATAGTCCACTTATTATATTAATGCTTCCTGCATGTGTGCATGCTCTTCACTAGAGACGAGCGAATTTTTTAAAAATTCTATTTGGCCGTTTCGCCGAATTTTCCGGAAAAATTAGGGACCGAATTTATTAGCGACGAAAGGCTACTAGAAAACGGCTATTTCTGGCCTTCCGAGAGCCTCAATAGGGTTGTAGAACATTTTGCCTTGCTGTAACACGCATAGGATGTGTGCTGGATTAGTGTAATAATACTGTAAAGAAGTTTGACAAACACACTGTCAGATGGCATGAAATGGGATGCCCCTGGTCAAAGTGAGTTAATAACACTACAGCAAACTTTAAAACATGGTTTTGTTAGAAAAGTAAAAGCAAAAAAGGCAGTTGGGTGTGATCTGTAACACTAACTAGGCTCACAAGGCCTGGGAATAAAACCAAATGCAAACACACTGTAAACTCTCTCTCTCTGTCACTGTCTCTCTCTGTCTCTTTCTCACCCTGTCTTTTTCTCTCCCGGGCTCTATCTCTCCCTGGCTCTATCTGTCCCTGGCTCTATCTCTCCCTGACCCGTTCACGCCGCAATAAACCGCTGAAATGAGCGCCCGCAAGATGGCCGCAGCTTATATAGGGCTGTGACATCACCCGGGAGCCTGGCTGCTGATAAGCAGCATGTGATTCCTACCCAGGATTCTTTGCCCCATGGGACATGTCCTGAC
The DNA here is from genome assembly GCA_027917425.1 of Gastrophryne carolinensis. Classification (NCBI taxonomy): domain Eukaryota; kingdom Metazoa; phylum Chordata; class Amphibia; order Anura; family Microhylidae; genus Gastrophryne; species Gastrophryne carolinensis. Next base: position 647,336,289 of record CM051234.1, on the reverse strand, counting down.
ATGTGGATACAACATTTTAAATGGCCTGGACCACAGTAAATGGAGTTTAAAGAAGTGATGCGAGCGATCGAATCGCGGCGATATTCGGATTCCTTTAGAATCAAATTTTTCCTTAAATTCGTAACAAATTCGGATTTGTCAGATTTGATTCGCTCATCTCTGCTCTTCACCATTGTAGGCACAGCCTTCTGCTATGAGGTTCCAATGATTAATAATAAAGGGGCAGTCATGGCCTAGAGGTAAGGAAGCAGACTTGGGACCAGAGTCTTGCAGGTTGGATATCTGGCCATGGGATACGACTGAAGTGCTGTTGAGTAATGCACTTAACCCCCCAACTGCTCCCTGGACACCGTGGCTGGGCACATGCTTGCACTCACTGCCCCTTGGTTTGTAGTGTTTTGCACGGATGGTTTAAAAGCAGAGCATAAAATCCTTTGTATGCTCAAGCAAGCATCTACACCAACGACTGCATCTCCTTGGCCAACTCTGTGAAAACGGTATCGTTTGCCGATGAAACAACCGTTAGGTCTTGTCAAGGACAGTAACAAGGAATTCTACCGAGGAGAAGTGGAGGAGCGAGTCACTTGGTGCACCAGACATAATGTCGTAATAAACCCATAAAAAACTCTAGAGAAGGTAGTTGACTTCAGGAGGAACCCTGCGCCCATGTCACCCTTGTCCATCAAGGGGGTAGAAATCAAAAGAGCAAGAGAGACAAAATTTCTTGGCGTAATCATCTCCGACAACCTCGGCTGGGAGAAGAACACCTCAGCTGTACTGAGGAAAGTACAACAGATAGGCACCTGAAGAAGACGGGACTGTCAAAAAAGTTGTTAGTGCTCTTCTTTAATGCCGTCATAGGTTCCGTACTGTGCTTTTCCTTCTGGTTCGAGGGAGCAACTAAAACAGACAAGTTTAGACTCCAAAGAACAATCAACATTGCAGAAATAATAATTGATTAATTATTAATTGAATAATTACTATCCCTCCAGGAACTGCACAGACTCAGAACAAAGTCATGGGCAGAAAAGATCCTTCGGGACCCCTCCCACCCTGGACACGCCTTATTCCAGTACTTACCATCTGGGCGGCGTCTTGCGGTATCAGCTTGCAGGACTTCTAGGTCTAGGAAGGGTTTCTTTTCATTGGCTGTCCTCATCAAAGGTCCAGGCTCGAAAGGTTTGCATTAGTTGGTATCACTTGCACTATGTAAAAGCATCTGTACCTCTTGTATTCTGTGTATTCAATGTAGTTTGTATCTCTTGTTTCAATCTCTATGTAAACTGTAATTATCTGTTGCACTGTGTAGATGCCAAAAAGAATAACTTGTTCATCTCACAATGTACTTGGTGAACAATACATTGAATTACATACATTGGCCATATGAGCACATTATTTATTTATAATCCAACAAAGATATAAAATGAAGTCTTCCCCATATAATGACCCCGGACATAGAGGTTCCAAGGAAATAGATTTTGGCCCGGTCTCCTGCTTCCAGAGAAGGTTTCACCAGAAGGGGATTATCCTGTGGTTGTCAGATAATAACAACTTCTCCTCAATACATCACAGAACCGGCTGCTGCCAAAACCTCGAGATACAGAAAAGTGAAGCCTGGCGGATGCGCGGCCTGCAATCCTCGTCCCACATACACTGTGTATCCAATAATGAGTAACAGATGAGATTTAATATGCTGACTATATAGATTTGTAAATGTGCCCGGACACTACAGCCTCCCCAGAGTCCAGAGTCTGCCAGGCCTAAGCTGCGGCACAACAGGCAAAATACTGTAAGAGAAAAAAGCTTCCTAGGCTGTGCGACAGTCATGAAAAAAATGCTTTTAAAGGAGCACTATCGCAAAATTGTGTAGTATAAAAACCCATATAAATACATTGACTTATGAGAGAATGGGTCACTTATACACCCAAACTAAATAAAACTCCCTCACAGGGTAGGAACAAAATCCAGGGGTGACAGGTTTAGTCTATGAAGGGTGACAGAGCCTCTTCCATCCATTAAAATAAAAGAAACGAGCCTGGCTGGATATTTCTTGATGTCGGGTGTATTAACCTCCCTGGCAGTTTTCCCGAGCGTGACTCGGGGTTAATTTTCGCTGCAAGTAGCGGTAACCCCGAGTCACGCTCGGGGTAGATTGGGCAGAGGAGCAGTCTCCTTACCTTTTCCCTGCGATCCAGCGATGTCCCCGCTGTGATCGCAGGTGAGACCCCCGGCAGAGGCGTCCGTCTGACTTCCTGGTTCCGTCTCTGTGAGCCGCAGAGGCTCATGGGGGCTGAACTGGGCGGCAGATTTAAACGTCATCCGGACGCTTTGTGCACAAAATTGCACATAGAATCAGAACGCCAGGGAGGTTAAGTGACCTGTCCTCCCACCATCCGGCATATTTATATGGATTTTTAACATTGGCCCATTTTTTCACGATAGTGCTCCTTTAATAATATCATGTTATTGTATAATTACTACACATACTATTAATGCTGAAAAACATAATAATAAGGCTGCGTTCTTTGACCATAAAAGCAATCGTGACTTTGAGCCAATGCTCCTCAGTAGCCATGTTCTTATTTCATACCATTAATGAAGCAGATCGGTACAGGAAAATGGTTGAGTTTATCTAACACTCCTACATAATAATAAGATCAGATTTTCCTAAACCAGCTCTCGTGCGGGTGGCGATCACATATTGATACATGTGTAATGTATGAAAACGAGTCACCCTGGGTGAGAAATATAAAAAGGCTGCTCACCATGTGCTAGGAGAGAGAGACTTTACCATTTTGATGGCTATACAGGTAAATGGTCGCGTTCATCTAACAGAGTTCAAAAGAGTTCATCTGGTGAACTACTCCCACGTAATAACATACCTCCCAAGTGTCCCTGATTTGGAGGGACTGTCCCTCTTTTGAGTCCATGTCCCCCTGTCCCTCGTTGTTTTCATTTGTCCCTCTTTGAGGTGTAAAATGCAGATCTGCAGCAATAAATGATTCATTTGCCTATTCAAAGTGTTTCTACTGTTGTAACTGTTAAAATGTATCTCCTATCCATCCCTCACTGAGGGGGTGTGGCTTCATCCATCCCAGATTGAGGGGGCGTGGCTTCATCCACCCCTCACTGAGGGTGTGTGGCTTCATCCATCCCAGATTAGGGGGCGTGGCATCACCCATCCCTCACTGAGGGTGTGTGGCTTCATCCATCCCAGATTGATGGGGCGTGGCTTCATCCACCCCTCACTGAGGGGGGTGACTTAATTTACACATTGTCCCTCTTTGAGGTGTAACATGCAGATCTGCAGCAATAAATGATTCATTTGCCTATTCAAAGTGTTTCTATTGTTGTAACTGTTAAAATGTATCTCCTATCCATCCCTCAATGAGGGGGCGTGGCTTCACCCATCCCTCAATGAGGGGGCGTGGCTTCACCCATCCCTCAATGAGGGGGCGTGGCTTCACCCATCCCTCAATGAGGGGGCGTGCCTTAGTTTAACAAATGTTCCTCTTTCCCACCCTAAAAAGTTGGTAGGTATGTAACAATTAGATCAGATTCTCCTAAACCAGCTCTCGTGCAGGTGCCGATCACTTACCTATACATGTGTAATCTACAAAAAGGCCACTAGGTGTCGCCCTGGATGAGAGATATAAAGGAGCTGCTCACCATGTGCTCGGAGAGAGAGAGACTTCATGTTTAGAGAAGCCATGAGAGAGAGCGAGGAGGGCATCTGCTGTCGGCGGGGTGAGCAGAGTAGGCCCCAGCATGCCCTGACAACCAGAGGTGCCCCTGAAGAACTTACCTAAATGGCTTCCATACTGAGACTGGGGTGGGGCCTATAGCCTGTACTAGTGACTAGGGTGGGGCCTATAGCCTGGACGAGTGACTGGGGTGGGGCCTATAGCCTGGACGAGTAACTGGGGTGGGGCCTATAGCCTGGACGAGTAACTGGGGTGGGGCCTATAGCCTGGACGAGTGACTGGGGTGGGGCCTATAGCCTGGACGAGTGACTGGGGTGGGGCCTATAGCCTGGACGAGTGACTAGGGTGGGGCCTATAGCCCGGACGAGTGAGTAGGGTGGGGCCTATAGCCCGGACGAGTGACTGGGGTGAGGCCTATAGCCTGGACGAGTGACTGGGGTGGGCCTATAGCCCGGACGAGTGACTAAGGTGGGGCCTATAGCCCGGACAAGTGACTGGGGTGGGGCCTATAGCCTGGATGAGTGACTGGGGTGGGGCCTATAGCCCGGACGAGTGACTGGGGTGGGGCCTATAGCCCGGACGAGTGACTGGGGTGGGGCCTATAGCCTGGACGTGTGATTGGGGTGGTGTAGTGTCACCCTGGGAACTTAAAGTGGAGAGCGGGGTCCAGATGCTATGGAGGACCTAGAGTATGGGGTCCGGGGTGAGCTTTGTAGTGGGGTGGCCTTCAACCTGCCGGCATTCCGTGAGAATTTACACGTCTGCTGCATGCGTCGAACTTCCAGCCCCAAGAGGGGGCAAGAGACTGTTGAACTGTTCGTCATTTCAAACTATTTGAGAGGGTGTAACTTCATGCAGATGTTCTGGAATAACAGGCCAGTTCTTTGCAGCAGAACTGCATGGGCCAAGGAGCCCTGGTTTCCCCCAGCCAATCATCTGATCTGCCCATGTCACAAGGCGCGGTTCTAGGTGTTGCCCGGGTGCGCTAGTGCCTGTGCATTGCTACCTTGGCCTTGTATGACCTTTAACCTTGTTTGATCTTGCCTTAGTCTGATCCTTTGTACAGCAGCTCTCATCTAGTTTGTGTGACCTTGGATGACCCCAGCATCTCTTGTGTTGCAGCCTCGTCTTCCTGTGTATTCTTCATCCCAATGCCTTGATGACGGCTTGTTCTTCCCACCCTTTTATGATTCTTGGCTAAGTCTTGACTACCTGTGTACCACCTGCGAGTGCTCGCCCGCTTGTAGTCCCCGCACTCAGAAGATATTGTTTGTGCTACGGGTACAACCGTACATGGAGATACATGTCTAGTATCCCGCAGGGTGGAGAAACGGTGAACATTGGACAATATCTTCGCTTGCTGTTCCCACCACTTCACTGATTTCCCCACCACCTTGGGCATTTATACCATGACCTACCTAGTGAACCTATCATGAACTCCACCCACTGTTCCACTGGTACTTAAGGAGACTCCACCCCTTTCCTCTAGCTTAAAGTCTAACCTCAGACCTTTGCTTTGCTTAAAGTCTCCACCCTCTTGTTAATGGGGAATTCCACCCTCTGCTCTCTGGTTATATAGTAACTTCTCCCATTATTGACCTGCAATAAGAAGACTCCACCTACTTCTCTCTTAATAGACAGCCCCTCCCCCTGCTCTCTCTACTGCCACCACCATCCCTATGGAGGACAATAGTGGTGAGGGAAGGTAGATGCTTGCATAGATGAGGACCATAGTGGAATCCCATACTCGGAAGCATCAGGGCATCCCAGCTCCCCAGACTTGGAGGAACCTGTCCATTTGGATACGGCTCTACCTTCCTTTCTGTCCTGGGAATCCCACGGGTCTGTGATGCAGAGTTAGCAAACCCCTAAGAGCTCCCTAAGTCATTCTTGCGACACGACAATGGGTCCACCACCCACCTCCCCAGGACCACAGCTGCCGGGACAAGGACTACAGTTCCCCACCAGGGTAAGCTACACACTTGCTATACCTCTACCATCCTAGGGAACCCTTTGTGCCCTCCTTGCTAACCATTTCTCACCCTATTCACAGATGTAGACCAGGATATGTCTAAGGGTAACAGGGGTGCCCAGGGGTGTCAAAAGTCCCAATGGCAAGGAGTGCTTGTCATCTCAGGACCACCCGTGACCGGGGTATATAACTTCCTTGCTCACATTAACTGTTCGTGCACCCACCAGGTAAGTGAATGCGACAGATGCAGCTTTCTTTATCCATCCATGCATTACACTGATGCATTGTGCTATCTTGAAATCTTAAATGGCTTCTGTGTGAGACATCACAATGGGCTGACCTGGGGTGTGTCTGTTAACGATTGCTACATCTGTACGCATCACAGTAAGCTGTGAGCTATCCAAGAGTTATTTATATTTCAATAGCAGTCTCAGGACTGCTTTACAATGTATCACAGCTTATTACAATTAAAATGCATCAGCTGCTGCCTGGCTATAACAATGTAACACCATGTAACACTCAGCCGGGAACCGGCAGGCTTTTCATAATGACTCATCTTGTTTGTTATAGCCACAGCAGGAGGGAGAGATAATGCCACCTTAATGCAATGTACAGATGCACTTTAACACTCCACTTGGTGCATCGCGTTATTTTGAAATCTTAAATGCTATTTGATTGGCTCCTGTGTGTGATATCACAATAGGCTGAGCTGGGATGTGTTGAATAACAATTGCTACATCTGTACACATCACAGTAAGCTGTGAGCTATCCAAGAGCTATTTATATTTCAATAGCAGGCTCAGGACTGCTTTACAATGTATCACAGCTTATTACAATTAAAATGCATCAGCTGCTGCCTGGCTATAACAATGTAACACCATGTAACACTCAGCAGGCAGCCTGCAGGCTTTTCATGATGACTCATCTTGTTTGTTATAGCCACAGCAGGAGGGAGAGATAATACAATCTCAATGCAATGTACAGATGCACTTTAACACTCCACTTGGTGCATCGCGTTATTTTGAAATCTGAAATGCTTTTTGATTGGCTCCAATGTGGGATATCACAATGGGCTGAGCTGGTATGTGTTGAATAACAATTGCTACATCTGTACGCATCACAGTAAGCTGTGAGCTATCAGTGAGCTATTTATATTTTGATAGCAGGCTCATGGCTGCCTAACAATGTATCACAGCTTATTACAATTATGATGCATCAGCTGCAGCCTGGTTATAACAATGTAACGCTCAGCAAGGAGCCGGCAGGCTTTTCAGAATGACTCATCTTGTTTGTTATAGTCACAGCAGGAGGGAGAGATAATGCAACTTCAATGCAATGTACAGATGCACTTTAACGCTCCAGTTGGTGAACTGGTGCATCGTGTTATCTTGCTTTTCAATGGCTTCTGTGTGAGATATCACAATGAGCTGAGCTGGGATGTGTTGCATAACAATTGCTACATCTGTACATCCTATCCTATCCTATCGTTCCTCTAAAAAATCCCCTTTTAATGGTGTGGGCATGATTCCTTGCTGCTACAAAGGCAGTGGGGGACACTCCCGCACATGGCCCTAGGTTATCCACTAAGGGAGAGAGCCAAGCAAGGTCAACGGAGACAGCAGAGGCTCACAAGTGAGTTTACAGGCCAAGGTCATAAAGGTACAGATGAGACAATCTTCATAGCACCCCAACACAGCAGTACAATGCACACATCACAAAAAGCTCATCAGCTGTGATCTGTTTACATTTTATTACCAATGATTACCAGAGAAGACCCCAGTGGACCCTGTTAACCCTAGCCTAAATGCATCCTACCCTTGTTCCTCTAAATAAACCCCCTTTTAATGAATAAAGTGGTGTGGGTGTGATTCCTTTCTGCAGAGGAATAGCTAGGCTTTCTGGCACCCGGAGCATTTCAAAGATTTAAAATGGCAGCCCCCACCTCTTCTAATTCCCTCCTTTGGCACCCTCTGACCTGCTACACCCGGTACAAGCGCCCCCCGCTCCACCCTAGCTACGCCCCTACCTTCCTGCTACAAAGGCAGTGGGAGACACTCCCACACATAGCCCTGCATTCAGTCTTTGGCTGGTTTAGAAGAAGCTTAATGATAGTACAAGGGGCCCAACCTGAAGCTGATCGGGGGGAAGATCAGGAGCAACCATAGAAAATATTATGTTACATAAAGAGTAGTAGATGCCGGGAACAAACTTACAGCAGAGGTGGTTGGAAAATCAACAGTGAATGAACACATGCCCGGGATAAGCCTCCATCTATCCTAAGATAAAGAGAACATACAGTACAGACATAGGATACAGAGAACATACATTATATACATAAGATACAGAGAACATACAGTATACACATAAGATACAGAGAACATACAGTATATACACATAGGATACAGAGAACATACAGTATATACATAAGATACAGAGAACATACAGTATACACGTAAGATACAGAGAACATACAGTATATACATAAGATACAGAGAACATACAGTATATACATAAGATACAGAGAACATACAGTATACACATAAGATACAGAGAACATACAGTATACACATAAGATACAGAGAACATACAGTATACACATAAGATACAGAGAACATACAGTATATACATAAGATACAGAGAACATACAGTATATACATAAGATACAGAGAACATACAGTATACACATAAGATACAGAGAACATACAGTATATACATAAGATACAGAGAACATACAGTATATACATAAGATACAGAGAACATACAGTATATACATAAGATACAGAGAACATACAGTATATACATAAGATACAGAGAACATACAGTATATACATAAGATACAGAGAACATACAGTATACACATAAGATACAGAGAACATACAGTATATACATAAGATACAGAGAACATACAGTATACACATAAGATACAGAGAACATACAGTATACACATAAGATACAGAGAACATACAGTATACACATAAGATACAGAGAACATACAGTATATACATAAGATACAGAGAACATACAGTATATACATAAGAGGCTCGATTCAGAGAGACACAAACAAACTTTCGGTTTGGTGCCGACGTCGTAAGATTTTCAAAATTTCCCGCTCTCGCATGAACGTTCGATCGATTCTATGCATGCTTCGTAAACCTTCCGTAGCGCGTCCGTGTGCTCGTATGCCAGAGTACGCAGACGAGGATGTCATTTTCCATCGAAAAGGTTCAGATTTATTTTGCCCAACTACCAACGTAGCCTTTCGTTTTTGCCCTTTTCCCATCGTATCCTCACACGAATCCTATCATTTTCCCGCTACATCCTGCTTCATTTTTTCCTAAAGTATCTGTCCAGACGAAATTCTTGCGATATTGCGCCTGCGCACTACAAACTTCTCTCATTAAAGTGTTCGCCTACATAATTTCACTTCCATCACTAAACTCACCCTAACCACTTAGCGCTCTCCTGCCTTTTCCCTGGAGCTCCCTTAAAGCTCACCCTAACCACTTAGCGCTCTTCTGCCTTTTCCCTTGACCTCCCTTAAAACTTACCCCAATCACTTAGCGCCTTGGTTCTTCTTCCATTTTAGGTCCCTAAAACTTACCCCAATCACTTAGCGCCTTGTTTCTTCTTCCATTTTAGGTCCCTAAAACTTACCCCAATCTCTTAGCGCCTTGGTTCTTCTTCCATTTTAGGTCCCTAAAACTTACCCCAATATCTTAGCGCCTTGGTTCTTCTTCCATTTTAGGTCCCTAAAACTTACCCCAATCACTTAGCGCCTTGGTTCTTCTTCCATTTTAGGTCCATAAAACTTACCCAAATCACTTAGCGCCTTGGTTCTTCTTCCATTTTAGGTCCCTAAAACTTACCCAAATCACTTAGCGCCTTGGTTCTTCTTCCATTTTAGGTCCCTAAAACTTACCCCAATCACTTAGCGCCTTGGTTCTTCTTCCATTTTAGGTCCCTAAAACTTACCCCAATCACTTAGCGCCTTGGTTCTTCTTCCATTTTAGGTCCCTAAAACTTACCCCAATCACTTAGCGCCTTGGTTCTTCTTCCATTTTAGGTCCCTAAAACTTACCCAAATCACTTAGCGCCTTGGTTCTTCTTCCATTTTAGGTCCCTAAAACTTACCCCAATCACTTAGCGCCTTGGTTCTTCTTCCATTTTAGGTCCCTAAAACTTACCCCAATCACTTAGCGCCTTGTTTCTTCTTCCATTTTTGGTCCATAAAACTTACCCCAATCACTTAGCGCCTTGTTTCTTCTTCCATTTTTGGTCCATAAAACTTACCCAAATCACTTAGCGCCTTGGTTCTTCTTCCATTTTAGGTCCCTAAAACTTACCCCAATCACTTAGCGCCTTGTTTCTTCTTCCATTTTTGGTCCCTAAAACTTACCCCAATCACTTAGCGCCTTGGTTCTTCTTCCATTTTAGGTCCCTAAAACTTACCCCAATCACTTAGCGCCTTGTTTCTTCTTCCATTTTTGGTCCATAAAACTTACCCCAATCACTTAGCGCCTTGGTTCTTCTTCCATTTTAGGTCCCTAAAACTTACCCCAATCACTTAGCGCCTTGGTTCTTCTTCCATTTTAGGTCCCTAAAACTTACCCCAATCACTTAGCGCCTTGGTTCTTCTTCCATTTTAGGTCCCTAAAACTTACCCCAATCACTTAGCGCCTTGGTTCTTCTTCCATTTTAGGTCCCTAAAACTTACCCAAATCACTTAGCGCCTTGGTTCTTCTTCCATTTTAGGTCCCTAAAACTTACCCCAATCACTTAGGGCCTTGGTTCTTCTTCCATTTTAGGTCCCTAAAACTTACCCCAATCACTTAGCGCCTTGTTTCTTCTTCCATTTTTGGTCCATAAAACTTACCCCAATCACTTAGCGCCTTGTTTCTTCTTCCATTTTTGGTCCATAAAACTTACCCAAATCACTTAGCGCCTTGGTTCTTCTTCCATTTTAGGTCCCTAAAACTTACCCCAATCACTTAGCGCCTTGTTTCTTCTTCCATTTTTGGTCCCTAAAACTTACCCAAATCACTTAGCGCCTTGGTTCTTCTTCCATTTTAGGTCCCTAAAACTTACCCCAATCACTTAGCGCCTTGTTTCTTCTTCCATTTTTGGTCCATAAAACTTACCCCAATCACTTAGCGCCTTGTTTCTTATTCCATTTTTGGTCCATAAAACTTACCCAAATCACTTAGCGCCTTGGTTCTTCTTCCATTTTAGGTCCCTAAAACTTACCCCAATCACTTAGCGCCTTGGTTCTTCTTCCATTTTAGGTCCCTAAAACTTACCCCAATCACTTAGCGCCTTGGTTCTTCTTCCATTTTAGGTCCCTAAAACTTACCCCAATCACTTAGCGCCTTGGTTCTTCTTCCATTTTAGGTCCCTAAAACTTACCCAAATCACTTAGCGCCTTGGTTCTTCTTCCATTTTAGGTCCCTAAAACTTACCCCAATCACTTAGGGCCTTGGTTCTTCTTCCATTTTAGGTCCCTAAAACTTACCCCAATCACTTAGCGCCTTGTTTCTTCTTCCATTTTTGGTCCATAAAACTTACCCCAATCACTTAGCGCCTTGTTTCTTCTTCCATTTTTGGTCCATAAAACTTACCCAAATCACTTAGCGCCTTGGTTCTTCTTCCATTTTAGGTCCCTAAAACTTACCCCAATCACTTAGCGCCTTGTTTCTTCTTCCATTTTTGGTCCCTAAAACTTACCCAAATCACTTAGCGCCTTGGTTCTTCTTCCATTTTAGGTCCCTAAAACTTACCCCAATCACTTAGCGCCTTGTTTCTTCTTCCATTTTTGGTCCATAAAACTTACCCCAATCACTTAGCGCCTTGTTTCTTATTCCATTTTTGGTCCATAAAACTTACCCAAATCACTTAGCGCCTTGGTTCTTCTTCCATTTTAGGTCCCTAAAACTTACCCCAATCACTTAGCGCCTTGGTTCTTCTTCCATTTTAGGTCCCTAAAACTTACCCCAATCACTTAGCGCCTTGGTTCTTCTTCCATTTTAGGTCCCTAAAACTTACCCCAATCACTTAGGGCCTTGGTTCTTCTTCCATTTTAGGTCCCTAAAACTTACCCCAATCACTTAGCGCCTTGGTTCTTCTTCCATTTTAGGTCCATAAAACTTACCCAAATCACTTAGCGCCTTGGTTCTTCTTCCATTTTAGGTCCCTAAAACTTACCCAAATCACTTAGCGCCTTGGTTCTTCTTCCATTTTAGGTCCCTAAAACTTACCCAAATCACTTAGCGCCTTGGTTCTTCTTCCATTTTAGGTCCCTAAAACTTACCCAAATCACTTCACAGACATCACAATCTTGATTTTCAAATATGTCATTGTCCCCTTGTTTTTTTTCAATGTATGTGTGCAAATAAATGGGACAACATGTTTTTTTTTTTTTTTTTGGTTTTTAATTGCTCAATTGCCATTTGTTGGCAAAATTTTTCTGGCAACTTTGGCCCAACAAAATTAATAACTATATACAAATTGTTTTGGCTTTACTAAAAATATATACACTGTTTTTGTTAAAAACTTTAAAAACTATATACAATTAAAAACTTTTTAAAAATCAGAAAACTATATACAAAGAAATTTGGTGTTTAACCAAGAAAACTATGTACAAATACAACTATTTACAAATCTACAGGGCCAGGAACCAGGACACTAGTCTTCCTCTTCTGTTGTCCCCAACGTGTCCCGCATCGCCTGCAGATCGGCCACCAACTCAAGGACCCTCCGATTGATATCAGCAAGTCGCTGTCTTGTGGTCCCTTCCCAAAAATCAGAAATTCAAATTATTCGGAGAACAATACATGTTTATCACCTGTGTAATTAATGTATTTAAAGAAACAAATTAAGTATAATGCACATATGATTAATCACAGGAATTAAGGTTAGTAAGTGGCCACAGGACAGTTGGGCAACTAATTAAGCTAATTCAGTGGCCACAGGACAGTTGGGCAACTAATTAAGCTAATTCTGTGGCCACAGGACAGTTGGGCAACTAATTAAGCTAATTCAGTGGCCACAGGACAGTTGGGCAACTAATTAAGCTAATTCAGTGGCCACAGGACAGTTGGGCAACTAATTAAGCTAATTCAGTGGCCACAGGACAGTTGGGCAACTAATTAAGCTAATTCAGTGGCCACAGGTCCCTCTTATATTGGCATTGACTAGGGCATTATGTGTTTTTGTGTTCATGGGAATTTAGACCGAAATCTCTAGAATGACATGACTACTTACTTGGTTGGTGGCCGAGAGATGGCTCGTTGGGGACAACACCCTGAGGTCCTGGTTCCTGGCTCTGCTGTGAAGAAGTGCCTGTAGAAACATGGGCCAAATGGTTAGTTTGGATGTCTGATTCCGCAGTCCTCCAATGTTTTGAGCTAAGTCTGGGTCACATCACTCACCTTCTCCAGGGTCTTGTGGGCTCCTATCTGCTGCCTCCTGACCCACTACTTCACCCGCAACCGAAACATCTACAAATACAGAATAAAGGATTCAGTTTGGTGATATCAGGAGCTAGCAATTCTCTTTTTTGGTGTAGACATGAAGAGTGACATACCCGAGGATCCCGCATGCGTGGCAGGGTACGACTGCCTGCCCACGCTGTGCCGCCCCTCCTCTGTGGTAAGGTCCAGGGGCTGGTCTGAGGAGGCCACAGAGGAGGGGTCGGCCCGTCGCCCTGGAGATCCACCACCTTCACTCCCAGCTGCAGAATCATGCAGCACTGGTCGTCCTCTGCGCCTCCGGGTGCGGCGAATTCGGTAATCCATTTCCAACACTAGAAAAGAAAAGGCATTCTAAGTAAAGTCCTACCTTCTGTCTTAGTTACATATTGCATGCAATCGCAATCTACTTACTTGGAAAATGGATTCCGAAGAACCTCCGCACCCGGGGCATGTGCAGCCGTTTGAGGTCCGACCAATGCTGCATGATCTGCGTGTGGGTGAAGGTGGTGTTGGTCTGCTGTTGGATGTTGGAGATTATCTCCAGGGCGACGTGGCGTTTTTCAAATGTGTTGGGCAGGTAGTCGTACCTGCGCTCCAGCATGGTCTACAAAACAGAAAGAAAACATCGACTTTACTTCTCAATACATATCAATATGTGTCAGCAAAACATTTTTTGGGGTAATTACATTAACACACACACATTTCTAGTGTTCAGTAATTTCACAATATGGCCTAAATGTTGTTTGGCACGTGTGTTGCGTGCCTTTGGTTGTGCATGTAGTTTATCACATTTTTAACCAAAGCCATTTCTTCCTGCGCTTCCTTCACATATAGAGCAGCATTTCCTAATCTAACAAAAGTCCATCGAATACACTTACGAACATGATGATCTCTTCTTGTTGGCGGGTGAAGATAGTGGGTGCCATCTTGCTTCTTTTTCTCGGCAGCAGATAAGTAACGCCCCAGCGCGTTCCGCACGGCCGTGCGAACGTACGCAATGCCTCAGCGGGTTCCGCACGGCCGTGCGAACGTACGTCACACGCTGGCTTGCTTACTTAAAGGTCCCTGCACACCCAGCTGATTATTTGAGAAAATCAAAATGGCACCCAAAAAACCTCCTGGCAAAACTGGAAAGGAGCAAACGGGGAAGAAGGCAGCCAAACGGCAGGAGCCTTCCGAAGGGCCCAAAACCAGGTCGCAGCAGCCAAAAGCAAAATTACGGCCTAGTACCAAAACGCCGGCCAAGCCAACTACCAGCTATGGGCAAAAAAAGGAGCAGGCAGGCAAACCAAAGACCCAGGCCACAAAGGCTAGTATGGCTACTGGGCCAAAAACGGGTAAGAGGGTCCGAAGACCCACCCCACCCTGCCCCACTACAACACCCACAATAGTCCGCAGTAGGTCCCGCAGTCCCCCTCGAGGCCGAACCAGGTCCCGCAGCCCCCCTAGACGCCGCAGCAGGCCACGCAGCCCACAAAGAGGCCGAACCAGGTCCCGCAGCCCCCCTAGACGCCGCAGCAGGCCATGCAGCCCACAAAGAGGCCGAACCAGGTCCCGCAGCCCACCACGAGTGTGCCCAAAAAAAAAACAGAAGAGGGCCGGCCCTGCAAGATCGCCCTCACCCTTGGTCCGCCCTACTACCTCCAAGGGCAGCACTACTTCAGGCTCCGAACGAAGCTCTCCTGCTCGCCCACATTTGGCACCGGCACAGGTGGAAAGGCAAGGTTACTATGCCACATCAACACCTGGGACTTCTGTGGCCAGCCAGGCCAGAACACCCAGTCCCTTGCCCAGTCCAGGCCAATCCCCAGGCAGCCACCATTCCCTGCATTATACCCCACAAACCCAGCCAAGGATGTCACCCCATTTGGATGACACCATGGAGGACCCACAACCCAAAACAACAGGGCGCACATTGCGAAGAGGGCAGTTGAGTGGGCGTTTTGGTGAGGCCCAAATTATGGCCTTGGCTAGTGGCCTGACCTTAGTTTATGATGAGCTATATGGGCGCAGATCAAAAAACACCACCAAACAGCGCAGAGCCAACATCTTGGCAGACCTAACCAGACAAGTGAATGCAGCGGGGGAAGAGTTAAAGGATGTTGTACAGATTCAGCGCAAGATATCGGACCTCAAATATGCTGCACGGAAGAAAGAAAATCAAAGGCGGATTGACAGGTAAAAATGTTAGCTTTAGGATTAGACTGGATGTTGTATTGGCCACCTGGTTCTAAATTACCCTAACTCTGTTTTGCAGCATGAAAACTGGAGGAGGTTTTCCCTCCAAACTCAAGTTGACCCCGGCTGAGGAGATGATTTATGGATTGATGCATCCAGTCGCCGTCGAAGGCCACGCGGCCCTAAGGGACACAGATTCCCCGACCCGTCCTGCAGGTGAGTAAGATGTATGTGACCTTTACAATTAGTGAGCATGCACAATTAGCCAGTAACACATCTGGGAAGCCAGGCACCTAGGCTGTGGCTTGTAGGTGATTTCTGTGTTGGGCCAGGGTGTGGCATGTGTGTGGCCACTTAACTGTTGATTTTTGGTCCACATACAAGACGTGAATGTACATTGAACCCGAGTGTAAAAGTTTGTGGGTTCCCATTAAACCGGACCTTCACCCTGATTTAATGAAAAGCACAAACTCTTATCCAAAAAATCCTCAGCATCTAAAATTAATATATTTTACATGTGTAGTCACTAATGTATTATACTTTCCACCACTGGGCTGCAACTCTGTTCGGCAATTTAGGATACGGCCGCCGCCATCTTGACTCCGAAGCATCACACTTACTGAGGAGAGGAGAGTGGGATAAGGTACAGGGGGGCGGGTTATAGCTGTGCTTTGCTCAGACAGAGCAGAGCTGGGGTCAGGGAAAGGTCAGCAGTCCAAGAATGCAGAGCAGCACAGTCAGGAGGCACTTACTGTTTGCAGGCTGCCTGATAAGATGGCGGATTCCATAAGCCGCCATCTTTGATGTTTAAAGGCTCATAACATGCAGTAGATGCAGGTTGGAAGATTTGTAATGTGGTCAATCTGTATGTACAGGGTGTGGGAAACATAGAAGCTAGACTCTTAATCAGAGTGAAGGTCCGCTTTAATGGCCTCTAAGGGATGTGGTCAGCCACATAACAAGCTGAACTTGAATGTTTGGCTTAGTTGAGTAGAACAATGTGGAAGTAGTTGTAGGCCAAAAATTTAACAACATAATGGCATGGAAATTGAAGCTTATTTGGCCCCGTTGTTGAAGTGCCCATGACAGTTTTGACCCGTTAACTAATTCGGCATATGTCTTTTGACCCGTCAACAATGCATAGGTGTGTGTTTACATAGTGTCTTTGCTTCTCATGCAGGCCACCATCATCGCTCAGCTACTGTGGAATCCACTGCCAGTGTGGACATGCCGTCAACTTCCGTGCAGCCTAGGAGGGAGGAACCGATATATTCGGTAAGTTTATTGAGCAAATGTCGTTTAGCCATGTTACTTTGCATGTTACTACTAACAGATTGACATATGTAGTGGGCAAGCTAACATCTAATTTGTCTCTGTCCATACAGACCCACACACTCATGGATGAAATCCAGGAGCTGGAGGAGGATGGATCCTTTATGTGCCCTTCTGAAGATATACCCCTGGCCCAGAATCTGCAACTGGTCCAAAATGTTTCACCACCAACTCAGCAGCAGCAGAGGGAATCTGGCAGCATGGTGGCTGCACATGATGGCCAGCATGCACAGACTGACAGTCAAGTCCCCAGTGTTGTCTCTGCTGTTGAGGATAGTGAAAGCATGCCTGTGTCTGTTGAGGGGCCCAGACCAACAGCCTCGGCACGACCCCGAACCAGGGGATTGGGGAGGCGGAATCCGCTACGGCGCAACCAGGGGAGGGGCATGGCAATGTTGGACGCATGGCACCACGAGAGGGTGACCTTCCAGCAGCAAAACCAACTAAACCGAGAGGCACTGCATGGCCGGATCGAGAACCTAAATACCACATTACAGGCTGTGCAGAACGAATTGAGGACCCTCAACAGCCACATGGAGACTGCCAACAATGACAACCGTGCCTACAGGGGTGAAATGGTAAATATCATGCGCAACATTTTGGACCAGTTGCAGATTCAGAATGCCACACAGGCCCACGTTCGGGCCAATCAGCAAGGGCCACCACCTGGGTACTATGGCCATCACCCATATTAATGTCTCCACAACATGAATCTGTACAACATCTTTGCTCTTAATCCCCCCTGTATTGACTTGTCTGGTGAGGCAAACCAAGATACCCTTGGTGTATGCCTTGGGTTGTGTGTTTTTGATTTGCGCCCATAGAGCTCCTTAGAGTGGTGAGGTAGGCCACTAGCCAAGGCCATATCTGAATCCTCACTGAACGTGCCACTCAAGCTTCTACCCCTGTACCAGGTTTACACCTGTGGCAGGGGCAAATGTGGCCAACCAGGATTGTTTGTTTTTTTCATTATTGCCATGGTTGATCTAACCATTAATCCTTTGTGTTTACCTCAATTTTTTGAGCAAATTGGAGTGAGCAGCAACTCCAAGTTGGAGCTCTTATTTTTTACAAATAAACAGTTAAAGACACCTGTGGCTCATAAATTTTATTGTCTCTTTTTTGGGTGTCACAGAGAAATATATACTTGGACATTCACACAGTTCACACATCCAAAAAAGAGAGTTGGAAAGCATTAGGCCTGTGGTGAGTAATTACTTTATTACTTATTTGAACACCACAAACATAACGAAACATACACAAAGGGAAATAAAACTAAATCAACAACACAATGTTAAACAAAGGCCAATACAGGTTACATTAAGCAAAATGGGTCGCGATCAAATTAGTCCGCACACTTTGGCCAGACACACTACTGTGTGTGTCCAGAAATGACTCCTCCTGGTCTTCGCTGGGTGGAGAGGGAGCAAATTCTACATACCGGGGGACCCGTTGTGAAATAGCAAAATTGTGAAGAACAGCACAGGCCATTATTATGTCTATGACCTTTTTCGGATCATATTGCAGGGCGCCCCCGGTATGATCCAAACAACGAAACCTAGTCTTCAAAAGACCAAAGGCCCTCTCTACCACAGCCCTGGTCTTGCGGTGCGCACAGTTGTAGGCATCCTGGGAGGCATCCTGGGGCCGGAGTACTGGCGTCAAGAGCCACGGCAGCAGCGGGTATCCTGAATCACCTTATACATAAGATTAGGAAAACAAACATGTAAGACCATCAAGGCACCAGCAACATCAATAGGAGGCTATTTGTCAATTGTGTGATCAACATGAGGCAACATTTGCCACTGTCCCAGTCCCAAACTAAACATCTGTCCTAGAGGTTTACAAAAGGACAACATACAAAGAGTGAGGATGAGGGACAATCATACATATGGATCCCAGCTCTGGGTTTCAAAGTGTGCTTAGGATGTAGGTTTTGCTGACCCCTTATATGCTTTGTGTGAGACCAAAACAGCAGAAACACGCCACATGCACTTTATCCCGCTCTACTCTCGTGTGGAAGTGCAAACCAGCTTAGCAAAGATGGGTCCGAAACTATGCTCAAGTTAAGTGCACGATTCCACACAAGGGTGGTGTAAGAGGGATTATTAAATTAGACCAACAGATAATTTAGAATGTGGCTAATGCAGGCCAAACTTGGCGAAACGCTTGGTTGGTTAATAACTAACATTCAAGTGTGGTTTCACATGGGCAGAAGTTTATTTAAGGTGTAAGTTTGGCAGACATTACTGCCAAATGCTAATTAAAAACAAACATCCACAACTACATTATGTGGTTTATGTTCACTTACCAAGGAGCCATGCACCGGAAAATTCCCCAGACTCAAACCGTCGGTACAATCCTGATCGTCTAAGGATGTACGCATCATGGGCTGAGCCTGGGTAGCCGGCGAGGACGCTAAGGAACCGCATGTCCGGCCCCACCACTGCCTGCACATTAAAGGAGTGGCCCATTTTGCGGTTCCTGGAAAAAAAGGAAGACAAGAAAACATTAGGAAGGCATTTAGAAAAATGAACACACACATTTCGATAAGGAGGGACCATTACAAGGTGGGACCATTACAAGGTGGGAGCATTACAAGGTGGGACCATTACAAGGTGGGTCCATTACAAGGTGGAGCCATTAGAAGGTGGAAACATTACAAGGAGGGACCATTACAAGGTGGGACCATTACAAGGTGGGACCATTAAAAGGTGGGACCATTACAAGGTGGGTCCATTACAAGGTGGAACCATTAGAAGGTGTAAACATTACAAGGAGGGACCATTACAATGTGGGACCATTAAAAGGTGGGACCATTACAAGGTGGGTCCATTACAAGGTGGAGCCATTAGAAGGTGGAAACATTACAAGGAGGGACCATTACAAGGTGGGAGCATTACAAGGTGGGACCATTACAAGGTGGGAGCATTACAAGGTGGGTCCATTACAAGGAGGGACCATTACAAGGTGGGAACATTACAAGGTGGGAGCATTACAAGGTGGGTGCATTACAAGGTGGAACCATTAGAAGGTGGAAACATTACAAGGAGGGACCATTACAAGGAGGGACCATTACAAGGAGGGACCATTACAAGGAGGCTTAACCTAAAATGAAACCAAAAATTAAAAACATTACTTACCTGTATATGTACTCGTCGGCAGCAGGAGGCACCAGGGCGACGTGGGTACAGTCAATGGCACCAATGACGTTGGGCATGTCGGCGATATTATAAAAACCAAGCTTAATGGCGTTTCTGGCTACCATATCATCGGGGAAAAAAATATATTTGGGGGTTAGGGTAGCCATGCCTTCCAAAAAATGTGATAGTGCGCGGCTCAGCGTAGGCTGTGAGATCCCCACGGAGAGGGCACCCAGCCTCTGGAACGAGCCGTTCGCCAAAAATTGCAGGCAGCCAAGCATCTTGGTCATACCTGAAATTGCATGCCCCTTCCTTGTGGTGCGGGCTAACCATGGCCGCAGCTCACTATACAATTTATGGAGGGAAGCGCGATTAAGCCTGGTCAGCTCGAACAGCTCAACGTCATGCATGCCATTGATGTTCATGCGTCGCCGCCGGTGCAATCTGGGCTCTGACCTCAAGATCCCATCAATGCCAAACAGAAGAAGACCTTGATGCTCTTCAAAGTCACTCTCCATCACGCTTGGCTGCCTAGTCCCGAGGTCAAAAAGGTGCCGTAAGACGCTCGACAAGGAAATGACTATATGGGCGTCGGAATACTTGCCAATCAGCTCTCTGAATTAATCGCCAGCCCATTGCAATGACGTAAATGATTTGACCGATCGAAACATTTTCGATTTCGAAGGAAAAAAGTCCCGAAGTTGCGTAAAAACACAAAATGAATTTCGATGGACGAACGAACATATACGTCTATGTTCGAACGTTCGTGCGAGTCGAAAATGGCCAAAAAAAAAGGAAAAAATGACAAACACCCAACAAAACTTTCGATTGCAAATACGAACATAATGACATTTGGGATTTTGAATCGAGCCTAAGATACAGAGAACATACAGTATATACATAAGATACAGAGAACATACAGTATACACATAAGATACAGAGAACATACAGTATACACATAAGATACAGAGAACATACAGTATATACATAAGATACAGAGAACATACAGTATACACATAAGATACAGAGAACATACAGTATACACATAAGATACAGAGAACATACAGTATATACATAAGGGCCGACTAGTTGGAGCGTATGGTCTCCTTCTGCCGTCACTCGCCTTGTGTTTCTATGTTCCTATGGTCCATTTCTTTGGTAGGAACACTGGCCTCCTTATCCCTGAGCCAGGCCTACTATGTCTCAGCCCTTTCCCATGATCCTTTTAGGCCTTCCTAGATCTGAGGCTTAGGACAACACTCAATCACATACAAAAAAACACACAAATTAGAGAATAATCCGCTGTGCGCATGATGGGTGGTTATTATTATTATTATTATTTTTATTATTATTATTGTGGTTAGTTTATTATTACTTGTATCTTTTTTAGTGAATTGAATAAAGTTTAGTACAGAAAACGTGGCCTGAAATTTACATCTCGCATATTATAAGTTTGGTCAGATCGCAGCTATTATCATTCCAGGCCCCGGTGCTGAGCATTTAACGCAATTTTCTCTTGTCAGGTAATTATCAGGCTGATCTGGAGTCCAGTTGGAGTAGGAGATGATGTGACCATAGGAGTTCCGGAAAACTCCTTCAGTCTTGATGTCGTCTATGCCCAACCACGCCGGGCCTCCGTGCTTCTTCAGGATGGCGAGCACCTCGTTATTCTCCTTGGAGTTCTGGGGTGCAGCCAGGCGTCCTTTGGCTTTGCCACATTCTTCTTTGCCTTTGTTATAGTTGCCTCGAGCTCCACTAGAGAAGAATCTTTCACGAGGCTGGTCGCTAACCTTCACGGCTAAAAAGAGGAAAGGAGAAGGTGGTCATACATAGATACTCTATACCGGCCCAGGAGAAGGTGGTCATACATAGGTACTCTATAGCGGCCAAGGAGAAGGTGGTCATACATAGATACTCTAAACCAGCCCAGGAGAAGGTGGTCATACATAGGTACTCTATACCCACCCAGGAGAAGGTGGTCATACATAGGTACTCTATACCGGCCCAGTAGTAGGTGGTCATACATAGGTACTCTCTACTGGCACAGGAGAAGGTGGTAATACATAGGCACTCTATACCGGCCCAGGAAAAGGTGGTCATACATAGGTACTCTATACCAGCCCAGGAAAAAGGTGATAATACATAAATATTCTATACCGGCCCAGTTAAAGGTGGTCATACATAGGTACTATATAACGGCCCAAGAGAAGGTGGTCATACATATGTGCTCTCTACCGGTCCAGGAGAAGGTGGTCATACATAGGTACTCTATACCCACCCAGGAGAAGGTGGTCATACATAGGTACTCTATACCGGCCCAGGAGAAGGTGGTCATACATAGATACTCTATAACAGCCCAGGAAAAGGTGGTCATACATAGGTACTCTATACCAGCCCAGGGGAAGGTGGTCATACATAGGTACGCTCTTCCAGCCCAGAAGAAGGTGGTCACGCATAGATACTCTATACCGGCCCAGGAGAAGGTGGTCATACATAGGTACTCTATACCAGCTCAGGAGAAGGAGGTCATACATAGGTACTCTCTACCGGCCCAGGAGAAGGGGGTCATACATAGGTACTCTATACCGGCCCAGGAGAAGGTGGTCATACATGCGTACTCTATACTGGCCCAGAAGAAGGTAGTCATACATAGGCACTCTATACCGGCCCAGGAAAAGGTGGTCATACATAGGTACTCTACACCAGCCCAGGAGAAGGTGGTCATACATAGGTACGCTCTACTGGCCCAGGAGAAGATGGTCATACATAGATACTCTATACCGGCCCAGGAGAAGGTGGTCATACATAGGTACTGTATACCGGACCAGGAAAAGGTGGTCACACATAGGTACTCTCTACCAGCCCAGGAGAAGGTGTTCATACATAGGTACTCTATACCGGCCCAGGAGAAGGCGGTCATACATAGGTACTCTCTCCCGGCCCAGGAGAAGGTGGTCATACATAGGTACTCTTTACTGGCCCAGGAGAAGGTGGTTATACATAGGTACTCTCTACCAGCCCTGGAGAAGGAGGTCATACATAGATACTCTCTACTGGCCCAGGGGAAGGTGGTCATACATATATACTCTCTACTGGCCCAGGAGAAGGTGGTCATACATAGGTACTCTATACCGGCTCAGGAGAAGGTGGTCATACATAGGTACTCTATACTGGCCAAGGAGAAGGTGGTCATACATAGGTACTCTATAATGGCTCAGGAGAAGGTGGTCATACATAGGTACTCTACACTGGCCCAGGAGAAAGTGGTCATACATAGGTACTCTCTACCGGCGCAGGAGAAGGTGGTCATACATAGATACTCTCTACCGGCCAAGGAGAAGGTGGTCATACATAGATACTCTGTACCGGCCCAGGAGAAGGTGGTCATACATAGGTACTGTATACCGGCCCAGGAGAAGGTGGTCATACATAGGTACTCTATACCGGCCCAGGAAAAGGTGGTCATACATAGGTACTCTACACCGACCAAGGAGAAGGTGGTCATACATAGGTACTCTATACCGGCCCATGAGAAGATGGTCATATATAGGTACTCTATACTGGCTCAGGAGAAGGTGGTCATACATAGGTACTCTATACCAGTTCAGGGGAAGGTGGTCATATATAGGTACTCTATACCGGCCCAGGAGAGGGTGGTCATACATATGTACTCTATACCGGCCCAGGAGAAGGTGTTCATATATAGGTACTCTCTACCGGCCCAGGAAAAGGTGGTAATACATTGGTACTCTATACCTGCCCAGGAGAAGTTGGTCATACATAGGTACTCTATACCAGCTTAAGGGGAAGGTGGTCATACATAGGTACTCTATACCGGCCCAAGAGAAGGTGGTCATACATGGGTACTCTATACCGGCCCAGGAGAAGGTGGTCATACATAGGTAATCTTGACCGGCCCAGGAGAAGGTGTTCATACATAGGTACTCTCTACTGGTCCAGGAGAAGGTGGTCATACATAGGTACTCTATACCAGCTAAAGGGGAAGGTGGTCATACATAGGTACTCTATACCGTCCCAGGAGAAGGTGGTCATACATAGGTACTCAATACCGGCCCAGGAGAAGGTGGTCATACATAGGTACTCTATACCGGCCCAGGAGAAGGTGGTCATACATAGGTACTCTTGACCGGCCCAGGAGAAGGTGTTCATACATAGGTACTCTCTACTGGCCCAGGAGAAGGTGGTCATACATAGGTACTCTATACCAGCTAAAGGGGAAGGTGGTCATACATAGGTACTCTATACCGGCCCAGGAGAAGGTGGTCATACATAGGTACTCTTGACCGGCCCAGGAGAAGGTGTTCATACATAGGTACTCTCTACTGGCCCAGGAGAAGGTGGTCATACATTGGTACTCTATACCAGCCCAGGAGAAGGTGGTCATACATAGGTACTCTATACCGGCCCAGGAGAAGGTGGTCATACATATGTACTCTATACTGACCCAGGAGACGTTGGTCATACATAGGTACTATATAACGGCTCAGGAGAAGGTGGTCATACATAGGTACTCTATACCGGCCCAGGATAAGGTGGTTATACATAGGTACTATATATTGGCTCAGGAGAAGGTGGTCATACATAGGTAGTCTATACCAGCCCAGGAAAAGGTGGCCATACATAGGTTATCTATACCAGCCCATGAGAAGATGGTCATATATAAGTACTTTATACCGGCCCAGGAGAGGGTGGTCATACATATGTACTCTATACTGACCCAGAAGAAGGTGGTCATACATAGGTACTAAATAACTGCTCAGGAGAAGGTGGTCATACATAGGTTCTCTATACCGGTCCAGGAGAAGGTGGTCATACATATTTACTTTATACTGACCCAGGAGAAGTTGGTCATACATAGGTACTATATAACGGCTCAGGAGAAGGTGGTCATACATAGGTACTCTATACAGCCCAGGAGAAGGTGGTCATACATAGGTACTCTATACCGGCCCAGGAGAAGGTGGTCATACATAGGTACTCTATACTGGACCAGGAGAAGGTGGTCATACATAGGTACTTTATACCGGCCCAGGAGAAGGTGGTCATACATAGGTACTCTATACTGGCCCAGGAGAAGGTGGTCATACATAGGTACTCTATTCCAACCCAGGAGAAGGTGGTCATACACAGGTACTCTATACCGGCCCAGGAGACGGTGGTCATATATAGATACTCTATATCGGCCCAGGAGAAGGTGGTCATACATAGGTACTCTATACCGACCCAGGAGAAGGCGGTCATACATAGGTACTCTATACCGGACCAGGAGAAGGTGGTCATACATAGGTATTCTATACCGGACCAGGAGAAGGTGGTCATACATAGGTACTCTATATCGGCCCAGGAGAAGGTGGTCATACATAGGTACTATATATTGGCTCAGGAGAAGGTGGTCATACATAGGTAGTCTATACCAGCCCAGGAAAAGGTGGTCATACATAGGTACTCTATACCGGCCCAGGAGAAGGTGGTCATACATAGGTACTCTATACTGGACCAGGAGAAGGTGGTCATACATAGGTACTTTATACCGGCCCAGGAGAAGGTGGTCATACATAGGTACTCTATACTGGCCCAGGAGAAGGTGGTCATACATAGGTACTCTATTCCAACCCAGGAGAAGGTGGTCATACACAGGTACTCTATACCGACACAGGAGAAGGCGGTCATACATTGGTACTCTATACCAGACCAGGAGAAGGTGGTCATACATAGGTATTCTATACCGGACCAGGAGAAGGTGGTCATACATAGGTACTCTATATCGGCCCAGGAGAAGGTGGTCATACATAGGTACTATATATTGGCTCAGGAGAAGGTGGTCATACATAGGTACTCTATACCGGCCCAGGAGACGGTGGTCATACATAGGTACTATATATTGGCTCAGGAGAAGGTGTCACTGGTCATACATAGGTACTCTATACCGACCCAGGAGAAGGCGGTCATACATAGGTACTCTATACCGGACCAGGAGAAGGTGGTCATTAGAGATGAGCGAACTTTTGAAAAATTCGATTCGACTGATTCGCCGAATTTTCCGACAAAAATCGTTTCGACCCGAATAAATTCGCGACGAATCGCTATTAAAAACGGCTATTTCTGAGCCTCCTACAGCCTCAATAGGGTTGTAAACCATTCAGCCTTGCTGTAACACGCACAGGATGCGTGCTGGGTTAGTTAAATAATACTTTTAAGAAATATCACATGCAGATCAGAGGCATCGCTAATAGAATCGCAGAGCGGCACAATTGCAGAGAGTTGAAGTGGCATCACTATGAGGGGCAGAAGGAGCCCAAATATACACTGGAGTTGGCTTCAGGAGCCCAAAAATTGGATGAATCACACCCTGGAGTTGGCAGAAGTTGGCAGCAGCAGCAGCAGGAGCCCAAATATACACTGGAGTTGGCTTCAGGAGCCCAAAAATTGGATGAATCACACCCTGGAGTTGGCAGGAGTTGACAGCAGCAGCAGCAGGAGCCCAAATATACACTGGAGTTGGCTTCAGGAGCCCAAAAATTGGATGAATCACACCCTGGAGTTGGCAGGAGTTGACAGCAGCAGCAGCAGGAGCCCAAATATACACTGGAGTTGGCTTCAGGAGCCCAAAAATTGGATGAATCACACCCTGGAGTTGGCAGGAGTTGACAGCAGCAGCAGCAGGAGCCCAAATATACACTGGAGTTGGCTTCAGGAGCCCAAAAATTGGATGAATCACACCCTGGAGTTGGCAGAAGTTGGCAGCAGCAGCAGCAGGAGCCCAAATATACACTGGAGTTGGCTTCAGGAGCCCAAAAATTGGATGAATCACACCCTGGAGTTGGCAGAAGTTGGCAGCAGCAGCAGCAGGAGCCCAAATATACACTGGAGTTGGCTTCAGGAGCCCAAAAATTGGATGAATCACACCCTGGAGTTGGCAGGAGTTGACAGCAGCAGCAGCAGGAGCCCAAATATACACTGGAGTTGGCTTCAGGAGCCCAAAAATTGGATGAATCACACCCTGGAGTTGGCAGGAGTTGACAGCAGCAGCAGCAGGAGCCCAAATATACACTGGAGTTGGCTTCAGGAGCCCAAAAATTGGATGAATCACACCCTGGAGTTGGCAGGAGTTGACAGCAGCAGCAGCAGGAGCCCAAATATACACTGGAGTTGGCTTCAGGAGCCCAAAAATTGGATGAATCACACCCTGGAGTTGGCAGGAGTTGACAGCAGCAGCAGCAGGAGCCCAAATATACACTGGAGTTGGCTTCAGGAGCCCAAAAATTGGATGAATCACACCCTGGAGTTGGCAGAAGTTGGCAGCAGCAGCAGCAGGAGCCCAAATATACACTGGAGTTGGCTTCAGGAGCCCAAAAATTGGATGAATCACACCCTGGAGTTGGCAGGAGTTGACAGCAGCAGCAGCAGGAGCCCAAATATACACTGGAGTTGGCTTCAGGAGCCCAAAAATTGGATGAATCACACCCTGGAGTTGGCAGGAGTTGACAGCAGCAGCAGCAGGAGCCCAAATATACACTGGAGTTGGCTTCAGGAGCCCAAAAATTGGATGAATCACACCCTGGAGTTGGCAGGAGTTGACAGCAGCAGCAGCAGGAGCCCAAATATACACTGGAGTTGGCTTCAGGAGCCCAAAAATTGGATGAATCACACCCTGGAGTTGGCAGAAGTTGGCAGCAGCAGCAGCAGGAGCCCAAATATACACTGGAGTTGGCTTCAGGAGCCCAAAAATTGGATGAATCACACCCTGGAGTTGGCAGGAGTTGACAGTAGCAGCAGCAGGAGCCCAAATATACACTGGAGTTGGCTTCAGGAGCCCAAAAATTGGATGAATCACACCCTGGAGTTGGCAGAAGTTGGCAGCAGCAGCAGCAGGAGCCCAAATATACACTGGAGTTGGCTTCAGGAGCCCAAAAATTGGATGAATCACACCCTGGAGTTGGCAGGAGTTGACAGTAGCAGCAGCAGGAGCCCAAATATACACTGGAGTTGGCTTCAGGAGCCCAAAAATTGGATGAATCACACCCTGGAGTTGGCAGAAGTTGGCAGCAGCAGCAGCAGGAGCCCAAATATACACTGGAGTTGGCTTCAGGAGCCCAAAAATTGGATGAATCACACCCTGGAGTTGGCAGGAGTTGACAGTAGCAGCAGCAGGAGCCCAAAAAATGGCCTAAAGACATAAATATGTTTTGCACCATTTGGAAAGTGTAAAACGTGGCACCATGCTGAATCTAGTCGCATGCATCAGGCATTGGTGGGTGGAAATCCTGGCTGATCCATCCCTGATTCATTTTGACAAAGGTGAGTCTCTCCACATTTTTAGTTGACAGACGAGTTCTCCTCGCCGTAACTATGGCCCCCGCCGCACTAAACACCCGCTCAGATGGCACGCTACTTGCCGGGCAGGACAGCTTTTCCAGGGCAAACTCTGCTAGTTGCGGCCACAAATCAAGTTTGGCTGCCCAGAAGTCCAGCGGATCCTCAAGGTGTGTTGGCATGGTCATGTCAAAGTATGACATGACCTGCTGGTTCAGGTCCTGCTCCAGGTCTTCCTGCTGCTCATGAGTAGCCTCACTATGCGGGTGTAGAAAGCTACTCATTAGCGACTGAAGACTGAGGCTGCTGCTGCTGATGGAGCTTCTGCTGCTGCTGCTGCCAACCCCCCCAGCGGCCATGGCAGTGGAAGGTGAGCGCAGAGGTCCCCTCGAGTCAGACCTGCGAGAGTATGGACCATGGCGCAGATAGGCATCGGCCAACTGCCTACGTAGAATGTCTTTGTAGTAGTTGAGTTTGTCCTCCCTCTCGGTGGGTTTAAAAAATGCCCCCATTTTGTGCCGGAAGCGAGGGTCCAATAAGGTGGACAGCCAGAAGTCATCCCGCCGGCAGATGGAAACAATTCTGGGGTCACTACGCAAGCATGTGAGCATGCTTCGTGCCATTTGCGCAAGTGACTCGGATGGACTACCTGTCTCCATCTCCACTGCATACTGCCACGGTGTGTCCGGGTCCTCTGTCTCGCCTTCCTCAAAAACCTCTAGCTCCTCTGGCTCCTCCTGCTCCTCCTCTCCTGTCCGCTGACTAGATAAACCAGCCATTTCGCCAAGCCTAAACTGTGTTTCGCTGGGCAACTCCTCCTCCTCCTCTTCCTCCTCCTCCTCCTCCAGTTCAGCTCCAAGGGGGTTCATGTGGCCGTAAGATGTAAACGCCATGTCTCCAGTGCCCTGACCAGCCATGGTTTCCAACATGTGCTGCAGTACATGAAGCAGTGGAATCACGTCGTTCATCCCGTAATCCTGCCGACTGACAAATAAAGTGGCTTCCTCAAAGGGCCTGAGCAAACGGCAGGTGTCACGTATGAGCTGCCACTGGTTGACATTGAAGTTACACAGGGGAGTCCCCCTATCTGCTTGGATCATCAGGAAATCCGTGATGGCTTTTCTCTGTTCATATAATCGGTCCAACATGTGAAGGGTGGAATTCCAACGGGTGGAAACATCGCAAATCAGACTATGTTGGGGGATACCATTCTGACGCTGTAGCTCAAGAAGGGTGTGTTTGGCAGTGTAGGAGTGGCTGAAGTGCATGCAAAGTTTCCGTGAAG
The DNA here is from genome assembly GCA_027917425.1 of Gastrophryne carolinensis. Classification (NCBI taxonomy): domain Eukaryota; kingdom Metazoa; phylum Chordata; class Amphibia; order Anura; family Microhylidae; genus Gastrophryne; species Gastrophryne carolinensis. Next base: position 647,306,875 of record CM051234.1, on the reverse strand, counting down.
TTGTTAGGATGTCCTGCAGATGGGGGGAACACTTCAGAAACCGCTTGACAACCAGATTGAAGACGTGAGCCATGCAGGGGGCATGGGTCAGGCTTCCTTGGCGCAGCGCAGACAAAATGTTCTTCCCATTGTCGGTAACCATGATTCCCATTTTAAGTTTTCTCGGAGTAAGCCATGTTTGGATTTCCTGATGAATACATTTAAGCAGTTCCTCCCCTGTGTGACTCCGTTCGCCAAGACAAACCATGTGAAGCACTGCGTGACACCTCCGTGCCCTGCACACATGGTAGACTGGAGGGGCACTGAGACTTGAGCCTACAGTGGAGGGTGAGGAGATGGCGGAGGATGAGGAGGCCGAGTCGCACGGTGTCACAGGCCCAATGGGCAGAGAGCGCGGAGGCCGAAGCGGCGTGACCTGTCCAAGTTGCTGCTGCAAAGGGACCACATTCACCCAGTGGGCCGTAAACGACATGTACTGCCCCTGACCGTAGTTACAGCTCCAGATGTCGGCGCTGCCATGTATTTTGCTACACACCGACAGGCTCAAGGACTGGCCCACCTTCTGTTCAACAAAAGTGTGCAGCGCTGGTACTGCCTTCTTGGCAAAGAAATGACGGCTTGGGACTCTCCACCTCGGCTCGGCACAAGCCATCAGTTCTCTGAAAGGTGCAGATTCCACCACCTGAAAAGGGAGCGACTGCAGCACCAGCAACTTGGACAGGAGCACATTCAGCTTCTGCGCCGTAGGATGAGTGGGCGCATACTGCTGTCTCTTGGACATGGCTTCGCTGATGGATTGCTGGCGGGATGCATGACTTGGAGGAGGAGGAGCAGGAGCGACAGAGGATGGGTATGACGCACAGCTGCCTTCGGCTGAGGTGCTGGAGCCTTGGCTGGCAGAAATTGGGAGCTCACTTGGTGAGGAAGCAGACTGGACCACCCCTTGGGAGCCTCGGTTCTCCCAGGTCGTTTTATGGTGACGCATCATATGTTGACGCAGGGCCGTGGTGCCAACATTTGGACCCTGGCCACGCTTCACCTTTTGCCTACATATCTTGCATGTGGCCATGTTACCCTCCTGCGGATGCCTCAGGAAAAACTGCCACACTGCCGAGTAGCTACTTTTCCCACCCCCTGGCCTCACTGATTCACTGCTGCTGTTGCCAACTCCAGGAACCCCTGCTCCACTACCTCCCGATAAGGTAGACTGCCGCACAGCAGGTGCTCTACCCCGGCCCCGGCCGGCTCCAGCCTTTGGAATTGTGCCCCCATGCTGACTGCTACCACTTTGCTGCCTCAGCTGCTGACTCCGGGGCAACCTGCACCCCTCTTCTCCTGATGATGACGATGAAGCCCCTTCATCACCCGGCTCCCAAGTGCGCTCGGCTTCATCGTCATCATCATCATCATCACCGGGTTGTGGCTGTACGTCACTGATGTTCGTGGATTCGTCAACAGTGTCTGGCGCAGGAGCTGGAACGCTCGCAGCACCCACGACACTGTCCACATCACTATTTGTCTGCCTAGCTAAAGAAGCCACCTCCATTTCTTGGCTGGGCAGTAGCTGCTGACTGTCCTCTATCTGATGGTCCTCCTCACTAAAGAGTGGAGCTGAACCCAAAGCATAGGATACGTCGCTGGGGGAGGGAACGGCGTAGGCCAGAGGCAATGGGAGGACAGGGACTGCTCTCGGGGCATGCCAACTCAGGGTTGTGTCAGAGGAACCTACCGACCCTAGACTGGGGGTCTCAGACGTAAGTTGTGATGATGTTGTTGATGAGCGCGTCAACCAATCTACCACGGCAGATGCGTTACTGGTGGAGACCCGACCGCTAGCAGATACTGGCAGATTAGGTCTCTCAGCGTGACTCCTGCTGCTACTGGCCCCCAGTCTGATGCGAGCTCTTCCTGCGGAATCTTGGCCTCTGCCACTCCTCTTTTCACTTCCAGGCACTTGTCTGCCCGACATAGTCTAACTGGCGTGGTAGTAGGTGATATTTAAAAAAACCCCGGGCAGCGGTGGGTCTATATGAAACAGAATATAATGCACACCAAAAGTGAGCAGTAACACTCAGCCTCCAACAGGCCTGCTTAGTGTAAATAAGAGAGCTGCTTAGTGTAAATAAAGAGGGGTATGCTATGTTACAGAATGGGATGCCTCAACAGAAGTGCACCTGGCAGGCAGCAGTAAGCCTATGCCCAGCAAAAGTGTCTTATAATATAAATAAAATAAGAGCAAATGCTTATATGGTCTTAAACAGAGGCTGCTTTAGTCACAGAATGGGATGCCCCGGGCAGGAATCGAGCTGCCAGGGTACAGTAGTGCTTTGGCCAGCAAAAGTGTCTTTATCAGGCCTAATTTCAAATATGATTAGAGCAAATGCTTATATGGTCTTAAACAGAGGCTGCTTTAGTCACAGAATGGGATGCCCCGGGCAGGAATCGAGCTGCCAGGGTACAGTAGTGCTTTGGCCAGCAAAAGTGTCTTTATCAGGCCTAATTTCAAATATGATTAGAGCAAATGCTTATATGGTCTTAAACAGAGGCTGCTTTAGTCACAGAATGGGATGCCCCGGGCAGGAATCGAGCTGCCAGGGTACAGTAGTGCTTTGGCCAGCAAAAGTGTCTTTATCAGGCCTAATTTCAAATATGATTAGAGCAAATGCTTATATGGTCTTAAACAGAGGCTGCTTTAGTCACAGAATGGGATGCCCCGGGCAGGAATCGAGCTGCCAGGGTACAGTAGTGCTTTGGCCAGCAAAAGTGTCTTTATCAGGCCTAATTTCAAATGTGATTAGAGCAAATGCTTATATGGTCTTAAACAGAGGCTGCTTTAGTCACAGAATGGGATGCCCCGGGCAGGAATCGAGCTGCCAGGGTACAGTAGTGCTTTGGCCAGCAAAAGTGTCTTTATCAGGCCTAATTTCAAATATGATTAGAGCAAATGCTTATATGGTCTTAAACAGAGGCTGCTTTAGTCACAGAATGGGATGCCCCGGGCAGGAATCGAGCTGCCAGGGTACAGTAGTGCTTTGGCCAGCAAAAGTGTCTTTATCAGGCCTAATTTCAAATATGATTAGAGCAAATGCTTATATGGTCTTAAACAGAGGCTGCTTTAGTCACAGAATGGGATGCCCCGGGCAGGAATCGAGCTGCCAGGGTACAGTAGTGCTTTGGCCAGCAAAAGTGTCTTTATCAGGCCTAATTTCAAATATGATTAGAGCAAATGCTTATATGGTCTTAAACAGAGGCTGCTTTAGTCACAGAATGGGATGCCCCGGGCAGGAATCGAGCTGCCAGGGTACAGTAGTGCTTTGGCCAGCAAAAGTGTCTTTATCAGGCCTAATTTCAAATATGATTAGAGCAAATGCTTATATGGTCTTAAACAGAGGCTGCTTTAGTCACAGAATGGGATGCCCCGGGCAGGAATCGAGCTGCCAGGGTACAGTAGTGCTTTGGCCAGCAAAAGTGTCTTTATCAGGCCTAATTTCAAATATGATTAGAGCAAATGCTTATATGGTCTTAAACAGAGGCTGCTTTAGTCACAGAATGGGATGCCCCGGGCAGGAATCGAGCTGCCAGGGTACAGTAGTGCTTTGGCCAGCAAAAGTGTCTTTATCAGGCCTAATTTCAAATATGATTAGAGCAAATGCTTATATGGTCTTAAACAGAGGCTGCTTTAGTCACAGAATGGGATGCCCCGGGCAGGAATCGAGCTGCCAGGGTACAGTAGTGCTTTGGCCAGCAAAAGTGTCTTTATCAGGCCTAATTTCAAATATGATTAGAGCAAATGCTTATATGGTCTTAAACAGAGGCTGCTTTAGTCACAGAATGGGATGCCCCGGGCAGGAATCGAGCTGCCAGGGTACAGTAGTGCTTTGGCCAGCAAAAGTGTCTTTATCAGGCCTAATTTCAAATATGATTAGAGCAAATGCTTATATGGTCTTAAACAGAGGCTGCTTTAGTCACAGAATGGGATGCCCCGGGCAGGAATCGAGCTGCCAGGGTACAGTAGTGCTTTGGCCAGCAAAAGTGTCTTTATCAGGCCTAATTTCAAATGTGATTAGAGCAAATGCTTATATGGTCTTAAACAGAGGCTGCTTTAGTCACAGAATGGGATGCCCCGGGCAGGAATCGAGCTGCCAGGGTACAGTAGTGCTTTGGCCAGCAAAAGTGTCTTTATCAGGCCTAATTTCAAATATGATTAGAGCAAATGCTTATATGGTCTTAAACAGAGGCTGCTTTAGTCACAGAATGGGATGCCCCGGGCAGGAATCGAGCTGCCAGGGTACAGTAGTGCTTTGGCCAGCAAAAGTGTCTTTATCAGGCCTAATTTCAAATATGATTAGAGCAAATGCTTATATGGTCTTAAACAGAGGCTGCTTTAGTCACAGAATGGGATGCCCCGGGCAGGAATCGAGCTGCCAGGGTACAGTAGTGCTTTGGCCAGCAAAAGTGTCTTTATCAGGCCTAATTTCAAATATGATTAGAGCAAATGCTTATATGGTCTTAAACAGAGGCTGCTTTAGTCACAGAATGGGATGCCCCGGGCAGGAATCGAGCTGCCAGGGTACAGTAGTGCTTTGGCCAGCAAAAGTGTCTTTATCAGGCCTAATTTCAAATATGATTAGAGCAAATGCTTATATGGTCTTAAACAGAGGCTGCTTTAGTCACAGAATGGGATGCCCCGGGCAGGAATCGAGCTGCCAGGGTACAGTAGTGCTTTGGCCAGCAAAAGTGTCTTTATCAGGCCTAATTTCAAATATGATTAGAGCAAATGCTTATATGGTCTTAAACAGAGGCTGCTTTAGTCACAGAATGGGATGCCCCGGGCAGGAATCGAGCTGCCAGGGTACAGTAGTGCTTTGGCCAGCAAAAGTGTCTTTATCAGGCCTAATTTCAAATATGATTAGAGCAAATGCTTATATGGTCTTAAACAGAGGCTGCTTTAGTCACAGAATGGGATGCCCCGGGCAGGAATCGAGCTGCCAGGGTACAGTAGTGCTTTGGCCAGCAAAAGTGTCTTTATCAGGCCTAATTTCAAATATGATTAGAGCAAATGCTTATATGGTCTTAAACAGAGGCTGCTTTAGTCACAGAATGGGATGCCCCGGGCAGGAATCGAGCTGCCAGGGTACAGTAGTGCTTTGGCCAGCAAAAGTGTCTTTATCAGGCCTAATTTCAAATATGATTAGAGCAAATGCTTATATGGTCTTAAACAGAGGCTGCTTTAGTCACAGAATGGGATGCCCCGGGCAGGAATCGAGCTGCCAGGGTACAGTAGTGCTTTGGCCAGCAAAAGTGTCTTTATCAGGCCTAATTTCAAATATGATTAGAGCAAATGCTTATATGGTCTTAAACAGAGGCTGCTTTAGTCACAGAATGGGATGCCCCGGGCAGGAATCGAGCTGCCAGGGTACAGTAGTGCTTTGGCCAGCAAAAGTGTCTTTATCAGGCCTAATTTCAAATATGATTAGAGCAAATGCTTATATGGTCTTAAACAGAGGCTGCTTTAGTCACAGAATGGGATGCCCCGGGCAGGAATCGAGCTGCCAGGGTACAGTAGTGCTTTGGCCAGCAAAAGTGTCTTTATCAGGCCTAATTTCAAATATGATTAGAGCAAATGCTTATATGGTCTTAAACAGAGGCTGCTTTAGTCACAGAATGGGATGCCCCGGGCAGGAATCGAGCTGCCAGGGTACAGTAGTGCTTTGGCCAGCAAAAGTGTCTTTATCAGGCCTAATTTCAAATATGATTAGAGCAAATGCTTATATGGTCTTAAACAGAGGCTGCTTTAGTCACAGAATGGGATGCCCCGGGCAGGAATCGAGCTGCCAGGGTACAGTAGTGCTTTGGCCAGCAAAAGTGTCTTTATCAGGCCTAATTTCAAATATGATTAGAGCAAATGCTTATATGGTCTTAAACAGAGGCTGCTTTAGTCACAGAATGGGATGCCCCGGGCAGGAATCGAGCTGCCAGGGTACAGTAGTGCTTTGGCCAGCAAAAGTGTCTTTATCAGGCCTAATTTCAAATATGATTAGAGCAAATGCTTATATGGTCTTAAACAGAGGCTGCTTTAGTCACAGAATGGGATGCCCCGGGCAGGAATCGAGCTGCCAGGGTACAGTAGTGCTTTGGCCAGCAAAAGTGTCTTTATCAGGCCTAATTTCAAATATGATTAGAGCAAATGCTTATATGGTCTTAAACAGAGGCTGCTTTAGTCACAGAATGGGATGCCCCGGGCAGGAATCGAGCTGCCAGGGTACAGTAGTGCTTTGGCCAGCAAAAGTGTCTTTATCAGGCCTAATTTCAAATATGATTAGAGCAAATGCTTATATGGTCTTAAACAGAGGCTGCTTTAGTCACAGAATGGGATGCCCCGGGCAGGAATCGAGCTGCCAGGGTACAGTAGTGCTTTGGCCAGCAAAAGTGTCTTTATCAGGCCTAATTTCAAATATGATTAGAGCAAATGCTTATATGGTCTTAAACAGAGGCTGCTTTAGTCACAGAATGGGATGCCCCGGGCAGGAATCGAGCTGCCAGGGTACAGTAGTGCTTTGGCCAGCAAAAGTGTCTTTATCAGGCCTAATTTCAAATATGATTAGAGCAAATGCTTATATGGTCTTAAACAGAGGCTGCTTTAGTCACAGAATGGGATGCCCCGGGCAGGAATCGAGCTGCCAGGGTACAGTAGTGCTTTGGCCAGCAAAAGTGTCTTTATCAGGCCTAATTTCAAATATGATTAGAGCAAATGCTTATATGGTCTTAAACAGAGGCTGCTTTAGTCACAGAATGGGATGCCCCGGGCAGGAATCGAGCTGCCAGGGTACAGTAGTGCTTTGGCCAGCAAAAGTGTCTTTATCAGGCCTAATTTCAAATATGATTAGAGCAAATGCTTATATGGTCTTAAACAGAGGCTGCTTTAGTCACAGAATGGGATGCCCCGGGCAGGAATCGAGCTGCCAGGGTACAGTAGTGCTTTGGCCAGCAAAAGTGTCTTTATCAGGCCTAATTTCAAATATGATTAGAGCAAATGCTTATATGGTCTTAAACAGAGGCTGCTTTAGTCACAGAATGGGATGCCCCGGGCAGGAATCGAGCTGCCAGGGTACAGTAGTGCTTTGGCCAGCAAAAGTGTCTTTATCAGGCCTAATTTCAAATATGATTAGAGCAAATGCTTATATGGTCTTAAACAGAGGCTGCTTTAGTCACAGAATGGGATGCCCCGGGCAGGAATCGAGCTGCCAGGGTACAGTAGTGCTTTGGCCAGCAAAAGTGTCTTTATCAGGCCTAATTTCAAATATGATTAGAGCAAATGCTTATATGGTCTTAAACAGAGGCTGCTTTAGTCACAGAATGGGATGCCCCGGGCAGGAATCGAGCTGCCAGGGTACAGTAGTGCTTTGGCCAGCAAAAGTGTCTTTATCAGGCCTAATTTCAAATATGATTAGAGCAAATGCTTATATGGTCTTAAACAGAGGCTGCTTTAGTCACAGAATGGGATGCCCCGGGCAGGAATCGAGCTGCCAGGGTACAGTAGTGCTTTGGCCAGCAAAAGTGTCTTTATCAGGCCTAATTTCAAATATGATTAGAGCAAATGCTTATATGGTCTTAAACAGAGGCTGCTTTAGTCACAGAATGGGATGCCCCGGGCAGGAATCGAGCTGCCAGGGTACAGTAGTGCTTTGGCCAGCAAAAGTGTCTTTATCAGGCCTAATTTCAAATATGATTAGAGCAAATGCTTATATGGTCTTAAACAGAGGCTGCTTTAGTCACAGAATGGGATGCCCCGGGCAGGAATCGAGCTGCCAGGGTACAGTAGTGCTTTGGCCAGCAAAAGTGTCTTTATCAGGCCTAATTTCAAATATGATTAGAGCAAATGCTTATATGGTCTTAAACAGAGGCTGCTTTAGTCACAGAATGGGATGCCCCGGGCAGGAATCGAGCTGCCAGGGTACAGTAGTGCTTTGGCCAGCAAAAGTGTCTTTATCAGGCCTAATTTCAAATATGATTAGAGCAAATGCTTATATGGTCTTAAACAGAGGCTGCTTTAGTCACAGAATGGGATGCCCCGGGCAGGAATCGAGCTGCCAGGGTACAGTAGTGCTTTGGCCAGCAAAAGTGTCTTTATCAGGCCTAATTTCAAATATGATTAGAGCAAATGCTTATATGGTCTTAAACAGAGGCTGCTTTAGTCACAGAATGGGATGCCCCGGGCAGGAATCGAGCTGCCAGGGTACAGTAGTGCTTTGGCCAGCAAAAGTGTCTTTATCAGGCCTAATTTCAAATATGATTAGAGCAAATGCTTATATGGTCTTAAACAGAGGCTGCTTTAGTCACAGAATGGGATGCCCCGGGCAGGAATCGAGCTGCCAGGGTACAGTAGTGCTTTGGCCAGCAAAAGTGTCTTTATCAGGCCTAATTTCAAATATGATTAGAGCAAATGCTTATATGGTCTTAAACAGAGGCTGCTTTAGTCACAGAATGGGATGCCCCGGGCAGGAATCGAGCTGCCAGGGTACAGTAGTGCTTTGGCCAGCAAAAGTGTCTTTATCAGGCCTAATTTCAAATATGATTAGAGCAAATGCTTATATGGTCTTAAACAGAGGCTGCTTTAGTCACAGAATGGGATGCCCCGGGCAGGAATCGAGCTGCCAGGGTACAGTAGTGCTTTGGCCAGCAAAAGTGTCTTTATCAGGCCTAATTTCAAATATGATTAGAGCAAATGCTTATATGGTCTTAAACAGAGGCTGCTTTAGTCACAGAATGGGATGCCTCACAGCAGACTTAAGATCAGTTCAGTATATATGCACAGTTAGTTACTATAAGCAGCCTGAAAACGCTAACAAAGGCTGGATGAAAAAAAAAAAATCTCCCTGTCAGCCAGCTCCGTTTTTCCTACCTTTCCCTGGCTTTCTGTCTGTCTCCTGTCTGTCTCCTGCCTGTCTCCTGCCTGTCTCCAGCCTGTCCCTGTCTGTCCCTGTCTCCAGCCTGTCTCCAGCCTGTCTAACTGCCTCAGCTACACAGCGTTCTGTCTGTCTGTCACGAATGCAATAGAGAAATGAGGAAAAGCAAGATGGCCGCCGTTAAATACCGCTGTGTGACGTCACCGGGCTTGCTGGCTGCTGATAGGCTGCATGTGACTGCCCCAGCTTGCACTGGCGCGGGATACATGTCCAGACATGTCCCGCCCGCCATCTTAGAATGCCTGTAATGTAAATGAATGGATGTTAAAGGAAAACTTCGAGTGATCGAATCGCGGGGAAATTCGGATTCGATCCGAATCGAATTTTTCCTGAAATTCGGATCGAATCCGGGTTCGTCCGGATCGATTCGCTCATCCCTAGTGGTCATACATAGGTATTCTATACCGGACCAGGAGAAGGTGGTCATACATAGGTACTCTATATCGGCCCAGGAGAAGGTGGTCATACATAGGTACTATATATTGGCTCAGGAGTAGGTGGTCATACATAGGTAGTCTATACCAGCCCAGGAAAAGGTGGTCATACGTAGGTTATCTATACCAGCCCATGAGAAGATGGTCATATATAAGTACTTTATACCGGCCCAGGAGAGGGTGGTCATACATAGGTACTCTATACCGGCCCAGGAGAAGGTGGTCATTAATAGGTACTCTATACTGGCCCAGGAGAAGGTGTTTATACATAGGTACTCTCTACCGGCCCAGGAAAATGTGGTCATACATTGGTACTCTATACCTGCCCAGGAGAAGTTGGTCATACATAGGTACTCTTGACTGGCCCAGGATAAGTTGTTCATACATAGGTACTCTCTACTGGCCCAGGAGAAGGTGGTCATACATAGGTACTCTATACCGGCCCAGGAGAAGGTGGTCATACATAGGTACTCTTGACCGGCCCAGGAGAAGGTGTTCATACATAGGTACTCTCTACTGGCCCAGGAGAAGGTGGTCATACATAGGTACTCTATACCGGCCCAGGAGAAGGTGGTCATACATAGGTACTCTATACTGGCCCAGGAGAAGGTAGTCATACATAGGTACTCTATTCCAACCCAGGAGAAGGTGGTCATACATAGGTACTCTATACTGGCCCAGGAGACGTTGGTCATACATAGATACTCTATACTGGCCAAGAAGAAGGTGGTCATACATGGGTACTCTATACCGACCCAGGAGAAGGTGGTCATACATAGGTACTCTATACCGGACCAGGAGAAGGTCCCTGGGTTTCCTGTAGCTGTGGCGGGCTGGGAGTGGGAGCAGGGGTTGGGCAACCACCCAGCCAGCTGCATCACCCAAGGGACCCAAATGGGGAGGGCAGGGGGTGGTTATGGGGACACACCCAACACCGCCAGCCATGTACCCACTTACCTTTATGTTGCTGCTCCAAGCCGGATTGCAGTTTCTCCACTTTTGCATTCAAGGCAGCGAGTTGTGAGGAGAGAGGAGGAGGCACCACATGAAGGTAATTGACAGATTCTGCAGATTCACCATTTCTCCCATTAAGGGGTCGGTCATGCTCTAGAGGTAAGGAAACAGTCTTGCAACAGGAGGGTTGTAGGTTCAATTCCCAGCCAGGACATGACTGAAGTGCTCTTGAGCAGGGTACTGAACCCCTATTGCTCCTTGGGTGCCATGGCCAGGGCAGCACACCGCAACGGGCATGTGGCCACTAACTGCTTGTGTTTGGCTCACTGCACGGATGGGTTAAAGCGGACCAAAAGCCACATTTTTAAATAGCATCCCCTGAATTGCTTCCCCTATGAAAATAACCTTTTGGCAACTTTCGCTGCTCCTGCTTCACTCTAATCCCAGAAAATGGCGTCTGTAAAGCTGTAAAGCTCCCCTTTCCTCCATTCATTGGTGTGATGTCATTGCCGCACCTTTGCAATGACTGATCACCTTACAAAGAGGGACAGCAAATATATCCGTGTTCCAGGAACATTCGAAAAGGGATAATATCAATTTCTAGTTCTACACCCTAAGAAGAGAGAACCTGCAGGGACTATAGTCACATGTATTTCACGTCACAGTTTAGTGGGTTTTGGTCCGCTTTAAATGCAGATGAAAATGTTTTGTTTGTGCAAGCAATGGATGTCGCAGCCCCCCCCCCCACCAAAGAAAAAGGATGAGCCTGATTTAACCTGCTACAATTAAGGTGTATCTTAAAGCTGTCCTTTACCCACATGATTACCACTTCCTCTTTCATTGTATGGCTGCCGATCAGGTGACTGCCGATAACCTATCGCCAACCATGAAGCTTTAATGGTTGGCGGTGGTTACATGATTGGCTGACATCTGCTGCCATACAAGTGAATGAGGAAATGATGACTTGACTTTGGTCACCAATTTAAAGCGGAACAAAACCCAACACAGGAGACCCTGGAATCCCCCTGGCCCTCCCATGGGGCATCTAAATTTGGGATGCTCCGATGTATCAAACTCACCTTCTATCTGGCCCCTTTACCAATGTAAATATTGGACATTCGCATCCCCAGCATCTTTGGGCTGTGCACACGCTCCCCCAGCCATTGGGACAGGCCAAGGACTGCAGTGTGGCCGCAGCTAGGGATGCGACTGCTCATGCTCCGGATTGCCATAAACAGAGTCATTTACATACATATGCACTACTGTGGTTGGACGAGAGCCTATGATAGGAGGAGAGCCTGCGCATGCTCCGTTAGATCGGGGAAAGGTGAGTTTTTCTCTGTGATCTGGGGGGTTTCTAACAGCGGGACAATATTGGACAGTCAAAATGATGGGTTTTGTTCTCCTCTGAAAGCGGACCTCCAGTCAAATAATCAAAGCTTAGTAAATTTCTACCTTTATGTCCCCTCCTCCCCCAACCCTCATGTAACAGCATGCAGATGCTGCACGCCTGAACTGCATGGCAGCGGCCATCTTGCTTTACACCTGAGAGCCCCGCTTCTGAAAAAACCTAGTCCCAAAAATTGCCTCAGATCTCTGTGCAATCCTCCTTTGTCTCTAACAAGACACAGTAAGACATCTACTTGAATTGACTCGTCTTTGCTCTGCTCACAACAGAGATCTCCTGTGACAGACTCTCTGCCTTTTGGATTTCACCACTGTTCAATTGCCCACCGGGTCATTCATTGGATGCCCACTGTTCCTTTTTCTATACAGCCCCTGGGACCCTACTTGGGCATATTGGATTTTAAAGGCACTGTTTCTGCCCCTTGGACTTTACATAGATTCATTACTTTCATTTTCTTAAGCATGTTCCAGACAATGTCATTGTGTTGTTGATTGTGTTACAGACTGTCATTGTGTTGTTGATTGTGTTACAGACTGCCATTGTGTTGCTGATTGTGTTACCGGCAGAGTTGAGGGATTGTGTGTCCTGCTCCCGTTGGTCTGTGTGTTTGTCATGCAGTTCTCCATCAGGTCCACAGGGGAGGTCCCCTTGCATGGAGACTTGCATATAAGGCACAGGGTGGCACTAATAAAAGAAGTTCATCTTCACCCTCAATACTGAGTTCTGTCTGTTATTGGGGGGGGGGGGGGGGGAACGCCATATCGCAATTCACTAGCCCTTGTAAGAGCTGTTCCTGCTTTCCTCACGGATGACTCTGGAATTCCTTCAGCACCTCTTACGATTGGGAAAAGGACGTCTCTGGCGGGGAAGCCCTCCGGCGATAAAGGTTATCGCTACAATTGGTGGCAAGCGGTGGGATAGTCCTTTCTACCCAGAGAGAGTGCTACCCTGATGGAGAATCAGTATGACAAGTTGAAAAGGCTGACCCTGAAGGATCTACTCGAGAGCCGGGGAAGGTCAGCTAGCAACCGCCCACGTCGGGAACTGATAGCCGAGCTGATCGAAATGGATCGTGCAGCAGTGAGGACCGAAACCAATATAGAGATCGATGAAGATGCTGCTCTTGTTTAAGCGGTTTGGAACAGATTGTCGGTCTATTGCCCGAATCCATCACAGGAACTGATCGACCAAGTCTTCGCCGCAGCGGAGGCAGAGGCCAGTAAGGGAAGATCGGCGACTTTCAACCCAGCAGCCTCTCAGCGCCCCTGTGTCTCCGAGCCTCAGTTACACTGGGGGGAGAAAGATTCCATTTGCAGCATTTAAGCCCTTCCAGGAAAGTGACGACGAGATTGACGGATTTTTGGCCGATTTTGGACGGCAGTGCGCTTTACACCGGGTACCCACGGAGGAATGGGTCACCATATTATCAGGGAAACTATCTGGGAAAGCTTCCGATGCTTTCCGGGCCATCCCTGATGCGGACTTACCACACTACCATCTGGTAAAGGAGGCTTTGTTAGCCCGGCACGCTGTCACCCCGGAAGCCTACAGGCGACGATTTCGGGAATCCCAAAAGAAGGGAGGGGATTCTTACATGGAGTGGGCATGTCACCTCCATCGTACAGCATCACACTGGGTCACTGGATGCCAAGCCACAACCGCTGAGGATGTACTACAGTTGTTTTTACTAGAACATTTTCTCAATGCCCTGCAACCAGAGCTAAGAGAGTGGGTACGTGACCGGAGGCCTCTAACGCTACCTGAGGCTGCTCGTCTAGCCGACGAGTACACCGATGCCTGCCACAGAACAGTCCACTCCAAAACCACCACCTCCCATCAAATTTCAAACACCTGTGGCTTCAGCGCCAACTCGTTACTCTGGGCCACATAGGCAGCGCAGCAACCGAACCTCTCCACAGTTCAGTGCCATTGTTGCAAACAATGGGGACATTATCGCAGGGATTGCGCCCTAGAGCCTCCCCGAAACACGTGGAGGCAACCACAACCTTCCACCTCCCGTACTGCTGCGGCACACTGTTTGGAAGCTGAGAGCAGTTCGGAAGAGTATCTGGGGGTACTGTATGAAGCTGATCCCGTACAAGCGGCCATCCAAGACAACCGACAGCACCATCGCCAGGAGGTACGAGTCAATGGGCACACCGCGCAAGGATTACGCGACACCGGAGCCACACTTACCTTGCTCCAACCTCATTTGGTCAAGAACAAAGACCGCACCGGACACACCGTTGCAGTAAGGGTGGCGGGAGGAGCTGTGTTTCGACTCCCCACCACCCGAGTACATCTTGACTGGGGAGCTGTATCCGGCAGGGTACATGTGGGACTTATGGGCAACTTACCAGCCGAAGTACTATTGGGAAATGATCTAGGACCAATGACTTCTGCCTACGCTACCCCTGGGCCAGCCAGCATCAACCCTGTTATAACCCGGGCTCAAGCCCGAGCTGCTGACTCCAGTCCACTGGTCGGGGAGACCCAGGTAAGACACACTGATGATCTAACTGAGACGGTAGCCTGGGACAACCCAGAGGAGTTTGGGTCAGAGACTAAGCTAGATCCCTCACTCACCAAGTACAGGGATAGGGCTGAGACGGGGGAGAGAGGGTTAGAAGGAGAGAGATTCATGTGGGAGCAGGGTAAGCTATATAGGGTGTCGGTCACCCGCAGCCATGGGACTGTCCCATCGCAGAAACGCCAGCTGGTAGTACCCCAAAAATACCGGCTGGCGCTTCTGCGAATCGGACACGATATCCCACTAGCAGGACACCTGGGGGCATCTCGCACAACAGGCAGAATAACCCAGCACTTTTTCTGGCTGGGAGTTTCCAAGGATGTGCGACACTACTGTAGGATATATGTGATATATGTCAAAGAGTAGGGAAGATGGGAGACAACCCTAAAGCTCAACTACTGTCGATGCCAGTTATTGGGGAGCCATTTAGCCGGATAGCAGTTGACCTAATAGGACCCCTCAAGCGACCGAGTCAGTCTGGTAAGCAGTACATACTTACAGTGGTGGACTATGCCACCCGATACCCGGAAGCCGTAGCCCTCTCAAATATTCAGGCAGATACTGTTGCCAGTGCCCTAGTCGGGATATTCACCAGAGTAGGTTTCCCAAAAGAAATCATATCTGACCAAGGGACGCAGTTTACCACAGACCTAACCCGCCAGTTATGGGAGGCCTGTGATATTAAGCCCTTGTTCAGCTCCCCATATCACCCCCAGACCAATGGTCTCTGTGAGCGCTTTAACGGGACCCTAAAGCAAATGTTGAATACGTTCGCCGACACCTACAGGGACTGGGAGAGATTCCTACCTCACCTCCTGTTTGCATACCGAGAGGTGCCACAGGAATCCACTGGGTTCTCTCCCTTTGAACTATTATATGGGAGGAGGGTACGAGGCCCCCTAGATCTCATTCGTGAGCACTGGGAGGGAGAGACAGAGAGGGAAGGGACTCCCATCTTATCATACGTGGTAGAGCTCCGGGACCGCATGGAGCAATTAGCCCAGATGGCGAAGGAGAACCTCCAGGCGGCCCAGGGACGACAGAAAGTATGGTATGATAGGAGTGCCCGCCAGCGTACATTCCAGATAGGACAGAAGGTGTTAGTCTTGAAACCCATCAAGACTGATAAACTACAGGCAGCGTGGCAAGGTCCCTATAAGGTAGTAGAGCAGCTATGTGACACCACGTATGTCATCGCTAGCTGTAAAGATGAGAGGATAAGGCGGTCCTTTCACGTAAATATGTTAAAAGAATATCAGGAGATGCCGGAGGACGTAGCAGCTGTATGTGCCCCAGCTACTGACGACCAAGACAATTTACCATTACCCGACCTTTTAGATAGACAACCCCAGAGTGACCCCATCCACCAAGTCCAGTTAGGGGACCGGCTAACTCCCACTGAAAGGGAGCAGATGCTCCACTTACTAGCGAGTAAACGGCAAACATTTTCACAAGAACCAGGTTGTACCTTTCTCACCACCCACAAGGTAGAAACCCCTGGCCTTAGACAGCCCCCCTACCGGATACCCGAAGCGGTCTGTGAAGGGATGAGAGGGGAGATACAGGAAATGTTGAGGTTAGGGGTCATTGAGCCATCCGATAGCCCGTGGGCATCTCCAGTAGTCCTAGTCCCGAAAAAAGATGGGACTACCAGATTCTGCGTGGACTATCGGCGGTTAAATGATAAAACAGTGACCGATGCTTACCCCATGCCCCGAGTAGACGAACTACTAGACCGTATCGCCAGGGGTCGCTATATGACCACCATCGACCTCTGCAAGGGGTACTGGCAGATTCCCTTGGCTGAAGAGGCTATCCCCAAGTCAGCTTTTGTCACCCCATTTGGCTTGTATCAGTTTAAGTTCATGCCATTTGGGATAAAAAACGCCCCAGCCACGTTCCAACGCTTGGTGGATAGACTTCTTGATGGCCTCCGGGAATTTGCCTGTGCATACCTGGATGATATTGCGATCTACGGTGACTCCTGGGAAGAACACTTAAGGCATGTAGGGACAGTGTTAGATCAGATTCAGGCCGCCGGCCTGACACTGAAACCAGATAGGTGCCATGTGGGTATGGCAGAAGTCCAGTATTTGGGACATCGGGTGGGGTGTGGGAGACCAGAGCCTGCCAAGATCGAAGCAGTTGCTAACTGGCCCCCACCGCATACTAAGACCCAAGTACTGGCCTTCCTGGGGACCGCAGGGTACTACAGACGATTTGTCCCAGACTATAGTGCAGTGGCCAAACCCTTGACTGACTTGACGAAAAAGAACCTACCCAGACAAGTCCTGTGGTCCCCCGACTGTGAAAAGGCCTTTCAAGCGCAAACAGAACTCTGCCCATAACAAGAGTCCGGACAGCCCCACGTTAACCCGAACAGGGTCAATCCGGGTCTGCCGGGTGTTCCACAAAAAGGGGGCATTGTGACAGACTCTCTGCCTTTTGGATTTTAAAGGCACTGTTTCTGCCCTTGGACTTTTGCATAGACTCATTACTTTCATTTTCTTGAGCATGTCCCAGACAATGTCATTGTGCTGTTGATTACGTTACAGACAATGTCATTGTGTTGTTGATTGTGTTACAGACTGTCATTGTGTTGTTGATTGTGTTACAGACTGTCATTGTGTTGTCGATTGTGTTACAGAATGCCATTGTGCTGTTGATTGTGTTACAGACTGCAATGTCATTGTGTTGTTGATTGTGTTACAGACTGTCATTGTGTTGTTGATTGTGTTACAGACTGCAATGTCATTGTGTTGTTGATTGTGTTACAGACTGCCATTGTGTTGTTGATTGTGTTACAGACTGCAATGTCATTGTGTTGTTGATTGTGTTACAGACTGTCATTGTGTTGTTGATTGGGTTACAGACTGCTATTGTGTTGCTGATTGTGTTACCGGCAGAGTTGAGGGATTGTGTGTCCTGCTCCCATTGGTCTGTGTGTTTGTCATGCAGTCCACGGGGGAGGTCCCCTTGCATGGAGACTTGCATATAAGTGCCCAGGGTGGCACTAATAAAGGGAGTTCATCTTCACCCTCAATACTGAGTTCTGTCTCTTATTGGGGGAAACGCTATATTACAATTCACTAGCCCTTGTAAGAGCTGTTCCTGTTTTCCTCACGGATGTCTCTGGAATCCCTGCAGCACCTCTCACCATTGGGAAAAGGACGTCTCTGGCGGGGAAAAAGGTTATCGCTACACCTGCCCCCCCAGCTTTGTCCCATCGCTTCCTATCCCCTCAGCCCTGTCCCATCCATTTCTGCCCCCCCCCAGCTTTGTCCCATCCATTCCTGCCCCCCCAGCATTGTCCCATCCATTCCTGCCCCCCCAGCTTTGTCCTATCCATTCCTGCCCCCCCAGCTTTGTCCCATCCATTCCTGCCCCCCAGCTTTGTCCCATCCATTCCTGCCCCCCAGCTTTGTCCCATCCATTCCTGTCCCCCCAGCTTTGTCCCATCGCTTCCTATCCCCTCAGCCCTGTCCCATCCATTCCTGCCCCCCCCAGCTTTGTCCCATCTATTCCTGCCTCCCAGCTTTGTCCCATCCATTCCTGGCCCTCAGTTCTGCCCCATCCAGTCCAGTCTCTCTGCCCCCATTCATTCCTGTCCTCCCTGTTTGGCCCATCCAATCCACGGACCTCCCAGCTTTGCCTGTAGGTTCTATAGCGCCCAATAGGATTTTTGAAGTGGGGTGGGTGGACAAGCAGCCTTTTTTTAATTTTGCCTGGGAAATCTATAGCCCCTCCCCCAGTGTTCTGATTTCTAACTATCCATCCCCCCCCCCCCCCCCCCCCCCCCGTGTGTCAGCCCGGATTTTCGCCTCTCACCGGATGCCTTTAGATGGACCTTTACAAGAAGTGGTTGCGTGTCCCTGCCCTAGTGTTTGCTAAGCGCCAGTTTTGTGGAGCAACCCCGTCATTACAGAACCTACAAATACTAAGAATAATGGCTGATCTACTATCTTCAGCATGATTACTATGCCAAAAATGTGTTTCACACACATGAAACTTCAGGTCACGTGATCCATCGATGTGTCGGGTCGAGTACTGCTCCACTTGTACTAACCTTTTAACCCTTTGGGCTCTGAGCCAGTAAGTCTCAAGAGGTTGCCTCTCCAACTGTTAATAGCCAAGCATGTAAGACTCATGGGCCTGACGTTTCCCCCTGCTAGCGGCACCAAAAGCTAAAAAAAAATGCTCACCTGACCCCTTGATCAATTAAGGGGGGGCATTAGACCCACAATTAACCCTTTGTGAACTGGTAAGGGATCTATGAGACCCCTATACTAGTTCACAAGGCTCGGGGGCTGACAAGTCATCTGCCGTTAGCAGGTGACTTGCCATTAGCCCCCAGCCCAATTATCTGATAAAGCCCAGAGGAGGGGCAGAAGAGCCCAGGGGCCATGAAGGCTACGCGGGCTTGTAGCCTGCTGGGCAGGTAGCAACCGATGATGGCTTCTGTGCCCTGTTCTACAACCGGGTTAGTTATGCTGGGTATGGGGAGCCCCATGCCATTTATTTATTTTGAAGTTATTTTTTATATCCCATCACTCAGCAGGTATAAAAGGCTTCTGGCAGCAGCAGGAGAGCAGAAGCCAGAGTGATTGACGTGGGACACAGTGCCCGGGGATGGATGGGAGGTATATATATATATATATATATATATATATATATATATATATATATACATTTTTTCTTGCTCTGTGTTGTGCCAATAACCCCCAGGCCCCCCTATTACTTACCTCCCTAAAGCCCATGGGGGCAAAATAGCCAGGGGCCATAAGGCTAAGCAGGCTTGTAGCTTTCAGGGCCGGGTGCCAACAAAACTGGTCCCCGCACCCTGGCCTACAAGGCTTGGGCTGGTTGGGCTGATTATGCTGGGTGGGGGGGGGGGGGGTTAACCCTTAAAGTGATACTGCAGGCAATAGTTAATTGTTACACCATTGTGTCGGGCTGTTTGGCTGTCTTAAATGGTTTTCCGGTTTTAAATTGAAGCGGAAATGGCCGAGATATTGGGGTTTGAAGGTTCAGCCAATAACATTCCCTTTTTCATCCCGTCCCCCAATCAACTAGGTTCAGCGCCATCAGCGGAGTGGGACAGGATTGCTGGTCCCTCCCTTCTCTCGCCCCTCCTCTGCCTTTTCCTCAAAACAGACTATTTTGCAGCATCCCAGATCCAAGGGCCACGCCTATTTTTTTCAGAAGAAAATTCATAAGCCGAACCTGTAAACCCCGATATCGCGGTCATTTCTTCTATTTAAAAACAGAAAACAGTTTAGTAGGTTTTCTGTTTTTCTCGTACCAGTTAAAAGAAGCGAACCCCAGAACAGCGCTCCTGGAAACACACAAACAGAGCGACGTGTGGACTCAATGGGGTCGATTCAAAGAAACATGTTACAGCTTTGATTTTGGTGCCGATCATCCTATTTTTCCCGTACGCTCGTGCGTTCGTATGAACTTGCGAGTGATTCTATAAGCTAATCCGTTTCTATCCTAAAATGTCCGTCCGTTCGTATGGCAGTTCGGGAATCAGACCTATGTCAGTTTCCATCCTGAATTTTCCGTTTCATTTCTCAGGTTGCAACATTGGTTTTGCCCTTTTTCCTTTTTTGTCTGGACGTAAATCCTTCTGATCTTGCGGCTGCGCACTACAAACTTACCTCATTAAAGTGCATTCTAAATCTTTGGGTTTTTTTTTTCTTTATTTCATTCATTTTGTAGTAACCAACCATTAATGAATGCATTTGCATAAGTAAATCTTACTTTTGTTTAATTTTTAGTTAACTTGCATTTTTTACTTGTGGATTTAATTTTAAAAGTTTGGCTTCAAATGGTACAACTTTAAATTTTTTGTGTGGTTACCCACACCCTCTACATACAGATTGCTCTCAAAAATTAAAAAACACCCAGCAACTTCTGCATGTTATGAGCCTAGAAACAGCCAAGATGGCGGCTCAGGTAATATCGGGCAGCCTGCAAACAGAAAGGGCCTTGTGACTGTGTTGCTCTGCATTCTTTGATTTCTGACCTTTCCGTGCCCCCAGCTCTGCTGTGTCTGTGCAAAATACAGCAGTAACCCACATCCTGCACTTTATCCCGCTCTCCTCTCCTCAGTAAGTGTGATGCATCTGACCAAAGATGAGCAAAAATAATTAAACAAAGCAAAGGTAAACAATTACACCAATAAATTCAAATTAAAAATATTATTCTAGTACATCAATTCCAAAATAAATAACAAAGGACATAAGTTTATTTAAATAACGCAAATATATGGATGTGTTGCAAAATAAAGGTTTACATGCAAAGGACTAATTAAGGTCCACATTAAAATGCTTTTATAAGGCATACATGAAATGTATTGAATCAGGTATGCATTGCCATACAATTTATGGCCTCGGCCATGCTGATACATGCAGTTCATTGGAGCTCAAGAAGCGCAGACTCCTCCACATAGCCAAAAAACCTGTTCAAGAACAGCAATCCGACTGCTAAAAGGTGTCGGAAGTGGCTTTCTTTTAAAACGGATTTAGAGGTTGGAAAACAGCTCTCTGAATCACGCGGAAACACATCCGATTATCCTAAGTTTTAGGTTTTGATCCTACAATTTAGGTTTTGATCCTACAATTTAGGTTTTGATCCTACAATTTAGGAACGAACTTCCGATGATCGTAAGAGCATATACGAAATCGGACGAAGGCTTGTGCGAGTCGGAAATGGCCAAAAAAACAGGAAAAAATGACTAACACCCACCCAAACTTCCGATTCCAGATCCGATATCAATTAACTTTTGCATTTTGAATCGAGGGGAATGTCTAAAAGTATAGCAATAAAGAGGAACTTTACAGAAACTGATACAACTGTGTGACAATAAACATGTATAACAAGCAAACAAAACAGATTAAAGGGGAACTTCCTCGAGAAAGGAAAAGATGAAAGTAGAGAAATTATATAATATGTTTAGAGAAATCAGAGAAATTATTACCAAGATGAATCACAGATAAATGAATCGTCTCACGTTTGTTTGGTGATGATAAGTTCTATACCCCAAATACCCCCCCAGCTCTTTTCTTTTTTTCTTCGGTCTCCAAAATGCCTCCACCATCTGATCCCTTTTTTTGGACAGATGTCTGGTAACAGCTACGGTAGTACTGCACGTTGGTAACAAATAGATAGAATTTAATTATTTTAAATATATATATATATATATATATATATATATATATATATATATTAAAATTAATAGCCCCATTCCTTCTGATTACAATGGTACCACATATGTATCGATAGACACCCTTTCCTGCACAGGAGACTCCCCCAAACTGAAACAGCGCTTTGGGGGATTTTCAAGGGTTAACTATCAAGGGCTAAATGCTGTCAGGAGACCGGGTGTGAGCCCTGATTGCGGAGACTAAGAACCAGTTCACCTCTCGACTGGGAAGCCTGGAATCTAAGGACCAACCTGGTTTTCACTAGAGCCTCTAAAGGTGAGGATAGGCTGGGCTGCAGGAAGGCCCCATTTCAGGCAACCTAGGAGTGGGTATTGCCAAGTTCTGGGTAGAAGACAGACCAGAGCTGGACTGGAAACGTGAAACAAGCTGAAGTTGTGGCTGACAGAACAGGATCAAAGTCGTAAGCAAGCCAAGTTCGTGGGCAGGCAGAACAGGATCAAGGTCGTAAACAGGCCGAGGTCATGGGCAGGCAGAACAGGATCATAGCCATAGAAAAGCTGAGGTTGTGGGCAGGCAGAACAGGATCAAAGTCATAAACAGGCCGAGGTCCTGGGCAGGCAGAACAGGATCAAAGTCGTAAGCAAGCCGAGGTAGTGAGCAGGCAGAACAGGATCAAGGTCGTACACAGGTCGAGGTCGTGGGCAGGCAGAACATGATCAACGTCGTAAACAGGCCGAGGTCATGGGCAGGCAGAACAGGATCGAAGTCGTAAACAGCCCGAGGTCATGGGCAGGCAGAACAGGATCAAAGACGTAAACAGGCTGAGGTAGTGGGCAGGCAGAACAAGATCAAAGACGTACACAGGTCGAGGTCGTGGGCAGGCAGAACCGGATCGAAGTCGTAAACAGGCCGAGGTTGTCAGGAGAGCAGGAGCGCAGTCAGGAACAAGCCGGGGCGGTACACAGGAATGGAAGACTGGAACTCAGGAACAGGTAGAAGAACTGACCAACTTGCAATGGAGCTCAGGGCTCACCAATATTTAAAGACCCCTGCGCATGCGCAAAAGTGAGTGCAATTTTGCGTATTTGAAATGCACACGCGCTCGCATAACCGCACATGTGCACAAATCCATTGGCTCATACAGTTTACAAATGCACGTGCATAGTCCCTCGCTTACTGGCCCTACTATGTCTAGTGCGAAAATTTGAGCACACAGGGAACTTTGTCGCCCTCTGCTGGGAAACAAGGGGAACAGTCCTGGTTCTATGACAAATGCTTAATTTTTTTTAACGGTGTTGGGTCCTCCCTCTCCAGCCCGGGCACCAGCTATGAGCGGCTGGTAAACCAGGGCGCCGAGGCCGAGCCAGGAAGCCTACCAGCCAAGATAGCATTAGTTTTAGTAGGACCCAGCACACCTCAAGGTTTCATGTGCAGCTATATAATTTGGGTGCAAAATACTGCGTCTGGTTAACCCACCAGACATAAACATGCCAAATATTTACATCAGAAATTCACACCACACCAACGTGTTTTGTTCAGATTATCATTGAGTTGTATTAAAAAAAACAAATATGTAGAGCAAATCAAGAGAAAATCAAGTACAAGTCAGCCAATCAGAACTTAAATGCAGGTTTTATAATGGTCATAAGTATATCTATGGTCACTCAGATAAGTATATTATACTGACTAAGAGCGTTATTCATGAAGGGATAGCGCCAGGTAGTGCCTGTACAGCACCAGGTAGCGTCAGGTAGCGCCAGGTGAATGCCGGACGCTGTACACAATTCCACATTTATGAAGCCGAATCTGGTGAGCGACTAGAACAGCGCCATGTAGCGTTCAATTCATCATTATCCCAGGCTCAGCGTACAGCGTCGGCGTTGCAGCCTTGCAGAGCCCCACGTCTTACCTCTCGCTACCTGGCGCTCTCCCATACATTTCTATGGACGATCCTTGAATCCCTTTCCTGATCCCAATATTTTTTTTGCCCTTAAAAATGTTCTCAAAACTTCTGACATGTTTCCTGGGCAAGAAAATGAAGTTTTTTTTTATTAATATGATGTGATTCGGTCGCACTGAGCTGGCGCTACCGTTCACTCACATACAGCGTAGTACTGCGACTCACACATCATATTCATCAATGCCGGCCAGCGACTGAGGCGCTCTGAAACAACGAACCACGGCCGAGCACAGCGACTACTAGCGGTCGCTCTGAAATCCTCGCTACAGACGCTCATCTGTCGCTACCTGGCGCTAGTAATGAATCGGCCTCTGAGATGATTTGTAACATTCAATCCATATTATAGATACCCTGAGTGTCCCAGCTTTATGTAGCATCCGTCTCTAGTCAGTATAGTGACTATAGTGATCTGTTTATCAAACTTATACCGGACCTTCACCATGATTTATGGAAAAGCCCAAACCCTTAAAAAACGGTTCCCCATCATCTAAAATTAATATATTTTAAGTTTTTAGTCACTTACTTATTATTCTTTCCTCCACTGGGCTTCAACTCTGTTCAGGACTCTAGGATACGGGTGCCGCCATCTTGAATCAGAAGCATCACATACTGAGGGGAGGAGAGCGGGATAAAGTACAGGGGGGCCGGTTATAGCTGTGCTTTGCACAGACAGAGCAGAGCTGGGGTCAGGGAAAGGTCAGCAATCCCAAAATGCAGAGCAGCACAGTCAGAAGGCACTTCCTGTTTGCAGGCTGCCTGATGTTCCATGAGCCGTCATCATAACATGCAGTAGATGCAGTTAGGATGATTTTTAATGTGGGCAATCTGTATGTACAGGGTGTGGGAAACATATAAGGTAGGCTCTTATTCAGGGTGAGGGTCCGGATTAATGTGGGCAATCTGTATGTACAGGGAGGGGAAACATATAAGGTAGGCTCTTATTCAGGGTGAGGGTCCGGATTAATGTGGGCAATCTGTATGTACAGGGAGGGGAAACATATAAGGTAGGCTCTTATTCAGGGTGAGGGTCCGGATTAATGTGAGCAATCTGTATGTACAGGGAGGGGAAACATATAAGGTAGGCTCTTATTCAGGGTGAGGGTCCGGATTAATGTGGGCAATCTGTATGTACAGGGGGGAAACATATAAGATAGGCTCTTATTCAGGGTGAGGGTCCGGATTAATGTGGGCAATCTGTATGTACAGGGGGGGAACATGCAAGATAGGCTCTTATTCAGGGTGAGGGTCCGGATTAATGTGAGCAATCTGTATGTACAGGGGGGAAACATATAAGATAGGCTCTTATTCAGGGTGAGGGTCCGGATTATTGTGAGCAATCTGTATGTACAGGGAGGGGAAACATATAAGGTAGGCTCTTATTCAGGGTGAGGGTCCGGATTAATGTGAGCAATCTGTATGTACAGGGTGTGGGAAACATATAAGATAGGCTCTTATTCAGGGTGAAGGTCCGGATTAATGTGGGCAATCTGTATGTACAGGGGGGAAACATATAAGATAGGCTCTTATTCAGGGTGAGGGTCCGGATTAATGTGGGCAATCTGTATGTACAGGGGGGGAACATGCAAGATAGGCTCTTATTCAGGGTGAGGGTCCGGATTAATGTGAGCAATCTATATGTACAAGGTGTAGGAAACATACAAGGTAGGCTCTTATTTAGGGTGAAGGTCCGGATTAATGTGACCAGTCTGTATGTACAAGGTGTAGGAAACATACAAGATAGGCTCTTATTTAGGGTGAAGGTCCGGATTAATGTGAGCAATCTGTATGTACAGGGGGGGAAACATACAAGATAGGCTCTTATTCAGGGTGAGGGTCCGCTTTAATATATTGCCCCTTGGAGCTGTCTGAAATTAACCAGACACAGTCACAGATAGATATCTTACACTAAGCTGGAGGTTTAGGATTATATATATAAATGCACCAATGAAACAATGGATTTGAATAGCGTGATAAAGTGCAAAACATATGTATCAAGGTATAGAGGCTGATTCATTACTAGCGCCAGGTACCGGCAGATGAGCAGCTGTATAGCGGCGCTTAGAGCGACCTCTAGTATGCGCTGTGAGCGGGTATCAGGCGCTGTAACAGAGCATCTCGGCCGCTGTAGTAACCTGGCCGGCATTGATGAATGCGATGTATGCTTGGCGCTCTAACACCAGTACAGCGCTGCAGCGAGAGAGAGGTAGCACCAGCTCAGTGCGTCCGGCGCCCAAACCCCCAAAAATTCGGCTTCGCTCTAAAGCCTGAAATTCAAATCGAGGTTGGGTTCTGACGAACCAGTTCACTCACCCCTAGTCATAGATGATGTCACATAAGGGGCGCGGTCTACAGAGGTTTTTTTTTTTTTCACTTCTAGGAGACCCCTCCCCTTTTTGAGATATCAGAAGTGACGTAGGGGAGGTTCCAGAGAGGCCCCGAATCTTAGGGGTTTATTCATCAAGGAACGGCGTCAGGTGAACGCGAATCTGGTGAGCGCCGCTAACAGCGCCGTGTAGCGTCCGATTCATCATCACAGGCAGCACAGCGGATCCCGGCGGCGCTCTGGCTTCCAGAGCCTGGTATTACCTGTCGCTCTCCCATACATTTCAATGGACGCTGCTTTTCTTCTGTTTAAACAGGGTTTTTTTTTTTTAATAATTTTTTTTTTTGTTTTTTCTCTCAAATCATCATGTGACCTCTCCCGGCCTATTATTAAATGACGCTGTTAGAGGCGCTATACACTGAGCTGCCTGTAATAATACATGTGACACTACATGGCGCTGTTAGAGGCGCTATACACTGACCTGCCTGTAATAATACATGTGACGCTACATGGCGCTGTTAGAGGCGCTATACACTGACCTGCCTGTAATAATACATGTGACGCTACATGACGCTGTTAGAGGCGCTATACACTGACCTGCCTGTAATAATACATGTGACGCTACATGACGCTGTTAGAGGCGCTATACACTGACCTGCCTGTAATAATACATGTGACGCTACATGACGCTGTTAGAGGCGCTATACACTGACCTGCCTGTAATAATACATGTGACACTACATGACGCTGTTAGAGGCGCTATACACTGAGCTGCCTGTAATAATACATGTGACGCTACATGGCACTGTTAGAGGTGCTATACACTGACCTGCCTGTAATAATACATGTGACACTACATGACGCTGTTAGAGGCGCTATACACTGACCTGCCTGTAATAATACATGTGACACTACATGACGCTGTTAGAGGCGCTATACACTGACCTGCCTGTAATAATACATGTGACGCTACATGACGCTGTTAGAGGTGCTATACACTGACCTGCCTGTAATAATACATGTGACACTACATGACGCTGTTAGAGGTGCTATACACTGACCTGCCTGTAATAATACATGTGACACTACATGGCGCTGTTAGAGGTGCTATACACTGACCTGCCTGTAATAATACATGTGACGCTACATGACGCTGTTAGAGGCGCTATACACTGACCTGCCTGTAATAATACATGTGACGCTACATGACGCTGTTAGAGGTGCTATACACTGACCTGCCTGTAATAATACATGTGACGCTACATGGCGCTGTTAGAGGCACTATACACTGACCTGCCTGTAATAATACATGTGACACTACATGACGCTGTTAGAGGTGCTATACACTGACCTGCCTGTAATAATACATGTGACACTACATGACGCTGTTAGAGGCGCTCACCAGATGTTTTGACATACAGCGCCCAGCATTCACCCAATGCTACGTGGCGGTACCTGTCGTTAGCGTTTCTTAAATAACCCTGAAAGTTAAACAGGCATAAGGTATTATACAGAACGCACATATTTGGCGTTCATGGTGCTCTAGGCATTTTAAGTGCTTGCACCTCCTTTTTTTAGGTTTGATCACGGTCCATATAAAAACAGTGTGTAGGGGGAAAGGGTGCCATGGGCTAGAGGGCACAAAGCGTGAAATGCAGAGAAGCAGGCGAGCATGTTCCATCTTTTACTGCGTTTTGACATACAGGAGTCACATGACCACACCGGTGGAGGGTAGATGCTCTGGCTTGGGTTCAACGGATTGCACCCCCCTTTCACACAAATACACTCTGCATCCTTCTGTGGCTGGGGAGGGGGGGGGCTTGTTAGGAGGCATTAATGTTCTGGCTATGCGAGTTTTAATTTCTTTTGTTCACTATAGTAGTAAGGGCAGCGCCCTCCCCCCCCTTCCAGGTTGCCGCCCTAGGCACGTGCCTAGGGTTGCCGAATGGTAAATACAGCCCTGCGCACAAGCATAGGAAGAAGATTAGCATAAACAGTTTCATTATAGAAATAGCGCTGCTGTGTACACATCACAGTGCACATGTCTTGGTCCCTGGAGCAATAATATATAGAGCACTTCCGCGGATTAGGAAAATCTGAAAAAAGTGATAAAGAGACAACTATTAGGTAGTAATAAAAAGAGACGCATCACTAAAGCTAATAAAAGACATTAATCGGGTAAATAAACATATGTCAAGAGATGTTAAAGTGGACCAACACCCAGGGGGGATCGGCCCGGGAATCTATAAGATTCCTGGGCTGATCAGATCCCTCCCCGCGGGGCATCCGAAATCGGGATGTCCCGCGGTGTAAAACCCACAATCCTACCTTCTCCGCATTCCAGCGGCGCATGCGCGTCCGCCGCCTCCCGCGCGTCCCTCTAGCAGGGCCGTTTGTGAATGGCCGGCGTGGGAGTGCGCCCTGCTAAAGGGACGCGCGGGAGGCGGCGGAGGACGTGCTCTGCTTGTCCGTTGCTGCCTCCCGCTTGTCTGTCGGCGGGTATTCGCTGGAGCGGTCACGTGGGAGCAGGATGAGGTGAGCTTTCGGGGCTTTCTGGGGGGTTTCACACCCCCGATCGGGGTGCCCCACCGAAGTGGACCAAAACCCAGGATAGTCAAAATCCTGGGTGTTGGTCCACTTTAAAAGCAGTCCCTCTCCTCACACATGCCCAGTCCCTTCCATCTGAAACCCCTGAAGACACTTCTTCCAGCTCCCTATCTTGTGCTGGCTCCTCCTCCTTTTTCAGGACATTTCTTGAGCTCCTAGAAAGAAAAAAATATATAAAATTATAGAAAAGATACAAGATTGGATTTACTAATTAGGATACATCTTAAAAATGGGCCGCAGGAATTCCAAATCCTCACGGTGTCGGTATTCCTTGTGAGAGGTTGCTGGTGCTCCACTTGGCAGAGATTCCTAAAGCTCGAGCTCCCTACGAAAGTTGTCACGCGTGCTGCCGAGCCTTGTCTGGATAACTAAAGCCAAAACAGACAGCACTTACCTGTGTAGCAGCTACAGGTCAGTCCACCACTTAGAAACTTGGGAGGGGCGGAGCAAACAGCCCCCCTAGAATCCTTTGGACCACAACCACTGCTTGCTGGGCAAAAGACTCACAAAGTTGCAGCTTGACCTTCCAGAGCCTAGACCTCTCCCCGGTGAGGCTGAACCTCCGATGCTCCCGGTGTTTTGGCCTTAGCACAGAACCTAATGGGGACAACAGAAAAATACATTTTAATTATCGGCTTTGTAGAGCGCGGAGGAAATAAAAATGGTTGATCACCATAACCGGCAAAAGGTTGTATGATTAAGGGCTCGTTGAAGCCTGAAACGCGTCACGGTTGTAGGGGTGAGGGGTAGGGGTGATATCGTTGCTGCTTTTGACACTCTGCATGAATTTTTTATGGAATACCATTTTAATATTACATCAAGTAAAAGTTACGTTTTATCCCGGGAGCTGGACATATCTTGGTTTGCTGCTTTGGAAATTTTCAAGAGTTTTCCCAAGTCCATGCTGGAGGGTCTTTCACTAAAGGGTGAGCTGGTTACTTGCAATTAATTGATAACCGGCAACAGGACATAATGAACACAAGGGCGGCGTGGGACGACCTGGACTGGATGTATCCAGAAAAAAAATTCTACAGGTTTCACAGAATTGTATTTTTCCCTACATCCAGTCCAGGTCCTCCCATATCCTTACAGATGGGACATCCAAAAGCAGTGTCCGTATGGGCGGGATCCCCAGTGCGGAACAGCATGTAGTGTATTTCACTGCCGCCTGAAGCACCTTTCGGCCAAAAACAGCATCACATCCACCCTGTACAACTTAGGCCCTTATT
The DNA here is from genome assembly GCA_027917425.1 of Gastrophryne carolinensis. Classification (NCBI taxonomy): domain Eukaryota; kingdom Metazoa; phylum Chordata; class Amphibia; order Anura; family Microhylidae; genus Gastrophryne; species Gastrophryne carolinensis. The sequence continues at coordinate 647,277,295 of CM051234.1, read as the reverse complement.
TAAGAAGGGATAGCGTCAGGTAGCGCCTGGTTAATGAGAGGTAGCGACAGATAGCGACTGGTGAACGCCGGACACGGCACGCAATTACACATTTATCAAGCAGAATCTGTTTAGCGACTGGGATAACGCCATGTAGCGTCTGATTCATCATTTTCACAGCCTCAGCGAACAGCGCCGGCGTTCAGCCTTGCACAACGCCGGGTATGACCTCTCGCTACCTGTCGCTCTCCCATACATTTCAATGGATGATCCTTTTCTTCTCTTTAAACGGGGTTTTTGTTTTTTTTTTTTTAAATCACAAATAATTCTGTGACCTCTCCTGACATTGAATAAGCAGTTTTTTCATAATTTTTTCATTTTTTATATATTTCCTCAGAAATGACATTACAGGTCTGGCGTTAAAGTGTTCATGTTACAATGTTGTTACAATGTAATTCCATATGTTTTCGCTTTGTTACTAGTGGATAGATGCTGAAAAACAGACTTTAATCACACAGCCTCCTGCGCTCTGGGCTTCAGAGAAGCATTTTTCAGCGCCAGAGATTTGTGAGGCTGTTTTTTTGCTGAATATGGTGTGAGCCGGTCACTATGAGCAGTCGCTAAGATGACCTCCCATACAGCGCTGTACTGGTCAAATAGCGACTCCTCACAATGTATTCAACATTACTGCACAGCGACTGAGTCGCTATAAAGTAGCGACTCACGGCTGAGCACTGCGACTACTAGCGGGCGCTCTGAAAATGCCTGCTACAGATGCTCATCTGTCGCTACCTGGCGTTAGTGATGAATCAGCCTCTTAGTAAAAGCATGAACAGAAGACCAAGTTGTGGCCTTACAAACTTGTTCCACCGAATGTGCATGCGGTATTCTGGCCATAAAGTTGCGTGTCTACTGGTCAGTCCACCACTTGGAAACATGGACAGGCAGAGCAAACAACCCCGCCCCCCTAGAATTCTTTGGTCCACAACCACTGTCGTTCTCCAGTCCCTGTGGCCCTGTACAGTCCCCGCCATTCATTGCAGTGTGCCATGCACTGCCCGGACCTTCCCTCTCTATTACAATGAATAGATGTGCATAGACACAGTGACTGACAGGAGGGGGGGGACAGCGTGAGAGGCACCTGGTTTGCCCGACCCCTCTGCCCCTCTGGTTGAGTATAAAACCTACCCCTCCAGTCACATCACTCTGCGACCCTTCGCTCCCTCACCTACTTCCATAGGGTAGCGTCATCTTGGAAGCCTTTGGCTACCCGACAGACAGAGCCGCGACCCCTCAGTGCATACGCCATTTCATTGCATAGGCTGCAATTACACTGGGCGCAAAAGCATGCGAGATTTGAGGAGCAGTATGCAGGCGAAGGGGTGAGTATGATACATCCCTCAGGAAAGGTGGAGACGGGGTGGAAATGAGTCAGGAATTCAGCAGGATGTCTGATTTTAGGATAATATTGACATCCAAAAGGCAGTGCAGGGATTATCTTAGAGGAACATCAAATAAGGTTTGGTGTTCCTCTTTAAAGTGGACCAACACCCAGGATTTTCCCTATTCTGGGTTTTGGTCCACTTACACGAGGCACCCCGATCAGGAGTGCCCCGCTGCGTGAAACCCCCCCGATCGCCCTAAATAACTCACACCGCTCCTGCGCGAGCGCTCGTCCAATCAGAGCGCTCAGAGCCACTGTGGTATGCACGGACAAGCGACGGACAACCACAGCGGCTCTGAGCGCGCTGGAGGCCGCGTCTCGCGCTTCCTTCTAATAGGGAGCAGCCCGCGCCGGCCATTCACAAACTGCCGGCACAGGTGCGCGCCATGCTAGAAGTGCGAGATGCGGCTGCGGCCTGCGCCGTTGGAACGGGGATAAGGTAAGATTTCTGGGCGTCCTGGGGGGTTTCACCCCGCGGGGCATCCGAAATCGGGATATCTTATAGATCTTATAGATTTCCGGGCCAATCCCCCCTGGGTGTTGGTCCACTTTAAGGCGTAGGTGCAGCGGAGGAGCTGCAGATCCAAGAACCATAGAAAGAACCAATAGGGTTGATTCCGAGCCCCTTTCTCACCTTTTTTTTTTGCGTGAATATTTCCATTCTCGATCATTTTTTCCCCTCGTCTGATTCAGCAAAGCCTTTTTTCTGCGAGAACTTTAGTGTGAAATGTTTTCATTTTTGCAAGATTTTTCGTTTGGTAGCAAGACCTCCATAAATATGATCAGAAAGGGGCTCGGAATCAACCCTAATGTAGATCAAAAAGTCTCAGTATATATTTCAAATAAATCCAAAGTACATAGGTCAGGTCTACGTTTCGGGGACCTGGAGGCCCCCTTCTTCAGGAGTCAATAACTAGAAAGTGTCTCGCAAAAGAAGTAAGCCCAGGGGCTGCCACCGCAGTTTCGGTTTCATGCCTGACGTCACTAGTGACATCATCGGTGCCGTCACATCAATATGTAAATAAGTAAAAAAAAAAAACATCCACAGATGTTTCAGGACACTTGTGCAACCGACCCCCCCCCACCAAGCTGACCTAGGCACCTGGCTGGCTCTCTGATCACCCGGGGCACCGCCGCTCATCACATAGCAGCAGGGTTGCCTCCTTCAATCAGAGAGGGCTGGCACCGACGTCACCAGCCGGGCTATTCTGCCCGGCAACAGGTGACATTGTAGGGCGCCTGTGATACTGAAAGCCAGCGCTCGCACAAGCTCTCCAGCTGGGACTGAGCTGTCTCAACAGTTGCTGGCGTCTGTCTCTACCGGCCTCAGGGCGACAGTGCGGGAAACCCAGGGGGTCACTTGGGCACAGTGCGGGAAATCCAGGGGGTCACTTGGGCAAAGTGCGGGAAACCCAGGGGGTCACTTGGGCACAGTGCGGGAAACCCAGGGGTCATCTGGGCACAGTGCGGGAAACCCAGGGGGTCACCTGGGCACAGTGCGGGAAACCCAGGGGGTCACCTGGGCACAGTGCGGGAAACCCAGGGGGTCACCTGGGCACAGTGCGGGAAACCCAGGGGGTCACCTGGGCACAGTGCAGGAAACCCAGGGGGTCACTTGGGCACAGTGCGGGAAACCCAGGGGGTCACTTGGGCACAGTGCAGGAAACCCAGGGGGTCACCTGGGCACAGTGCGGGAAACCCAGGGGGTCACTTGGGCACAGTGCAGGAAACCCAGGGGGTCACCTGGGCACAGTGCGGGAAACCCAGGGGGTCACCTGGGCACAGTGCGGGAAACCCAGGGGGTCACCTGGGCACAGTGCGGGAAACCCAGGGGGTCACCTGGGCACAGTGCGGGAAACCCAGGGGGTCACCTGGGCACAGTGCAGGAAACCCAGGGGGTAACTTGGGCACAGTGCGGGAAACCCAGGGGGTCACTTGGGCACAGTGCAGGAAACCCAGGGGGTCACCTGGGCACAGTGCGGGAAACCCAGGGGGTCACTTGGGCACAGTGCAGGAAACCCAGGGGGTCACCTGGGCACAGTGCGGGAAACCCAGGGGGTCACTTGGGCACAGTGCGGGAAACCCAGGGGGTCACCTGGGCACAGTGCGGGAAACCCAGGGGGTCACCTGGGCACAGTGCGGGAAACCCAGGGGGTCACTTGGGCACAGTGCGGGAAACCCAGGGGGTCACCTGGGCACAGTGCGGGAAACCCAGGGGGTCACCTGGGCACAGTGCAGAAACCCAGGGATGTCACCTGGGCACAGTGCGGGAAACCCAGGGGGTCACCTGGGCACAGTGCGGGAAACCCAGGGGGTCACTTGGGCACAGTGCGGGAAACCCAGGGGGTCACCTGGGCACAGTGCGGGAAACCCAGGGGGTCACTTGGGCACAGTGCGGGAAACCCAGGGGGTCACCTGGGCACAGTGCGGGAAACCCAGGGGGTCACTTGGGCACAGTGCGGGAAACCCAGGGGGTCACTTGGGCACAGTGCGGGAAACCCAGGGGGTCACTTGGGCACAGTGCGGGAAACCCAGGGGGTCACCTGGGCACAGTGCGGGAAACCCAGGGGGTCACTTGGGCACAGTGCGGGAAACCCAGGGGGTCACCTGGGCACAGTGCGGGAAACCCAGGGGGTCACTTGGGCACAGTGCGGGAAACCCAGGGGGTCACCTGGGCACAGTGCGGGAAACCCAGGGGGTCACTTGGGCACAGTGCAGGAAACCCAGGGGGTCACCTGGGCACAGTGCGGGAAACCCAGGGGGTCACTTGGGCACAGTGCGGGAAACCCAGGGGGTCTCCTGGGCACAGTGCGGGAAACCCAGGGGGTCTCCTGGGCACAGTGCGGGAAACCCAGGGGGTCTCCTGGGCACAGTGCGGGAAACCCAGGGGGTCACTTGGGCACAGTGCGGGAAACCCAGGGGGTCACCTGGGCACAGTGCGGGAAACCCAGGGGGTCACTTGGGCACAGTGCGGGAAACCCAGGGGGTCTCCTGGGCACAGTGCGGGAAACCCAGGGGGTCTCCTGGGCACAGTGCGGGAAACCCAGGGGGTCTCCTGGGCACAGTGCGGGAAACCCAGGGGGTCACTTGGGCACAGTGCAACCATTAACATACGCTGAGATTAATAAGCAAAAAACACAAATGTTACCCACATTGCGGCAATTACAGCAATAGCACCTGGAGGGCCTAAATAAAGACAGAGGGAAAAAAGGAAGAAAAAAATGAGTTGAAGAGTAGCTACATAAAAAAAGGGGGAAAGAAAGGACAGAAAGAAAGAAATTCAGAAAGGGGAAGACTAGGAAATAAAGAAAAGAAAGAAAGAAACTGAAAGATAAATATAGACGGGCAGGCTGATTCATCACTAACGCCAGGTAGCGACAGATGCGCCCGCTAGTAGTCGCTGTGCCCGGCCGTGGGTCGCTAGTTCATAGCGACTCAGTCGCTGTGCAGCAATGATGAATACATTGTGAGGAGTCACTATTTGACCAGTACAGCGCTGTATGGGAGCGCATGTTAGCGACTGGTCAGTGCGACCGACTCACAACATATTCATTAAAAAAACATCCTCACAAAACTCCAGCGCTGAAAAAATGCTTCTCTGAAGCCCAGAGCGCAGGAGGCGGTGTGATTAAAGTCTGTTTTCCAGCTTCTATCCACCAGTAACAAAGCGAAAACATATGGAATTACATTGTAGCAACATTGTAACATGAACACTTTAATGCCAGACCTGTAATGTCATTTCTGCATAAATATATAAAAAAAGAAAAATTTTTGAAAAAAATGGCATTTTCTAGGCCAGGAGAGATACAACATTATTTGAGATTTAAAAAAAAAAAATAAAATAAACAAAAACCCTGTTTAAAGAGAAGGAAAAGATCGTCCTTGGCGCTGTGCAAGGCTGAACGCCGGCGCTGTACGCTGAGGCTGTGATAATGATGAATCAGATGCTACATGGCGCTATCCCAGACGCTAAACAGATTCTGCTTGATAAATGTGTAATTGCTGCCGTGTCCGGCGTTCACCAGTCGCTACCTCTCATTAACATAGCACTACCTGACGCTATCCCTTCATGAATAAGGGCCTACGTTTAGTGATATACTTAGGAAAGAGTAGACAATACAAAAATAAAAAGAGAGAAAGAAGGAAGAAAGAAACAAGTTCTAAAAGCTGGGAGGCCCATTGGGAAAATAGCAAGTAGGAGTTCCAGGGAAGAAGAAAAAGACAAAGAAGAGAACAATTAAAAGAGAACCGCTTAAGAGAAAAAAAAGGACGAGTTGTGAAAAGAGAAGAGAGGAGAAGCAGAAGAAAGAGGGGAGGACACACATTGGAAAAAAAAAAAAAGAGAAAATAAAAAAAAAGGAAAAGATAGACAATAAAGAGGGACAAAGGGAGAAAGGGGAAAGTAGTAAAAAAAAGGGGGAAAGAGGAGGAGCACTGACTCTCTATTAATATATATATATATATATATATATATATATATATATATATATGACCTTGTATACACATTTCCTAGGATATTTCAGAATAAGCAGCTTGGCCGCCCATATAGGATTAGACACAGGGAACATTTTCCTGTAGTAAATCTGGATGTAATAAAAAGTGGTTCCTGACATTTCCTCTCGGAACAGCACAAAGCAGCCACCTACCTACTGAGGCAAAAGTGAAAGTGAAAGTGAAGGACCTTGGTGGCCACGCCCACAGGGAGCAGCCACACCCACAGGGATCAGCTCTTACATTCAGTTTCTGTGACCTCGTTTGAAATGCAGTAGATAAACAACAACGTTTGAAACCATGACCATTGCAACCCCCCCTTCCATTGTGCTAATAGAATATTGTTATTTCTTCCTGTAGTCATTCACCTCCTAATTTTCTTTTGGTGGGGTAGAATTTTACTGATCTATTTTTCACAAAACAAAGACAATAATATGCTAAAATGTAATAATACAAATAAAGCAATGAAATTCAGGGATTACAGTGGTGGTTAGAACAGATTCTTTACAATTTATAAAGTAAAAAAAGAGAAAAGACCAACAGACAATTTTGATGTTTAATTTTTTTAATGTTTCACATTTCTTATTTGAATATTTGTAGAATCAGTGTTTGGATTAATGCACACCACTCAAAATTCAGTTGCACATAAAAGTTTGTATTCACATATTGTACAATAAACAATAACAAAAATATCTACAGATTATATACTTAAAAAAGGATACAGTATAACTATTCCAGTATTCAATATGTTATCAGTCCCCAGGATCGTAGACCACCTCGGACAAATAGGAGTACATACATTAGTACACTAAGAGGCTGATTCATTAATAGCGACATATAGCGACAGTTGAGCGACTGTAGCGGTATTTTCAGAGCACCCGCTAGTAGTCGCTGTGCTTGGCCGTTGTTCGGTTGTTGATAGCGACTGAGTCGGTGTGCAGTAATGTTGAATACAAGGTGACAAGTCGCAATTTGACAGGTTCCGCGATGTATGGGTGCGCATGATAGCGACTGGTCAGAGCGACCGGCTCAAACCATATTCATCAAAAAATCAGGCTCAAAAAATTCTCGCGCTGTGAAATGCATGTTTAAACCCCAGAGCGCTGGCGGCGATGTGTTAAAAGTCGTTTTTTTAACCCCCAAACCACCATATTTTTGGAAACCAAAAAAAAAAAGTTTTTTAAATAATTTAGTAATATGAATACAACAATATCAGACCTGTAATATCAATTCTGCACATAATATATTTTTTTTCCCTTAAAAAAATTATCTAAAATGGCAGAAGTGGTCACAGAATTTTTCACATTTAAAAAAAAAAAATATTCATAACAATTAATTATGAATATTTAAAGATTGTTCCATTGAAATGCATTGGAGAGCGCCAGGTAGCGAGAGGTCATACCTGTCGCTGTTCAAGGTCGGACGCTGGTGCTGTGGCTGGAATAATGATGAATGAGTCGCTATATGGCGCTATCTCAGTCGCTAAGCAGGATTGGCTTGATAAATGTGTGATTGTGGTGGGGAGCCGGCGTTCTCGTGGCGGGGCCCGTCATTACCGGCCGCTCACCAGTCGCTACCTGTCGCTATTCCTTCATAAATAAGGGCCTAAGTCTATATAATATACTATATGCAGTTAGGTAATAACCTTAGTCAAAATTGCCACCTATGAGGGGTTACTAGACTGGTCCTGAAGTATGTTACAGCTGTGTCAACTGGTTAGAAGACTATCTGACCAGTGTAGTCAAGGAAAATGCAGATACAAGAATAGGAATAAAGCAATAATGAAAAAACTCTGGTCAGAATTAGGGATGAGCGAACCGGTTCAGAGAAACCGGAATTCGCTCCGAATTTCAGGGAAAATTCGATTCGGCACGAACCCGCCGGCATGGTGGGAGTGGGCGGGCCGACTACGCCTGTCAGCGGGCCGCCACCGGCCCGCCCGCTCCCACCATGCCGGCATTTTTTTAAAAAGCAAACACTTACCTGCATGGTCGGAGCGTGGAGGCCGGCGCCGCTCTCAGGCGCCCTCTGATGACAGCTGAGAGCGGCGCCGGCCTCCACACTCCGACCATGCAGGTAAGTGTTTGCTTAAAAAAAAAATGCCGGCATGGTGGGAGTGGGCGGGCCGGCGGCGGCCCGCTGACAGGCGTAGTCGGCCCGCCCGCTCCCACCATGCCGGCATTTTTTTTTTCAGATCAGCGATTTGTGAAAGTTCGATTCGGGCGAACCCGAATTTCTTGGGGAAATTCGGCGAATCGCCCGAATCGAACTTTCATGAAGTTCGCTCATCTCTAGTCAGAATGCATTAAACAACCAAGCATCATTCCAGATGTAGCCCAGGTATTATAATCATGGTTACATAAAAATCATGACGTGCATCATAATCACAGAAAGAAACAATCAAGTTAGTAATCTGATTACCAGTATACAGAACACCGAGATTGCATATGTAGCCAACGTTTCGAGGCCGTAGGCCCCTTTTCTCAAGGCTGCGATGATCACAGATTGTCTGAGGTGGTCTACGATCCTGGGGACTGATAACATATTGAATACTGGAATAGTTATACTGTATCCGTTTTTGGTATATAATCTGTAGATATTTTTGTTATTGTTTATTGTACAATATGTGAATACAACCTTTTATGTGCAACTGAATTTTGAGTGGTGTGCATTAATCCAAATCCAAACACTGATTCTATGGCCCTTATTTAACAAGGGATAGCGGCAGGTAGCGAATGGTGAGCGAACGGTAATGACGGTCACCGCCATGAGAACGCCGGCTCCCCTCCGCAATCACACATTTATCAAGCCGATCCTGCTTAGCGACTGACAGAGCGCCAGATAGCGAATCATTCATCATTATTCCAGCCTCAGCCCACAGCGCCAGCGAGCCACCTTGAACAGCGACAGGTATGACCTCTCGCTACCTTGCGCTCTCCAATGCATTTCAATGGAACAATCTTTAAATATTCATAATTAATTGCTATTAATGTTTTTTTTTTTTTTTTTAAATGTCAAAAATTCTGTGACCACTTCTGCAATGTTAAATATTTTTTTTAAGGTTAAAAAAAAAAAAAAAATTGTGCAGAATTGATATTACAGGTCTGATATTAATGTATTCATATTACTAAATGTTTTGAAAAACATGTTTTTTTTTTTTTTTCAAAAACATGGTTGTTTGGGGGTTAAAAAACTACTTTTAACCCATCGCCTCCAGCGCTCTGGGGTTTAAACAAGCATTTCACAGCGCGAGAATTTTTGGAGCGTGATTTGTTAATGAATATGCTGGGAGCCGTTCGCTAGGGCCATTCGCTGTCATGCGCTCCCATACAGCGCGGAACCTGTCAAACAGCGACTCCTAACCCCGTATTCAACATTAGCGCACACCGACTGAGTCGCTGTCAACAACCGAACAATGGCCAAGCACAGCGAATACTAGCGGGCGCTGTGAAAATAACGCTACTGCCGCTCATCTGTCGCTACCTGGCGCTATTAATGAATCGGCCTCCCCGAGTCCTAAGGATTTTTTTTGCACCCTACCTGATAATACACATTTTTTTCTACCTAACGGTGTGCTGATACCTACCCATTTAATTAATTTATTTGAATATTTAAAATGAATATATATATATATATATATATATATATATATATATATATATATTAAAAATAGTGTTACATTATACGTTTAGAACATATTATTATTAAGTACTGTAGGATAAAGTGTACTTTAAGCTAATGATAAATGTTACAAATTCAGTATAAGTAAATAAGCTAAGGCCAAAGTAATGAAATAAAAGGTTTAGAGTAGTAGTTATAATATATAGTTATATATATGTATATATAAAGAAGATATATATATGAAGATGATGGCGCTATATAAATAAACAATAATAATAATAATAATAATATAGATCCAAAAAGAAAAGAGAGATCATTTAGAATTTTCATGTATTCATTCTAATTTAAATAGTATTTCTGTATTCAAATATTTTAAATGATATTTTATATATATATATATATATATATATATATATATATATATATATATAAATTTAAAATGATAATATATATTTAAAATAGTATTACATTTAAAACATATTATTGGTATAAATACTGCAGGATAACTGTTACAAGTAAATAAGCTAAGGCCAAGTTATTATTAATAAAATGAATAAATACGAATAAAGTAATGAAATAAAGGGTTTAGAGTTGTAGCTACAAAAAAAGAAAGACAATTTGGAATTTTAATTTATTCTAATTTAATATTTCTTTATTAAAATATTTAAAAATAAACTCTTACACTATGGGCAGGCTGATTCATCACTAACGCCAGGTAGCGACAGATGAGCGTCTGTAGCGGCATTTTCAGAGCGCCCGCTAGTAGTCACTGTGCTCAGCCGTGGGTCACTAGTTCATAGTGACTCAGTCGCTGTGCATCAATTATGAATACATTATGAGGAGTCGCTATTTGACCAGTGCAGCGCTGTATGGGAGCGCATGTTAGCGACTGCTCATAGCGACCGACTCACACCATATTCAGCAAAAAAACAGCCTCACAAATCTCTGGCGCTGAAAAATGCTTCTCTGAAGCCCAGAGCGCAGGAGGCGGTGTGATTAAAGTCTGTTTTTCAGCATCTATCCACTAGTAACAAAGCGAAAACATATGGAATTACATTGTAACAACATTGTAACATGAACACTTTAATGGCAGAGCTGTGATTACTAGCGGATAGATGCTGAAAAACAGACTTTAATCACACCGCCTCCTGCGCTCTGGGTTTCAGAGAAGCATTTTTCAGCGCCAGAGATTTGTGAGGCTGTTTTTTTGCTGAATATGGTGTGAGTCGGTTGCTATGAGCAGTCGCTAACATGCGCTCCCATACAGCGCTGTACTGGTCAAATAGCGACTCCTCACAATGTATTCAACATTACTGAACAGTGACTGAGTCGCTATGAAGTAGCGACCCACGGCTGAGCACAGTGACTACGAGCGGGCGCTCTGAAAATGCCGCTACAGACGCTCATCTGTCGCTACCTGGCGTTAGTGATGAATCAGCCTGCCAGTAACCAATTAGGGTGTCAAAAACCCAATCTAGGACCAAAGAAAGTGCAAGTGCTTATATATATATATATATATATATATATATATATATATATATATATATATGTAAAACAATTCAATAAGTCAGCAAAAAAAAAAAGGTATATATACAAAATGTTGACAATGATAGTGAAACCAATAATAATGCAATAATAAAAAACGAATTGTGCAAAATCAATGGCGAACAATTGACAATGATCAGATGACATCACCAATACAGAGGAGCCGAGGTACGCCAGAGCCACCATACACCGGCGCGTTGCGTGACTCCTTACCACAGGGTGAGTATAATGGCCAGGCTCTGCAAACTCTCCTTTTCTATACTAAAAAATTAAACTGCTGTCCAATGGGGCATCAGAGGCGCCCACACGCGCTTCCGCCCTTTTTTTTTTTTATACATTCTTTATTTATTAAAGATTTTTCACAAGTAAACAAACATAAAACAAGTAAGACAAAAATAGCATACACATTGCACTATAGCCTGATGTTCCATACATAGTAAGAGAACATACACAATGGGTGTACTTAATGTTTCAAGCATTGCAGATCAATAAAGTAACTTTCTAATCAACGGGTGCATCTGCGGTCTTATTACAACGGGGTGGGGGAGGAACAGGAGCGGGGTGGGCTTGATAATAAAAATTCCTAAGCCAGGCCTAAAAGGCTCTTTCCCTCATCAGACTCAGTAAAGGCCATCCATCCGCGCCATGTGATAGCAAACTTCTCGTAGGTGCCATCCCAGGAAGCCATCATGTTCTCGAACCTCATCATGTCGTTTACCCGTTTAAACCAAGTAAGTATGTTCGGGGGATCCTTGCTCTTCCATATCTGAGGGATGCAGGCCTTTGCTGCATTCAACAGACGACACGTGATTGATTTACGGTAACTTTTTATTGGAATCTCTGTCCTATGTAGGAGACACAGAGCAGGGTCGTCAGGGACCTCCGAGCCCGAGACCTTTTCCGCCACTAATCTCACCCTATCCCAGAATTCCCTCAAAACGGGGCAGGACCAGAACACATGCAACAGGTCCCCCCTCCCATCTCCGCACCTCCAACACTCCGCGGGCGTCTCTGGCGACCACTTGTTTAGGGTCGCCGGGACTCTGTACCACCTAGATAGCAGCTTGTATCCACATTCCTGGTATCTGGTGCATATTGACGATTTGTGAGGGAGTTTTAAGAGTTTTCGGCGCTGCTCGGGTGTCCATGTTTCATTGAGATCCCTTTCCCATTTCACTAAATAAGAGGGGACTTCCTCATCTGGGGGGTCAATAAGCAGCTTATATATCCTGGAGAGAGTGTGTCTCTCTACCTCCTTACTCTGGCACATTGTCTCAAAGGCCGTGTTGTTCTAAAATCCTGTAAGGAAGCCATGAAGTGGCCAATCTGCATACCTTGCCAAGGAGACCACTCAGGGACCCCGTGTCTCTGTGCCAGCTCCGCTAGCGGGGCCCACCCCTCCTGCACCCTAACTTCCGCCCTTTTTAAGAAGAAATCACACCCTTTCTCTCGATGACTTAAACCACGCCTTATTTCATTGTGTCTGGTTGGATTTCCTTTTCCAATCATGTTGGCTGAAAATGGAGGGAAAAGCAATATCAAATTCCATGCTACAATTAATGTTTAGTATATCTGCCATAAATCATATAACATGACAATTCTCATGTTCATATTTATTCTGGTCAAGAGGGGATTATGAACCAAAACTAAAGTCTCAGTTTCACCTTGTATCTGTCTTGCAGGAGTCCCATTGATATGCAAATTAGTCTGATCATTTGGGATAATAGAAACGGTATATGTCAACATCCTAAGCCAATCAGTGCCCTTCATCTGTTACTCCACCCTCCCTTTGCTTTATAAAACACGCCCCAATCATCCTCCTCCGATATCGCTTTACTTCCAGGCAGAATTCTCCGCAGCTTCAGGGAACTCTCTAGTGGATTCTTATCGGATACAAACTTTCTAGGACTCATTTAAGTTGGATTCCCGGTCACAATAAGGTAATGCTACTCAACCCAATATCATCAGTATCATTGGCTGTGTATATCTATGCAATGCAAGTCCCACAATGCACAGCACACACTGAACTGCAAATTACATTGATCAGTTTTACATTTTCAAAAATTTCGTAAAATGTTGATTGCTTCCGACTATCGTAAGTGCAAACGCATAGCTAATAACATCTCTATTTTTTTTAAAGCCAAATCTTACTACAGTGTTACTATGATTAACAGGAACACATATTTAAAAAAAAACTAATTTCCCCCTTTTTAGAACAGTAAAAATATCTATACGGGGAGGCCGATTCATTAATAGCGCCAGATGAGCGCCAGTAGCGTGATTTTCACAGCGCCAGCTAGTATTCGCTGTGCTTGGCCGGGGTTTGCTTGTTGACAGCGACTCAGTCGGTGTGCGGTAATGTTGAATACGGGGTTAGGGGTCGATGTTTCACAGGTTCCGCGTTGTATGGGTGCGCCTGACAGCGAATGGCCAGAGCGAACGGCTTGCTGCAGATTCATTAACAAATCACGCTCAAAAATTTCTCACGCTGTGAATTCCTTGTTTAAACCCCAGAGCGCTGGCGGCGATGTGTGTAAAGTAGTTTTTAACCCCCAAACAACCTTTTTTTTTTTTTTTTATGTACAAATTATACAAGTTTTTCTAAACATTTTGTAATATGAATACATTAATATCAGACCTGTAATATCAATTCTGCACAATTTTTATTTATTTATTTTTATTTACTTTAACATTGCAGAAGTGGTCACAGAATTTTTGACATTAAAAAAAAAAAAAAAAAAAAACATTAACAGCAATTAATTATGATTATTTAAAGATTGCTCCATTGAAATGCATTGGACAACGCCAGGGAGCGCCAGGTCATACCTGTCGCTGTGATGGGATTAGCAGCGGCGCTGTTCGTTGCAGTCGGCTACATGATGAATCCCGCGCTAGCTGACGCTCTCGCCGGCGCTAGCCTCATTTAGCGTGATAAATGCGTCATTGTGACCGCCGCCGGGCGTACTTGATTCGGTAGCCGCCGTTAGCTGGCGGTACCTGGCGCTCGTCAGACACTACCTGGCGCTAGCCCTTGATAAATAAGGCCGATAGACAGAAAAACACAGAGCATAAAATTAGTTAGAAGCATTTTTTTTTTTTTAAATGGCCCTTTACCAGCCAATATTGTTCTAATAGCACAGTTCCTTGAATATACAGAAATATATAAGGGTTGATTCAAAGAAACATGTAACAGCTTGGATTTGGGTCACGATCATCCTATTTTTCACGTCCGCTCGTGCGTTCGTATGAACTTGCGAGTGATTCTATAAGCAAATACGTTTCTATCCTAAAATATACGTCCGTTCGTATGGCAGTTCGGGAATCAGACCTATGTCAGTTTCCATCCTGAATTTTCCGTTTCATTTCTCAGGTTGCAACATTGGTTTTGCCCTTTTTCCTTTTTTGTCTGGACGTAAATCCTTCTGATCTTGCGGCTGCGCACTACAAACTTACCTCATTAAAGTGCATTCTAAATATTTGGTCTTATTTTTCTTTATTTCATTCATTTTGTAGAAACCAACCATTAATGAATGCATTTGCATAATAAAATCTTACTTTGTTTAATATTTAGTTAACTTGCATTTTTTACTTGTTGATTTAATTTTAATATTTTGGCTTCAAATGGTACAACTTAAATTTTTTGTGTGTGGTTACCCACACCCTCTACATACAGATTGCTCTCAAATATTAAAAAACACCCAGCAACTTCTGCATGTTATGAGTCTAGAAACAGCCAAGATGGCGGCTCAGGTATTATCGGGCAGCCTGCAAACAGAAAGGGCCTTGTGACTGTCCGTGCCCCCAGCTCTGGGGGCAAAATACAGCAGTAACCCACATCCTGCACTTTATCCCGCTCTCCTCTCCTCAGTAAGTGTGATGCATCTGACCAAAGATGTGCTTAAATAATTAAATAAAGCAAAGGTAAACAACTACACCAATAAATGCAATCTAAAAATATTATTCTAGTACATCAATTTTAAAATAAATAACAAAGGACATAAGTTTCTTTAATTAACGCAAATATATTGCAAAATAAAGGTTTACATGCAAAGGACTAATTAAGGTCCACATTAAAATGCTTTTATAAGGCTTACATGGAAATGTATTAAATCAGGCATGCATTGCCATACAATTAATGGCCTCGGCCATGCTGATACATGCAGTTCATTGGAGCACAAGACGCGCAGACTCCTCCACATAGCCAAAAAACCTGTTCACGAACAGCAATCCGGCTGCTAAAAGGTGTCGGCTGTGGCTTTCTTTTAAAACGCGTTTACAGGTTTCTCTGAATCACACCTAAACACATCCGAGTATCCTAAGTTTTACGTTTTGATCGTAAGTTTTAGGATTTGATCCTAAGTTTTACGTTTTGATCCTAAAATTTACGAACGAACTGCCGCTGATCGTAAGAGCATATACGCATTCGTACGTAGGCTCGTGCGAGTCGGGAATGGCCAAAAAAACAGGAAAAAATGACTAACACCCACCCAAACTTACGATTCTCGATACGAAATCAATTAACTTTTGCTCTTTGAATCGAGGGGATGGTGTAGTCCAAGTGGCTTTCACGTGATGTTTAAGCCCGAGGGGCTAATAAAGGGCCATTTTTTTAAAAAATAGCTTCTAACTAATGTTATGCTCTGTGTTTTTCTGTCTATGTATTGAATTTTGAACCTATTGGGGATATTAGGTCATTACACGGTGAGCAGCACTATCTGTAGTCCAATGAAGATTAGAACTTAGTAGCAGTTAAAAAAGTGCGGTTTCTACCTATATTTTAGTAAAAATATATAACTTTTAAAAAAAAGGGAAAGGATAAAAAAAAAGAAAAATCAAAGAAAAATGGGGAGAAAAAAATCATTAAAAATGTTTTCTTCTCATAAAAACTTAGGCCCTTATTTAACAAGGGATAGCGCCAGGTAGCGAATGGTGAGCGAGCGGTAATGACGGTCACCGCCACGAGAACGCCGGCTCCCCTCCGCAATCACACATTTATCAAGCCGATCCTGCTTAGCGACTGACAGAGCGCCAGATAGCGAATCATTCATCATTATTCCAGCCTCACCCCACAGCGCCAGCGTCCGACCTTGAACAGCGACAGGTATGACCTCTCGCTACCTGGCGCTCTCCAATGCATTTCAATGGAGCAATCTTTAAATATTCATAATTAATTGATCTTAATTTTTTTTTTTTTTTTTTAAATGTCAAAAATTCTGTGACCACTTCTGCCATGTTAGATATTTTTTTTAAGGTAAAAAAAAAAATAAATAAAAATTTGTGCAGAATTGATATTACAGGTCTGATATTAATGTATTCATATTACAAAATGTTTAGAAAAACTTGTTTTTTTTTTTTTTTCAAAAATATGGTTGTTTGGGGGTTAAAAAACTACTTTTAACCCATCGCCACCAGCGCTCTGGGGTTTAGACATGCATTTCACAGCGCGATAATTTTTTGAGCGTGATTTGTTAATGAATATGGTAGGAGCCGTTCGCTATGGCCATTCGCTGTCATGCGCTCCCATACAGCGCGGAACCTGTCAAACAGCGACTCCTAACCCCGTATTCAACATTACCGCACACCGACTGAGTCTCTGTCAACAACCGAACAATGGCCAAGCACAGCGAATACTAGCGGGCGCTGTGAAAATTCCGCTACTGTCGCTCATCTGTCGCTACCTGCCGCTATTAATGAATCGGCCTCTTAAAAAAAATATTTTTCTCATGGTGCTGAATCAGCTCTAATTTCTGCATCTGCTATTGTTTGTTTGTCGGGAAATATGTAAGTGAACAACAGACCATTGGATTTCTATTTTTCTCCTTAGACGTGCTTTCCCGCGATTCTGCTTAATGATTAGTTTTTGGATAACTCCTATGAGGTCATAGATCTGGTTCCACTTTTTTTTTTTTTTTTTTACTGTTGGTCAGTCCCATGAACCTTATTATATTTTTATGCAATCAAGTTTTCCAATTTAAAAAAAAAACATGGAATTCTTTCCAGTTGTTAACCTCCAAAATGAGATCAATGGAAGGCAGCCTACTGCCTGTCCATATAGCAGGTCAGTACTGTTGCATCAATTTTCAAGGCCATATCCTGGGCTTTCATGCTGTTGTAGGCTTAAAGCGGACCTCTCTCTGAAAACCTGCATGGAGGACCTTATTGTACACTGAGGGCCTGTACACATAGCGGCAGGTGTTTTTCGTGAGCACCACCAGCAAGTCATATGACACACCAGGTAACGTTCCATGTATAAAGAGCGCCGGGTGTGTTGTTAGCGCCGACGCTGTGTTCGCCACAGCGCCACATCACATCAGGCACTCGGTGTCGTTCTCCCATAGACTTTTAGCCATTCCAGTCCCGTTTTTTTGGGTGACTTTTGATCATCTTTTTGTGCTCAGTCAAGTGATACGGGATCCCCGGCCTGTTCTGAATGTTTACCTGCGGCTAACTTGCCTTTTTAAGCCTGCCAATCAGGTGTCATTTGTATGTTCCCAATGTCATTCCATGTGTTTTAGTCACTGTGCAGCCATTCCTAGTTAAAGCTCTATTTTGTATTGCACATGGCACTGTATGCCTGAGTATCGTGGTTTCACAGCGCCCGCACTGGCGCTGTTCATTTACATGTTAAATACAAATGCTTTCTTGCCTTCCCCACCGAGGCTACCTGCCGCTATCTCCATTGAAAAAGAAACAAACAAGACACAATGCCGCAGGTAGCCACAGCGCCGAACCTTAACAGCACTGTCTGCCTGTGGCTGGCGTTGCAGCTGGGGCGCTAATAGCGTCTCTCCGCAGGCGTTCAAGTGGCGCTACAAGGTGCTAGTGATAAATTGGCCTCCGGGTGTCACATGGGCAATTTGTGCAGCTAACATTCTTCTGCAAGAATGCAGAATGGTCATTTGGGTACTTCCTTGGTGTTTCATGAAGATAGGCTGCGAGCGACCACGGCATCCCACAGGGGCAACTTAAAGGTTTAGGTAAAGTATTGATTTCTACAGACGATAAACTGACAACTGTTGCTCTTTTCTCTAGGACAGCATGGAGTCGGCTGGTGTCCATGATGTAGAGCTCCTTCTGGATGGGCTTGTTGCTTTCTCATCACAAAACCTACATAAGATAGACCTACAGGAGAACTTCCATATTGTGAAGGAGCTCGGGAAAGGTGGCTATGGGAACATCTTGCTGGTGAAGGACAGGAAAACAGGTTAGTTTGCTCATTTCTATATATATACCTATATTACAATCATAAGCACAAGGCCTGTAATAATGCTGGGCACTTTGTCCTCCAAGGCATAATGTAGATGCTTGCATTTTATACTGGGTCTTGACTTGGCAGTTGTAACAGTACGTGGGGCAGTCACGTCATGCAATTCCAGATAAAGCTTCTGAAGGATGCTCAGTCCTGGCTTCGTGTTATCTGGTGGCTTGAGATCTAAATAAACCTACATACAGATCTCACACAGAACTATATATGTATTAAAGTAGACCAAGGACCAGCTGAAATCAATCCCAAATTGGCCCCAAATCCTTGAAATACAGATAGCGATGGGCATGTAAAAATTAAAAAAAAGAGATAAAAAGTAAAAGAGCAAAGTAAACAAAGGTGATATTGGTGTTAGTAGGGTCTGTGGAAGGCTCCCAAGCAAATCCCATAAGCGGCTCCCACACACACTATATATAATTATATCATTTTATATGTATATTTATGACATTTGCACATTATGGTTTCCATGTGGGGTTTAGATGGCTTGTCCAGTTTGTTTTTAAACTTATATTGAGTATGTTTTCTTAATATAATTTTATTGCAATAAATTCATTCATATTATGTCCCTTTCAGGAGCACTATCACAAAATTAAGTAATATTAAAAATCCATATAAACACGTTGGCTAATAAGAGAAGGAATCACTTATAGATTTGAACTGAATAAAACTGGTTTATTCTCTCATGGTAGGAATAACATCCAGGGGTAACAGGCTTAGTCTATCAGGGGTGACTGAGCCTGTCACCTTTGATGTTCTCTTCCTTCCATTAAAGTAAAAAAAAAAAAAAGCCTGGCCTAATATCTCTTGATGCCGGTTTTGTAAGTGACCTCTCCTGCCTCTATCCGGCATATTTATATGAATTTTTATCATCATTGGGCCATTGTTCGCGAGCCAAAAATGATTATTTCATTTTGTTTGATGCTTGTAGGCACACTCAGGTATATTTTATTTATTTGGGGAGTGCACACTTGTCCTTGCATATCATTAAATGTCTGGTCGTAAACTCAGTGATACAGTTAAAAACATTCTTTTTATTGGCGCTGGTTATATCAGGGCCTATCCTGTCCAGTCACCGGCTTCTCTACCCACAGCCAATTGGTTAGGGTCACCATAAAACAGACCTAGCCACTTTTCCAGAAGCCTATTTCTTCTGTAGGACCCCTGGCTATCTTCTTGGACTTTGGATTTGCTTCATCCCTGTACTTTGGCTTATGGTTCAAACTGACTTCCCATGAATAAGCTTGGCTTTCCTAAATAACTATTTACCCTTATTTCATTTTGGTTGAAGCTTGCCGCTTGTAGGCACACTCAGGTATATTTTATTTATTTGGGGGGTGTAAGCTTGTCCTTGCATATCATTAAATGTCTGGTCCTAAACTCAGTGAAACAGTTAAAAACATTCTTTTAATTGCCGCGGTTTCATCCCAGTGCCCAAGCCTGACACAATTTCACACCAACTGGCCATAGGCGAAACATTTTAATCCAACCCCGATGGCTTTATTGTGTCTATAGCTGTAAGCTAACACTTTAGATGTAATCCTCACCCTATAACCCATTATACGTAATCCTTTGCTCACTATTTAATGTATGAACCTTTCCTTTACATAATCTTTACACATCTTTACATTTTTAAAGCAAAACAAATGACCATGTCGAAAATTGACAATTCCTTATTTTAACAGGTCGTAGAATGGCCCTGAAGATGATGAAAAGAAACAGAACCAGTGAGAGAATCTTTCTCCTGGAGTTCAGCGTCTCTTTCTTTCTCTCTTCTCATCCCGCTATTATTGGATGTTACGGAACTGCCTTCAAGACCACTGAGCACTTTGTCTTTGCCCAGGAACCGGCACCTGCCAGTGATCTGCTCATGATGATTTCACCCAACGTAAGTCCTCTAACCATTTCCACACGAACACATCAAAAATAACTCTCCTACAATTCCAAGTTAATGTATCTGTTTTTATTCATTTTAGGAGGGTGTTCCGGAAGAGGCGGTGAAGAGATGTGCTGTGCAGATTTCCAGCGCTATGGAATTCATTTCTGAGAAAGGACTTGTGCATATGGACATCAAGCCAGAGAATGTTTTGGTATTTGACGAGGAGTGCCGCTGCGTCAAACTTACTGATTTTGGCCTTACTCGTGTCAAGGGAACGCTGATTAGAAGCAAAGTCGGCAGTGTCTCCTATATGGCCCCTGAAATGTGTCAGATGACCGTCTCAGAAGGGTTGGTTGTAGACTCCAGGCTGGATACTTGGGCTTTCGGGGTGGTCATCTACTGCTTGCTCACAGGAGAGTCCCCTTGGCAGGTGGCCATGGACAATGATGAGGAGTACAGCAGATTTGTTTATTGGCAAAACCACTTCCAAACAGACGACCCTCCAGAACCGTGGAACAAGCTGCCCACCGGTGTGCTAAGGATGCTTAATAATCTCATGGCCATTGATTGTAACAGGAGAAGTCTATCTAGTGAGGTCCTCAATTACCTGGATGAAAGGTGGAAGAAGTCGAAAGAAACCGCAGAGCCCACCACAAGCCAGGGAAATGGAAATGGCATCAAAAGCATTTCATCTACAGATCCTGAAAAACTTTCGCCCGAGGCCCCTCATTCAAATGCACAAAATAACTCTGAGATCTCGTCAGGAAGCTCAAAGAGCAGCATGTCCATCATGTCTACCCTGAGCTCCATGTCTTGTCTTCTGAGCACAGACAGTTCTGGTAAGTCTCAGTCTGGGATGACCCAGAGGAATGATACACCAATAACAGTAGATGAGGAAATATCTTTGGCTATTGGTACAGAGGTGGAAGTTGGCTAAACACAACTGGCTGGTGTTCACAGAATACTTATCAACATAGACAAATAGTCATGGGGGCAGAATGTTTACCTCTACTATCCCTGGGTAGCTACACAAGTGCCAGGATTAATGCGCAATGCAGAAAACCATTGATAGGTTCTACTTTTGCATGTAACTGGAATGAGACATCTAAAAAAAACTGCCAGTCCATGTCTAGTAAAGGTTATTTAGCGTATAAATATGGGACGCACTCAACGCAGGAAAAGTTCCCATAGCAGACCACTGGCTGTGTAAGTTGGTGGACAGTGGTCTCTGGGCTTTATCAAGTCAATCTAAGACGGGTGCTCGTAAAATTGCTACTGAGGATGCCACCACCAAGCAGAAAAATGTATAAGGCAAGACAATGGCATCTAATCAACGTAGGATTAATGGTCAATATCCTGTGTTATTATAGGTTATTATATGCTGTTACAGAATGTAAGAAGGAAACGTTATTGTAAGGGATATGCTCAATAAAGCAATTTTTTAAGATGATAAATCAGTCAGGAGGTTGATATATTCTGTGTGGCAACTAAGGCAGTTTTAGCTAAAGGGGGTTAATTTGAACAAAGGGATAAAGCTCCATAGTAAATATAGTACATGAAACCAGACCCTCACCCTGAATAAGAGCCTATCTTGTATGTTTCCTCCCCTGTACATACAGATTACCCACATTAATCCGGGCCTACATCCTGAATAAGAGCCTGTCTTGTATGTTCCCCCATACATACAGATTGCCCACATTAATCCGGGCCTACATCCTGAATAAGAGCCTGTCTTGTATGTTTCCTCCCCTGTACATATAGATTGCCCACATTAATCCGGGCCTACATCCTGAATAAGAGCCTGTCTTGTATGTTCCCCTCTATACATACAGATTGACCACATTAATCTGGGCCTACATCCTGAATAAGAGCCTGTCTTGTATGTTCCCCTCTATACATACAGATTGCCCACATTAATCCGGACCTTCACCCTGAATAGGAGCCAATCTGTATGCCCCCCCATACATACAGATTGCTCACAACCTCTGTTGTCTTAAATGGGGCCCACAACCTCTGTTGTCTTTAATGGGGCCCACAACCTCCATTGACGGTACAGGGGCCCACGCCCTCCATTGATAGTACAGGGGCCCACGCCCTCCATTGACGGTACAGGGGCCCACGCCCTCCATTGACGGTACAGGGGCCCACGCCCTCCATTGACGGTACAGGGGCCCACACCCTCCATTGATGGTACAGGGGCCCACGCCCTCCATTGACGGTACAGGGGCCCACACCCTCCATTGTCTGTACTGGGGCTCCACGCCCTCCACTTTGGCTCCTGACTAACTCCTGCCTGCTGATACTGTGCTTTGCTGTGTACCATCGGTGTTTTCCTTTAACCAAAGCTGCGACCACCACATTACTGCCAGGGGCCTAGAGCACCCCTGTTGAGTAGCGGATCTCGCTCACCACAGGTGGTCGGTGCATGATTGGCACATGATTCAGGGACACATGCGCCCCCAATAACACAAGTGCACACAAGCCAGCCTTTTTGTTTTATCAATGAGACTAACCGCCGGCAATATATATATATTTTTTTAACTATAGTCTTAAAAAAAACAAAAAAAAACATGTATCCCCCCCAATAGCCAACTAGCCCAGGCACCAGCCATAAGGGCCGGTAACCCAGGGCTCAGAGGCCATGCCGCTTTACCAGCCCTTATATGCCTTGCGGTATGGGTTAGAGGATCTTCCAATAATGATGGGCACCTGGCTCTCCTGCACCACTGGGCAGTGCCAGCGGGTGACAGTGAGGTCCCCTACCTTGTGAACTGGTATAAGGCTCCCCAGACATTTTTGCCCAAATCGGGCATAGCATGGCACAGCAGGGAGGAGGGACGGGTGGTACAAAATGCCTGGACTACTTCTTTCTGCTGAAAGAGTTATTGGATGAGAAAACACATGTAAATGAGTAAGAATTGGAAGCCCATTTGGAAACAGTTGGAGGCCTAGACAATGGAGGGTGTCGGTAGCAAAGGCGTCCTAATGGCATCTCAACATATCTATTGTTCTCCCTCACATGAGTTCACAGAAGAGAGTGATGACTGTTGGGGGGTAGCTCGGACCCCTGATAAGTCTTGCCTGGCCTCTCTGTATTGTTCACCCTTTAAAGTGGACCAACACCCTCCCATGATCGGCCTGGGAATCTATAAGATTCCTGGACCGATCAGACCCCTGACTGCGGGGCACCCCGATTGGGGGTGTCCCGCTGTGTGAAACCCCCAGAAACTCCTAAATCCCTACCTTATCCACGATCCAGCGGCGCCCGCCGCCTCCCGCACGTCCCTCTAGCAGGACGCGCACCCGCGCCGGCCGCTTGTGAATGGCCGGAGCGGGCGCACGCCCTGTAAACGTGATGTGCGGGAGGCGGCGGCGGGCGTGCTCTCTCTTGTCCGTCGCTGCCTCCCGCTTGTCCATCGGCGGGGATTGGCAGCGGCGGTCACGTGGGAGCGAGGAGAGGTGAGTTTTTCGGGGTTTCTGGGGGGTTTCACACAGCGGGGCACCCCCGATCGGGGTGCCCCGCCGAGGTGGACCAAAACCCAGGATAGTCAAAATCCTGGGTGTTGGTCCACTTTAACAACCGGTTGGAGAATCATGTGTTCAAATTTATGAGAGACAGTCCAAAATTGAGGCTCTGAAGAAGCCCCTACAAGAACCCCTTATGAAAAAAGGGGTCGCACACCCAAAGATATATACCAAATAATCAAAAAAAAAGTCCCAAAAAATACTGTACATGAACATAACACACATAAGGACAGATTTAAAAAACATAAAAAACAAACTATGGGGAAACCAAATACAAAGCTCAAATACTATAAAATGGGAAGAATAATATGTTAATAAATTAAATAGGTCAAATGGTGTTAAGAAATCGCACTCCAAATTAATATAATGATTTATATTAGTAAAGTTGTTATAATTGACAAAAAGTCCTCAGCGCAAGGAGAAAACCAGAATGTGTCACCAACACTCCCAACAGTAATAATCAAGCAGCACACAGAAATGTGTAAAATCTCAGCGGGACAATTCAGATGTTTCTTATTCAGGTAAAAAGGTGCTTCTTTATGTATCAAATCACCACGTGGGTTTCAAGACAAATGCTTTCAAGTGTATCCACCACCTGCTACACTAAACACGTACCAGATAGCCAATGGCAAGACAGCGTTTTTCTATGTATCAACAGTTGCTTCCTTGTCAAATGTTTTCCAGATAGCCAAATGAATAATTAACTCTATATTTAGAGATAAATTCTTTTTCTTTCATATATTCATCAAAGGCTGGATCGATATAATTATTTCCTCATTTATTTTGAGCATGTAATAAAAAACACACAAAACCGCACATAGCGTAACTCTGTATCAAATTCTTATGCGCAGACCGGCTAAAAATGCTTACCAGATTAAAAACAAGTATAAGCGTTGGTTAAAAAGTTTCATGAAAAGAATCCAGATAATCTAGCTTCTACTCCGCCAGTTCACTTTGCTTCATAATAAAACGTTCTCAGACGCCGCACCGCATACGTTACCGAAGCCTAGGCCTTTGGGCTCGGCTGGCGTCGGCTCTGTTCAGGAATCACGTGATTAGAATAGGCTCCGCCCAACGCGTTTCGTCACTCAAGGACTCAAGGACAGGCGCCTGTGAACAAGTCCTTGAGTGACGAAACGCGTTGGGCGGAGCCTATTCTAATCACGTGATTCCTGAACAGAGCCGACGCCAGCCGAGCCCAAAGGCCTAGGCTTCGGTAACGTATGCGCTGCGGCGTCTGAGAACGTTTTATTATGAAGTAAAGTGAACTGGCGGAGTAGAAGCTAGATTATCTGGATTCTTTTCATGAAACTTTTTAACCAACGCTTATACTTGTTTTTAATCTGGTAAGCATTTTTAGCCGGTCTGCGCATAAGAATTTGATACAGAGTTACGCTATGTGCGGTTATGTGTGTTTTTTATTACATGCTCAAAATAAATGAGGAAATAATTATATCGATCCAGCCTTTGATGAATATATGAAAGAAAAATAATTTATCTCTAAATATAGAGTTAATTATTCATTTGGCTATCTGGAAAACATTTGACAAGGAAGCAACTGTTGATACATAGAAAAACGCTGTCTTGCCATTGGCTATCTGGTACGTGTTTAGTGTAGCAGGTGGTGGATACACTTGAAAGCATCACGTGGTGATTTCATACATAAAGAAGCACCTTTTTACCTGAATAAGAAACATCTGAATTGTCCCGCGGAGATTTTACACATTTCTGTGTGCTGCTTGATTAATAAATTAAAGATTAAATTAATTACCGCCCCTTTAAGTAGCCGGGAAAAAAAAATATATATTATTATAATTTATGGAGTGAAAAATGTGATGAGTTCTCAATATACAAAGTGAATGTTATCCAAATATAGGATATAATAATTGAAAAAAGTGCCAATGCTAAAGTGCTAGTGCTACAATCCAAGCAAACATAATCAAATAGATCAAAAAATACTAGTAATAATAAAGTGCCATAATAAAATCATAAAAAAAATGTTAATGAATACTCAAAGTGTGGATTGCCCAGACAAAGACCTGAGCTACTTTTCAGGGGATAATAGAAAAAAGTAAACAGAGAGTAGAAAAATAGAAAGAATATTTAATGGTCACCCATTAGGAGGGCTGTGCGTATCCACAAAGTTTTGGTCAGTGAGACATGCACAGCATAATGACTCTGCCTTTATTGAAGGAAGGATGTATCTTCTAAAGACCAAGAAGAGCTTTAGCTCGTCCCTCCCTTCGTGAGAAACATAATTTTCACATAACACAGAATAATATTATCTCGCAGTTGGCATTAGGGAGTTATTTATCTTAACCTTGGGTGCACGGAATGCTCCAGCTGTACCAAGCCTCAGAATCACACGTACATCACAAAGCTTAGGGTAAAACTCTGGCAGGCCGATTCATTACTAGCGTCAGGTACAGCGTCCGTAGCGAGGCATTGAGAGCGACCGCTAGTAGTCGCTGTGCTCAGCCGTGGTTCGCTGTTTCAGAGCGTCTCAGTCGCTGGCCGGCATTGATGAGTATATTGTGTGAGTCGCTCGCACCAGTTCAGCGCTGTATGGGAGCGAATGGTAGCGCCAGCTCAGTGCGACTGACTCACACCATGTTCATCAACAAAAAAAGCCTCACACAGTTCCGGCGCTCAAAATCGGGTCGCTGTAGCCCAGAGTACCAGAAGCTGTGTGATTAAAGTGGACCAACACCCGGGGGAGGGGGCGATCACCTCCCTCACCACGAGACATCTGAGGACATCGGGATGTCCCGCGGGGTGAAACCCCCCCCCAAAATCCCAAAAAAACCTTACCTTATCGGCGACGGATCAGCCGCCGCCACCTCCCGCGCGCCCCTCCAGCAGTGCGCGCGCCTGCGCTGGCCGCTTGTGAATGGCCGGCGCGGGCACGCACCCTGTGAGAGGGACGCGGCGGCGGCGGCTTGTCCGTCGCCGAAAAGGTACGTTTTTTGGGGCTTTTGGGGGGGTTTCACACAGCGGGGCATCCTGATCTTGGATGCCCCGCTGAAGTGGACCAACACCCAGGATAGTGAAAATCCTGGGTGTTGGTCCACTTTAAAGTCTGATTTTGAACATGTATCCACCAGTAACAAAGCGAAAACATATGGAATGACATTGTTATTACATTGTAACATGAACACTAATACCAGACATGTAAGGACAATTCTGTATAAAAATATTATAAATCAAAAAAGTTTTAAAAAATGTCATTTTCTAGGCCAGGATACATGTTATAAAAAAAAAACAAAAAAAAATTGGGATCAGGAAAGGGTTTTAAGGATCGTCCATTGAAATGTATGGGAGAGCGCCAGGTAGCGACAGGTTAGACGTGGCGCTCTGCAAGACTGTACGCTGAGCCTGGGATAATGATGAATCGGACGCTACATGGCGTTGTTCCAGTCGCACCCAGATTTGGCTTCATAAATGCGTAATTGCTGCCGTGTCCGGCGCTCACCTGACACTACCTGACGCTTACAAGGCGCTACCTGGCGCTAGAGCTTCATGAATAAGGCCCTAAGTCTAAATATGAACAAGAATAATTGGGCTACCAGTGTGGACCCAAAAAAAACCCTAGAAATAAGCAGCACTCAATAGATTTTTAGCCGCCCCAGTCTGCATCACTGGCCAGCCAGAAAATCCCACCGAAGAGCAAAAAAACAAGGTGACAGCCACCGCACTTGCCCCTAAAGAAAGAACTTATCGCTGGGGCAGAAACATTGGGCCTCTTTTATCCTTGTAAGCTGTAGCGTATGTTCTTTTGTTCACTCATGGGCATGATTGCGAGATGCTTTAGTATTTTGCTATGCTTACTAACTTTATCCATCAATGCTTTGGCGCTATCTTGTGGTACTTAGACTGGCTCCCCTCCAATCTATTCTAAACTCTGCTGCTCGCCTCATCCACCTCTCCTCCCGCTTCTCCCTTCTGTCGCTCCCTCCACTGGTTACCTGTCTCCCATAGAGTTCAGTTCAAACTTCTAGTACTAACCTTCAAAGCTCTCTCTAACCAGGCCCCTTCTTAAATTTCATCTCTGATCCAGCGATACCAACCCAAGCGCAACCTCTGCTCTGCCTCTGACATTCTCCTGTCCTCTTCCTTGGTTACTTCCTCGCACTCCCGCCTTCAAGACTTCTCCCGTGCCTCCCCACTTCGCTGGAATGCACTCCCCCGCTCGATCCGCCACTCTGCATCACTCCAAGCCTTTAAAAGTGCCTTCAAAACTCAAGCATATGACCTGGCGTAAGCAACTCCTATAACCTTCAATGGCACATGCAGCCATACTCAAGCTCTACCACTTGTGACCCCGCCCCTTTGTCTCCACCCCCATCCTTCAGACTGTAAGCCCGCAAGGGCAGGACACTCCTCCCTATTGTCTCCTGTGCTCACAACACTTGGTTTTAACCTGTGGCATCTAATTTTGTATTGTTCTCTGTACTATATGTTTTACCATGTCTGTAATCACACCATGTAAAGCGCTACGGAAGATGATGACGCTATATAAATAAACAATAATAATAACCAGAATTCACCTTTAAATGACTACGTATGTTTGCCACTGTCCATATCTCTAACCCATGTAAAACTGTACACACATGAATGTCACCACATTGCATAGCTGTTTCCATTCTATTTCATCTTGTGTAATTTAGCTCTAAAATCTTATCAATACATTTTTTTACTTAAATTAAAGCCTTGTAGATAGTGTGCAAGTTTCTTTTTTTAGTTCAATATCTTTTTATTCAGTTTACATCATATAAGGGAAACAGTACAGAAACAGTGCAGAACGTTAATACAAACGGACAGAAGATCAATACATGTCGCCTTCTACTTCTACATGTGCATACAGTACAATGATATATCATTAGCAATGGGCACATCCGTTCCACCCCCCCCAGCAACCCAACCAGCCCCCACAAATAGGATCCAGCTCACACTCCGATTAATCTGCTATATGATGTTTCGGTCGTAGGTCCAACGCCCCAGGTCTCTCAGTCTCCTCTAGTCCAGACCTACCGACCAAAAGGAGACAGAGACGGAACGCTCACACCAAGACCCAACACACGTTTCTACTCCCAGGGGAGGCGGGGATCCAGAGGGCAAAGGGAGGGAGCCGGACGGCCGGAAGACGCAGAACAGCAAGGACATGCAAGGAAGGAAGGAAACAAGAAGGAGAAGGGGGGGAGAAAGGGGGAGGAGGAAGGAAGGAAGGGGAAGGAGGAAGATTGAGGGACAGGGTTGCTGAAGCATTGGAACAATTGGGAATGAGTAATTCCCAAGGCACGGGCAAGAGTAGGGACACGTACCGAAGCATACACAGGAACAGAAGTGCTACCGCTGTCAGGGGCGTGCTGACGCGTGACCGCCTATGATATCTCCTGCGCTAGATGGTTGTCCCTGTAGTCCAGCCAACCGACCCACGTCATCCTATAGCTCTCCCAGGAGCCTTCGGTGTCTGAAATCGACTCCTCCATACGACGAATGACCTCCACCTCCCGGACCCATTCAACAAGGGATGGCGGGGCTGTGGATTTCCATCGTCTCGGGATGACTGCTCTCACTGCTGTCAGGAAATGGCGCAGTACCCCCTTTTTGCCATGGGAGAGAGAGCCAGGCAAGTTTCTTTTTTTACTGCTTATACTAAGAAAACAGGTGCAGCAATTGCTGCAGTGCAGTCTTAACGTGCTGTCTCGCTTGGCCTCATTATAGGTGCCACCCATGATGGTGACTAAACTTTTACCAGCTTTCTGAGGGAATTTACATGTGAAGTGCTAATACTGCTCTCGCTAAGGCTAGACACTTACTTTAGTAAACTATGGTTAGGACAGACAGTCACACCCTGTGGCTGTTCATCCTATCCTTTACCGCGACCCACCTCTGAGGAGAGTTATCAATTAATACACATGTTAGGAGGGGGTTTGGAGATGCTGGTCTATTAAACTTATACAAGAAAAAAGAATTTGCTAGGATCAGGCCCACTCCCAGCATCCAACACTGACCAAGCAATCCTACCACACCTCCAGATAAATTTAAAACATTTCAATACTTTATTGAGAATTACAATAAAACAAGATCCTATCAGATCAATGATCTGTATTGCACTGTTCTTTTCCTGATCTGGTCGCACATAATTAATGTGACAATTGAGGTAGTCAGCAAGTACATGGTAAGAATTTCTTCAATTAACAGCCTTTCTAAATTAATAATTTGTTTATCTTACTGATATGTTGGTCAAAGATAGGGCAAACATGTTTCGCCACATTTGCTTCTTCAGTGCCCTAATGCAAAATATCAAAACATACTTTCAGTAACATTCTATAATTCTGGTATCCATACCTATACTGTATTGAAATGTATAAGAACATTTCAATTTACAATGACTAGAGATGAGTGAAAAATTAGATTCGGGCGATTCGCCGAATTTCTCAAAGAAATTCGGGTTCGTCCGAATCGAACTTTAGCGAATCGCTCATCTCTGGTGGGAGCAGGGAGGCCGGCTGCGCTGTCAGCGGGCGGCGGAAGCCGGCTTCCGCCACTCGCTGACAGCGCAGCCGGCCTCCCCGCTCCCACCAAGCCCTGAAATGAAAAAAAAATGGCGGCATGGTGGGAGCGGGGAGGCCGGCTGCGCTAACAGCGCAGCCGGCCTCCCCGCTCCCACCATGCCGGCATTTTTTTTTTTTTATTTCAGGGAAAATTCGGTCAGCACGAACCACTAAAAATTCGGGTTCGTGCTGAATCGAATTTTCCCTGAAATTCGGAGCGAATTCAGGTTCGTTAGAACAATGACCATACATGCATGCATAACATAATTCAAACCATTACAATGCACATTTTAGTCTCCAGTGAGTATCCCTTGGGTATTTCCAAATAACATGATGCATTACCCACCTTATCAGTGACAGTGTGGGTCCTAGATTTTTCCTAGAAAGGATGGAACATTCTCGCCATTATACTGATGGTTGAAGCATTCAATATTATTCCCCTTTTTTTTTTACTTGTTAAAGAAAATGTATTTACATTTATCAAAAAGGAAAAAAAAAAAAGGCAGCTGCAACTGGATCCCCTGTGGCTAGGGTGCCGACGGGCGGGAGTGCCACTAGTTCCCAGAAATTACTGAAGCAATGATAATGCTGGCACAATCCTTTGTATAAAATTCGAAAGATTTAATGATTACTCTTAAAAGAAACAATACAAGCACAGCTATGCAGCTATGACAGTATAAAAAAAAAAAAAAAGATACTCAACTATAGTGCTGGGCATCGGCCCTATACCGGGAGTATCAAATTTACCACTACCAGAGATCCATATAACATCATCCCCACTTATGACCACCGCCGGTCTCCTGGCTGCACTCACAGCGCTGGGCCACACTTTCCCAATTAATTTTCATGGGAAGGGTGTTGAGGGTTTGGAGGGTTGTGAATGGAGCAGGCAAAGCCAGTCACCGTGACTAACACAACGGGATGGCCACTTGGCTCTGAGCTGCTAGGATGAGATCACCAGTGTTGGTATTTTTTATTTTTTTTTTGCTTTAAAATTAAGGCCAACTGGATCACAGTCTAGACCGGGAGGATTGGGATGAAGTCTGGGAAAACATCCATACGTCAGTAGTGGAAGTTAGGGATAGGTTTATACAAACCAAATGGATCCATCAAACGTATATCATGCCACTCCGGCTGCACAGGATGGGTCTGTTGGAAAGTGACATGTGCCCGCGCTGTTGGAATGGTGGCGCCTCCAGGGCGCATATGATCTGGGCATGTGCTGTCCTGGTGTGTTTACGCTAATTACGTATACTACGCTGGTTTAAAGCATGTGCTGTCCTGGTGCGGCCCGGGTTCGATTCCCAGCCAATGCAACCTCTTTTAAAAAAGCAGTAGTTGGGGGATGGTTCAGAACATATTAGATCAACATTGGAATATATTACGATCTGATTCATCCTTGCAGGGTTTGATTGACCGTAGGGTCTGTTTGACGGCTAGACGAGCCCCCAATTTAAGAAATATTCTGTGTCGAAGTCATTTTACCAGGCCACCCACCTGGCTACGAGATCAAAGGTTGAAGGGAAGTTACCCATGTGGCCATTGTAACATTTGTCAGCATTTAGTGAGGAATGACGTGGTGGAGAATCAATATACGAAAAACAGGTATCGAATCCAACAATTTATCAATTGTAGAACAAAAGGGGTGGTTTATTTTCTCAAGTGTAGCTGCGGCCTAGGATATGTGGGTGAAACACAAAATACACTCAAAGCGCGAATACAGGCACATCTATCGAATGTCCGTCTAGCGGATAGAGATCAAGCAAAACAAAATCATCACACCTATAGCAGATCATTTCCTTAAGAAACACAATAGTCAAGGGGTTGAGTTGCAAGTCACACCATTGGAAAAGATTCAATTAGGAATCCGGGGAGGCAACCTTAAGAGGAGATTGTTACAATGTGAATTGAAGTGGATGCATAGACTTGATACAATCGTGCCACTGGGACTGAATGAGGAAGCATCTTTTCAATGCTTCCTGGGCAGGTAATGGGGCTGCCGATCGAATAGTGTACACACATAGATCGATATATTAAATGTCTTTAAAAAGATCTGGAACTAAAAATAAATGGTCAAGAGGGGAAGGAAAAGAGATTAAAAGTGCCTTTTTTTTTTTTTTTTTTTTTTTTATAAAATGTATATTCACACATGTATGGTTGCACATTTTTATATTTTGTTATTACACATTTGTTCATATATATATTTTTTTTTCATTACATACTTTTGTCACGGGTGTGATTGTCATTGAATTATATTGTCGTATGGTGGTTGGGAATCAATTAAGACACTGAAGATTTCCATGTATGGTTGAGGACCTGAGGGGATCGTTGGAGGCTTCTGAATAACAGTTATGGAGGTGATCGATTTATACACTTGATTACTACAACATCACTCCTCAGGCATCCAGCGGGTCTATCAAGTGGACATCTTTCTTCACGAATTGTTGTTTTTTGTTGTTTTTTTTTTCCAGTTAATTAGTTTATTTATTCATTTTATTTATTTAATTAATTAACTATTTATTTGTGTTTGATTATATCAAGTTTATTCATTTATTCATTCAATTAACTATTTATTTATTTATTTATGTTTGATTATATGGAATTGGGTTTTTTATTTATTATTTATTTATTTAATTAATTAATTACTTACTTATGTTTGATTATATGAATTAGTTTATTTATTTAATTAATTAATTAATTAATTATTTATTTATGTTTGATTGCATGGAATTAGTTTAGTTTATTTATTAATTTATTCATTCATGTATTCATTTAATTCATGACGTCCACATTCTTGGATGGCCGTCTCTGATTGGTGGCGTCTCCTGCGCATTGTGGGGCCGCCGTGTGCTGGAGCGCCGCCTTGATTGGAGATGAGCAGCACCTGTCAACAGAGCTCTCTCCAGCCATCTACATATAAAAAGGGTATGTGAAGCAGGCATTATTCTCTGGCACCTTTGAAGAAGTGAGCTTGTCTCACGGAACGCGTGGGGGATCAGGACGCCAGTCTATAGCAGGGACACCTCTCAACCTCCGATCTGGTGATATCTCATGCACTTTAATTATTTACAAATTCATCTT
This sequence comes from Gastrophryne carolinensis, assembly GCA_027917425.1. NCBI lineage: Eukaryota > Metazoa > Chordata > Amphibia > Anura > Microhylidae > Gastrophryne > Gastrophryne carolinensis. Next base: position 647,243,912 of record CM051234.1, on the reverse strand, counting down.
TTTTGGGGCAAGTTGATTGGTTATTTGTTCTCTTTTTCTATATGGGATAAATTTATATAGATTTTGAATGTTATATTGTAGCACTTAGCACTTTTATAAATCTGCATTTAGCACTTTAACATTGCACTAGTCACTTTATTCACTTGTTGCATTTCTTACTGTGTGATAGGGATCTATTTTTCACAAGGAGGAAGAGGGATGATTGTCTATGCCCCTGCTATTGGAATTTTGTTTTTAAAAAAAATATATTTGTGATGGTATTTTTTGTAACCATTAATAAATATTGATTACTTATGATATACTTTTGATTCAAGCTATTTGATTTGGTGGTGCCTGGGGACGCCCCTGGTGGTAGCTGGGGCCACACATATTGTGTACTTGTATTTGGATATACTCTTCTTTGGGGATTCCTTTAAGGCACACCTACATATATACATTGTTAAGAACCAAAAAAAAAAAAAAAATACATTTTTAGTGGTGCATTGGGAAAAAAACTTCTTTTGGACTGTCCTGGTGCGTATACGCTAATTACGTATACTACGCTGGTTTAAAGCTAGTGTGGTGGCGTAATTTCCCCCCAAGAATAGCGGAGGGGGAAACATACGTTTGTTACGCTTTACCTGCCGACATATGGCTTGATGCAGAGCCTCCCCGTTCAGCTATCCCGTTCATTTTCCCGTTGGTTTTGGGCTTTGATCGGGTCAGGAAAGGGTGCTACGTTGATTTTAGTGTGCGTTTATGCGCTCAGGTGTGCGCTCAGCCGCCTTTCCGATTGTCGGCTCGCACGAGGCTGTTTCCTCGTTCATTGGTCCTCGCCTCGTTCATTGGTCCGTTTTTTTCAGTGATGCAGAGCCTTGATTTCCTATTGAAATCACCCTAATAAAACGGGGCCGCCGAGCCTTCACTTACGGCAAGTCAGAGCAGCCGTATTTGCACTCGGGCAATAATATGCAGTCCTCTGTTGGAGCACATCAGCGGCGCCAGCTTCGCGGTCTTGTCCTGCTGAGTATGGCAGAAACCAGGCTGCACCGCACGCCTTTGGACATCGATGGCATGGGTATTTGATATTTTTTATGGTTTTTTTTTGGGTATCCTTTTTACAGGGTCTCCATCATTTTTATTTTATTGTTTGTGTGCAGGCATTTGAAGATGGGACATAGGATAAATGTGCAGGCACTGGCTGGCCCTGATTTGGTTTTTGGGAGTCGTTTTTCTGGCTTTCCCTGCCTAGGAATTCCTGCCTACATGAGCGATTCAAATCAGCCGATCTATTTGGTGGCTGGCTACTGGGTATGTGTCTGAAACTTGTATTGGTTGCCCACCCTCTCTGACTGTGTTTGTTCCCGTAACACACTATTTGGTAACTTTTGGCGTAGTATATTTGGAGCCCAATTATTGATCTACAAATTAAATGGGTTAAGTGATTGTACCCTATTGCGTCATGTTCTTGCCCTCTTATGTAAGTAGTATTCCCCAGACTTTTTAAATCAGAGTACAAGTTGGATGTGCATGTAGTCTCATTACAAATGTCCTTTCCTCCCACCCTACCCCGCTCACCTATTTGTCCCTCTTTTCTATTGTTGCAATGCACACCTTTTTTTAATTTTTTTTGTTTTTTGGTTTTAGGGCAGGAGACTCTGCCTATCCTTTGGTCCCCTGGATGAAGACCCCCATCCTGCACCGATCTTCACAGGCAGAGGAGCGCTACAATACTGCCCCCAGGAGGACTCGCTCTGTGTTGGAGCCAGGCTTTGTTCTCTTGAAGATGAGGTTCCGTTGTCTTGATGTGACTGGGGGGGCACTACAATAGATGCCTGCAACGGTCCTAAACCTAATCATGGCTTGTGGGCTACTCCACCACCTTTAGTTTCAGCCCTCCCCACCCCTCCTTTTTCTTGCACCCAAAGTGGCACCGCGCAAACCATACGTGCACAACTAGTGTTTAGTGTTTTTTCAGAGACCACAATTTTTTTTTTTTTTTTTTTTTTTTTCAAACAAATTTTGTTTTGTCATTTGTTTTTTGGGTCCCAAAAGAAAAATTACACGTGGGCAGAGAAAATGTATTCCCCACAAATTAGTGGTATGCTGGGTTGCATGGTGACGAGGAATGATGTTGTGCCTGCAAATTGGCTGCAATGTGGGCCAGGCTTTGATTAATCTCAGCCATATGGCTGGTTAGCACAGAGATATTGCTGTTTAATACCTCTACTTGGGCGTTGAGGTTTGTGAGTTGGGTGCACACAGTCTCATTGAATTGCTGTGTTGTCGCAGCAAAGGCAATATTTTCCTGCCTCCATGTTTCCTCCAAAATTTGAAGTTGCCTTCTTTGGGAAATATGGCGTCTAGACTGGGTAGGAGCAGTGGATGTGGTGGCTGTGCCGGGGTTGCCTGCGTTGCTGCCACTGGTGCAGTAGTGGTTAGTGACATATGTGGGGTGTCCTCCTCCAAATCTCGTATATGGTCGATGATGGGTGGGCTTCCTGTGGTCTGTTAAGAAATATAGCATCCTTTTAGTTTATTTCTGTCCACACAAGCTCGCAAATATCAATGTTAAAAGTACACATCAAGGCCCATTGACTTACCTCATCGCAATCCACAATTTGGGTTTGTGGTGTAGAAGCCTGGTGTGCCCTTGGCCTCGGTGCTAACGCAGGGGTTTGGGGGCCTGGTGTGTCCTGTTGACTTGGTCCTTAGTATGTAGATAGGAAGATTAGGTAAATGGCCAAGTACAGTGTGTTGTGTAGCATAACACTGCCTTCTTGAACTTTTTGTACTAGGTCATGGCAAAATCAGACTCACCTTGGGACCTTACATTCCGGTCTGTGTCTTGTGCCTCTGCCAGTCCCTGGATGCTGGCCGGGTGTATGAATGTATATACATGTTCCTCGGCGGGCGTAAGGATAATTTTAGTGGGTAAGCCACCCCCTGTCTGTTGGCTGGGGAAGATTAAATCACACCTAATAAGTGTTACATCCTTTTAACAATGTTAAAAAAAATGCATTTTACTTTTTCCTTTACTTCGGCTCCACCCCCTGTCTGTTGGCTGGGGAAGATTAAATTACACCTAATAAGTGTTACATCCTTTTAACAATGTGACTAAAAATTGTCCATTACCTCTGCTGATGGCGCATGTCCATTTTTTTTTGCTGTAGTATTTCAGGTCCCCAAATTTCCTTTTTATTTGCTGAATATCTCTCCGGACTGATCCCACACTATTGACCTGCCTGCAAATATTAGTCCAGATTTCCATCTTAGCCTGCTTTGTGGTTGTTTTGGAGGTGCGGCCAAATAGGGCATCATAATGTTCGCAAACTGCATTTGCCACCGCCATGCTTTGAGCATCGCAAAATCGGGCAGTTAGTGAGCCACGCCGTAGTTGTCTGCCACATGGGTGTGTGGTCTCCCCTGCCTCTGAGGAAATTGATGGTTGGGTATCTGGGGAGTCGTGTGTGCTTCTTTGGCTTATGGGGGAGGGGGATGTTGTGTGTGTGCTTCTCTGGCTTAATGTCTGGGTTCCTGTTGAGCTATCAGATGTGGAGCTGCATGTGGAATCTGAGGTACTGGAATTGGGGGAACCAGAGGGTGGAGGTGGAGGGGTGGGTGACCTGGGTGGGGTGGTGGTTTTTGCAATGCGCTTACCCTTGCTTATGTGTTTGGATTTGTGGGTATGCTTGGTGTGTGGAGGTGGAGGATGCTGCATGGTCTGACTAGATGGGGTACCCTTGTGTGTGCGTGGTTTTTTTTGCAGGTGGTGGTGAATGGGTTAATGTACCCTTGGTCCTGCGTTTTTTGGAATGTGCCTGTTTGTGTGGAGTATCCACCGTTTTAGTGGGGGCATGTTCGGCATGTGTCTGGTGCCTGCTCTTCTGTCTTGTGGAGGATGAGGCATGTGTGCGGCTGCTATGTGCCTCGGCCCTTGGTTGGCTCTTTTTGCTCCCTTTAGGTCTGCCCATATTGATATGGTATCCAACACAGAGCTGAGTGCCTTGTGCTTTAAATATGTTTTCCGTGTGGCCGTGGTCAACAGCGGGTGCGCGCCCGCAATCTTTACCTCGGAGCAGGACGACATCATCATGGATGTGAGTATGCGCGCGTGCGTTTATGTGCGCGCACACATTCCTTGTAATAAAAAAAAAAAAACACCAGAATAGTCTGAAACAACTTCGTTTTTCACGTTACATACAAGCCCACCTTAGTTTAACACATGTACGCAGCTCCAAACTAGGCTACATGCAGATAGCAGAACTAGGGCAATGTGAGGCAGCAAGAGGTTCAAAAAGTGACTTTAGTTAGGCCAGCAAACTTGTTAATGCTTTTTGTGTACATGAGACAACAACAGTCTCTAATATCAGTGTCTTTGTCATGCAAACAGATTCACAGCAGCAACCAAGGGAGCAAGAATGGAGCCTCCGCCCCTGACGCAATATGCGCCTAAAACATGGTAAGTGGCGTTTTTGGGTACCAAAGTAAATGAACCAACAATTCCATTGGCCACAAAATGTAAAAACCAAAAAAAACAACCAAAGACTTTGTCTAAAAAGCCCTTAAAGCGGACCTTCACTCAGAATAAGTCTATCTTATATGTTTCCCACACCCTGTACATAAAGTTTGCCCACCTTCAAAATCATCCTACCTGCACCTAGTGCATGTTATGAGGCTTTCAACATCCAAGATGGCGGATTATGGAAGCCGCCATCTTATCAGGCAGCCTGCAAACAGGAAGTGCCTTCTAACTGTGCTGCTCTGCATTCTGGGATTGCTGACCTTTTCAAGAGGTCTCTGCTCTGTGTGAGCAAAGCACAGCTATAACCCACCCCCTGTACCTTATCCCACTCTCCTCTCCTCAGTAAGTGTGATGCTTCTGAGTCAAGATGGCGGCGGCCGTATACTAAATTCCTGAACTGAGTTGCAGCCCAGTGGTGGAAAGAATAATTATTGATTGACTAAAAAATTACTATCTATTATTTTGAGATGCTGCGGAATCTTTGGTTAAGAGTTTGGCCTTTTCAGTAAAAAACGCAGAAGGTCCGGTTTAAAAAGGGCCCCAAAAAAATCACGCACAACCAAACCAAATAAACAATGCTAAACTAATGTTGTTTTTCATTCACAGATACAAGAAAATCACAGGCACAAGACACCGAGGCCTAAAGAATTTTAATTTGGCTTAAAATGAAAATAGTTTATTTGTTAAAACATTTAGATTCAATTATTTGTAAAAAACTTTGTGTAAAAAATTCAATTTCAAACGCTGGAATAAAATAAAAAAAAAAAAAAAAGAAAGTTGTGTTTCCTGCAAATGTACAATCACACAACATCATCACACATTTCCATGACACCAAAAGTTTAGATATGGTACAATAAATCCAAAACAATCAGAAAGAATTAAGGTATGCATTAATGGCAAGGAAAAAGGAACACAAAGGAGATTAAGGTATGCATTAATGGCAAGGAAAAAGGAAGAACCCAAATTTATTGTTCCCAAAAAAATATGTGTCAAATTGGCAGTGGTTGCCATATGTATATTCCAATGGAGTTTGAGGGATGTGCGCTTGCGTGTAGCCAGATTGGCAACTGAAGAGCCATGGAGATGTAAGTATACTTGCTAAAACCACCAAAATGGAAGGTCAAATACGACGGAAACCAAGCAGGTACGTTCAAAAAGGCAGGAAAAATCAGGGAAAAACGGCCCGCCCGTGTGAACGTGAACGGGAGCCCCAATCAAATTGAAGGCACCCGAGAGAGCAAAAAAAGCTTTCCGAGTAAAGTGAAATTTACGGATCAGTTAGGGAGCCATTCCGACGGAGGCTCTGCATCACATTTGAGCCACGATTCAAACGGGAGCCCCGGACAATCGGAAGGTTTTAAGGGAAGTTCAGAGGAGGCTCTGCATCAGGCCCATAGTCCCTGATTGGTTTACGTTTTATCCTATCAGCTCTGAGTAGCTGTAGAAGCAGCGGCGGATACTTCCGGGTTGCGGCGCTGGATCTTTCACCCAGAGAGGTTATTTTGCTTATATTTTTAGTTTACAACAGAACGGGCACTCAGCACTTGGCTCACATTACTGCCATATATCTTGTTTGTATATATTTATTACATCACGGGGGCGATTCTATCTCAGGATATTCCCCAGTTAATTATTCCTGGACTTCGGGTTACATCATCATTTACACTTCCGGGTCATGGAAGACACGCTGCCGCCTTTGTCCCACACCTGATTAGGTAAGCTGTTTACTAATAATTAATAATTATAGGTATATTTAAGGACCTTCTGAGTGATGCATTACTGTGTATGACTAAGAGCCGGTTAGGCTCGAAACGCGTCACACGTGCCTGTAAAATTCCTGTTCTTTTTGGGTTGCTCTGGGATGTGTGCTCCACATTGCCTTTATTTTGGAAGGATTCATTTTTTTACTGGATATATTAAAAACTAAATTTTAATGGTTGAACGGCTGGACATCACATTGAATTTTGCTTAGCACTTTTTGGAGAATTGCCTGGGAGCTTCGAGTCCGTGCCCGAGTGGAAGGTCGGTGAGCTGGCTTTTTTTCTGCTGTATTCATTGTTAACCCCTGGCGTGCCATGTTTCTCCCGACATCCATCAACATTTCTTTATCAGCAATAAATAAGGCTACTTAAACAGTGAGCAAAGCTAAATAGCTATTTGTAATGTCCAATCCCATGATCCTAGAGCCACCCTCCGACATGGAGCATGAGTGGGCTTCCACTTTGGCCGAAATTTTTTCTGTCAATAATCCTCCATCTCCCCCTTCTGAATTGAGACAAAAATTCCAGGAGTATGAAAAATTGAAAATGAAAGAATTAAAGTTATGGTGGGATATGTCCTCTCTCCAAAAATATATAGACAATCAGATGATACCTACAGGTTTGAGGTTAAAAAAAACGATCCACCTCAGCGTTTGATCATGATTTCATTAAGGCATGGTATAATATACTTACATATGCCTCTAATAAATTGATTCAACTATTGATTGATCAGGAAGTAAAAACGTTGCAAGATGTAAAAAGATGTCATATGGAAATCAAAGTGTATTTGGACACCTATAAAACACATCAGGAGTACTGCAGTTTGAAACAGGACATGGATGGTAGAATACAGAAATTGCAAAGGGATATTTTAGAAACAAAGAAAATCAAATTCCAAAGAGACCTTAAAGACTACCAAAATGATCATGTCAATGATTGGACTGCAAATAAAAAACAAAGCAGACCTAGATCAATCCTTAGGAGTTCATCAAAAAATAGGAGAAGGCAAAAATCGGTCTCCTTCTGGGATTCGGATTTAC